>OX038885.1:10002500-10619265 GCA_943789525.1 Agriphila geniculea
CTATATTTTAGTGTCGGTGTTGCCAAAAAAAAAACTTTCAAACGTAAATAACTCTTAAAACATAAATCTTCGTAATCTGAATATTTTCAATGACTTACTAATTACATGCCTATATTTTGAAAAAAACAGAAACGCTATACATTCTTTGGTTTTTTTCTATGGGACTCTGTCTGATGTCCTTTCAAAAGGCAGCAAACTTTTGGCACTTGAAGTAAAGGATAATGCATGCATAACCTAATCTGCACAACCTTAAATCAAACTACTTCATCATTGCGTTAAAAACTTTAGAGCTTTTTCTCACGTTTACCCACTAACATAATTGAATATCTGCCCTAGGCAATAGGAAAACAAATTCTTCTAGCAAATCAGACTAAAAAGAAATGAAATCGCCGAAAAATGTTAAGATAAATTTTTAATCTACAATTTAACGTAAGAGAGCGTAAGTTTGAAATAAGTTTTTCAAAAGTATAAGTCTAAATCTATCATGTCCGTAATTTTGTTTTTGTTGTGGCATCTAACTAATACGGTCGATTAAATACTATCTTCCTTATTTTTTTCAACATAATCTATTATTCTAATATACAGGGTGGAATTTTTTAATGCCACCTGGAGGGAAAGTACTCTAAATAATAGAGATAGCAAATTTCTTTCAAAGGAAACATTCCTTTATTTTTGAAAACAAAACAAACTGCATTCAAAGATTTTTAAACATATGCTTCCCACACCCAGGAATCGAACCAGCTAAAATTCGAAAAAACAACACCCTGTGCTTTTATGATATCAATCGTTAGGGTCAAACATAAGGTTCAAATCTCTCTAACAAACATGGTAAATTAAATGAAAGGAAAATCATTAAATCTAAACTTATTTTAATTGAACGAGAAAAAAGCTTAATTACTAACTAATTAGTTGTTCGAAATTGGCCCCATGTTGCTGGATACATAAATTTATTATTTTAAGGAACTCATTTGCATGCAATGGATTTGTAATAGTCTGCATTATGAACATTTTATCGAAATAGTTCTACATAGATAATTTAGTGTGAACTAACATAATGGAACCTTAAGTATAAGTGTTTTATCTTGTCTTTCATGGTTTTCCTTTCATTTAATATACCATGTTTGTTAGAGAGATTTGATCCTTATGTTTGACCCTAACGATTGGTATCATAAAAGTACAGGGTATTGTTTTTTCGAATTTTAGCCAGTTCGATTCCTGGGTGTGGGAAGCGTTTTTTTAAAAAACCTTGAATGCAGTTTTGTTTCTTTTTAAAAATAAAGGAATGTTTCCTTTGAGTGAAATTAGCTATCTCCATTGTTTATAGTACTTTCCCTCCAGGTGGCATTAAGAAATTCCACCCTGTATAACTTTTTACATGCCATAAATTCTATGAGAAAGGATAAATCCATTTTATATAACTCATTTAAATCGATAAATACCAAATGAAAATAAATAAAATCTAAGTTTACCGGAATATCAAAAATAACTAATTCCCAAAACTCCGTATGAATCAAAATCAGATAAATACCATAATAACACTAACAATTATCTAACCTTTTTCAATTTCTGTTTGACATGCCTATGTCAGCAACGAAAACCGTTACTATATCGGCCAAATCCCTATTCCATTTCCAAATATACCTGTGGACCTTATGTATTGGTGATTAAAGTTTAAAATAGTGTTGAATAGGTTATAATTTGTTGTTTTTTACAATTCTATGGTAGGACTTTTCTGTACGCCCGCTTGTCAATCAATGAGATGAGTTTGACAGGAGTAGAGCAAGGTGTTGCGGTCGTCAGAAATAATTTTAGTTACATTGAACTTTTGTTGGTTTGTAAAATTAAAATACAGTAATGAAAGTATATGATATCTATAACTATACTTTACTTATTGTTTAATTAGTAACGTTATTAGTAGGTAGGTGATTCAAAATATTTAATGCTTTACATAATGGTTATGGTTCAATACCATCATTGAAATCAAGTATATCCATAAAATCTTTAAAAGTTTTCTAGAATTGATAAAATTAGAGTTATTAGATTTTTTTTTTTTTTTTTTTTTTTCCACTCTCAGCCTGAGGGGCTCGGAGCACCTTCCCGGACACCGAGGGGAAGGGGGCGGAAATCCTCATTGGATACCACATAGCCGCCGATGCTATGCTGGTTATGTCAGACTCGACTGACTAAAACCGCCGCATATTGGTTTCGACCGTAGCTATTGTAAGCCATAAAAACCTTCATCGAAAGCGACCACCCCCCGAGGGGAGGGTGGCGCGGCGCGTCACTCACCTAGGTGAGCATACGCTTAGAGGACGACCGCCAACCAGAGGGGTCAACGGCCGTTTAGCAAATACTAATTGAATATGAAATATTCTGACTAACACGACTGATTACCGGATGGGCGGTCAGTCGCAGAGACGGGCTGGCCTGAGGGGCCGGGTGTGACCAGAGGGGTCGGGGGTGAAGGGGCGGGTACAGCCTTCTGGGCCTCCAATAGGAGGTCCAGATCGGCCGAGAGTTGGTTGGGGGGGTCCGTTAGGACGGATTTGGGTTTCCGGGAAAGTTGGTTGGAAGTGGAAGCGGGGGGGTCATACCCCGCCGCGCTTCGGATTAACGGATTGGAGTGATTCTCGGCTGATTCAAAGAATCGCTCAGAGATCGAAAGGAAAAATTGTTGTAGTGTTTGGAGTTCGAGATCCCTGTGCAAGTCCGCGTTGCGGACGTAATATGGGGCATTGACCGCTCTGCGGCAGAAAAGATTTTGCACGACTTGCAATTTGTGAAGGACTTTGGGTGGGGCGTGAGCGAACACCGGGGACGCGTACGCCAACACCGGCCGCACGCAAACCTTGTAGAGCGTTCGCTTGTTGCGAAGGGACATTCTACTGTGCCGCCCCAACATAGCGTTGAGGCGGCCCATATAAAAACGCGCATTGCGGGACACCCTTTTGACGTGAGGCTCAAAGGTGAGCCTCTGGTCCAGGGTGACACCGAGGTATTTGGCGGTTTTTTGCCAGGGGATGGATTTACCTAGCAAATAGGGGGGGCGTTCTTTAGGGGGTAGGGAGTGGCGCTTTGTATCGAAGTAAACCGCGGAAGATTTTTCCGGGTTAACTTCGATGCGCCACTTGCGGAACCATTCACCTAATGCATTGATGGAGGCTTGGAGCCTCGGAAGGATGGTGCGGCCAAGCGACCGGCCTTTTAAGTATAGAGCCGTATCGTCAGCGAAAAGGGACAGTTCAACCCCGTTGGTTGGAACTGGGATATCATTGGTGTACGCTAGGTACAGCAATGGAGCGAGGACTGAGCCCTGCGGCACGCCCGCTGTGATTGATCGGGGGGAAGAAAGCGTACCTTCGTGTTTAAAACGAAAAGTACGATCATGAAGGAATGATGCTACCAGCCGGACCAACCGAACTGACAGTTCGAGCCTGTACAGTTTGACGATTAGTCCGGTGTGCCAAACTTTATCGAAAGCTTTGGCTACATCAAAAAAGACTGCTACAGTCTTATCTTTACGCGGATAGAAACCGCTCGAGATGTACTCGACTATGCGGTGGACCTGTTGGGGACATGAGTGTTTGGCTCTGAAGCCGAATTGGTGGGGAATTATTAAATCTTCTTCACCGAATAAGTGCTCTCTCATACGAGTGAGTATGCACTTTTCGAGAAGCTTAGCTAACGCCTTGAGGAGGCTTATGGGGCGGTGACTGGTGGGGTTATTAATGGGCTTACCCGGCTTAGGGATGCCTATTACGATTGCTTCCTTCCAGGCGGCTGGAAAGTAGCATAAATCGAAACAGGCATTAAAAATAAGGGAGAGAAAGGTCAGTACTTCCACGGGGAAGTACTTAAGGGCCATGTTTGAGATACGATCGGCGCCGGGCGCCTTTTTGACTTTGAGCTCTTTAATAAAAGATTTGATTTCGTCAGTAGAAATCGAAATGGGGTCAGTATCGGGGGTCAAAGGAGTGGAGTTCAGAGTGCTCAGCTCCTCCTCGACTGCCCTGATATGGGTCGGATCACATTCCTGTGTGCTGACTGAGCATTGTGAGGCAATACTGTCAGCGAAGCATTCCGCCTTCTCGTCGTCGTCGAAGGCCATAGAGCCATCGGGACGGAGGAGGGGGGGAATATGAGTAGTAGCATCGCTACGGAGGGCTTTGGCCACTTTGTAGTAGGCCTGGTGGGAGGGAGAGATTTCAGCCATGAGGTCGCCAAAACGGTCGTTCCTCAGGTCTGAAAGTCGAGAGCTAAGTTCGCGCCTAAGGCGATTCGCCGCGGCTCTATACTCGGGGGTCGGATACTTGGCCGCCCTTCTATGGGCTGCCCGCTTGGCCCTAACCAGATTACGAACGTCCGCTGGAAGCGGCCTGCCTTTTTTGACAGGCACCTCCTTCGCGTTATCCGTAAGAGCTGATTGGACTAATTGGGTTAATGAGCTCACCGCACTATCTACCTTCTCCGTACTATCGAAATAGTCGGGTCCGATAGCGTACGGTGAGTTGTCGGCACTCATGGCCGTCGAAAGGGAAGATTCAAATCCGTCCCAGTTGGTGACGGTTTTGAAAAGAGGGGCGGGTGGGTGTTGGTCACCCATGACAAGGGAGACCGGGCGGTGGTCAGAGCCAAGATCGTCGAGAGTCTCGATCGACCTTAGTTGTAGCGAAACCCCCTTCACTAGCGCAAAGTCTAGTACATCGGGAGCTTGCTGTATATTGTCGGGATAGTGGGTGGGCTCATAGGGTGAAATTACATCTAAATCAAGGGATTTAGTGATTTCAAGTAACCTACGGCCACTAGTGTTAGTGCTAAAGCACGTCCAGTCTGTATGTTTGGAGTTGAAATCTCCGAAAAGAATGACAGAGTCCCCTAGGGAGAGAAGCGTTTCAAAATCGCTTTTGAGTGGCTTTGTCTTGGCCGGTATGTAGATTGACGCTATGATTAGGGTTCGGTGACCCGACATAGCCAATCTACATATCGTCGCTTCCATATTGGTAAGCGCGGGAGTGGGAATAGGCGAACAATGAAGCGCCTTTCTGAAATAAATGGCGCAACCGCCACTGGCCTTTTTAGAATGGTCCGCAGGGGGAGGGTTGGGCGGGGCCTTATCGTTACGCACGAGCGCATACGATTTGATAGATAGCCCTTTTAGGATTGTGGGTTTGAGCCACGTTTCCTGAAGGAGTAAGAGGTCAACGCTCCTTTCGCGCATGAATTCCCTTATTTCAGGTAAATTCGCGCGCAAGGAGCGACAATTAAAAGAGACAAGCGAAACGCCCGCGGGTTTGGTACGGCCGGCCGTGGCGACCGCGCCCGCGCCGCTCGGCGCGCCGACAGGTGGTTTAAGGAGAGACGTACTTATATTGTACGTAGAAGCGAGTCATGCTCGCAGAGTGCTACTAAGCGATCAGTAGCGGTGCGCGCATTGCGCAATTTACCCGCCAAAACCGATATCTCCTGTACGTTGATACCGCGAATCGCATCACGGATGAGATTCACGTCATCAGCCAAGGAGGGCGACGTTGGCGGGGAAAGAGGATGGGCGTGATTAGAGGCAGGAACCGTCGGCGGTTTTGCCTTAGGAGGGCCCCAGGCCGGCAAAGGAGCCGGGGCTGGGCCCACTCCGCCCGACTTCGGAAGTGCGGGGAAGTCAGCGGGGGTGGGGGGAAAAGGCCCAGTAGGTGCCTTTTTGAAATAGGATTTAGCCTTTTTGGATGGCTTAAGGGCGCGCGGAGCGCGAGGGCAGCCTCTATAATTGGCCGTGTGCCCGAGCTGGCCGCACAAGACGCAGGCGGGGGGGTTTGGAGTGTCACGTGTACGTGAACACTCGCTAGTCGGGTGTTGGAGGAGGCACTTAACGCACCTAGGCGTGGCCGAGCAATTGGCTGCCGCATGCCCGTACAGTTGGCAGCGGTGGCACTGCCCGGGAGTGCCGCGCCGATGGGGCTTTTCTGCATTGCAGTTTGATAGGCCGCAGACCTTGAGGTCTTTGGCCGAAAAGATGTCGCGGGAGGACTGCGAATTAGTCATTATGACTAAGAAAAGGGGTAGGGGTCTCCTGCCTCGGCCGTACATTTTGTGTACTGCCTCGGCCGGGAATCCCTGATCGACGAGATCTTTGTGGATCTCGTCGGTCGAGATTTCGTGTGGGACTCCGCGGAGCACCACACGAACCTTGCGCTCCTCGGGGAGGGCGTATGTGTGGTAACCCACTTTGTGGGCTGTGAGAAGCTTCACTAGCGCACGGAAATCGTCGCTAGTGGGGGTGTCAACACGGACCGCTACGCCCGTGTTGTGCGCACGTGTGTAGCGGACCTTGTTCGCGTTACAAAGACGCGAGACTTCGGGCCACGCGTCCTTGTCCCGCAAAAAGACAGGGGGCGGGGCTTTGGCTCTAGCGAGCGTGGGCTGGCACCTATTGTGCGGCCGAGAGGGAGGAGACGCTGATTGAGCGTGAGAGAGAGAGGCGGGAGGGCTGATGTCGAGAGACATCAGCGGAACCGGGCCTTGAGAGGTGGCGCGCGCCACGTCTTGTGCGGCGGGACTAAGATCCGCGACCTCTGAGGGCGTGTCCTGCGCGAGCGGGATAGCCGTCTCAGGGCTCGCGGGTGGGACGGGACTAGCGCGTTGCTGCTTGCGCTTAAAGGATTTGGACTTCTTCTTCCTCCCCTCACAGAGGGTGAACCCATCTACGAGGGTAGAGGAAGATTCGTCCGAAGATGTCGCGGACCGCTGAGAAGCGGACCGCTTGACGGGGGTTGGAGTCGGGAACTCGAACTCCATCACTGTCGGACTCGGGTCCGGAGACGCCGGGGAGGAGAGGATAAGCGGCTGAGAAGCCGGGATTGGCTGCGAAGCCGGGACAGGAGTTTGGCGAGACGCCAGGTTGGAATTGAGAAATTGGGCCAACGCGGCCACAATTTCCACGGGGGCAGCGCTTAGCTGCGCGATTAAGTCGGCAAGCATGTCTCCGGAGGCGGAGGCCATGGCCGAACGAGAAAGGCAAAAAGACACCCTCTGCCCGGGGGCAGAGGGGAGGGGGGACGAAGAGTGAGCAGGTATCCCTAGCGGATAGCCGCTCGTACCTTCACCCTTGGGACTAGGCCCAAGTGCAGTGGGATCGGGTCTTCGGTATTGCTAGAGCCTGGAGGCCCTAGCGAGCGTACCGGGATCGCTCCCAGCTGGCTTAGTTGGCACCGTTCAGTTTCCACCAGCTCAACGCGTGCGAGGATCGACAAATTCTTATTTTGGAACAAACCAGAATTTGAAGAAACACTCGCCAACGAGCGTGTTAACGAAAAACCGTTACAACACGCAACTAGCGGCAATGAAAATTGCGGCTAGTTGGAGTACCTGACGGCAGAGGGCGCAGCAGTGCAGAGCAGAGGCGCGGAGACACGTAGCGACCGCGCAGGACGGACGCCGAAACTGGAATGAGTTATTAGAGATTAAATAACCTTTTTGAAGGTGTCTTTGTGACTATGAAGGTAAATAAAATCAGTTCAATAGGTATCTGTTCTTTACCATTTTGGAAATATTCACTTGAAGATAACCAACGGAAAACAATTTCAATAAGTAAATCAGGGGGCTAATTGTTTAATTTCAAAATCTATCGCAATAGCTTTCAGGATGTGATACATTGATACTTCTTTTGGCACAAATAAAAACTTACCAAAAAATGCAGCAATGTGTCATATCCATCTGTCAAATGAAAGCGATTGTGATAGATTTTGAAAATTAGTCAATAAGTAGGCAAGTTGTTTGGGTGTTACCGGGGATGCCAAGAAATAATTTTAAGGTGCCTTTAAAATGACGTTACCAAACGGCACTTACCCCTGGTTTCTGAAGTACTTAACAGGTTTACATTATCTAGTTATTATTATTATTAATTTTACTATAATATGATAATAATAAATGCTTGGACGATTTCACACAGCGCCATCTAGCCCCAAACTAAGCAAAGCTTGTAATATGGGGGCTAGACAACTGATATACTACGTTTATATACTTTTTAAATATATACTTACTTAGTGTACATAGTAACACCCAGACCCGTCACAGAAATTAAAATTCATCATTTCAATTTCTGCGCGGCCGGGAATCGAATCCGGGACCTCTTGCGTGGTAAGTGGCATGTTGACCACTGCACCACTCAGGTCGTCGTATTACTATAAACCAGATAATGTGGACCCGTCCGATAAAGTTAAACCTCTGATAAAATACCTCAGAAGCCAGGGGTTAGTGAGTTATTGACACATTTCAATAGAAATAGTTTGGCTACTTAGTAATTATCGCAATTCATGGATTGGCCAAGTTACGACACTAAAACGAAAAATATATTTTAGGTGTAAGCAATCTAAACCAATCTAAATCACCATGTTCTGACTTTAATACTCAAGTGCCTACAGAATTTAATTTAAGATAAAAACACACGTGTAACCAGACACCTGCATGTTAAATTCTTTAATAATTATACGCCAAAACGATATTTTGTTTCACTTAATTGTTGTAATTATACGTACTAGTTTAGAGCAACCAATTAAATAATAGTTGAGTAATTAAAATAGTTAAATACAGTGCTATCTCTTAATCAAAAACAAAGAGCCTTCACCGTAAAACCAGGTAAACTAAAAAATTGGAAATCGAAGTATAAAGGTATAATTATAAAACATCAAAATGTGAGTTGCGCGGTTTGGACCAGTTATTAAATACAGGGGCAAATGCGGTTATAATAGTCGTAGTTTTGAATGATATGGGAATTATATCTTATTTTTATTGTTGCATTCCTCGATTACTTTTTTTGCAACAACTTTGTTTTTTTTTTTGATACAGTTTTTTGATACCATATTCACATTATAAGTCGTAATTTTTAAAATAACTCTTATGTGTTAGAAACTTACCCCTGATGGTATTTCGTAATAGCACTTTCAATTTTAAATATGCAGTTTTTCCCATAAAAATCAAATAAATCTCCATATACAAAGTAACGTTTTTGTATTTCTTTTATTAAATTGTACATTTTTTTACTTTATCTTTACCTACTTTTGCTGGAACCAAGTTTAGCCATAAAAATTAAGTGTCAGAATAGCATTTAATGATACAGGGAAACTGATGAACAGGAAAAAACAAAATTAAACTACTACCTACTACCAAATCCTACAACCGCTCATTTGTTTCAAATGTTGGGTTACTACATTTTAGAAGACGTGTCTTCCGTTCACTCCTATGTTATTTAGCAAGTAATAGGAACCGCACAAAGGACGTTTTCATTTCAATAATGAATGCCTTTGTGACATTCGGATGTGGGAATAAGAGATTTATGACCGTTTTGTGGGTAATGATGACAAATCTTTACCAATTTCGTAATTATCGCAAGGTGCCTTTTGGACCTTTAAAAATTGCTATCCCTTAAACTGTGCTATTTTTCTTTGGTTAGGCTTGAGGAATTGGTTTAATGTTAGTGGCGTTGTAAGCTATTATTTTAGTTGATTCAAATAGGATTACTATGTTATTTGCAAGTATTATTATACTAACTAATATATTTTTAATTAAATAAATATTTCAGATTCTCAAAACTTTTGAACTTTTTTCATTCGTCCTAATTAAAATGTATATAAGTTTTAAGCTGTACTTTGCTAAGTCAAATAGAGTTTAAATGTAACATTTTAAGGTATACTATAGAAAAGTACTTTGCTTTATGTAAAGTCGTGACTACGTGACCGCAGTTCCGTAAACCTTTACTAGACTATATCGTTAAAAAACCTATTCACATGCATCTTCTTAATATATAAAATCGTAAACTGAATGACTAACTGACTGACTGACTGACTGACTGATCTATCAACGCACAGCCCAAACCGCTGGACCTAGAGACTTGAAATTTTGCACACAGATACCTTATACAGTGTAGGCATCCACTAAGGAAGGATTTTTGAAAATTCTATCCCTAAGGGGAAAGGCATGGAACGGAATGGGAATGGAACGGGAGCGAAACGGGAACGAAGCGGAAACGAAACGGGAACGATACAGGAAGAAAGGAACGGGAACGGAACGGAACGGGAACGGAACGGGACGGGAACGGGAATGGGACGGGGCGGGAACGGGAACGGAAACCGGACGGGAACGGGAACGGGTACGGGTACGGGAACGGGAACGGGAACGGGAACGGGAACGGGAACGGGAACGGGAACGGGAACGGGAACGGGAACGGGAACGGGAACGGGAACGGGAACGGGAACGGGAACGGGAACGGGAACGGGAACGGGAACGGGAACGGGAACGGGAACGGGAACGGGAACGGGAACGGGAACGGGAACGGGAACGGGAACGGGAACGGGAACGGGAACGGGAACGGGAACGGGAACGGGAACGGGAACGGGAACGGGAACGGGAACGGGAACGGGAACGGGAACGGGAACGGGAACGGGAACGGGAACGGGAACGGGAACGGGAACGGGAACGGGAACGGGAACGGGAACGGGAACGGGAACGGGAACGGGAACGGGAACGGGACGGGGACGGGGACGGAACGGGACGGGACGGGAACGGGAACGGGAACAAGAACGGAATGGGAATGGAACGGGAATGAAACGGGAACGAAACGGGAATGAATCGGGAACGGAACGGGACGAGAACGGTACGGGAACGGGAACGAGAACGGGACGGGAACGGCAACGGAAGGGGTACGAGAACGGGACAGGAAAGGGACGGGAACGGATGGGAACAGAACGGGAACGGGAACCGGAACCGGAAACGTAATGACTGGTCAGATCCTGGTTAAAGGTTCTCTAAGGATTATCTCTAACATCCACGCGGACGAAGTCGCGGGCAGAAGCTAGTTTATCATAAAAGCAATAGAAGTAGCGACAATATTACAAAGCCCTTGTTTCCAAGAAAGAGCATTAAATTTATATATTTTCTTCATTGGTTAAAATATTATAAGGGTTTTTTCTAATTAACTACAAGAAACAAGTGTAATCATTTTCCAGAGAATGAGTTTAAGCTTCCTTGAATATTATGTATAACGTAATAAACAAGTTAAATAAAAAACCGACTAAATGCGAGTCAGACTCACGCACGAAGGGTTCCGTACTAAAAAACGGCATAAAAAAAATTACACTAATTTATTCTGTATTTATTATTATAAATGCCTGCACTACTCCACTAAACCAGACGATCTCGTGGAGTACATCTGAATCAAGTCAAAATATACTCTGAGGGTCCAACGGTTGGAGTTTCGTCACAGTGTAAACTTCAACTCATTCGTGGTGAGGGCACCGACCGAACATCTGAAGACCTTCATGAATGAAGGTTTTTGGCTGAAGGGTGTCCTGTTCCGTCGATTCAGCTGCCGGTTACCAGACACTGCGTTGTGCAACACGTCGCCGCCAATACGTGATAAAGTGTAATATATAAGATTGTTTAATTATGTATGTATGTTAGTCTATAAGGTATTGTATGGGCCATTGACGCCCGAAATAAATGGTAAAAAAATATATTAAAACGGCAACAAAAACCCGCCTGCATAAAAAGACAAGTCAACTGAAAAGATGGAAACAAGATTAAATATTAAAGGCAACATTATAACATGCAGTCGGAGGCATGCATAAAGAAAGTGACATTATGAATGATTTGAGTTATAAGTCAACTGAAAAGATGGAATCTTGTTTCTATCTTTTCAGTTGACTTGTCTTTTTATGCAGGCGGGTTTTTAATTTTTTTAAATTTATTTTTTATTTATTTCTTTTTAGTTATTATTTATATGATATACCTTTTTGAAATCCTTATAATAAGCCCTATAATTTGACGCCCAATATTGCAGTATTCTAAAAAAAATGTTTTTTCCACTACGTATAATAGCACCGTACAGCCGCCATGTTGGTTTTTTTATAACGCCACCTTCTTAAGAACACTTGGGCTGACGAGACAAATCTAACGATATGTCAATCATGGAAATCCGTTCAGCCGTTTGAAAGATATGAGGTAATAAAGAATATTACATACAAACTTACATACAAGATACGCGCAAAAAACATAACCCTCTTGCAGTCGGGTAAAAATACATCATGTGTGGTGTGAAAATTTCAACTGTCTAGCTATCACGGTTAACGATACACAGCCTGGTAACAGACGAACAGACAGACGGACAGTGGAATCTTAGTAATAGGGTCCCAATTTTAGCCTTTGAGTACGGAACCCTAAAAACATCATAGAAAAGCCGACCAGAATCCAGTAGACTTTAATGCCTAAATAAAATAATTTTTGGTTGCGCCGGCGCCACCGCGCTTGCTTCGGCCCCATTGACCACAATGTCCAACCGCAAACTAATCAAACAACCACTCATTATACCGTCATTTTTGGGAATCATCTGGGATAGGCGAGGGATTCGAGAAAGTTGCAAAAGAAGTGATAAATGAAGGCATGGAATCGCAGACGTTACCTGCCTACTAAATATCATCTCGGTGAGAATATTCAGTTTCAAAGTTCTTTGCTGTTTTAAGTGAATTTATATGAAAAATATGTTTTAATCATGAAAATCTTCTTTCATCTTCTTCCATCGGACAACCAGACGTACGAACCAGCGCCTTACCGATTTTTGGTGGATATTCCAAAGTCTCGCACTAAGCGTTTTGCTTCAAATTTTATTATCCGTACCGCTACAAAGTGGAACTCCTTGCCTGTGTCTGTGTTTACCGATAGTGCAATCTGGGAACCTTCTAGTCGCGAGTGAATAGGTAAGGTATAGGCTTCTAGGCAAACACGTTTCATCGTAGATCGCTTACCATCAGGCGTGATAGCGGGCGCTTGCCTTTCTATCATAAAAATATGAAAAAGAAAAAGAAATAATTACCGCCGCTTAAGAAATTTTCACTTCAAAAACTGATATTTTGGGTCGCCATGAATAATGAATGACACGGGTCATTATTCATACGGAATTTTACAGCAGTTTAAATTATTTAACTGCTGTTAAATTCTACTTATCCATTTACTGATAAAATGAAGAAATTTCAGAGAGTTTGATTTTATTTTAATGTCATCTAGACAAAATAACACAATCAGTCTGGAAGACAAGAAAGTCTAATCATCATGCGTGATCAAAATTTGTAAAAAATAAATATCGTAAAGTGAACTGTCTATTTCAATTTATTCTTTGGTAAAATTATGAGGTGTTTACGTTCGACATGTCAGAAATTATGGCGTCCTTTATTTGTGCGAACCATTTGGACTGAACACCTATCATTACAAGAACGATATTTTTTTAATTATATTTGGTGAATGGAAAGTTACGGTTGCGAATTTGGTAATAAAGTAAATATGCTTGTAAAAAATAAATGAGTTTAATGTATATTAATCTAGCATTCGTTCACAATTTTTATTGAATATACTTACATAATATAGTTTGTGTAGCTCCACCCGTGTAAGACACAGGGGTCCCGGGTTCGATTCTCAGGGGGTACAATTTGTACTCGATTTGGTTGGTGGTTGGGTTTATTTCAAATCCACCTGGTTATCTACCACCATATTATCTAAGTCTGAGGCCATAACAACAATTTTAAAATTGTTGTGTTCCGGCAGTTAGAGGTAAGATAGCCAGTTCCTCAGTGGTGAGGATTCCAGATGTAGTGCGCTTCCACCCTCGGCCTTATCGTCACTTAACATCAGGTGAGGTGAAGGCCATGCGCTATCCCGTTATGCATAAAAAATATATCTAAAATAAATGAATTTTTCCTGCCTACTTTACCTTGAATTTTGTCTTCTTTATATGAAGAACTAGCGGCCCGCCCCGGCTTCGCACGGGTGCAGTGCAATGTAGTTACTAATGTAAAACTGTGCTAATGTGGTGTCAGTGTGAAGTTATTTGATTATACTACAGGATATCTACATATAAACGACGTACGCAAGGGGTGTTAAAATATAATTGAAGTGTGTGTCTGTCTGTCTGAGGATTCTGAGGCAACCTAGCTCCCAAACTTAAAGATCGATTTTATTGCGATTTTTATGTATAGTTTAAGAGAAGCGTACAGATGGCGGGAAGCGACTTTGTTTTATACTATGTTTAGCTTTTGCCCGTGGCTCCGCCCGCGTGGGAGTCGGTAATCGTTGTAAGTCTTCCCTTGGAAACCAATGATCGGCATGAAAAGAAGCCTGTGTTAAGTATTCCAGACTAAAATCTATCCCTGTGCCAAATTTCGTCTAAATCCGTTCACCCGTTCAGACGTGATTGAGTAACAAAATGAACAACATCCAAACATCAAAACTTTCACATTCTTACAATTTTGTGATATATAGGTAATTAGGTAATAGCTGTACCCCGCGGTTTTACCTGCGCAATCTGTTGATTCTGTAACCAAACGCGCATCTCACTACACTTCACTTCACTTCGCGTGAATTAGTTATTAGAAATCAGCTAACTTAATGAGCAATTTTACCGATTACAAAAATTTTAGGTAGCTATCTAAAATATTTTGTGATGAAAAAAAAATCTTATCATTATCTTATTTATGATTTAAAGTTCCCGTCCCGTGCAGTGAAGTGAGATTCGAAGTGGGGTTCGAGTTTGGTTACTGTTCACGATTTTGTATTAGGAAGGTAGGTAGGTACTTAATAAAATTTCTTAGCAGTAATATAACAAAATAAGTATAATAATATTATGTAACATTTAATACTCATATTTAATAGTTTGGTAGGTATCTTCTTTTTAAATAAAAATCTATGTATGTTTATTATTGTGTTTCCTATGCACTCCTAAACCATTCACATCCGATTATGATGAAACTTTGGTACGCTTATATGTTGGTATATTATGTCGGGTGCAACTAATGTTGTGCATTATTATCCGGCTCTCAATTTCAACACTTTACACCACATTCCTTGTCACGTTAGATATCTGATATTTGCCAGATTTTTCCACATTTTATAAGTAGACTAATATTTCGTAAAATAGTGAAAATTAAGTCTCAGGGGAGGTGACAACCTGACAACTGACATTTATTTTTTTTAATCATTCAAATGCACTAAGAAGTTTTGATTCCGATATCGCAATCAACAACCCTAAAAATAGCTTTCTACCCTTTTTCAACCCTGTTAGGGGATACATTTCAAAAAAATGCGAAACCGTGTTCAATTAATTTTGTGATAAAATGTCTATGCCAAATTTCAAGTCAATCGGGCCAAGGAATCGCATTCTCCCATACAAACTTTGCCACCCTGTTTCACCCCCTTAGGGATTGAATTTCGCAAAATCCCGTCTTAGTGAGCACCTACACCCTAAAAGGAAACTTTATGCAAAATTTGAGACTCCTAGCACTTGTAGTTTCTGAGATTTCGTGATGAGTCAGTGAGTGATTTTCCCTTTTATATATATAGATAACCAAAACATTGCTGTACCTGATGCGATAATAGAGGTAAGTCGGTACCAAAAGAAAATGTGTAATGGTCTCACGATTACTAAATTAAAAATATACCAAAATCAGGAGGGGGCATCAATGTTAGGGCTACTCGCATACCCCTCATGTATGAAGCGGTAAAAAAATGAATGTGACAGATTAATTGACTAGATTATACACATAGGTGGTCTAAACTACCGTTTAAGGTAATTTTTGTACGAGATGAGAATTTTAATGTCTTGGGCACGTGCTCTTTTGTGACGTTAATGCAGTGAGATGCATTTTTCAGTTAAGAGCTACGCATCACTTGAAAACGTTTAGTTTTCTTCAGGAAAGTGGGGTAATAATGCAAGAAACATACCTTAAATCTTTCCTTGTACCTACAAGGAAAGATATTTATATATCTTATACTTATACAACGTGTTACAAAATAACCCCTAATGCCGAATATGGTGGATAGGAACCATCAAACTGAACAACTTTTACTATGGGACCAACTCTGAAATCGCGAAAAAAGAATCAGCTGTTTGATAAATTTTGTTATTTTCGTTATTAGTTTTTGTAATGAAACAACTGATGTTTTTCGTGATTTCAGATTAAAAGTTGTTCAGTTAGCATATAGTAGATACGTAGATAGGTACCATCCCCTATCTACTATATTCGGTATTAGAGGTTATTTTGTACACTTTGTATATTGTTTAAAGGCTCCGTTATGCGAAATCATTTGTCTCTGTCTTTTTCTTTACGTGTAAAGAGTATGGAAAATAACTTCACTTCTGCACTTTTTCGATGTTTTTCGTGGTTTTTCATCATTATCTTTAGCACAATTATCTTTCTTGAAAAAAAGTTATTGGAGCAACTGCACAGTACGTTAAAGTGTATTTTGATGTAGAATTCAATACGTTTACGCTATTATTTACGCCAAAAATATGGCATGCAATAAGCGCTTTTGATGATATTCTGTTTTTTTTTTTACAATCATCTGTGAGGTTTATACGCAATTTAATGTTTGTAGCAACTAGATAAACTATGTACTAACTAGATAAGCTTGTTGTATGATTTTTTGGGTGGCTACAAGTTTACGTTTTCTATATAAAAATAAGGCCCGCGCAAACCATGTTTTCCTATTACCGCCCCTTAATTACAAACTTTTGTTGCTAAATGCAAACTTCAATTGTCAGATCTTTGGCATTGGCTTTGATGCCAATTGCCAATTGTTGTATTTTAAAAATAACATAACACTTTAAAACTATAAATCTTACAATTTCTCACTTAAAAATAAACTGCACCAAAAGCTCCTAGCCTTCCTAGATCACCGCAGCCGCTCAAAATCACCTGCCACAGTAGATAACACCCAAAACATTAAGCCAAGGGCCCGCACGACTTCGCCTCGAGCGAGTCACTTATTAAGGATGCGCCGAGCACCTGTGTGAATATTTCCATAATCCTCCTAATTAGAGGTTTGCAGATCTTCCCAAAGGCAGAAACGGTTGGGCCTTTACTGTGGAGGCTATAAATTGTTCGACATTTGACCCCGTGGAGCAACTTTTTTGGGAATTTGCCCTCGGGTTGTCAGGGCCGGCGAGGCGCCTACACAGAGTACTAAAATAGTTCATCAAATGTTTTATAAAAATAATTTTCTCTTAGCAAAATTAAATTTGGTGACGATACAATATCGAGACGATTTAACATATCAGGGTGTTATGTTGTTATGAATGTTCTAAATAAATATTCAGTAATGCTAAAATAATGCAGGACTGAAACTTAAGTTTTTCTGAAAAACAATCAGGAACAGTAACGTTATCAATGAAACAGTTTCTATCCTTAAAATCTCCCAAAGAGTTTCGAAACTTCAGTTTCACACGACAGTCTCTGATGGCCGCATAAATCCACCCACAGTATAGCTGCTCTGTGCTCACTAATGTCGGACATATTTATCGCGGCGATCGTCAACCGTGGCGGCTTGCCCCAGGGCTACTCCGCCTCAGCCTCAGCTTTCCCACGTGCGCTGAATGCTCGTATTTCGTGCGACTTCATCTACTAACGCTACGCGTTCACATAACGAACCCATTCGACCATTAACCAAATCTTTACCTTCAAACCCAACTTTAACATCACCAGTATCATAACCATCTTCTTTGAATCTTTTTTCGGCTGTGGCGCAACTAATGATTAAGTAATGCTGTATGGTCGACCACAAACAGACGCCGTTGCTGCTGCAGTGGGTCTACCGTTTGCTTCAGGCTAGTTCTTGGTTCTCACCTTAGACTTTTACGACCGTGGGATTTTAGTATAATGAATTTCATTCGAGATATTGTAACGATAAGTAAAAAATATTTTGAATGAAAAATTGTTCATAAGAGATTTTTTAAGACATCCCTAGATAATGTACTTGTAGGTATGTTGTGCATTAGTTTTTGTGCATTCATGAAGAGTCGAGAGTTAAGCGTATGCAAAAATACAAGTTTAATTTTAAAGTATACTTCACTTAGATCCACCCACTACTTTATTTGATAAATCAAAAAAAAATGGTGGATCTAAGTTTGTGCAGAGTGTGCTCAATATTTCATAATAGGGAATTACACCATTTTTTGAAAACTGTTTTAAATTAATCCTGAGGTCGAAATAAGCCAGCAGAATTTTTAATTTAATTTTATAAAACCATTAAATGCCCTAAAACACGTTTTTAATTTATGATTTTGAATTTTCGCGTGGAAACACTAGCCGCCATGCTGTTTAGGCTCGTGACGTCACTCCGTTAGTAAACAAACAATAGTGCGAAAGACCACGTTTAAAGTAACAAGAATTAATGAGTTATAAAATGTAAATCTTTGGTGTCTTGTGCCTGAATCCAATAATACAAGTGTAAAAACGCCACAAAATTGTGGATTCAAGTGCCAAGTGATAATAAAATGAGAAACACTAAACTGGCAAGAGAGATAATAGTATCCAAAATCATTGTCCCCAAAAACTAGACTAGAATGTATTTCTGTGAAGACCACTTTGACGTAAGTACCTATGCGCTAGAAATGGTAAATTAACTATGGAATAAACAAAATAAAACTTCATGTTAGTATTACAAAACAATCGTCATATTTTGTGACCTATGTATTTATAGGTTATGTTTTGCTATATTGTGATTTGAAAATTTCATAAATACTTATTATATTCTATATTTTAGCTAAAAAAATGATGTGAAGAATTATAGACAGTATAAGGTAGTGGGTTCTGCTTAACTCAGATGAAACCAAACTGCGTACCATCCAGATTTGATTGCCAAGCTATAGGAAACACAAGTCCACAGAGTCCACTCCAAGTGAACATCCGCATGCCTTTATTGAAAGGCAAAGAATGTCTACAATACAATTAAGGAGATTGAAGAGACCATACAAAATGAAAATTATGGTAAATCAAAGTACCATCTTGTAATCAAGGTAATTTATTTTTAGTATTTTATGCAGTTGTAATAAATTATTAACATTATCACTAGGTTAGGACAGATATTATACTAATCATATTGTACTATTATTTCTAGGTTTTTTGACACCTGAAATTAAGAAGTGTGATGATAGAGCGGTCCAAGTACTACAAATCTGAAGTGCGGCAGGCGGCAGACGAAACAAATAGCCAGTTTTATAGAGGGTCATTCAAATATTGAGAGAGTTTGCCATGTTTTAAAGATGCGTTCAGTGATCTGGTGACTTATTTTAAGTAGAAATTGTGTTTCTTTTTGTTGATATTTTTAAATGTGTGTGTGTACGCCTGCAAAGTTAGAAACTAGCGATACCTCTATTTGTAATTAACAAGATCCATTTTTGTACCTTGTTTCTATGCACAATAAAGCACTTACTTACTCACCTGCCTCGCTCGGCCTAGACCAACTAATTACACACACATTATAGTCAAAATATCAAAACATTGATTTTGTAAAATGTAGTTATTATTAATATAGCGGTCAAATAAATATATCAAATATTATGTACAGTTTTCTTTATTTCCATTGCGCACTGAATAAAAGATGATGTTGGTGAATACATAGCTGAGTTGATTTAAAGAATGTAATAGATGTGTATTTATCTCATGTGCATGAGTGCAAAATATGTGAAAAAGTACCTACATAATATGCACTATCTATACTATACATAAGGTAGGGTACAGTAGGATACTCCGAAGCAAAACTCATTTCTTTGATCTGTGGTAGGATAGGAGTAGAGTAGGTAGGCTTAAATTATAGAAAACAGTTATTTTTATAACATGAAAAGTGTATTTTCAGTAGTTTACAAACTTTAAAGTTGGAAAAATAGTCCTGTAGCCCTACCATGAGTTGAGACAAACTGTTTACGTTACCGTAAACTATCGCTTTCTCTCGCTCACTCGTATTGACTGTGAGCAGTATATCCGATAGTTTACGGTAACGTAAACAGTTTGCATCAACTCATGGTAGGGCCACTGAGCTTTTTTTTCACTAGACAGACACTTAATTTCAAAAGTAGGGTTGTTATTAATTTGTAAATGTTAATGCCTCAGAAATAATATATAGACTGCATTTTTCTATCTTCATTCCATTTTCTTTTCTACTGTTTTCCTGACTTCCTCTAGTTTCTTACCTCTTGATATTGCTGAAGTTCCTGGAATTTTTGCACAAAAATTATAGCGACCCTCTGGTCGCATTTGGTACCATTCACTGTTTTGCACTGGCTCACTAGCATTTCGAGGCTGTGATTCTGCCATAATTTTAGTTAATGCCACAAACAAAAGCCACTTTTATTGTTGATCTCTAGTTTTAATTTCTAGGAATGATATGGTTTTTTTATTGAAAAGATGGGAGATCTTACTTATAAAACATCAGTCTTCATCATTATTTTAATTATGAGGTGATACAGCCCTAAAGTTGACTTTCTCCGTCCTCCCAGGAGCTGATAACAAAAAAAATAGGTTATGTTAGATTGTTATAGATAACACAGGGAATCATCGTGTTATATTGTTATTGTGCTTATTGTTAGACAAAACTTGATATATGCTAAGTACTTACATTGCTGTTTTAACATTTCTCAACTCTGCAGAACAGAAATCGGGATTGGATTGGACGCAAAAAATTTCGCCACCATGAATGAATGTATTTATCCTTGGTAGATTTGTACTTTCTGCTTTAACAAAACTGTATTTCATGATGCTATTTAATAAAATAAAGGATAATAGTCCACAGATGTAGTAATCACTTATAAGATTTCAAAATAAATCGATGAAAATCTAATTTGTTTATTTATCACAATCACAGAGAGAAGAGAGCTGTCATGTTTGTTTACTATCGGAGTGACGTCACATCGTAATCCAATATGGCGAAGGGCGTTTTTAACATTTGATGAATAGATTAAAAAAGTCGATTTTTAAAATTGAATTATAAATTTCATATTGCATTTTTATGAATAAATATCGACGTTTCTCGTTTACTATTTATGAAATCTATCTTAAATATGCATTTTTATACTTTATCTTACATGGTGTAAAATAGCCTATTAGTTAAGATATTGAGATTTACTTGTGACTCAAAATCTTACTTCGTGTGAATTTGTCGAATAATAAAAAAAAAATCCGATATTTTCAGACTATTCAGATCTTCAACTTTTAACTGCACATACATATTCAAGAAATTGGTCTAATATCTCCATTTAAATTTTAGGTATACTTAAAAGTTAAGGGTGTAAAATAATTTATAACTTTTCAAGTTACACAAGTATTTTCAGGAGCAGAAATATAATAAAACAACTTGCAGAGAACTGTATAAGTACATTTCACAAGTTAAAAGAAACTAAAAAAAGATAGAGACGATTTATCTGTGCTATGCATAAATGAAATTCAACATTTCATACCAGTCTGGTGTCGATAAAAAGTAAAAAACGCTATAAAAGTTCACCATAATAGCTGCATTCATGGTAATAACGATACTAAACCAGAGGTGATTACAAGCGTTTACCGAATGATTCGGTAATCGATCGGTAATATTGGGAAAACGGGGATGAAATTTAAGGAATTCCTTTAGGAACGTCAGTTGGTAATGATATCGTCTGGACGAAGAATTTTATTGTAAATACAGTGTTTAGTAAAGTTACGGTAATGATAGAGCTTACCGTACCAATGCTGTCGATAGATCCCGATAATCTTATTAACATTTTTGAGACGTATTAGTGAAGAATGTTAGTCTGTATCACAGTACACTGTTATAGTTCGGGTAAAGTAAGTTTTCTTGTAGATTTTAAAAAACATAATAAAATTAGATATATAAAATACTGATATGTGTTTACCTTAGTGATTTTCACACAATATTTTTAAATAATCGGAAAAAATGATTTAAAGAATTATCTGACCTCACTAGAAGTTTTATATCGATGATTCACAATCAAACATTCTACTCAAACTCTTTAGGCGTTAATGGGGTATTTACATGGGTGACTAAACCGCACATTTTTCTGAATTGACCTCTAAATGGCAATTTGGTCTGGGCCGTAGGTGACTGAACAAAATTATCTGATCCGGTGGCCAAAACTGGGACTACGTTGTTACATACTGTTACCTTAGGTTACACCATCAACTACATAGATGACAGCGATGCCATCACCCGCGATTAAATTTTAGAAGCGACTTGCTAGGTTGGGTGACTGACCGTCACAGGCTAGCATTTAAGCAAGTGCTCTAAGGTCACAGGTGACTAAAATCGACCATGTAAATAGCCCGGTATAAATGAGTTCCAAATTTTCAGTTTAATTTAAAATCCATTTCGCGGCTTGAAACAATCATTAGCATCGGCGAACGTGAAACCACCCTAATCCTTGTCGGCTCGATTAGTTTCGGCCTACCGCCAATTAGGGTCAATTTTCGGCTAGCACAAAGGGCTCGTGTTGTGTTGTCCTAAACATCATTGGTAATTAAAACAAATAGGGCCAAGCGATCCGCCCGAGGCGCCACGGGGCGGCGACGGGCGCGCGTCTCGGCGTCGCCGCGAGCAACCAACCCCCTCATTACAAACTTAATCTAATTATTGAATTCGTACAATGTTGTGTTTACATTTTTTTTTTCTCATTTGCCACACTATACTTAAGAATGGATGCGTAAGCGCTAAATGGCACGTTTAGAGCAATATATCATATGAACCGAGTCACTGCCGCGCCGAAGGATGTTTTCTCACGATGCCTTAGTTTTTTGGGGACCAAGTGTTTGGGTTTTGGTCTTAGATTAAGGCGGTCTTGGTTTATTACAAGGTTAAGTTTGCCTCTAGATGATTGTCACGATCTTTTTCCGCACAGGTACCTAGTTGGATAGAGGTTGTTTTTTTTTAAGATCATGTTTAATTCGTTTTTGATATCGGCACAGCAAATTTAAATAACAACTAATTTCTTTGTCGGTTCAATGTAATATTTTTACTTGAAAGATATATTTTAGCAAAATCTTTTACACAAGAATTGTTGTATGGTCTGTGTTTCCATTAAAACAGTATTACCGTAACGCATGAACCACACGTTAAAAGCTAAGCGAAAACCTTGTTAAAACCAGCCTACAATTTCAAACTCATGCATTCACCGCCTAATACAATTTTAAATTACACGCAACTTATTATTGACAACTCATTTAAATAGCTGAAATAGCTGAGACGAGGACAGCCGCAGGCGCATCGAGGGCTCGGCTTTCTTCGGCTATTCTCGGCGAAGATCGGGTGATACCATCCATCACTCGCAGTAACGACCTCTATGCAAAACGCTGACGTTGCCTGTCAACCTTTGGGATCTAGCAGAGATGATAAAAGTGTGACAACAGAATTTTCAGTGCTTTCTTTTTTTTAGTAGTCATGCTACTACTATGCAGAGTATTATTTGTTTCATATTTTTGCTTATGGTTTTAGCATTTGAAATATATATTTTATTTAAGTATTAGTCAATTACAATTTAAATTATGGGGACATCGACACGTGAAATTTTAACGTGCCGTTGTCCCCATTGATAATGGGGACAACGGCACGGAATTTTTTTGACGTACCGTTGGCCCCATAATGGGGACAAAATCATGGGGACAACGGGAATACATGAGTGTAGCACCTTTAGTCTTAAACTGGTAAATATAAGTATCTGATACATTATACACGTACATTACTTTTTTGAATTGACAACATATTTGTTTTAAATTAGATTTTAAATATGTAGCAGTCGCAGAATTCTCTTCTTTAAATAACTTTGTATATTTAATGCATTTAATTTTACAGTTTTGATAAAATTGATGAATTTCATTGTATCTAAAGAAAAGTTGAGCTTTTATTGGATTTGTTTGATTTTTTTTTAATTGGATTGAAACAAAGAAACTCAATAACCGAACAGAATATTTAAAATATTATTATTAGTGATATGATTTTTTATACAAAAAGGATATTTTTTATTGTTCTAACACAATAACTAAGTAGATTTTAATAAATGATCCAGTATTTCAGTAATGTACTAAATGTCAATTAAAATGTACTAAATTTCGTCAAATTTCTGGTAAAGCGACAGTTAAAGCTATGCAATAGTCAACTGTATTCTAAAGAGAATGAGTAAATTTTGTGAACTGCTTAAATAAAAACTGATATTAAAAAAATATGAAGGTACTTAGATAATTGAGTTTGTACCCTGTTTTCATTGCGTGTTACTATTAACTACTGATCTTGTTGCTGCATCCTGTTTTTATTCCAAAATGACTTGGTATTTTCACCTTCTAAGGGATTAGTCATACAGCTCAGTCACGTCTCCGTCACGTCAACGATCAGTCTTTCAAGTTTTGTCTTGCCGTTTGCCGGTGACTGTCAAAAGTTGTATTGAGACTGACCATTGATGCGACTGAGCTGTGTGAATGATCCATGATCCATGGTTTTCAGAATTTGGGGATGGCAACCCAAAATTTTACACATGGGTCAAAAATTTTTTTTCCGAGATTACGAATTTTTTTTAACGATGTCCTTGTATCAGCTCTATGTAGATACGACTCTAAGTTTTATGATTTCATTTCATAATTTATACATACGTCTGGATCATTATTTACTGTTTTGCCCGGGGACAAGGCCGGGGTCAAAAGATGCCACCACAAAAAATCACTGGACGCCTGTTTAATGGACTCGCCTTTATATACCAGATAATAAGGAATGTAATTACACGACGGTTCGAAAGCTATTTATAAATGGACTGTGCTTGATTTTTAATGCGCACCCATATGGAAAGAGGTATTTTGCTTATTATCATTTTGGTATTAATTTTAGTGAGTAAATGTCGGATGCCGATACTGAAGTTAGTAATAAGTATTTTGTTAAATGATTGGTATTTAAATGAAAATATGCAATTAAGATAAAAGAATTTAGGAAAAGATAAAGAAACAGAAGAATGAAAAATTTATGAAAAGGTAAAAGGGTATAAATAATTATTCAATAATATCTACCTTATATGCATAATATGACATTTTGTTGTGGACTGCAGTTTTTAGATTAAAATTTTTCCTGTTCCAATTCCCACGATTATTATATAAATCTATAATAGTGACGAATTTACAATAGCACATAAGTATCTACCAGTGACGAATTTACATAACATTTTTTAAGAGTGGCGAATATATTTTCAATATATGGAACTTTTCAAAACGGGACGAGTTTACCTTAGATTATTTATATGTCTAGATAGAGTCTTAGGCTTTTGACGTATTAAATAAAACAGGCCAACTTTTTTAAGGTGGTGTGCTTTTTTAGCATCATCGCGTCCAAAGAGTATTGTAATAAAAACCGGCCAAGTGCGAGTCGGACTCACGCACGAAGGGTTCCGTACCAAAAAACGGCAAAAAAATTACGTTTGTTGTATGGAAGCCCCCCTTAAATATTTATTTTATTCTGTCTTTAGTATTTGTTGTTGTAGCGGCAATAAAAGTACATCATCTGTGAAAATTTCAACTGTCTACCTGTTGTCGTTATTAATATCGAGCAAAAAACGGCAAAAAAATCACGTTTGTTGTATGGGAGCCCCTCTTAAATAATAATTTTATTCTGTTTTTAGTATTTGTTATATTAGTAGTTTAGTATTGTTATAGCGGCAACAGAAATACATCATCTGTGAAAATTTCAACTTTCTAGCTATCACGGTTCATGAGATACAGCCTGGTGACAGACAGACAGACAGACAGACAGACAGACAGACAGACAGACAGACGGACAGCGGAGTCTTAGTAATAGGGTCCCGTTTTTACCCTTTGGGTACGGAACCCTAAAAACTATGGCCGGCTCACACTACTGACAATGTGTGCGTGTTTTGGTCACCCAACTGTTGGGTGATATTTTTTTTTGACGCTGTCGTAGCTTCGACTGTCTATCTGAGTTTACATAGGTGGCGAGTTTACAAACCCTCCTCCATTCTGTAGTTCGGTCACAGACAATGATGGGCAAAGGACCCGATTTTGACCGACTACTGGGTTTAAACCCAGTCAACGCCCATAGACAATTATGTTGAAATAAATAAAATCTTAAGAAATAAGAAATGTTATATCATTTGAATATTTTTCTGTATTGGTTTGACAAAAAATTGTTTCCATAGCAACGTCACATTTGACTTATCAATAGAAATAAAAAAGCTGTATAAAGTTTCTTTAATATACAATGTGGGTCTTTATTGGGTTTAAACCCAGTGGCCGGGTTTAAACCGGGGTATTAAACTGCTACTACTTCGGTATCTTCAGATTTGAATGAAAACTAGGGCTTCCAATACCGGTATTTCATTGTTGACTAATACTTACCGGAATCGAAATGTCAATACCGGTATTAGCTTACCAGTGTTGGAAGCCCTATTGAAAACTTCTATTATATTTCCTTAAACATCAGCTCATTACGTACTTACTTCTATGTACAACATTAACAATAAATTACAAAACACTATCCTAAATCTGGACTAGAAACGTCTTATCAGATCAAGCTCGAAAGCTGTAAAAAGTTTATTTAATATACAATGTGGGTCTTTATTGGGTTTAAACCCAGTGGTCGGGTTTAAACCGGGGTATTAAACTGCTACTATTATGGTATCTTCAGATTTGAACGAAAACTAGGGCTTCCAATACCGGTATTTCATTGTTGACTAATACTTACCGGAATTGAAATGTCAATACCGGTATTAGCTTACCAGTATTGGAAGCCCTATTGAAAACTTATATTTCCTTAAACATCAGCTAATTACGTACTTACTTCTATGTACAACATTAACAATAAATTACAAAACACTATCCTAAATCTGGACTAGAAACGTCTTATCAGATCAAGCTCGATGGGCGTAGTTTCGCTGTGATTTGTGGCGTACTTCCTTTCGTTACTGAACTTAGCCGCTGTGACGGGAGCACTACCGTATCTAGACGGGATCGAAGAATTTAAATTAGAGCTTTGTACTACAGTACAATGAGAATTATGTTAACTCTTGGCACGATCATGTTGGCTTGTTCGAGACATGTAAAGGTTTAGAAGGGAAATAAAAGGGTCGCGGTTGGTTAGAAAAGCATAGGTAATGTATAGTGAATAGTACATTATGAGACAAGTTAGCTTAGGTTGCTCATTGCACACGAGGCTGTGGGTTGCAGCCCGAGCCGCAGGCGAGAGCGTAACTCAGCCGAGTGTGCAATAAGCAAGAGCTCACGAGTTTCATACGACGTTTTTCAACACATTTGCGAGGAAAAAACAAAATAATTTACCAAACAGCAACAAATATGACAAAAACAATATATGAAAATTATTGGAAAAGACGCGCAGGTGTTTTTTTGTTTTTTTTTCACACGCCCAATGCAAGAATATTTTGCAAACAAATGGGTAAGTGAGCATACAGCCTACTTTAAAATTATAATTATGTGATAAAATGCAAATATTTTAATACTTTATAACAAAATATTGTGAATAATTAATAATTTGATAATGATAAATATTTGTTTGACTTAATTAAGGACTTACACATTTATTTATTCCAAAAAAATACATGAATTTTCAGTGGCATAAAACCTTATTGCTCACTTTACGAGTAAGTGTGTTGAAATAGTAGTTTGTTACACTGTAATAGCTACTTACAACCGAGGTAAGCATACTATTTTACATCATTCATGCGAGGTAAATTTAATAAAAATAAAAATAAAACGTTAAAGGGTTATTTCATTGAAAACTCGTGGGGTTGATCAGACCATTAAACTGAACAACTTTCATTATGGGACCAACCTCAAAATCACGAAAAAAAATCAGCTGTTTTTGCATTGCAGAATTTTGCATACCTAGCTTGAATTGAAATTAAATGCCGCCATTTTCATTGTTTTTTTTTTCAGCCAAAAGTTTCGTCAGTTTATAATAAAAGAAAAGAGATTGGTTCACTAAGGAGTTTTAAATGCTTGAATTGTAAAGTAACTTTACAGTTAAAGCATTCAACATCCTTGAATTGTAAAGTGATTTGAAAATGGAACGTTCTATCTAAACAATGCACTGTGTTGCACATGCCAACTTACACAGCCTCATACTATATAAGTAAATCCTAGTTACCGAGCAAGTATGATGTAATAGTAGTTTGTTACACAAGGGATGTAAGTGAGCTATTACAGAACAAGATCCAATTTGGCGCCCGTGCGAGCGCAGCTCGCAAAGGGCGCTAATGGATCGAGTGCACCCGAGATATTTAGACGCACGAGCGAGCGAAGCGAGCGAGGGCGAATATAGTTCGAGGGTGTAATAGCTACTTACAACCGAGGTAAGCATACTATTTTACATCATTCATGCGAGGTAAATTTAATAAAAATAAAATAAAAATAAAAACAAAAATAAAAAAAATACAAAAACATTAAAACAAAAATAAAACGTTAAAGGGTTATTTCATTGAAAACTCGTAGGGTTGATCAGACTATTAAACTGAACAACTTTCATTATGGGACAAACCTCGAAATCACGAAAAAAATCAGCTGTTTTTGCATTGCAGAATTTTGCATACCTAGCTTCAACTGAATTTTCATTGTTTTTTTTTCAGCCAAAAGTTTCGTCAGTTTATAATAAAAGAAATGAGATTGGTTCACTAAGGAGTTTTAAATGCTTGAATTGTAAAGTAACTTTACAGTTAAAGCATTCACCATCCTTGAATTGCAAAGTGATTTGAAAATGGAACGTTCTATCTAAACAATGCACTGTGTTGCACATGCCAACTTACACAGCCTCATACTATATAAGTAAATCCTAGTTACCGAGCAAGTATGATGTAATAGTAGTTTGTTACACAAGGGATGTAAGTGAGCTATTACAGAACAAGATCCAATTTGGCGCCCGTGCGAGCGCAGCTCGCAAAGGGCGCTAATGGATCGAGTGCACCCGAGATATTTAGACGCACGCGCGAGCGACGCGAGCGAGGGCGAATATAGTTCGAGGGTGTAATAGCTACTTACAACCGAGGTAAGCATACTATTTTACATCATTCATGCGAGGTAAATTTAATAAAAATAAAATAAAAATAAAAACAAAAATAAAAAAAATACAAAAACATTAAAACAAAAATAAAACGTTAAAGGGTTATTTCATTGAAAACTCGTAGGGTTGATCAGACTATTAAACTGAACAACTTTCATTATGGGACAAACCTCGAAATCACGAAAAAAATCAGCTGTTTTTGCATTGCAGAATTTTGCATACCTAGCTTCAACTGAATTTTCATTGTTTTTTTTTCAGCCAAAAGTTTCGTCAGTTTATAATAAAAGAAAAGAGATTGGTTCACTAAGGAGTTTTAAATGCTTGAATTGTAAAGTAACTTTACAGTTAAAGCATTCACCATCCTTGAATTGCAAAGTGATTTGAAAATGGAACGTTCTATCTAAACAATGCACTGTGTTGCACATGCCAACTTACACAGCCTCATACTATATAAGTAAATCCTAGTTACCGAGCAAGTATGATGTAATAGTAGTTTGTTACACAAGGGATGTAAGTGAGCTATTACAGAACAAGATCCAATTCGGCGCCCGTGCGAGCGCAGCTCGCAAAGGGCGCTAATGGATCGAGTGCACCCGAGATATTTAGACGCACGAGCGAGAGAAGCGAGCGAGGGCGAATATAGTTCGAGGGTGTAATAGCTACTTACAACCGAGGTAAGCATACTACTTTACATCATTCATGCGAGGTAAATTTATTAAAAAAAAAAACGTTAAAGGGTTACTTCATTGAAAACTCGTGGGGTTGATCAGACCATTAAACTGAACAACTTTCATTATGGGACCAACCTCGAAATCACGAAAAAATATCAGCTGTTTTTGCATTGCAGAATTTTGCATACCTAGCTTGAACTGAAATGAAATGCCGCCATTTTCATTGTTTTTTTTTCAGCCAAAAGTTTCGTCAGTTTATAATAAAAGAAAAGAGATTGGTTCACTAAGGAGTTTTAAATGCTTGAATTGTAAAGTAACTTTACAGTTAAAGCATTCACCATCCTTGAATTGTAAAGTGATTTGAAAATGGAACGTTCTATCTAAACAATGCACTGTGTTGCACATGCTAACTTACAGAGCCTCATACTATATAAGTAAATCCTAGTTACCGAGCAGTATGATGTAAATGTATATTACGTACCGTTAGGAAACGTACTACTATGTTAAGTTAATTAAGAAAATCATGGGCAGGTATACGTACTTACATCATGTATCTAAAACCCTGTCAGATCCTGAAATATGTTATAGTGTTGCTAAAACTGAACAACACTCTCCATGAAACATAGGTCGAAAAACGAAAAAAAGATTTGATACTCCCATACAAAATGTATGACTGACTTACTATGGAGGTATGGAAAGGCGAAAAAAAAATTTGTTTTTCGACCTATGTTTTTTGGAGAAACTTGTTCAGTTTTAGCAACACTGTCACCTGTTTCAGGATCTGACAGGGTTTTTTGATATATAATGTATATCATAGGTACTATTAACGTACATAAAGGTTATAATAAAAACGTTTATGTAAATATGATAATGCTGCCACTTTTAATCAAAATAATTTTACACTAAATAAAAAATACATGCGGCGTTAATTTCAGGAGCATTAATTATCTACTTTGAATTTTAATACAAAAAACCATATTTTTATATATCTCAAACGGCGTTAAGTACTTAGTAATCCATTAACAAAATATCGCCTTTAAAATTTTCTCGCATCAGAACCGCAAAAGTACAATCCAGTAATTCGCATCGCACTCTCAAAAAAATCAAATAAATGGGACATAAATATTTCAAATGAAGAATGAAACCGTTCGGGTACACCTCATTAATGCTCATTTGGCGAGATATTTACCGACCAATTACGTTATGGTGCGGCTTATTTATCGTGCGCGAGCGTCGCTGATTTAGCGTCCCGTCGTAACTGTCAAACTGACAGTATATTTCAGGGGCAAATATTAAGCGAACGTTATTACCACTTAAAACTATCGACTGGTTTATGTGGACTAGTGATTAATAGACCGGTTACTTAAGGCTGTAGAGTCGCATCACGTTCCATTTTTAAATTTTCAATACAAACGATCAAAACAACTCTGCGCGAGCCGTAATGAGGGCGAACTACTAATTCCTATTTAATAAGTATATACAAAACACGCAATACATTCGATAAATACCTCATTATTCCTAAAAAAAATAAAAGTTACTTTAGATTCTATAAATGCCAGTAATAAACATGTCAAAGTATACCAATTTGAGCATTTTTTAATATTTTATTTGTCTGTGATTAAAAGCATTTTTTTTTAATTTTCTCTCTATAGGGAACTCCTTGACAATACAAACAATAAGTGAAAAATAAATATGAGTCGTATTTTTATTTGTTACAGCTGAAACGTTTTTGAAAAATACCTCTGACAAGTAAATTTGAAATTCCACTTGAACAGATTGTCTTCGTTTAAAAATACCTGACAATTTATTATGTTTTTCTCTCTATATAATCTCTCTAATAATTTAAGAATTTTGCTTCCTAAAACTAAAGTTTACATCAATAATAATACTTTCATTATTTAGATAACTTCATTAGAAAAACACTAATTTCGCTGAAATGCAAATATACAGCTTTAATCCTTTGTGACTATTTGTCAGATGTCAATCGTGATAAATAGGAAATACACGATTGACAATCGAATGCTGATTTAAGCTTGTGACAAGATTTTAGTTCGTTATTATAATCTGTTTTGATAATTTAATTATCTTTAGAATTAAACGTCTTGAAGATTTAACTGATATTCTTTCTGAAATTCCATAACTACAGCTAAAACAGACGTAATTTTAAATTTCTTTTATAATTTCTTAATAATTACTATCTTTTACAAACAACGTGTTACAAAAACCCCCTAAGCCATATATGGTATATAGGGACCATCAAACTGAACAACTTTTACTATGGGACCAATTCTGAAATCGCGAAATAATCAACCGCTTCATACATTTTTATATTTTCGATATTAATTTTTGTATAAATAGCTGTTTTTTTTGCGATTTCAGAGTTGGTCCGATAGTAAAAGTTGTTCAGTTTGATGGTCCCTATCTACCATATTTGGCTTAGGGGATTTTTGTAACACCTTGTATAACAAGCCCAAACGGGTAGTGCTAAATGTGAGCTTAAAATTAACACTCATTACTTCTGAGAACGTGCTACTTAGTCATACATCTCTATTACTATCTAAATTATCGTACATAATAAAGAAATCTATCTTACAATAATCACGAATTGATGACTAATTCGAATGCGAAGCCCATGGGAACGTCCGAACGGGGAATCGAACCGCGTCCCTCGCGTCACAAATTACATGGCGGCGTCACAGGTAATAACATACGATAGTGACATTGTAATAGTGTGTGACCTTTAGTGACCAGTGTTTATTATGCAAGTTCTGTGATTAGTCGATAATTTAAACTTCAGTTTATTTTAGTTAATGAATTTGAGATATTTGAGACGCAAGAAGAGAACATGGTACCAATGAAATTTTTAATACTGTGTACTAATATTCTGTATTACTATTATTAGGATCGTTTCATTGAAAATTCTGAGTTACCCCTGACTATTAAGGTCACCTAGTATTTATACCTATAGGTATTAGATACTTATTTTTAACAATCACCTTAAATTAGATATCAATGTTTTATGCGCTGGTTATAAGGACGATCTGCAAACGAATCAGATTTTTATCACCTAACCAGGTACCTAGGTTAGGTGTTATACCTATATACTGCCTTACACCGCTATCTACCCATATAATTTGTACAGTTAGCATCTTGTATCTACGCAACTCGCAACTAGTTCGCGTGAGCAACTGGCAATTTGAATTTAGAATGCGGCGCCCGCCCAGCGCACGCCCACACCGAGCTATCTGATCGACTTATGTAATTCCCTATGCATTTTCTGACCTCACGATGTGATGATATGGAGAATCCGTCATGTGGAACTGTGTGCAACGGAATACCCTTGTGTACTTTGCATACAGTCATGTTGTATATACACTCGGCGTCAGAAAAATCGCAACTTTTCAAAAATTTCTTCCAAATTAATTTAATCCTATCTAATTTAATGGTAAGTGTTGTTATATACTTCTTCCCCTTCGGACATACAGACATGAACTATTGGCTATACAGACATAGCCAACAGTCTCTAGAAACCGTTGGAATACTCATCAAACGGAATTAATCACTGAGATTAAGTTTCCGAACAACATTACATTGCCTCATTTTTTGCAATATTTGATGAGCAACTTCATGGGCAATAGTATCCATCTTGGGTATTCCTTTTTTACCGACTTCAAAAGGAGGGAGGTACTCAATTCGACCCGTTTTTTTTTTGTTTTTTTGTTTTTTGTATGTACACCGATTACTCGATGACGGCTGAACCGATTGAAATGGTTCAAACGTTATTACATTAAGTAAACTCCCAAGTTGGTCCCATTTTTTAAAATTTTGTAATCGGTTCAGTACTTTTTAAGTAATCTTGAGAAACGTACGAAAATAGTATGATTTTGTGTGAACTACCTCGATGATCAGTCATATAACTTCTTTGTTTATGAACTGAATAAGATAATTATTTTTTTGTTAGAAAAGGGATATCTTAAGTGTAGTTTTTTAACCGACTTAAAAAAGGAGGTTCTCAGTTTGTCCCGCATGTATGTATGTTTCTCCGCGATTAACTCACGTTTGGCCGAGCCGATTTTTCTACCCAAATAATATACCTACACTACCTAATACAATAGGTACCTACACTAAAAATAAAAAAATAAAAATTGTTTAAAAAAACAAAAAACCGACTTCAAAAAACCTACCTCTAAAAAGCAAGAAATAATATTCGTACTAATAAAAACACGTCTATTGAAGTCGGGTGGGGCTTTTAGAATAAAAAAAAAGGAATTTGTACTCCAGCCCCACCCGACTTCAATAGACGTGTTTTTATTAGTACGAATATTATTTCTTGCTTTTTAGAGGTAGGTTTTTTGAAGTCGTTTTTTTGTTTTTTTAAACAATTTTTAATTGAACTGTTGAAGTGTGTTTTCTCTATCATCTTGAGTGGTGAGATTGGTGAGATTTTTCTGACGTTCGAGTGTAGTTAATACGAGAGTATGATCGAATTATCACAATAAATGTATATGTTACGGCTAATACCCGAAGGGCGGCTAAACCTAGTTTTAGCCGGCTAAAACTAGGTGTAACCGATAGCTGTTGGCTAAAACTAGGTGTAGCCGATTTACTCGCGGCTAATACTAGGTGTAGCCGGCTAAAACTAGGTGTAGCATGGGGTATTAAAAAAGTTATTTCTGTTGTTTGTTGAAAAAAAAACCTCGAAATTTAAATTTCTAACCTATATTCGGGACCTACAGGAATAAAGCAGATCGGTTCACCTAGTTTTAGCCAACAGCTATCGGCTACACCTAGTTTTAGCCGGCTAAAACTAGGTTTAGCCGCACTTCGGGTATTAGCCGTCTTCTTCTTCTTATCGAATGAGGAATAGTGGCCACCTCTGGTGTTAGAGTTTATCAAGCCGCCTGTAAGGCCTCTAACTTGGCTTAATGACTGTTATCAGATGACAACAGCCGGGACCGACGGTTTAACGTGCCCTCCGAAGCACAGAAGCGCTCAGTTGTAATGCCACTTAACGGTCACCCATCCGACACCTGACCGGAACGAGCGTTGCTTAACAAACATGATCGAGTACGATCAGTATATCAAGTTCCGCCATGAGCGCTTCATACAACATATATATAAAAAGGAAAGTAATTAAAATGTATAAATGTCACCATTCACTTTAAAAAATAAATATCTGATAATATTCACGATCTCAGTATACAGTGATACTTGTCTGAGTCTTTATGATCTTTGTGTCAAAGACCCTGTTAGTTAGAAGTACATACTTGCTTAATATCATTGCTTTATAAATTAAAATAAATTTGAAATCTCCTGTTTACAAATTGCGTTATCCAATGACTAATTTCACAAGCAGATCGTAATTTGTTGCTATCAAAAATTAATTTAAGTCCTTTGGTAAAAAGACCTGACTTCGCGTGTCCCTTGCCACTTAATAACTGCTACCTTTTCAGCCTAAAGGATATCTCAATCGGTGGATTCAATAAATTGATTGCTATAATAAACCTCATTAGTTATCTGTACCGCGTATAAATTAGATATACAGCCAATAACACAAGTACAGTAATGAAGTGAAAGGAAAATGAGTTTTAAGTTCCACCATTAAAGGTGATTTTGATAGCTACAATTTTTCGTAAGAAGTTTGTTGACTGATCATAAGGATATAAGTTTTGTCCATTGCGTGTTTTGATGCTACTTGTGTTAGCACGCAACGTTTTTGTATGGTGTTGCCTTTAGGGTACCATTTAAAAGCTATTCCAAACACGTTAAGTTTATTTGAATGGACGTTACTTGTATCATGAGAAGTTATGGCAATGTAAAAAAGATATTTTAAATTTAATTTCAACTGAAAGTTGAAGGTAATGTTGTATCGACACGGATATATTAATGTCACTAAATGAAATCAATAACATAAAAAATGAAATAATTTTCGAATAAAATAAGCCCTACACAAGTTGTGATACAGTTTTTTAATGTATACCTATGCCTATGTATTTTATTTTTACCGTAGTACATTTTTTTCTCAATAAGGTAGAAAAATAACATTTAACACGTTCAGCGCCAAGCTTAAAAAGCCATTTCTATTTTCAAGCGTCAAGGGGGCCAAGTTTGTTTCTTTATTTTATTATTCCTGACATTATTTTTTACCAAAAGACCCATACAAAACCCATAGATACTGATCGATTTGTGTAGGCCAGCAGAATCTAACGCCATAGTAAAATGTATAAAAATGTGACAGATACACTGGCCCTGGAGTAAAGGGTGGCAGAGTATATGAGTATACCTGAGGATACACTGGCCTTGGGATACAGACAATGGGTGTATGCTAGGGAGAAACAAAGGCCTTGAACGTATTAAGCCTGCAATACTATTTCAAATAAAGTTTATCACTTTGACTTCTAAAGTAAAGCTTTTAATAATTCTTGATAAATCACTTTTTCCATAATAGTCACCGCAATAGAGCCGTTTTAAGTTTTTATACATTAGACAGTCTACTGAACAAACATTTTATTATTTTTAAAACATACTAAGAAACCATTTTAACATAAAAGACCGACATAATTCCAAAACTGTTAATTGATTTACTTATCATACCAACAAACAGTCCATATACCAGTGTCAAGGAAAAATACAATCACGTCCAAACTATCTTAATACCAATTTTCCATAATGGCTACTGATTATCTTGTTTCTCACAGTGCCATGAGAACTTCAATCAGACCAGCTATTTTTATTGACCCTTTCATTGTAAGAACGATGTGATATTCCCACTGCACAAAATAAAGACGTCTCAAATTATATTTAGAGTAGAAATGTGGTTTGCATGCCTTAAATTAAAAATACATTAAGTTTTAAGGTATATTACTATTAATTAGTATTAATAAAATCATAGGAAAACATAAATTAAATTAGGCAACTTATGATAATAACATTTATTATTATAATTTATCATATTTATTAAATCGGTGGATTACATTATAGCCTAATCAACATGGATGCAACTTTGTAATAAACTAATAATATAGTGGCTGTTGATGTCCCTTGAACAATAAAAATAAAATAAAAAATAATTATTTTTTACAAAGTTAGTGAGTCTTTAACCAGACTGATAATCTTGTAAGAAAAAAATCTGCGTCTGCGCACTTAAACATCTTCGTTTCTCGTGATTAGCGTGAGAAAATATTTCGCGGCTGGCCTTAAAAAAATAAGAAAGAATTTCGACCAAATTTGGTCGGACTTATGATCCTACAATGTCGATTATTTTTGAACGAGTTACTGAAGTATTTTTATAGAGCTGCTATAACCTAAGTATAGCATTAACATTTTAAAAGCACATGATTCCGATTATTATTTCTGGCTTATGTTATAATAGGTAGTATATTTTTAGCAAAAAAGTAACAATGAAATTTTATGAGTTACCTAAAGTAAATGATTACTCAACTCAACCTTAATAATAAGCTCAAATGTGTCCAAATGTAAAACAGAATTAGGTAGGTATGTAATTTAAAAAGAAATAATAAGTATTGAAAACAATTTGACATCAATTTATTTTTATGCAAAAGATTGCATCTTTTTTGTTATTTCAAATGCGAATACTACTACAGCCTGGCTGGGTGAACTGGATTATACACGGTGTCCTAAAACGTTGCCACATGGAGGGAAAGTACGGTAAATATTGAAGATAGGAAATTTTAATGAAGGAAGACTTCATTTTTTTTAAAGAAATGAAACAGCATTCAAAGTTTTTTTTTTGAGTCGCATACGATTCGATACAAATTGATACAATCCGTAATAATTAAAATTTAAAATGTTAAATTACATGGTTTTCCTTTTGTTTAAGATGCTGTGTCACTCAAGAAAAATGTATCCTTATGAGTTACCCTTTCGATTGGTATCGTAAAAACAAACAAAATATTTTTTCGCTTTTTTGGTGGGTTCGATTCCTGGTTAAGAGCACGCAATTTTTTAGGAAAAAATTCAATGCAGCTCCAATTATTTTTAAATGAAAATGAAGTCTTCTTTCACTAAAATGTCCTACCTTTAATATTTAAGGTACTTACCCTTCGTGTGGCAAAGTTTTGGACACTCTGTATATTTCAAAAAATATTGTAATGGTTAAAATATACATAAAAAATAACGACTTATTCCTGAACGCGACAAAATATAAGTAGTAGATAGATAGATCGGGAGTTCAAAACACCCCGACACAGTTGGTACAGGTTATAAGTTAGACATTGTAATCACACATCAAACTACATGTTGCTTGCATGTTGCATGCCTGCTTGTATGCTGCATGCTTACTTGCAAGCTGCATGATTGCTCGTATGCTGCTTGCACGTTGCATGCTGCAAGCTGCTTACGTGCTTTCTTGCTTGCTCGCTCGCTCGCTTGCTTGCAAGTAAAAAAATACACAGCAAAATATCGCTCACTCGTAATTAAAAAAATTACACGAAAATAGTAAAATGACACTAAATTGCAACAAGTACGATCTTCTACTGTCAATAACATTATTAACGAGAACCGATTACTTTAATTAACAGCCAAGGACAACGTAATACCGATGTAAAAAAATTATTTTATTTGCATACCACGCGTGACAATGCTTGGAAGGGAACTGATTACTTGTCCAAAATGTACATGGCCTAATTTAAAAATAATAGCAAAGATTTAGGAACCGGAAATGGTTTGCTCAATTTTTTTGAGGCGTTTAGTGTAATAAAAATACGGCAAATAAAACAGTGATCTATTGAATGTCTGGAAACATAATAACCTCAAACCTATTTCGGCCGAGCACAACTTCGGTAAAAACTTTTTCGACCAAATGAGAGGTAGGAGTAACAAAAAAAACTAATTAATAATAGGTCAACTGATACAGTGGCAAATTGGTGGCAAACGTGATTTCGACGAAGCTTAAAAAATTCGGGACTAAAATAATCGAAAAGCTTTCCGTTAAATGAAACTTGTTCAAAATTTTTCGAACTAATGATAGGTAACCTTATAAAATACATATTACACAGCTTCTGTTATCACAAACAATATTTAAAAAAGTTTTGTAAATGCACGGTATTTTTTTTTACTTACGGCTTATAATTATTGACAGTCCTTACGACTTTTAGGAGATACCTAGAATCGAAATTTTTTACCTTTACTACACATCGTTTTATCTCAGATAATCTGATTATCTATTTTCAACAACCCAGCAGTGCATTTTGCATAGCTCCAGGGAATGTTAACGTTATTTTTGAATATAACGTTATTTCTTACTTTTTTTACCGTTAATTTTAACATTAACGTTATGTCAATAAATAACGTTGATTTTAACGTTAATATGAGAAATAACGTTAAAATTAATATTATTTACTGAAATAACGTTAATTTTAACGTTATTTCTTCCTTTTTTTACTGTTACTTAAAAATTAACGTTATTCCAATTAATAACGTTATTTTTTTACCGATAATTTTACCGGTACTAAATTTAACGCTATATTTAACGTTAATTTTACCGGTTAAATAAAAAGTTCTAGCATCTATAATGCAGAAGTCTTATGACAGTGGAGTCATACCTGACTCCTGGCGAAATGCAACAGTTACTCCCATATTTAAAAAAACCGGTCAAGAGCGAGTCGGACTCGCGCACCGAGGGTTCCGTACAATCATAAATATATTTGGATATATTATTTTAGGACAGTCTTTAAAAAAGTAGGATAAACGGCAGACAGGTGGAAGGGCAAACAGGCGGACAGTTAATTTACAAATGCTGCTTATGGTGACTGAAAAACGTTTCAGCCACTCCACATTGCAAAATGTTTATATTACTAGTCCATCTGCCATTTTAATGTCCCCACTGCTGGGGCACAGGCCTTCCTTATGGGTGGATAAAGAGGACGGGTCATAACCCACCACGCGGGCCCAATGCGGATTGGTGGGTGTTAACGACTGCAAATGCAGCCGGGACCAACGGCTTAACGTGCCTTCCGAAGCACGAAGGAGCTCGAGATAATAAATTTTTGGTCACCTATCCCATGACCGAACCTTGCGAACGTTGCTTAACCTCCGCAATCGCTGGTCCAGGCGCTAAACCACTGCGCCACCGAGCTCCTCGTTATTATTATATTACTATATTACTAAGTAGGAACTTATTCTTCGTTTATTTGTACGGCAAATAGTAGGTAATTATATTAGATCCAGCCACCAATTTATTATTGTAGTGTTAGGTTGCGCTATCTCTTGACCGATAGTGGAACTATTTTTGTCCCTTAGGTTAGCATGCTTAGGACAGCGCCATCTGTTGACTGGTAGTGAAACTAAAAAAAATTTGTTTGTTTTTTGAATTTCTAAAAAAGTGTGTTATATTGAGACATCGTTTTATTTTTCCTGTAATCTTTACATAAACTACTATCACATAGAATTATTTCAGATTTTTCTCTTTGCAAACTTCGGAGATAAGGGGGGGGCGGTATTTTTTTTACATTTTTCATCATAAGTCGAAAACTATGCGGCCTTAAAAAAAAGAAAAAATTGTTTCAAAATTTGCAAACAGCGTTCTTTCATATGATACCCCACATGCCCTAGTCACCTCACTTAAATTTTTAAGACCCCTTTTCAGTCCCTGTTGTAAAAAAATATTAATTTTATTATTTCTTTCTTTTTTGCAAAATAGTTGGGCAAATGTCATCTTAAACTATTCCAAATTTCAAGTTGATACCATTACTAGTTCTCGAGATATCCAGCTGTGACAGACAGACAGACAGACAGACTGAGTCACACCATAAGGGTTCCTTTTTTACCATTTTGGTACGGAACCCTAAAAAGGAAATAAGCTCGATCCTGCCAATTATAGACCCATAAGTCTCACTAGTGTGACATGCAAGTTGATGGAGAAAATTATAGTAAAATTAATCAGAAAATTTTTTGCCAATCATCAAGTTCTTACTGATCACCAGCATGGCTTCTGTCCACGCCAGTCAACTGTGTCTAACTTACTGTCATGCATGTCGAAATGGATCGAACAATTCAATGAGAGACAACCGATCGACGTCATTTACCTTGAACACGAGAAAGCATTTGACAAGGTTTCAATAAATAGGCTGCTGTATAAGCTGGAATTTGTGGGAGTAAGAGGAAAACTTCTTAACTGGATAGAGGCATTTCTGCGGCAAAGAACCTTTCAAGTAAGAATAGGAGATAAACTGTCTGCCCAGCGCCAGGTTCTCAGTGGCGTGCCCCAAGGGTCAGTTCTCGGACCTGTACTTTTTATTATTTACACCTTTGACCTTCCACGCTGCCTGCAATGCAATGTCAGCATGTTTGCAGATGACACAAAGTTATTTGCAAACCCGCTTATTGATTATGATCGACTCCAATCTGATTTGAATGCCATTGCTAACTGGTCTAAAAATTGGCTTCTGAACCTTAATGCTTCTAAATGCACTGTATTGCACATAGGTAATTAAAATCCTCGCCTGACTTATAAATTAGAAAATGTACAGCTGTCGGAGGTCAAGTCCAGACTGATTTAGGAGTGAAGATATCTGAGGATTTGAAGTGGGAGGAACATGTTTCTTCTATATCAAAGAAAGCCAAAAGTCTAATCTATCTCATTAGAAAAGCTTTTGGAGCCCTGACTCCTGAAATGACGTTAAAGATCTACAAAACATATGTCAGACCAATTTTGGAGAACGCGTTTCAAGTCTGGAATCCCTATTTTGTCAAGGACATTGATTAGTTGGAGAAAGTGCAGAGAAGTTTTACTAAAATCCCCAGAACGCTCAAGCGGCGAACCTATGAGGAACGGTTGAATGTGCTCCATCTTACAACATTGAAAGACCGCCGGAACCGTGGAGATCTAATTGAGACTTATAAAATACTTAATGGACACTATGACCTCCAGAATTTCGATAACTTGTATAAACGTAACGAAAACCATCATAACCTTAGGGGTCACAGTTTCAAGCTAAGTACTTCCATCGCACATAACAACCCACGCAAAAACTTTATCAGCAACAGAGTAGTCAAAGAATGGAATAAGCTTCCGGATGATGTTGTGGTTGCCTCAAATGTTAATCAGTTCAAAATTCGACTTGACAGATATCTTAATAATAAACAGTAAACAAAACGCATAGATAGCAGGATACAGGCGTTATCAGTTATAACAACTGCTTGCCTGTTAAAAATAATAATAATAAAAAATATTTTTAACGTTATTTTTACCGGTAAATTTAACGATAAAATGTTTTAACGGTATTTTTAACGTTATTTTTTTTTTATCGTTATTTTTTTTAACGGTATTTCAATCCTTGCATAGCTCTCTCTTTTTTTAACACTTAGCTAGATAAAACACCGCTTGGTAACGACGGCCGATGCAAAAGCGCGCGGAAGTTGCCCGATGGTTTTCGCGTATGTTATTTCATTGTGTAAAACAGAACAGAGATAGAGCTATGGAAAAATGCGGTACTGGACGATCAATTGGCGTCACATTTTTTTGTAAGAAAAAAAAATGGTTTATTCTTTTTTTTTTCATTACCACAATATTTTGGTAAGCGCTATCGCACACAGGCAACTTAGTCGCCCAGCAACTGTTTTGTCTCTGTCTCAAGTCCACAGGTTTAAATGGAAGCGCGCACACGAAGCGACACGGTCGTCTGCAACTTTTCATACAAATCACGTGAGAGACAAAAAAGTTGCGGAGTCAAAAGTTGCCCGTGTGCGATAGCGCTAAGAAGTCAAATACCAATATGAAATGTAAGTAAGTGATTATGAGACAGATGATTAAATAAAAAAATTCATAGAGTTGTATCAACTCTATACGATTCCCGCCGCGTAATCGTTTTCTTTTTTACCCGCTGCGCACGCGCTTGTGGGTGGATTTTTTCACGTTTTGCCGCGATTAGAATGGTAAACTCCCATTACGTACCCTTTATTGTACCGACTTACAACTTTAATGCACAGTTTACTTTTAACACGAAGGTCAACTATATTTTATTTAGTAAACTTTGTTTAGGATAGGCATTTTATTTTGTCAATTGTGTGAAAGTTTTAAGCCCTAAAGTTCTATTTATGGACGATGATAAAAACAATTTTTCAACTCATTTTGGTCAGAAATTCTTGAGAGCAAGAATTTTTTAGAAGTAAGTAACTTTATCTTTCAGTTTCCATCCGCATACTAACTTGCCATACATTTTCATGAAACTGAATTTACACTAAAAGATCAAGATTTGCGGAAACATATTTAATGATCGTACGACTGCTCACGGTGTTTGTGCGATCGTAAGGGGGATTATTGCCGCTAATTTCTAATGTAATATTACTTGATCAGTATACACAATTTATTGAAAATTCAAAAAGACGTGCAATTGAATTAATTTTGTAAGTTAATTTAATTGTAACTAAAGATAGCAAAAGAGATCCATACTCGCCTTTTTTTTAATAATATGGGTTGTTTGTCTATCAGCCATTTTAATGTCCCCACTGCTGGGGCACAGGCCTTCCTTATGGGTGGATAAGGAGAACGGGTCATAATCCACCACGCGAGCCCAATGCGGATTGGTGGGCGTTAACGACTGCAAATGCAGCCGGGACCAACGGTTTAATGTGCCTTCCGAAGCACGGAGGAGCTCGAGATACCTAATAAATTTTTGGTCACCCATCCCATGACCGACCCTTGTGAAAATTGCTTAACGTCCGCAATCGTTGGGCCAGGCGCTAAACCACTGCACCACCGAGCTCCTCCATGGGTTAACCATAATATGGGTTAATTTACCTAAATAAATGAAAATTCTATTCTATTCTATTCTTTATTTTTGCACACCGAGTAGCAGTAGTGTGCGCGATCGTTAAGTGACCGTACAATGTCAAATACTCAAATTTGACATTTGACAAGCGATTTCACATAGTATTAATTGATTTATCGGCCCCTAAAAATTATGTATCAAAAATATCCTAGGTAACGCTTCACGAACTAAAACAGTACGCAAAAATGGCACCTCGAATAGCGTCCCACTTACAAACTAGGCGCTTATTTTGTACGTAATCACCTCTTATTTTGTACAAAAACATATCTCTTATCAGCGCCCAGTTTGTAACTGGGATGCTATTTGAGGTGCCATTTTTGAGACACTGACCGGACATCTAGGGTATTTTTGATCGAAGAAAATGGATGACAGAAACTGTTAGCTAAAACTTTTCTCTTTTAAAAGTGACCTCAAATTTTATAGTTTTCCAATGCCGTGCAAACCAATAATAAACCCTTATTTGGAAACTATAATAAAAAACATTAAGCTAGCTCTCTAGTTTTAAGAAATAGCTTATTAATTGTTAATTAATAACGATAATGCTATCAATAATTTTGTCAATTTTTACTATTAGGATTTAGGATTTTTACTATTAGGAGAAAAAGGAAAAAACCGGCCAAGTGCGTGTCGGGCCACGCGCCATAGGGTTCCGTAGTTACCTTATACCATACCATATTTAATACCACCTATAATTTTTCGTCTGTAAAAATAACTTTGTTTTTCACAGTGTTGGTATGAATGACAAAGTTATATTTGCGGTTTTGGAAAATGTACTATATCTCGAAAACTAATTACTATATCTCGTTCAAACCAATTTTGGTTGAAAGTGTTTATTAAGATCTACAGTATATATTATTTTTAGATTTTTCACTTTCTTATTTCAAAAGTTAAAGGGGGGGGGGACACACATTTTACCACTTTGGCGGTGAATATCTTTCAAACGGTTGACTTTGAGAAAAAGCTGTCTTAGAAACCTTAATGTCATTTTTAAAGACCTATCTATAAACACCCAACACGTGTTGGTTTGAAGAAAAAAATTTTTTTCAGCTTCAGTTCCATGTATGGGGAGCCCCCCCTTAATCTTTTATTTTTCTTATTTTTGTATTAAATTCGTTAAGCGGTTAACAGAATACATCTACCTACCAAGTTTCAACTGTGTAGTCTTAATACTTTCGGAATAAAGTGGCTGTGACATACGGACAGACAGACAGACAGACAGACATGACGAATCTATAAGGGTTTCGTTTTTTGCCATTTAGGCTACGGAACCCTAAAAAAAGCAGCCCTTGACGAGTTTTTTGCCGGTTCTCCTCGTTACAAGGTCTCTCGCTTAGGGTTTGCGAACCGATGGCGTAGCTTCTATGACATTCACAAGTGCGTGTAACAGCCTAGATTGAATAAATTATTTTGTTTTTTTTTTATTAAAAATTCTTCTAGCATTGTACGCCCCCTTAAGTGACCCAGCGATGCGACCCAGTGCCCTTGCGCACTCTCTGATTGGAATTTATCGCTCTTCTGCCTTGTTACTTGCGCGGCGTGCTCCCTATACTTTTTTACTTTTTATAGCAAAGGGAATGGTAAATCTGTGCCTTTCGCTGCTTTCGCACTGACTATTAAAATATTCTCTAGTAGTAGTTAGGTACTTAAAAATTCAGCATGTGATGGTTAGGTCAGAAGTTTATAGTAGTAGGTTTAACTTAATGCACTAATTGGTCTGTATTGCTTGTTGTATAATTACCTAGTAATTTAAAAAGCCTCACATTGTTTATCACTTCTGTAAATAAACGTTTTTTTTATATTTTTTTAATTTTAGATTATTTATTTTTCTATCAACAAAAAGGCGAAATGGATTGGATCAATATGTTTTCCCCAAATTATTAGCATTCAAAGCATTTCATCTTAAAATTTGATATATAATAAGCATGAAACTTTAATACCAACGTAAAAGCTAATCGAAATACGTTAACTCATTTTTTTTCTGTCCCATTCACTTGCAAAGTTTCATGACGCGCCTCAGGGCACGCTCAGTTTCCCACGATATTAATATAAATGAAAAATCGTCTTAACTAACATAAAAAACTACAAGTAAAAGTGTGCCTTATGACTTCGTCATGAAGTTTAAATTATGAAGTCATTATCCTACTCTTACAGCGGTTAACAACAATTTCACTGAACTGGAGTTACATTCCTTATAGACACAAATCGTCTTAAGAATTTTAAGAACGTGCAGACAAAAATGTACTTTAATGCATTATGATAGAGGTTTGGAAGTCATGTTAATGAAGAGATTAGAAGTTTGGTCTTACGTGTTTTAAAGAATTTTCTCTCGGCTCTTTTTGATATAGCACGCGTCAAGACATAAGGCAGTGCTCATAATGTTGTGTTGAGAATGATTATATAAAATATCAATTAATCTCTAAATGTTGCTTTTTATTAATGTTTATTAAAATAGGTACATCTAAACTTTGAATTATTATTATACCTAAAATAATAAAATATGTTGATCCATATTACCGAGATACCGAATCAGAAACTGAAATGGTCTGGAAATACGGCTGAGTGGATTTAGGAAAGCTCCATATGTTTGCAATACCTTTAAAAACATTAGTTATTTAGTTTTTCAATCTTTTCCTATTAAGCTAAAAGATATTTTTCAAGTGTATTGCAACATTAAGCTGCATTGCAAATGCTGCTTAATTTTGCAATAACAAATATAATAGGTATAAATAATAACATAAAATATAACATTTTATCATATAATTGTGTAGGTATTCGAGCTTAGTAGGATTATTATTATTACTTTATTGAATTAGCACACGTCCAACTACCCCATCAAAATCTGAATCCCTGTCCAACCCGAGGTTGCCTGGAAGAAATTGCTTTTTAGTGATAACGCCGCCATTGTATGTCTCCTTTATGTTTGTACTGTTACTTGTTTGTTCTGTGTGTATACAATAAAGACTTAAAGAGTATATAAATAAATAAATCAATAAAGCCAATGTTAACGCAGGATATGGCTTTTCACACGCTCGTACGTACGCCAATCGTAGCTCACGATGCGCACGGTGAATCTCATGACCATGACCATGACCAGCAGCCATTTTTAATATCCTCACTGCTGGGGCATAGGCCTTCCTTATGGGTGAATAAGGAGTATGGGCCATAACATCACGCGGGCCCAATGCGGATTGGTGGGTGTTAACGACTGCAAATACAGCCGGGACCAACAGCTTAACGTGCCTTCCGAAGCAAGGAAAAGCTCGAAATAATACATTTTTGGTCACCCATCCCATCACCGACCGACCCTAGTGAAAATTGCTTAACCTCCGCAATCATTTGGCCAGGCGCTAAACCACCACGCCAATTGAGCTCTTCATCGAGAATATCGAGATTCTCACAGACCTTGGCGTTACGCTTGATAAAAAGTTGCATTTCAATAAACATTTGGACACAATGATTTCGAGTGCTTTCAAGATGCTGGGATTTGTAGTGAGAAGTAGTAAGGGTTTTAAAAACGCAGCCACAAAAATAACTTTATTTAATGCTTTGGTTAGGTCTAGACTAGAGTATTGTAGTGCTGTTTGGTCACCTCACTATCAAGTACATGAGTCTAGAATTGAACGTGTGCAAAAAAGGTTTTTATACCATCTTACATACCAATCCAAGGATTGTAAAAAATTTAAGTCTTATAACGACCGTTTAAGAAGACACAATTTAAATACCCTTAAATTAAGACGACAACTTCTAGATCAAATATTCTTACACAAGCTTTTAAATGGTGCGTACGATTGCCCTCATCTGCTTTCTAAAATCACTTTTAACTGCCCTCGTAGATTACCCCGTCCTGGTAAATTTTCCCTGTTTACTCGTAAGCTTAGTATAAGCAATTTAGGTAAATTTTCGACATTAAATAGAATTCTTTCGTTACAAAATAGTTTAAATAAAAAAGGCCGCTTAGATATATTTCACCTTAAAATACGTAAATTCAAAATGGAATTGTTAAAATTGTTAGTAATTTAGTAATGTTGCTACTGCATAGTAATTACAGTATAATTTTAGTTAATTTTAGATACCAACCTTGTTAGTAATTTAAGATAGGTAATTAATTTTAAGTTCTAACCAGACTATAATTTTCTATTGCATGCCGTGGCAGCCTTTAATTAAGGTGACACTATTCCTAGATTAAGTTGCAAGTGTATTGTAGATCATGAGTTTAGTGTTTGCTTTGTTGGTTGTCCTTAAATAAATGAAAAAAAAAAAATATTGACTTAAATCAATAAGCTCATAATATCAGCATCGTATAAAAAACTATTTCATTTGAATTCTATCTAACCACAACGTGTTACAAAACAATCCTTAATGCCGAATTTGGTAGACAGGGTGGTCTCGTCCCTGCACGCGTAGCATGACCAACATCGAGATAGGATTCGACTCAGAGAACAATGGCTTGTCTACACCGAAATGTCACTTTTGTCGGGTTGAGATCGAGATACTCATGCTCGCATTTACAACTAGTAGACTCGTATTGTTCTTTGTCGTGGCCTAATGTCAAAAGTCGACAAACATGAGCTTTTCTCTTCAACTGACATTAATTTGACAGTTGAATCAGAGAAACTTGTCTACCACCGTTTGAGTAGTCGAGAAGGTCGAGAGAGAATCACAGACTAATAAGAAGATTCGAAATAGTTTTCTACGTATTTTATTTTATATGAAACTAAATTTCGCAATAAAAATAAATCTAAATTATCCGTGCTTATATCTTATTCCTTAAAAACTTAAAATTAAAATTATTTTCATACGTTGATTTCAATATTTCGTAATTTTCTCGTCATTTTACACAGATTACTAAATTAACAATTTCGTTAGTAGTCTGTGTTATCTTTTCAAAATACTCTCAATAAAAGAAAGGCAAACGAATTTATATCCATACAGCTATATTTAATTAGTTTTAAGAGTTTAGCGTTGTGAAATCTATAGAAAGGAACGGTGCTTTATGAGAAATAAAGTAATTATTTTCTACTGGCAATATTATTCTTCTCGAGCTCGAGAGAGCTTGTCTACGGAAGAGAACGCTTTCTTGAGTGCCTCTTTATCTTAGAACATATAAAAAAATGAGAATCATGTTTAAACTAAATTATTTCGGATCATTTTAGATAATTTTGACGTTTATTGGTGTTGAAATAAAAAGATTACCTTTAAAATTCACTTTTTTTATTAAGAGACATTAAAAGGTTTCGAAATTCTGAGAACGAGTCCCACCTGTCTGTCAAACTGTGCTCAGCAATCGAGAAGGTCGAGACGACAAGTCTTCGTAGACAAGAGTCCCGTGTGCTCATGCTACGCGTGCTGGTCAGAGTTAGTTCCATAGTAAAAGTTGTCCAGTATGATGGTTCAAACTGAACAACTTTTAGGTACTTTAAAAAAATCTGCTGTTTCATATTTTTTGATATTTTCGTTATTAATTTTATTTTTGAATGAAACAGCAGTTTTTTTTTTGGTTGGTCCCATAGTAAAAGTTGTTCAGTTTGATGGTCTCTATCTACTTACTACTATATAAGGCATTAGAGGTTTTTTGTAACACATTGTTTATCTTAATATATAAAATCGTAAACTGAATGACTGACTGACTGACTGACTGACTGACTGACTGATCTATCAACGCACAGCCCAAACCGCTGGACCTAGAGACTTGAAATTTTGCACACAGATACCTCATACAGTGTAGGCATCCACTAAGGAAGGATTTTTGAAAATTCCATCCCTAAGGGGGTGAAATAAGGGATGAAAGTTTGTATGAAAGTCCCTCAGTTTTGGAGCTAGGATTTTCAAATTTTGTGTTTAGGCTGAAGATTTAAAATTAATAAATACGGGTCTCAGCGTCTTTCAAAATTCTACCCCCGAAGGGGTGAAAAGGGGTATGAAGTTGTGTATAGAAAAAAACCTTCATTTTCGAAGTAAAAATCACTTAATTTATAGTAAAGGCTTATGGAAGAAAATCTAACGCAACGTATATTGATATAGTTAGTACTTCAACCCCTAAGGCGATGAAATAGGGGTGAAATATCTAAATAAACCTAAAAATAGAGATGGATGTCGTTATCGAGGTTTTCTGGTATGACAATTGCGAAAATGACATTTATTTTGAAGTCCAACACGGTGGACATGATTTAACCCCCTAAAGGGGTGAAAATGGGTTTCAAATTTTGTATGGAAAAAGAATATAAAATAGACATTACAACTTTAAATTTCGTAGGAGCGCGTCTAAAAATAAATTGGCAAACATATATTTGGTAATTTTGAAAATCAAACCCTTAGAGGGTAAATGGGGTAAGTAAACATAAAATACTATATATGGATGACGTTCTTGAGGTTTTATGGGATGGTGATTGCGAAAATGACATTCATTTTGAAGTCCAACTCGGTGGACATCGTGCGACAAACGCCTTGCGTCTTGCGTCTTGGCAAACGTCTTGCCTCGCGAGGCAGCGCGCTTGGTGGTGACCCGCCTAATCGCGTAAAAACGGCTGGTCGGATCCTGGTTTAAGGTTCCCTAAATATTTTCTCTAATATCCACGCGGACGAAGTCGCGGGCGGAAGCTAGTATCATCATAAAATGAAGAACCAATGTAAACGCACGCTTATAGCTCATCGCACGGGCCCGGCTCGTGCGCCGGTCGCGGCTCACGACGCGCACGGTGATTCTCACAGAATGCTTATTTGGACGGTGGACTCATGATGTCACCTTTGCCTTCGCCATTGTAAAACAATTTTCAAGGGATAGTTCCGTTTTTCACACGACTGCCCAAAAAACGAAGAGTGTTCCGGTTTCATGTATGTTTGTATGTATGTGAGTTTCTTTGTTCCACCTTAACTTCTAAATGCCTAAACAGATCTCGATGTTTAAAAAATAATATGGCGGCTACATGACGCCATTATGTAATGTGAAAAAATCTTTAATTATTACAATATGGGTACTTATCAAATGAAATGCCTACCATGAGCATATCCCAAAACATTATAAGTTGTCACTAAAATGTATGAAATTAATATAATTAATTTAAAAAATATTAAAAACACGACTGTCCTGCTCAAAACCGAACTTAAAATTAAAATAAAAAAATGTGTTTGCAGTCAGGAGACTCTAGACTAGAGGACGGTTCCCCGAATGCAATGACATTTTTTACGGTTTTGTGATTCTTTGTTTATGTGTTTTTAGTCATAGTAATTACGAAAAGGAAACTGCATTTTGTGATGGAAGCAAGCCACTTTGCAAAGTGATAGTGGGGGCCAAACTAAGCGATTTCATCTACGAGATTCACCCCTTAGGAACAGAGATGGCGCCACTTGTTTAAAAAAAACTTTAAAAATTTCTAAAACCTGAATGGATGATCCGATTTTGACGATTAAGGTGTTTATTGACAGACAATTAGTTGTTTTACTTTAAAAAAAATAAACAAATGGCAGAAAATAATTATGAATACCAAAAAACCTTCATTAATGAAAAAAAAATTGTTTTTTTCACAGTTTATTCAAATTTATAAGAAAATATTGTATAAATATGGTACTTTTTATTTATTTATATTATTACCCATTTAGTTGCACGTTAAATAAAAAAAAACCGACCGAACAATATCTTGTATAGTTCCAATGTTATTGAAGAATACACTTACATGGTGCCCGTATATTCATAAATTCGCAGAACAAAAAAATTTCAAAATTGATATTTTTTCCTTTACATATGCTCTATTTATGATAAAAATAAAGTAAAATATCTAAAATATACCAATTTCGAGAAATTATATGTATAATTCGGCGAGTGATCTCTATTCTTGAGTTTCGAGGGTGCTGCTGGTTACCTTGAAAATCAAATGGCAATGAAAAATATTATAATAATAAAATAATCATAAAAGATGCAAAATAACATTTTAACTAAATCTTTATTTTACTTACGTTTTATTTTCGCATTCGCCTTTGCGATGTAAAGTGAAAGCATAAGAATAAATAATATTCTTATGGTGCAAGGTAGGCCATCACGTCGGCAGCCACAACGCATTATGTCACAGCTAGATTTACATCCACAATGGTCAAGGAGGCTTAATTCTGATTAATTTAATTAATTCTAAGGAGGCTTACAGTAACCTTCGACCATCGTGGAGTCCATCTACCTTCGAAATCTTTCCATCCCCAAGAAGATGGACCTGGGATATATTCATAAAGCATTTCCTCATATAGGTCCCTCTTGAAACGCTGTACGCAGAGCATGTTGTTCAAGAGCGGCTGAAGTAGGCGGAAGACTTGTCACTAGCCTTTAATCGGCCTAATCGACTAAAAGCATGCTTTTAGTCGATTAGGCCTATTAATATAGCTGGGCAAGGAAAACCCATATTCTAGTGCGATCTTCGGACACAGATGTGTTGGTTCTGTTTACGTATTAAGTACACAATTTTAAAGGATAAAGGTCTGTAGGAATTGTGGATGTCGACGGGGGCAGCTAACAAACCCCGCTACGATTAGCAGTGCACAAAATAGTTATTACTATGGGTCATGAAATGTAAACTGCGCCCGAGGCTTTCATGCTTTCACAGGATGTGACACGAGGTCTTATTTTAATAGAAAAGGCAATACATGGATTTCACACCCTGAAGTAACCACTGCTTTTGCAAGTATGTCGACTACGTCTCTGAAGAAATATTGGCTCATTTGTTATTATTAATATTGTTAATTGACATAATTAACTGATAAGAGCATGTATCCAGTTATATCATGGTTTAAGTTTATATTTATTCGTTTTAGGGTTCCGTACCAAAATGGTAAAAAAGGAACCCTTATGGTGTGACTCAGTCTGTCTGTCTGTCTGTCTGTCTGTCTGTCACAGCTGGATATCTCGAGAACTACTAATGGTATCAACTTGAAATTTGGAATAGTTTAAGATGACATTTGCCCAACTATTTTGCAAATAAGAAATAAATAAAAAAATAAATATCTTTTTTACAGCAGGGCCTGAAAAGGGGTCTTAAAAATTTTAAGTGGGGCTACTAGGGCATGTGGGGTATCATATGAAAGAACGCCGTTTGCACGTTTTCAATCATTTTTTCTTTTTTTCTAGACCGCATAGTTTTCGACTTATGATGAAAAATGTAAAAAAAATGACCGTTCCCCCCCCCCCCCTTATCTCCGAAGTTTGCACAGAGAAAAATCTGAAATAATTCTATGTGATAGCAGTTTATGTAAAGATTACAGGAAAAATAAAACGATGTCTCAATATAACACACTTTTTTAGAAATTCAAAAAACAAACATAAATTCTTTAGTTTCACTACCAGTCAACAGATGGCGCTGTCCTAAGAATGCTGACCTACGGAAAAAAATAGTTCCACTATCAGTCAAGAGATGACGCAACCTAATACTACAATAATAATTGGTGGCTGGTTCTAATATAATTAGCTACTATTTGCCGTACGAATAAACGAGGAATAAGTTCCTGCTTAGTAATATAAACAGTTTGCAATGTATTTTTCAGTCACCATTAGCAGCTGTGGTTAAGATTTGTAAATTAACTGTCCGCCGGTTCGCCCTTCCACCTGCCTGCCGTTTATCCTACTTTTTTAAAGACTGTACTAAAGTAACATATCCAAATATATTTATGATTGTACGGAACCCTCGGTGCGCGAGTCCGACTCGCTCTTGACCGGTTTTTTTATTTAATATTTGTCCAATTTATTCTTAAGCTGGTTTGTATTCTGTGCAGTTATCACTTCTTCTAACAACTTGTCACAAGCTTCAACTACTCTATTATTGAAGAAATGTTTATGTGGATTATTTCCTGATAGTGCCTTTGATAATTTGAGATGATGTCCTCTTACGTTTATGTTTCGTGAGTACTGGAATAATTTTTTATCAAAATTCTCGATGTCATAGTGTCCATGCAAGATTTTTTCTCTGCGTTCCTTTAAAGTTGTGAGTTTCAGCGATTCCAGTCTTTCCTCGTATGGTTTATTCTTCTAGGATTTAAGGTCTCTTATTCTTTAAATTTGGAAAGGTTTGTACCCATTGTTTTATTGTATGTGCACGGTGTGTAAGTTTACATAATTATTTTGCTTGTTCTCAAATATTGCTTCCAGATGCATCTGCCGGCTGTACGATGCTCGATCAAACAGAGAACATAGTCTTGATGCAGTTCGGAAAGATTTGTTTTCGACTAAAGGCAGCCTAGTGACAAGTTTTCCGCCTACTTCAGCCGCTCGTGAACAACATGCTCTCGGTACAGCGTTTCAAGAGGGACATAATATGCAGAAATGCCTTATCCCAGGTCCATCTTCTTGGGGATGGAAAGATTTCGGAGTTAGATGGACTCCACGATGGTCGAAGGTTACTGTGATCTGGCCAGAATTAAGCCTCCTTGACCATTGTGGATGTAAATCAAACTATGACATAATGCGTTGTGGCTGCCGACGCGATGGCCTACCTTGCACTTTGCATTGCAAAACCTGCAAAGGCGAATGCGAAAATAAAACGTAAGTAAAATAAAGATTTAGTTTAAATGTTATTTTGCATTTTTTATGATTATTTTATTATTATGATATTTTTCATTGCTATTTTATTTTCAGGATAACCAGCAGCACCCTCGAAACTCAAGAATAGAGATCACTCGCCGAATTATACATATAATTTCTCGAAATTGGTATATTTTAGATATTTTATTTTATTTTCTGTATTCATAGAGATCATAAATAAAGCATATGTAAAGAAAAAAATATCAAGTTTGAGTTTTTTTTTTTGTTCTGCGAATTCATGAATATACGGGCACCATGTAGTGTATTCTTTAATAACATTGGAACTATACATGATATTGATATACGGTTTTTTTTATTAAACGTGCAACTAAATGGGTAATAATATAAATAAATAAAAAAGTACTATATTATACAATTTTTTCTTATAAATTTTAATAAACCATGAAAAAAAATTTTTTTTAAAATAATGAAGGTTTTTTGGTATTTATAATTATTTCTGCCACTTTTTTATTTTTTTAATAGTAAAACAACTAATTGTCTGTCGATAAACACCTTAATCGTCAAAATCGAATCATCCGTTCAGGTTTTAAAAATTTTTAAAGATTTTTTTAAACAAGTAGCGCCATCTCTGTTCCTAAAGGGTGAATCTCATTTATCCTCGGATGAAATCGCTTAGTTTAGCCCCCACTATCACTGTGCAAAGTGGCTTGCTTCCATCACAAAATGCAGCTTTAGGCCAAAAAGTGACCATAATACAAATGACTATTTTTTGAGATCTGTGTATCCAAACTTTACTTCAAACATTAGCTTCCATTTTAATTAAACTAGGTATACCTATTATGTATGACACATAGCATAACATTAGCTTTCATTCTAATTAAACTAAGTATACTTATTATGTATGGTATGACACATAATAAGTATACCTAGTTTAATTAGAATGGAAGCTCATGCTTGAAGTAAAATTTGGATACAGTTTGCATGAACAATTTTTTAATCAAAGTTTAAATTTGTAATAGGCCATATCACAGATTTTGATCTTTGCTGGCTAAACTTCAAGAGTAATATTAGTAGTGAATCTTAAATTCTGAAAGTATATTCAGATTAACTAATGAATATGAAGTATTTAAGTGAAAGTATAAAAAGTAACTTAAATACGAAAATACCTAGACACTTGGATGTTGTGAAACTAAAACATTTTTGTTATATTCATTATTATTTTAATTACAAACTATATCTTCAAAGTTGACAACACTGGATTTACTAAGTGCATGTCACTTAATCATGGCTAACGGCAGTAATTATTGAGCCTACAATTTGTTAGGCTTAAATAATTTTCAATAATCTTTCTATTCAAATAATATCAATAAAATTAGTCATAGCCAGTTCAGCACGTTCACTCACTAAATATAACCTCTAAATTGTCGTCGAATACTTATATTTTCTGATAGATTCAAGATCTTATTGTTATGGAAATGCGGGACACAAAACCAATCAATAAGTGTAATTGTAGCGCATAATTTTAAACTTTATGGGGTAGGTAATAAGTGATGTTATTGTGTTCTGAAGCATGTCGCTTGGTGTGAACTTATAAGGCCTATAAGTCAAGGGTTCGACAAACTACGCCATTGTAACACCATTACATAGCTTGTGCTGATACGAAGTCAAGGCGGTAGCTGGAAATTCTCAAAAACCTTAAGAAATAAATACGAGATGTTAAAATGCACAATAAATAAAATAATTTGTGTGGTTTTCTTTCATTTTATTAAACCATCAACGCCCGGAAATGAGACACAATAGTCATATAATAATCTTCCCACTACAAGTATCTTTGATTACTTACCGGGAAGTGTCGATGTAAAATTATTTTTAACCAATTTCAGAAATAAAGCTATTTTTATTTTTTATGATAGATTTTCTATAGTTGTCCGGACGCCGGCGACCGCGCGGGCGTTATTGTAGGAAATGAAACGATCTTTCTTATTGAGATCCCAACAGTCGATGAAACTTTGCAGGGATATAATATATAGTATGAACCAAAACCTATGTACAAATATCCAAAAAAAAAACAAATTAGATAATTTAAAAAATATGTTATGATACTTTATAATAGTGTAAAGGGATCCCTTGTTTTCGCATAATGTTTTTATACCTAATTTGATTTGACATAACGGATTTGGCATAATCTTTTTGTCATAATAATACTTTGGCATAATTGTTTTTTGGCCTTGGATGAATTAACCACTGGATACGTAACGTAAGAAAAATGTATGAAATCACGATCAACCAATTTTTGCGGGGTGAGGGGGGATTACACTTGTCAAATAATGTCAATGTTATAGGGTGATTTAGCCGGTTTTCGGCCATAATTGCCGGCCAAATATTATGGATTGTGAAACTCATACATTAGTTTTCGGCCAGGCGGCCGAAAAGCAAATGACCTCCCAAAAACGCATTTAGTTACCAGGCCATCAAAGGTGAATGCGCAGGCTACATACAAAATTACCCGAGCCCCGGCGCAAATTAAATCTATCTCAGGTTTAAGTACCTTTTATGTGTATAACAAAAAAAATATGGGACCTCTGTGATCGGTGACTAACATAAAAAAACTGCAATATTTTTTTCAGGAGTTAATATTTTACGTAGCTAAAGGTATATTTTCAAAAAATATTAGGTAATAATCACGACGGACCAGCTAGATAGCGCAGTAAGTAAGCGCATCACCCAGTGATTGCGACAGTTAAGCAACTTTTCCAAAGGTTTGGTCATGGGATGGGTGACCAAAAGTAACCTCAAGCTCCTCCGTAACTTTGAGAGGTACGCTAAGCCGTTATTTATGGCCTATGATATATCATTGTTTTTGGCTGCATTTTCAGTCGTAAACACCCACCAATCCGCATTGGGGCCCCTTATTATTTATTTATTATTATTATTAGTTAACGGGAGGCGCCCAATCACATAACTAACATAGTTAACTTACTTTAAGATAAACAGAAATGGGTAATAGCTGAACACCCTCTTGTATAGGTAACTCAAGATCTTTTGTACTTTTTGACCATTACCTTATATTTCGCTTCGTGTGGATTCCGCACACATGAACTCGTTTCTAATTTTTTATCTTAGTTATGGTCAGTCCTGTTTATCCATCCATAAGAAAAACCTGTGCCCCAGCAGCGGGGACATTATAAAATTATAAAAATAGCTGATGTGGAATCACGTCTGATAATAATATAATAAAAATAAAATTAGAATAACGTCATAACATATTTTTTTATTTATGGTTTTATATTATCCACATACAAGTCACAAGTCCTACAAATCTATTAAAAGATTATCAGAAAATGAACGTGGATGCGCAAATTCTTCTAGGTTATGTCGAGCTCAACCAAGAAAGTACAAAATGCTCATAACATGAGCGCAACATCCAAGCGTTCGGCAGCCATGAATGCACGAGCAATAATATTCATTTATGGCACTGCGACCCTGTGCTTCATGATTTTACAAAATGTAGGTATAATATGTTTTGCTCCGCACACGTGTCGCCAATCTTTCATCACACTCGCCCTTGCTGACTGCTGGACACATTTCTAAAATATACAGTTGGTCTGTACTTAAATCATCACGGCTCTTCGTTATATCTGTGCAAACAATAGCTTACGGAAGTAAATGATTTGACTGGAAGACATTCAAAATTATTAAGTGCCTTCCCTATCGGACCACTAAAGCTTTTCGGCCCTGTAGTACTACCGTCTAAGTCAAGGTTCTCCAAACTACGGCCCGCGGGCCAACTCCGGCCCGCGAGCACCAACAATCCGGCCCGCGAAAGCAGGCTGATCTTACCAACAATACTGTAATCTACAGTATGTTGGTACGGAGCTAGCTATAGCTAGATACTGGCCCTTGGGACTTCATGGAGAAGTTAGTCTGGCCCTTACGCTAAAAAGTTTGGAGACCCATAGTCTAAGTATTCAAAAAGATGTCTTAAACTTCACTCATTTGCGTGCAGTTGACATATTAGCCATTGAAGAGGACGTTGCAGCTTGTTTTCAAGCAGTTTGATAATTCCGGCTCTATTACCAGTGTTAACAGCAGTTCCTCGCGCGAAATGACTTTTTCGTTTTTCGTTTCAAGACGAAAATTTACGGTAGTCAAACATAATTTTGAAAACGTTTTGTAAGAAAAATGTTGCTTTTTGTTGAATATTATTGGCTTTTGTGTATTTAAGTATCTCTTAATAATATTAACTATTAAAAAAAATGTGATAAATTTTGTTTAAAATTACATTATGAAAATATTTTAGAAAGTTTTTCGAAAACGTCAGCTCCTGGGGGCAGTACGTCTCGTAATTTGTTTCTAATTATATTTTGTATACGTAATAAATAAGTGTATTGGCAACTTTTAATATAATAACACCTGGAAAAAGAAATTTCACGAAAAATGTCTTTCTTACATTTTTACATTTTCCGTAATGGCCGAAAACCAAAGGGGGCCGGCAAACCGACTAAGTCACCCTACTTTGTTTACATACCAAAATTTATTTATTTTGCGAAAAATAGCTACTATAATAGGTTGAAATTGTGCTTACGCGTGAAAATAAACATTTCTTGATTGCCCGCTATTTTTTTTGCTGAACAATACGAAGCATTTTGCCCATTTTTGTACCAATGTTTCGCCACGAGCTCTAGCATCACACTGACAACGCGATATCGTTTACTGAGGCTATCGGTCACAGTAAGTGGCAGAGGGGTAAAGGCGAATATGGCTGTCATTTCGCGTCCAGTGGTTGATTCGTCCAAGTTTTTGGCATACCATTTATGTTAGCATAATTATCATTTAGTCTAATTTGTTTTCGCATAATATTATTAGGCATATTGTCTATTCGCCTAATATTATTTAGACATAAAAATCAAAAACAATAAGAATAAAATATTTTTACGCACTTATTTATTTTCATGCTAAAGGGGAAGGTATTGTATTAAAATGCCAAAAAATCATAACACATACGACCTAAATATCGACTCATAAAACAACTATTTTTAAATTACCGAAAATCCTTAATGTCGATATCCAATAGACCGAAACTTGAAAGATCGATTATTAAATGACTGATGATAGTTCGAAACCCTGAAAGTTAAAATGCCGATAGTTAAAAATCCTGAAAGTCTGTTTAGGTTTATTAGGTGCGACGACGAGCGAGCGTAGCGAGCGAGGAGGAGGTAAGGTTTCATTGCGACCAACAACGCACGAGCCGAGCGAGCGAAGCGAGCGTGCCGCGGCAGCGCCCAGCGAAGTGCCAGAACCGACCTGCTGGCATGTAAACCTCAATTAACCTTCGGTTTTTTAAGCTTCGGGATTTAGTATTTCAGGTAAAATGTTCTTTCGTGAATTTAAACGTCGTGATTTTTTGTTTATAAAAATATGCGTTAATAACATTATGCTTGTTTAAGTTTATGATAAAGAATATTATGCTTAACATGATTATGCTTAAAGTAGTTATGCTTAAAAAAATGATGCATAAGCTGTTATGACTAAATAATAATATGCGTAAACATCATTCGGCGAAATCACATTATGCTATGACATATTATGCCTTAAAATTTTATGCAAATACATAGGGAACCTAGTGTAAAGTTTTGTCTACCGAGGATTTACTGTAGGGGTCCACTACCTTCCTTTCCTGCACTCCATGATGAATTATATTACATAACGTTTCTAAATTACAATATTTGGGCAATGGAGAGTATCTGAGGGTAGAGACAAAGAGAATGTAAAAAACTAGCGTTTTAGGTTTAGGACCTTTGCGAGGCCTATACCCAGAAGTGGGTGTCTTATGATGATTGATAACGATGATGATAATGATGCGAACATCCTCATATTTTGAATTATCATGTTTTTGTCATATACACGTACGCTGCTGAAGTTAGAATAGTACAAAAACAAATTGAGTTTTTAGGGTTCCGTACCCAAAGGGTAAAAACGGGACCCTATTACTAAGACTACGCTGTCCATCTGTCTGTCTGTCTGTCTGTCACCAGGCTGTATCTCATGAACCGCGATAGCTAGAAAGTTGAAATTTTCACAGATGATGTATTTTTGTTGCCGCTTTAACAAATAATAGTAAAAACAGAATAAAATTATTATTTGAGGGGGGCTCCCATAGAACAAACGTGATTTTTTTACCGTTTTTTGCTCGATATTCATAACGACAACAGGTAGACAATTGAAATTTTTACAGATGATGTATTTTTGTTGCCGCTACAACAACAAATACTAAAAACAGAATAAAATTCATATTTAAGGGGGGCTCCCATACAACAAACTTATTTTCTTTGCCGTTTTTTGGTACGGAACCCACCGTGCGCGAGTCCGACTCGCACTTGGCCGGTTTTTATTTATAGTTTACGATGGCAAATGTTAAGTACAGCTCGTTACCAGATAAAGATAATTAATTTCCTTCAGTTTCAGTAGAAAAAATATTTTATTAGTTTTCCACAGCATTTCGTGGTTTTATTTTCTTGTTGACTCAAATTGTTTATTTTTTTTAAACCAAATAACACAGAATATATACTAATGTCTGTCTAAAAACTCAGTTTACCTGAGAAATTATTAAATTATTAAAAAAAAACTTATACTGGTAACCCTGTTGGTGCTGTAAAAATTCTATGTTGTATTTCAAAATTCAATGTTTACAATTAAAATGTTAACAGCACCAACAGGGTTACCAGTATAAGTTTTTTTAAATAATTTAATAATTTCTCAGGTAAACTGACTTTTTAGACAGACTATAGTTTTTTCGACTAATAAGTATCTATACTGTGCAAATAATATACGTCCTAGGTTCTGCCACAAAGTCACAACATTATTTATTTTCAAATTTCGAATATTGGCCAGAAATGTTTTTGATTGATGAACTTGGGTCTTTTAAAAATAAAAAACAAAATTAAATTAAAAAATAAAACTAAAAACTTTTGTAACATTTTTAATCATTTTTCGAAACTGTTTTTTTTTTACCGTATCTCCGCCATTTCAAAAAAAAAAAACGAAAATCTGGCTTGACTGAAAACTTCTACTAGGTATATAATTATCAAACCTGCTCACAAAATGTCACGAGAATCGGTTGAGAAATGCGACCTGTAGAGGAGAACAAACGGACAGCCGGAAGGACATGAAAGAATTTTTGTCCAAGCTGAAGCATAGACGCTTCGCGCTCGCTCGATGAAAACTAGGGTTTCCTAGGATGTCGGTGCCGTCATGTTACAGCCGTAATTTAGCGGTTTAGAACGTTGTCTATGTAAACAATAGGGCGCGCCGTACTGTTTACATAGACAACTTTCTACGCAGCTAAATGGACAACCTTTTAAAAAATATAATATGTATATTTTACTTTGTATTATGAAAGTAGATATAAAATTAGGGGACATGTATTTTTTATTTTCATTTTTATCATTTTTTTATATATTAAATCACTGTGTGAAATCTTACTCATTTTAAAAGAGCGTAAGTACATTGTTAGAAATGTCTAAACTTTACTGAGCAGCTATTTTACACTCGAATGACATCCAGTCATTATGACAATTTATTTTTTTAATATAAGGCAAAGAGACTCAACTCAAACTTCCTGACTTTCTCAATTTGGAGTAGATTTTAGTTTTTTAATTAACGTAAAAAATACTGATCTGAAAATTCTGAAAAAATATATATGAGCTTAGAACACTAAAATCTCGAAATGGTTTTCTAATTTTAATACTTTCTTAAAATGAAATGTTGTCCATTACGGCCGTAATATGACGCCATCGTCATTCTAGGAAACCCTAGTTTAATTTAAGCTAGGTACTTAAGTAACAAGAATGGCTTTCAAAACTCTAAGGGAAATATTTCTCAATTTTCAGCTACGTTTATCTGCCAGTCAAGCGCTCATCATTCGTTCGCCGTCGACAGCTCGTTGCGTGTGCCCGCGAGCGGCGCGCGCGCACCTATTTGTGAGCGCCATCTATTGCTCCAGTTACACTACCACTTCGAGTTAAGGTGATGTTATTGTATGCAGTTTTGAAGTTTTGTATTTACAGGCTTTTACATCGTCTACGAAATAGAAAAATAACCGACGAGATATATATTTTTAGTAGTAAAGATTAATCTACATAATTTATGTAGACAGGGTTAAATTGTCAAACACCAACAACCTCGCAGGAGTAAGTAGATTACCAACATCATAAACAACAACGTTAGTTCTAAGACTTTAAAAAAAAAAAAAGACATTCCATACAAATGTCCGAACAGCTGATCGAGCTTTGTATGTAAAGTCGATATTTATTTTTTGTCTTTTTCGGAAAGTCGTAGAACAAACGTTATTGTTTATGATGCTACTTAGTAACCTACTCCTGTGAGGTTGTTGGTGTTTTACAAATAACCCTGTCATTATGTGGCTCTGCATTTTTCCTTGTCTCTGTGTTTTTCCCATAGACAGAAAAATTTTCGCTGCGCTCAAGAAGACCAACAAAGCGTGGAAAAGAGAAGTTAACGTCATACGGACACGGTCTATGTAAAAAAGAGACAAAGGATCAAGTGACATGTGCCAACATTTTTTACAGTAAGAGCCCCTAGCGTCCCGCCTAGCAAATGAGCAATCACAGTTTGTTTAAAATATTTTTTAATCTTAATTTAAAATAAAGGTATCGTGGAGCTACGATGTCTTCTGCTCTAAGTTATTGTGATGTGACAAAAAGAAACAATCCAAGTAATCACACTTTTCAAAGGTAAATAAGATATTGCCACACATTTCTGTAAAACCAAATTTCGCTACATTTATTCGTTTATCAAAAAAGAAAACAATATGGAACATAGTTTATTAACTTCCTTTGTCATAATATAGTCTTATGTTATGAATATAAGTCATATTTTACGTATCTCATATAAAATGTATTGATTCGTTTTCGGATCACCTGTTTATTGACTTTGTTGTTCTTTTTCTACGGTTTTTCCGCTGTTTAAAAACATCGTTCATAGAACCGGACACAACCGATTGGTTTTCTCGCTTTAGTAAATGTTGTAAGGAGGTTAGAGCTTTAGAACAATGCGGTCCCATGTAGCAGACCACGTTATGAAACATTTAACGTTTTGACCATCAGCCATTTTATTGTCCCCACTACTGGGGCACAGGGCTTCCTTATGGTTGAATAAGGAGGATGGGCCGTAACGCGGGCCTAATGCGGATTGGTGGGTGTTAACAACTGCAAATGCACCCGGGACCAACAGCTTAACGTGCCTTTCGAAACATGGAGGAGCTCGAGATAAAAAAATTTTGGTCACCCATCCCATAACCGACCCTTGCGAAAGTTGCTTAACCTCCGTAATCGCCGGGCCAGGCACTAAACCACTGCGCCTTCGAGACATATTTTGTCACGAACTGCCTTAGCGATATATTGATGAAATAAAATAATTATGTTCACGAGACGGAGAGAAATAACAATCAATTATGTAAATAAAATCAAACCGATGAACTACATTTAATGTTATTGGCAATTCTGAATTGAATGGTAATAGATGGCAAACATAATTTAATATTTTGAATGGCACTTAACGACAAACTAATATTCAATAACCATTAGGAAAATATGGAAATTGCTACAAAGATTGTTCTCTATCATAAAATACTTAAATACTCATCTTTTAAGTCAAATAACTTATGATAAAAGGCTATATATTTTACTTGTAGTTAACAATGAAGAAATATAGGTAAGTCCAAATTTTTTGGAACAGGAGAGTATTTTTGCATTATGAGTTAATAGAGCTGAGGCTATAGAGCTCCGAATAATAATATGCTATGTAATTTACTCATTATTACTCCAAATACTTCAATTAAATATAGTGTGGGGCGGTCACTTAAAGAGTTATTATATCATTAGTCAGTTTTTATGCAAATGAGGTAACTTTAAAACCTTGGTTCTCCACCAAGGATTGACTTAGCTGTGATCTAATGATGGCCATCCAAGGTCCAAGTGAAAGAGATTCAGATCGCTATACACCCAACTGATCTGATCAGCATTCTAAGAGATATAAGGATATGTTAAAAAAAGTCAAAATTAGCATACAAATTAAGGAAATCCTAAAACTGAAAATCCTGAATCTGATCCTTATATACCTTGATAAATACTGTAAGTAAAATAACTACACTTTTTATAATATTAAGTGGCCAAAATAACAATCATTATATATCGAAGATTATCAGCAGGAAACCATTGTTTTCCGATATCCCCTTATTTGCATACAACCTCTCAATACATCGTTGCTTTTTTCCTTTTAGGTCCATTCATGTTTAGAAAATTTACAAAGAGAATAGAAGCATCTGTGGAGAGTCATCAATAACGCAGTCGATGATTCATTCTACGGTAATTATTGTTAACTTTTTTTATATAATTTATCGATTCTAATCGAAAGAAGTTTGATATTTTTTGAAAACCAAATATCGCATAAAAAAGAATTTCTTTTTTTCTTGCTGCACTCAAATGCTCTATTGTGTGGTGCTCTATGCAATATTTTTCTTACTTCCCTAGCATTTTCAAGTAGGTATCTGCTTAGGTAGGTTAAGAAAAATATTTTTTTACACATTTAACAATAAATTAGTAGGGTCGATTAGCTTAAAATGTTACCATAAATAATACACAAATAAGCTACAAAACCATGGACATGACTAGGCGAATTAAAAGTACATTTTCGCCATGACGAGTAAGGCTGAGCAAGGTGTGGTCCATAGTGCCGTGACCAATTGGATATCGCTTCAGTTTTGATACCAGAAACATAAAAATAAACGGGTGTATATAAACATCAGGTGAGATGAAGGCCAAGCACTATCCCGTTGTGTATAAAAAAAAATCGTAATTTTGTATTTTACATTGAAAATTGGCTTTACCATTTATTTATAAATCACATTTTTTTAATTTATTAGTTACATTGTAGGTAACTAATAAATTTAAAAAAATGTGTGTCCACTTTCGGAACCATTAAGATTACCATTAATAAACTCTTATTTATTTTCATACCATCTTTAAAATAATGTTCTTGATTCCATTATGTATCTAGCAAAATTTCTTTGCGTTCATCTAAAATGTTTAACTATATTATTCATCCATTCAGTAAAATATCACTAAATTTTTGAGAATAGAAAAATGAGTACACGCACACAATTTTACAATATAATTGTTGAAACATCACTTATTTAATACTGGTACCGATATTAAATTCTAATACAAAGCGGTATTTACATTCACAATATTTATATCAAACACAATCATTTTGGTATCGAAGATAAAAACGATACCAAAAATTTCCGTTGGCTTGAAACATATACCAATACCGAATCATTTCTGCACATGGCGCATCCCTAAATCGACTCGCGTGACCTCTGCCCTTCGCTCGCGCTCGCACACATGCCTCGCCCGTAGCGGTCACGCCCCGAACCGTTTTGGTATCGACGAAAAAAATTGATACCGAACTGAACCGATGTGATACGATGCGATGCAGGTTTTGCGGCGAGCTTTTATTGTGTCGTTTCCTGTAGAGTTATGTTTTAAAAATCAAATAACGTAAAACGTGTCGTTTTCATTATTATTAAATAGCTTTGTGCTTTTTATAGAAAATGTGTTTCGATAATGAAGAAGTGTTTCGATGTTAAGATGTGAGATTTTTAGTTGTTCGTTTTAGAGATTCGTTTGGTAAAAAAATAGGCCTCAAGTGTTTGGTAATTTTTACACGACTGCCCAAAAAACAGAGAGTGTAATGTGTTCAGGGTTCATGTATGTTTGTATGTGAGTATAAGTTTCTATATTTCATCATAAATGCTTACTCAAACCTGACCTGACGGTATCCGGTACCGGTGGCGGTACGGGATACCCGATCGATATCCCAACTGGTATTTTGTATGGCATTGCCGCAGCTGTTGCGGAACACCTTTGAACAGCACGTTACCGCATACCCATTGGGATATCGTTACCACCACCGGTACAGGATACCGGTCAGATTTGAGTAGGCTTTAACTTCTGCCTAAACGGATAAATACCTTAATGGATTCAAATTCAAATGTATGGGGTCACGTTAGAATCCTTACATCATTCCGAGTGACACTGGCTATTTTTAATCATTTACATTGCACTTACCTTAGGATTGGAAAAGTCTACACTGGAAAACCTTGTAAGGTCAGCACGTAATTAAGCTTATTTAACTAAAGTCGCATTATTAATTTCCCAGCAAAAATGTAAACAAAGGTGTTGACAGAACAAAACAACACAAAAAAAGAAATAGTATATTGGTAAGTCAAGAAATAAACACACTTACATATTTTTTCATCACAAACCTAATAAAATTAGATTAGATAAATATTCTGAATCATGAGTTTTGCGGCAAAAACAGTAATATAATTTAATATTTCATAATAACAGTTTTATAGTAGAAAACATTTTATGATGCTGTGCACACATCAACTGCAAATCGTACACATCAACCTTTGGTCATTTTATAAAATTTCATGAAAAATTTACGAGTAGTAGCTGTAGTAGTAACATTTGTCTTTTGGTATTTGGGGGGAACAGGCGAAGATGCTACGTATTTTTGATAGTTTACATACAGTCAATATCTAAGTAAAGTTTTGTTATCAGTTCATTTCAAGAACTTTTGACATCAAAAATTATGATAAGTTACAAAGATAAAATTTCTAATTACCATCCTACTTTAAAATTACCCTGGATGACATTAGTTTTATTATGACTCAAAATATAATAAACAAATTAAAAAGTTATAAAAGTGACCAAAGGTTTTCAATATCTGAAAATGTCACTATCAAGGTCAGTTTGTCAATTTGACAGTGACGTTTCTTTGTATACATTTTTGCTGAGAAATAAGTAATGCGACTTTAAACATAGTATGTAACATTAGTTGCTTTCATATATTAGAGATGCATCTTATTAAATACGCGGTTATAGTTACTGGAACAAAGTACGTGTATTTCATCTAGTTCTGAAACCAACTGTCTCTGGAAGGCCTGAAATTGTCAAACAAGTGGTGCAAATAGGATCAAATAATATAAAATATAAATCAAAATGTGCGGCATAATAAAAATCTTCATCAAAACCAAAGGCTATAACAACAATGCAAGGTTTATAAACGCCGTGTCATCACAAAACATAAAAAAAATAAACTAAAACTGAAGCACGCGATCAAAAAAACATATATGTTCATCATTAGGACACCTTTGAAGAATATTTTGAATTCCAAGCATTATTCTTTTGTGAAGCCTTCTTCACAATACGGAGAATCCAGCTTGACTCAATTAAATCTTAATTCGTACAAAGGACTCGATTAATGAAATTAAGTCGGCATTTACTCTAACCATCGACCGTGTACAAAAGCCTTAAATAGTAACAATCAAACCAAAAGATACTCGAGTCGCAACAAAGGGTCTAACTATCCCGACCTTACCGTGACTATTAAAATTTAATGACATGATTTATTCAAGGTAAAAAAACAGAGAAAAAGGGTATGTTACGAACCATTTTTCATATAACGCAGTTGGTAGCAAATGGCCAAATAAAAAATGTTTAACACGACCGACACTTTATGAAAAACGGTGTCCAACTGCGTAGGGCTTTGTCATCGGCCGGAATTTATTCATGCTCACCCGTTGTGCCCTGGCCGTGAATAAAATATAAAGAATATTCCGTTTTTCTGGATTTGTATTGCGTAAGGTGTGTTGGCGACCAGAAAGTTCGGTCGTTCAAAGAAATACATATAATTTGAGCAATATTTGTTTATTCGCGTACAGTTCATTAAAAATAAAACACTTTTTACTGATTACAGCGCTTATATTGGTTAATTCAGATGTTATTTTAGAATTATATAGTTTTGATTTGTTGGTGTTTTGGTTTCCCGACGTTTTGACATCCGGGACGTCGTCGTTCCGTGACCACGGCCCCTGGAAAGGTGAAATAACATCTGAATTAACCAATATACGCACTGTAATCCGTAAAAAGTGTAATATTTATGCTTAAAGAAAGTGCGCTGCTGCTAAATACAAGTCAATATAACGGTTTGGTTGGTTTTAAAATTGTAAAATTAGTACCCAACAAGATCATAAAATCAAATAAAAGTTTTTTTTGTAGTTAAGATGATATTTTGACCTTTGCACTTAGGTAATAAAATGACATTATGACTTCATTATAACATTTTTTGAGTTCATAATGAAATCGAATGTATGTACCTCTATACATACAGTTTTAAGAAAACCACACTCTTACTTCACTACCATTTGACTTTAAAGTTTGAACCCAAAAGCAATAAAGAAAAAAAAACTTTAGTACTTTCGTGCAGCCATTCACCCAGAAATAATATTTGGTCATTTTCTTAGTGGTAGCCGTATCATTTATAATATTTTATAGAAATCAACAAAACAGACTCGAGAACATTAACATCGCCGATACAATAACGTGCTCCGGTTCTGTTCCATTTGAAAGTAAATTACTTGATATTAAGGTGACCGATAATATCTTTTAATTTTATGCGATTCGGGCTTTACGGTGCTAACTGATTTCGATATGATGCAGATTTTTGAAGTGAAACTTCTTTAGCGGCGTTGTACACTTTCTTTGTAATGGGGAAAAAATGTTAAACTCGCGTCAGTCAGGGTCACGTGACCCTGATCGAAAATTCGTAAGACGGATGTAGCGTAGACAGCCGGCGGCGGAAGTATCCCCCTCTCTTTCTACGGGCCGCGGCGAAAATGGTGGCGCGTCATTTCAAGACGTAAACACTTGTGTCACCATAGCAACGCGCTAATTTTTTAATTCAATGTCAAAACTCTTTTTCTTTCAAGTTATGGATAAGACCTTCGTACAATACTGTTCTGTATTCGTAAATTCAAATGCAGAGTAGATTCGTAAGACGACAATTCGTGCAAAATTATTCCCTAACCATTCCAAAATATCAAAAATGCACAACGTTAATATTCAAGTTTTCACTTCTGCCGGCACTCCCAGAGTGCAACCCAATTTTTTTTTTGTTTTACAAATTATTGTAACGTATGTTTCTTTGTAACTTTTGTGTTTTAAATTTTGTAAGACTGGCCACATGCAAACTTAATTTCGTACATACGTAATTCCGAACGTAGCTAATCTATACAAATCTATGGACATATCACACATGCGGATTTTTTCCGTACGGAATTTTCATACATTATCGATATTCCGTTCGGCTTACACAACAAGCTGCAAAAGTTTAGAGTATTTTATAGTAAAGTACTAATATATTTAGGATAAATATGTTGTTTATGAGAAGGTTGTTAACATCAGCAGCTATGCATTTAATAAGGTAATTGAAAGATCTATTTCTACTGAATCTTCATAAATTCAAGATGTTTAAGTATAAAGTTTAAGTCAATCAACTTTTAATTGTACATAATTTTAATCAAATGTAGTATAATTTCTTGAAAAGAAATAAAAAAGAAATATTTTGGCTTAAATTTATTGCTTAAAGTATCATTTTGGTAACAGATATAAATATATTGTTTACATATTTATTCATTTTTTAACTGTTGTCAAGTTGACATTTCATCCATTTTAAACAATGAAAAGGGACATTGACGTCATCTGGACAACCGTTAGTATATGAACAAATATGTGAACAACATTATTTATTTCTGTTACCAAAATGATACTTTAAGTATTAAAACCACAAACTATTTTTTTTTTATATTTTTCAAGAATATATACTTTTAATTATGTTTTTATTACAGGAAAACTGGGGGTCAAGTCTGCTAATGTTTTCGTCAAAATCGTAGTTCAATGGTGTTTGAATGGTAATGCTTTTTGACACAGTTCTTGTTTCTTAAACGCAAAACTGAAACACATTGTGTTTCTTAAAGCCAAAACGGAAACATATTGTGTCTCGATTTTGGGTTTAAGAAACAAGAACTGCGTCAAAAAGCATTACCATTAGAACACCATTGAACTACGATTTTAACGAAAACATTAGCAGACTTGTCCCCCTGAAAGGAAATCAAAAGTTGGTTGACCCAATTTATTGTTGGACATATCAATATACCTAGTCGACATACTTAGGATGTTATTTCGAAATATCATAAAGGTAGTTACGTGGGCAGATGTAGCTCATAAAATATTGTAATTGATCTGTTATTAAAACCCTATCAAATAGTAAAACACATAAAGTTAAATCACTTACGAAACATTCAAAGTTTGGTATTTTTATTTACAATTATTTCGAAGGTTTAAAAATTTATATTTCCAAACAAAGTTCTAGTGTTGCGAAAATGATAAATAAATTAGGGAAATTATTAGTTCCTTACAGAAATGGTACCTACATGCTAATTAATTTGTAAAAAAACTTAAATTTACCGAATATTATAAATATGAAATTTACGGTGTTTAGTTGATTGTTTCACAATCATGCAAAAAGAGCTCAACGGATTTGGATGAAATTTGACACTCATATAGTTTATAGCCTGGATTAAAACTTGGAAATTTTTTATCCCGGCCAACTCCCTTAGGATTTTCCGAATATCTACGCGGATAAAGTCGCGGGTGGCAGCTAATAATGATAATTTTATATAAAGTTTATTTTTAATCGCTTCAAAAATTTAACAAAAAAAATTAAAGGATCCTTCAATAAATTAAATACCTACATTATAAACTTAAAAAAGGCCAACCATTTTTTGTCAACAAAAAGCATGAAGTTCATGAATTAAACCGAAAAACATCAGTTTATTAAATTATCGTCAAAACTATTGAGAACAGACAGACAATAAGACGCCGTCATCCAAACACAAAACTTAGAGAAAAGGCGTAGACGAAGAAGCAAAAAAACTACCAAAAACTACTAAATTTGCCAAGGTCATCATGACTTTTTCTATTAAAAATCCACCCCCATATGTCACCAACCTTTGTATTCGCCTAAAATGGTAGCAATTCTGACATTGATGAAGGGATTCGGTCCAAACTCTTTACAAAAGACTTTTTTCCAATTTTGAAGTGGTGGAAAAAAATTAAAATTTATACGATTCACTTTATGTGCGCACCTGTTCCTAATTGCCACCTTTGACGGCGAATCCCTTTGAAAGTGCAAAAAATGATAGTTTATATGTGACGTTTTTGAAACAAAAAAAAAATGAGTAGGTTGTCATTAGATGTTATTGTTTCTGTTTTTTTTATATTTTATATGCAGCCACACTTAACCACAAACATTTTGGGTATTGTTAATTCGGAAAGGCAAAAAATATATAGTACCAATGTAAATTCCAGGATGGTATTATTTAAAATATATTCTCAAGTCTTTATTTAAAAAAAACAATTATAAAATACAACGAATGGTTTTTCACACTTAGATTGCGAAATAAATTGCTAATTTATTAGAGATAATTTGATAAAAAAAAAAACTTAAAAACATTTTTAAGTTTTTAAGACATATGACAACTGTTAAAAGCTGTTTACTAAATAGGACAATAAGGATAAACAGACTGTAGTGTTAAGATTTTCGTAATTACGAAAGTTTAGCCAGACTTCTACAAAAACCGAAGACAACCATTTTGTTATATTTTATTAAAATTGTTTTTTTTTATAAAGCCTTGGGTGAAGATTTTTTACCAAATCTCTAAGATGAAAGTGAAGGGTAACTGACAGACTATTTGCTCAGCCCAAACCACTGAACTAAACCTAGAGAAAACTTCTTGAAACTTCATATGAGTACTTCTAAAAACAAATAAGCAAACAAATTGATATGGATGTCGATATTGCTGCACACAGATAGTTTATAGCCTGTGGTAAAACATGGATACTTTTTATCTCGGTCACAGGTTCCATAGAGATTTTCCTAATGTCCAAGCGGACAAAGTCACAGGCAAAAGCTAGTACATTATATTTGTCATAGCTCAAAAGGTTTATGCAGCGTTTTCGATGCAAGCTCCGACAGCTTAATTTTTGTCAACTTCTTCAACAATTATCGACATATTTCTACCAATTTACATAAAATCTCAATTTATTATACACTTAAACCTTCCTCAGGAATCATTCTATCTATTGGTGGAAATCGCATGAAAATTCGTTTAGTGGTTTTTGAGTTTTTAGCGAACATACAGAGAGACAGACGCGGCGAGGGAATGTGTTTTATAATATGTAGTGATACACGATACGACAAATTGATAAAATCATCATTTTGATTTGACAGGTCAGAATTGTCAGAAATTGATATAGGTGCACCTAGTATGAAAACAAAACCTATACTAGTACAGTAGCCCGTAGTACATTTTAATCACGAAAAAGGTTACCGTTCGCCGTTGTTATATATTTATTTATTAAGAATTTATAGATAGTTAAATCCAAGTTTTACAAGTTTAGATCGCAACCCGCAAACCTATATTTTTATAAATCCAAAAATGATATTTTTTAATTTTTTGAGGTTTACCATATGGTTTAGCTATTGTCGTGTTCTACAGCTTTGTTTGATTGCCACAGATAATAGTAAGATTATGAAAAGAAGCCATACACAGATTTAAGACCAGATGAAAATGGATGAACTTTATCTGGTCTTAAATCTGTGTATGGTCACAAACAAAACAAAACAACAAAACGTCACAATGCGGCTCAGACTCAGAAACGCTCATGGCGGAGCTTGACAGCTGATCGTACTCGATCACGTTTGTTAAGCAACGCACGGTCCGGCCAGGTGTCGGATGGGTGACCGTTAAGTGGCATTACAACTGAGCATTTCCGTACTTCGGAGGGATTCATGGGAGCCCCCCTAAAATATTTATTTTATTCTGTTTTTAGTATTTGTTATTATAGCGGCAACAGAAATACATCATCTGTGAAAATTTCAACTGTCTACATGTTGTCGTTATTAATATAAAGCAAAAAACGGCAAAAAAACACGTTTGTTGTGTGGAAGCCCCATTAAATATTTATACTCTGTTTTTAGTATTTGTTGTTATAGCGGCAACAGAAATACACCATCTGTGAAAATTTCAACTGTCTTGCTATCACGGTTCATGAGATACAGCCTGGTGACAAACAGACAGACAGACAGACGGACAGCGGAGTCTTAGTAATAGGGTCCCGTTTTTACCCTTTGGGTACGGAACCCTAAAAACAAACCCTAAATCGTACAAAACAAAAGTAACCAAAAAAACTAATTAAGCAGCAATGTTTCGAAGATTCTGATGTGTCGAAAAAACTGAATATGCTTTAGTAACCAACAATTCAAACCTTTTCACCAGTCCGTCATCATTACGATTTTTCTATGGTAATATTTAAAGTATATGTTACCGGAAATGTGTATAATCTGGCATTCTATACAATGCCTAGGCATTGTATACAACAGGGGTGGCCAACTTGTCTAAGGCTGCGATCTACTTTAAAATTTCCTGGCCTATTGAGATCGACTCAAAGAATTTTCATTTTTGGGGTATTTTTCACTACAAAACCGTCACACCCGCCACCCTTACCGTTCTGTTGCTACTTGCTTTGCCACCACAAGCAAAGCACTTTTTGATATGTCTCTCGCGATCGACTTGTTGGCCAGCCCTGGTATACAATACCTGAAACGATCAGGCAATGTATGAAATATTATTCATTTTATACTTTGCCTAGGCATTGTATACAATGCCTGCTGGTCCACCGGCATTGTGTAAAATAAGTTATAGTAATAATATTTCTTTTGTCTGTTATAAAAAATTACTTCGAATTTTTTTAATGTAACCTTATGACGTTCGGAGTAGAATTGTCAGAATGCGTGTGTCAGAAATGGTCAGAAACATGGAGAGAATTAAAACAAAATAAATCAATTTAAATATAGTAATGTTTATTAAATTAAATCATCCAATTTCTTTTAAGTTTGGTAACTTAAAAGAAACTTAAAAGAAGGTGGTCCTGTTCGGACGTTTTTTTTTAGCTGAGAGAAGAACAGGCGAAAGAAACTCGTCATCTTTATCAAATCAGATATTTACAATTAAATCGTTACAAACTACAACAATGTAAACTTAAAAGTTATCAGTTAATCTCTTTATTAAACTATGATACTAGTTACCAAGCAAATGCAAATGAAATCTGTCTATAATGTACTTTACTTATTATTACTACAAAATAATAATCAGAATAATCATAAAATTGGGAAAGAAAATTAACAGCGGCCTTTGAACCACAATCATGTCACAAACAAAACAATTAATTCAAAATAACACAATAATAATGAAGAATTTACTTAACTTAAATGCCGTAGTGCTCCAAACTTAAAAGTGAAGTATTCTAAATTTTACATTCCTTATAAACCCACTAAATTCAACACAAAACGTTTACCCATACCACCATTTTTCAACCAATCATAATCGATTTGTATGAAAAAGTAATATCAGAGATAATATTTTATAAAACTATTATGTTGTAATTGTGTTGAAACTAAATCCTAATAAATTGCAATAATTGTTATATTCATTACTATAGTCTAATTGCTTAAAATCTTAAAAATACGTTCAGCCAATAACAGGCGTTACGACTAACTATCGTGAAATTATTAAATACTAGCTTTCGCCCGCGACTTCGTCTGCGTGGAAAGGCTTTTTGCTATCCCTCGGGAACTATACTTTTTTTCGGGATGAAAGGTACCCTATGTCCATCTCTGTGTCCCTGGCAAACGTGTATGTTAAATTTCATGGTGATCGGTTCAGTCGTTAAGACGTGAAGGCGTAACAAACAAACAAATAAACAAACAAACAAACAAACGGACTTTCGCATTTATAATATTAGTAAGGATAATAAATGGTATCTCTTTTAAAACTTGTTAAAATATTTATAAGATATTAATATAATTTTTGTGAGAACTGAATCAAAATTAAATGTTAAACATTACATGATTTGATCACACTATTACCAAACGTAAACAAAAAAAGAAGCATAAGGCAAAGGCCTCCATGTTCATACAGCCAAAAATACAATTATTAGAAAATAACACCGAAAGCTTTACTTTAAATCCGTCACGTGCTGCAAATGTCGTCAAAGAGGATGTAAAAAAACTGAATGTCATTTAAAACAAGTTTAAAACAGATGCTTCGGTCGGAGTTATTTCATTGATAAAAACATGTAAAATAATTAATTAATTATTTCTTACAAAAGGATCTAAGAAAACTGAATGTCTTAGTGCTCATCACCGTAAGTTCAGAGCCTAATAGATATAAATAATCATACCAATTCGAATTCAATATCCATAACTAAGACAGGACAACGTCTGTCGGGTCAGCTAGTAAGACATAGTGTTTAGATTTTCGTTACTACGAAAGCTTACTAGCCCTACTTCTACGAAAACCGAACAGGCCGTCTAGTCTGTCTTCCGATTTCAACGCCCGTAATCAGAGTTCAGTACTTCGACATCACACCACGCCTTAACCAGGTACCTTTACTCGCATCTGTCGACACCGGTCAAAGGTTCACCAGGTGAATCAGCTAACACTAATGTTATGTATCTATTCAATCGCATTAACCCCCATGTTTCAAATCAATCATCAATTTGAATACATTCAGATACATCTACTATGTTATATCTGGTAACTTAATAAAAATCAAACGTTACACTGCACGTGTTCATGATTTGAAATATGAATGGGCTGTTGTTTTGTTGGTCGTAGTAGTGTTCGTTTGATTGCGTTAGAGGTCACGAAACTATGTATTGCTGGTCGTTAAACATGTATGGAAGATTGTCTGTCAACTGGCTGAAATGAAACAAAATATTTGCGATTATCTATCGTGCTAGTCTGTGACAAAAATACCTTTTCACCTCTCCAGCACGAAAAGGGCGCTTTTGGCGCGTAAAAACTCGCAGCAAAATCGATTTTTGCTGCGAGCGTGAGGCAAAGTGCTTTTTTAATTTCTAATACCAACTTTTAAAATAATAAAGAAAATACAAATAAAGTGACAAGGATGACACTTGTAAAATTGATATGTGAGAAAAGGATAGATAGAGTGCTTTATGGTGTCATACATGGATTGAAAAGTAAAAAAATAAAATGCACGGATATACCAAGGATTTTTAACACTGACATGAAACAATTTTTTTTTTAAATAAGGATTGTTAAAAAAGAAGGTTGATAAATCGAAATAAAGAGTATGGATGAAATGAGGTCGCATGTATGAAACAAATATAAAATAAAATTAGAAAGATTAATGAAATTTATTAACAAATTAGTGTTTTATGATTATAAATAAATAAATAAGATAGGATATTAATGAATAAGAGAATAGCACAACGTAATAATGTAAAACAAAACGGCGGGAATCTACTTTATGAATAAAAAAATTCCGCATAGGTTTGATCGAACTATTTTTGTGATAAATTACAAAAAATGTGTCTAACTCCAAAAAAATTTAGTGAACAAGTTTCTAATGCTTTTTAAATGTAGCTGTTTACTAGGAAACTCACGTAAAAATTTTCTCGCTGGTAGAGGTGAAAAGTTGTATGTTTTACACGAGACCAAAATATTGTTCTGCCTCGTGACTTTAAATCACTCACTGCGCTCAGTAGTCTATATTAGAATCACTCGCTACGCTCGTGATTCAATTCTAGACTACTTCGCAAGTTCGTGATTTAAAGTCGGCACTCGCAGCACAAATTGATTTTGGTCACTTGTATAACAAATAACTATTTTGCCAGAAGATTTTTTTTTCACAATTCTCTGCTGAAAATTTACTACTTACGTTTAAAATACATATATTTTTACAATCACAATGCTATTTTAATAAAACTAATTTTATACAAGAAAAATCCTCAGGGCTGGTCATCGTCAACATGATCATGACAAACATAATGAGAAAGACTTTATGAGATCACAAAATATCAGCAATGTAAGAAACGTTATACGTTTCAAATGAAAACTTTTATCTATTTAGTTTTAAATTCTACTACGAAAAAGCAGACAGAGCTTTCAGACTGGCTTCGGTAAATATCTAAATCTGACATTTAGCTACGACATTGGTTCACATCATAAAATCATTATAACATTATATGAGTTTATGTTTTTGTTGTCGTAGTCTCATCAGGCGCAACTTAGCTTAGAACTAAAATATTTAAATATATTTTATTACTAGCGACGCCCGCGGTTTCACCCGCCTGGTTCCCGTTCCCGTAAGAATATCGGGATATAAAGTATTTTATGTTGTAATCTAGGCTATCTACTATTTGTGTGCCAAATTTCAACCAAATCCTGCGTTTTTGCGTGATTGAGGAACAAACATCCAAACATCCAAATCCACAAACTTTCACATTTATAATATTAGTAGGATATTCCAATATTTAATTATTTTATAGACAAAAACATTTCATAAAATATAAGTACCTACTTCATGTACGTTTTACGAAACCACCACAGTAAACCGAAACTACATTATCCTATCCATAATCATATTAATCCTTGAAATGGGCCAGCTAACAAGCGGCTGAGTTTGACAAATGTCCTGGCTCTTAACTCATGACAATCCGCAAGTGTATGGCTCTCATACCCCATAAATATGCTACCTATTAAATGTTAATTTCCAACTCAGTAATCCATTTGAAACGGCTGTTGGTCAATGGAGTTAATTGTGTCGTATAAGGAGGTTCCATACTGTGTTTTAAGCTGTTAGTTTTTATAATAATTACCTATTTAATTCCAAACTTAGTAGAGCTTTTTCTTCAGAACTTATTTTAGGGAATACATTATAGTATTCTACACCAAGTCTTAAACAGAACACAACCATTTCACATTGATTTAACTGACCGAGCGACGGCGAGGCAAATTCTTTCGTATGTCCATCTGTTCTCCTCTACAGGTATAGTCGCATTTCTCAACCGATTCTCGTGAAATTTTGTGAGCAGATTTGATCATTATAGGTACCTACTTAGATTTCTTTTTTGTCGTTTTCCGAAATTTTTCGCAAAACATCCTTCAGCAATTTCAAAAATTAAAAATTTATTCAAAGCTATTTGGTACACCAAGCCTTATAAGACGCAGGTGACAAAAATCTGAAAAAAAGCTTCTTAGAAAAACAAAATCTTTATAATCGGACGAAATTTGGCGTTGAATTTATTTGATTTCGAGATCTTTGATCATAACGTTGGAAAGCGTCGTTCGATTCTTGTGGTTCAATTTTTTAAATAGGTACGCCATTTACTTGGTCCTTTAAACTATTCAACTTCATAGTATAACAGTACCAGATATACTTTTACTTTCAGTACTTTCCTGTCTGACTAATTAAAAAAATGTGTATTTATACTAATTCCATTAAGATGCTTAACTGATATTGAAAGCTATAATACTGTATTTCAAACTGTGAACAAATATATTGGAATGTGAACTTAGCCTTATTCAGTAACTAGAACTAGTGAGTTAGTGAGCTACAAGCCAACACTCATTGCAGCTGGTTTCAGCATGACCTATAAATAGCATGGATAGATTGATATTGAAAATGTACGGTATATCTCCGTTATTGAGGGAGTAAGTGCATACATAATGTACATGTTATAGTACGACTATTACGAAATGGTACTTAACATAGTCCTTCAGTACAATTTAAAATGACATCTTTCTGTTCATGAGATTATTGCAAATGAGTAGCTTCTTCTTCTTATCGAATGAGGAATAGTGGCCACCTCTGGTGTTAGAGTTTATCAAGCCGCCTGTAAGGCCTCTAACTTGGCTTAACGACTGTTATCAGATGACAACAGCCGGGACCGACGGTTTAACGTGCCCTCCGAAGCACGGAAGCGCTCAGTTGTAATGCCACTTAACGGTCACCCATCCGACACCTGGCCGGATCGAGCGTTGCTTAACAAACGTGATCGAGTACGATCAGTCTATCAAGTTCCTCCATGAGCGCTTCAGTATTCACCATGAGTGCAAATGAGTAGCACGAATACTTTTTAATACGAAAACAATAACTTTTCTGATAACTTTAGCGTTTCATCAATGATCATGCATGAGATAATTTATTAATACTCGTACTGTCATTTGGTATCATAGAGTATACACAAACTAAGCATCTACACATTCTGATTTAGATCAATATTTGATTTAGTAATTAGATTAAGTTGATTTGACAGCATCTTTAAATTAATACTTAATTTATTAAACAGAAAAACTCGATGGTTTAATTTTAGTATTAAAACGAAACACCTCAATTTGTTACCTACACTATAATAAGGTAGTCTGTATGTGTCTAACATACTTCGATTATCTTAAAGCACCAATCCAACTTAGCAGAACAACACCAATACCGAAGATATAACATATTGCGTTTCCAATTAAGGGTGTACTCCCCGCTGAGTCCTACTGACTGAGGAACAATTTAAATAGCCTGAACACGATTCGACCCTTTACGAACCCCCACAATTCAACCGCTAAACTAAATCTTATGCATATACAAATAAGAGTGATAAAACTGCAAATTTTATTTTAACTATTAGTAAAGCCCTCGGGTCATTGCGCACTCAAAACTTTCGACAGCTTTTTAGTTGACAGTGAAAAAGTGTATCAAATTAAATGAGAAAGGGACTGCCAATGCTTAAAAATCTTTGATTGAATCAGGCGTCACTTGGCGGAGTTGGTTTACGCACGATCTAACTCCTGAGGATGCTCCGGGTTGGGGCGAAACACGTGTAGAGTAGCCTAATTGGTGAAGGTGCAAGGTGTGTTGCTGTCTTGCTAAATGCAGGTTTGTGCACTGATATTTTGTGGTGTGCATGTGCATATTTTTGCGGGCGGGCGGGCGGTGCATCTTGCATACATTGTTTGCGGAAGTAAGCTACATATTTTTCTTTTTTCAAAATGGCTTAAAAATCTATCGGTACCCTAAAAGAAAAATATCGTTACCCTGAAAATATACATACATTTGAAAACTTAAGATTTTTCTTCGAGACTACTTAATAAATGACTGTGAAAACTCAACGTGCGTTTATGTAATAACAATAATAATTATTTTACTACATTATGTTATTTAGTGTGAATGTGTAATTTTTTCCTCATTCTTATTCCGACTTAATAAACTCTACATAAAAATTGTTGAATAAGTAATTTTACAATGTAGAGCTTGAATTTTTAAAAATGAAAATTCTGCTTGAAACTCTATGTTAATAAAAAAGTCAGCGCGGCTCCATCTAAGAAGAAATTATTACTTCCTAGATTTGCTTATTGCAACTACAAACAGTTTTAAATCTAATAACACAATCGGTCGCAACATCTAGAATCCGTAAATCATTTCCCACGCCTTCCGCCGACCGCGGCCATTAGTCTTAGTAGAAACGGCCAACGCCAACTATGGAAACACTAACCGATGCTCGTGTCAGCTAATTAAAAGTAAACATAATACGTAAGCATATCGGAGGGCAATCGCAGAAGTCACGGCGTGGATGAATATGGCCTAGAGCTACGTTTGATGGACCGAAATGACTGATCTTGGGTAGGAAAGAGTAGGTTTGATGTAGAGCCTGAAATGAGTGAATGAAAGTTGAAGCCCAATTGTACTATGTTATTAGAAAAAGTGGTGACCTATTTAATGTTCGATACAATTTTTAAAACAATAAAAATACCTACGAAATCTTTTAATGTGTCTATAGTAGGTTTGATGTAGAGTCTGAAATGACTGAATGAAATTAACGCCCAATCTATCTTGTTATCAGGAAAAGTGATGACCTATTTATATAATAAGAAAGAAAGAATAAAGATTATTTCTATTATTTCTATTTCTATGTTGTGTACAGTTTGAAAAACAACAAAAATACGAAATCTTTTAATGTTTATACTTAGTCTCTACATCTATCAATTAATACCAACGACGATTAAATTGAAGTAGAATGAAGATTCAAACTTGTTAAATTTATTTTATTAATCTACTAGAACTCTCTGTTGCAATATACTCTGTAACCATTCATTAGTTTCCTTCATTACTAACATCAATTAATTTCTTTGTTCCAATGTGTCAGTTGTAAATTGAGAAGCAAACACTATTTACAAGTTTTTTTTTCGCCTTCTCGTTGACTGATACAAACAATGCGTATGAGAAACGACCTGTCCGTCTATTTGATGCTTAATGAACTCTGAAATGGTGTGGTTATAACTAATAGGAAAAGTGATATGTCCGTGTAGGTTGGGTTTGATTGGCTGTTTAGATTCGACATCTAGTTATGTTTGATCGAAGCAGCTCGAAATGCTCTTAATTTCAATTTTTATAATTGTAACAAATTTTACAACTGTCGAAACTTATAGTGTGTCGTCAAACTTCCCTTTGTCATTTTATTGACCTATATAAAACTGATGCTTGGAATGATTTGGGTATTCTCCAAACCCAGAATTAAATCATTTTTAATATCCACAATCTCATTAGGAACTTGCATAAAACTTTTCGAAAAGGGGGGAATCGTTGGATTTATTTCAAAGGATACGTGCAAATGTCAAAGCAGTAAGTAAATCACTGCGACAGTAACAAGAAATAATGATTTATAATATGCAATTAAAAAGTTAATGGGGTCCACAGACTAACAAACCCACACTGCAAAGGAATCAATAAAAGTGATCGGATCGCAGGAGATTGGCTGATTCGCTGCGCTGTCACTGGTCACCATAAAATATTTTCGACAATTTCGCTTAAGGTTTACTCCGATAGAATTACGGTTGGTCGGTGTCATGTAAATCATTATGTTTGAGGTTTTGTGATCTTCGTCGCAGGGATGGCATGTCCAGTTTAGTGAAAACGTTCAGGTTAGCTTGAATGGAGTCATAAAGTCGAAAGGATGCGCCTCGAACTGACTGGAATTACGATTTACGAAGTATTGTAGACTGTTTGCCCAAACTCCTGTGTAAACATACGAGACCTGTGACAATTTTTATTAGACGTTAAATTTCATTTTTTATTGCGCCGAGTAAAATGTAGTTTACCTAGTAAGCGTAATGAATAGGTGCTTCTTTATGCAGTAACTTAATATTGTTAAGGTAGAAGTTTAATTAGAGTGTGGTCACAAAAATATGTCTATGGCCCCTGAAAAGAAGTTGGGCCAAAATCATTAAAAGTTTTTAGACAAAAATAAATATAATAATAGATAGGACTGACTGTACCGCCAGTAGATTTGTATAAAAAAATCTCTAGCAACGCTCGTAACTAATAACAAACTAAAATAAACAGGCATAAAAAATATGGGTTACCTCTATCTGGCAGAAACTTGATGCTCCGAAATTTATTTGGCAGAACACACTTGGCAGAATCTTCTTTAAACGAATATTTTTAAGGCATAAAAATTGTTTAATATAATTATTGTTTGGCAGAATGTTTACATGTCCGAATTTACAATGGCATACTATTCAGATGGCAGAATTTCATTAGGCATAAATACCTTTGGCAAAATTTTTATTCGCAGAATTTCGTTTGGCATAACGTTTATTTAGTCGACAATTATTTGGTATAATTTTCACATGGTATACTACGAATATGGCAGAATTTCATTAAGAATAATGTCATCAAGCATATTGTGATCTCTAAAAAAATGCATTTTAACTTCAAATTGAATAAAAAATTTGTCTTAAAAAGTCAATATGTTGAATTTTTGTAAATGTTGTGCTACAAAAGTCAACAACAGAACGAATCGCTGCAAAACCGATATGCATGCTGCTTGCTTGCATGCATGCATGCTTGTTTATGCTGCTTGCATGCTTGCCGGGGGGTGCCCGCTATAAAGATAAACTTAATGCACCTACCAGTAGGTTAGGTTAGGTTAGTGTTTTGACCACTCGCAGCGGAGCGAGCGAAGCGAGCGGAGCTCCACAATGCATGCTGCATGCTTGCTTGCATGCTGCATGCTTGCTTGCTTGCTGCATGTTTATTTGTCTGCATGTAAGGATGCATGCAGCATGAAACATGCGTGTAAGTAATACAAAATTATTCTAGATATGAATTTTCTATTAAATGTATGCCAAAAGATGATTCTAACTATAAACTGTCTGCGATATGATAGTTCTGCCTTTTAATAACTATAGATTATGAAATGTATGCCAAAAGATGATTCTGACTATAAACTGTCTGCGATATGATGGTTCTGACTGTGAACTTTCTGCGATATGATGGTTCTACTATTTAATTATTATGGATATGAAATGTATGCCAAAAGATGATTCTGGCTTACAAAATTATGCGTTTTAAGTGTATGGATAAATGAGTGTATGCCAAACGATTTTCTGCGACATGAAGTTTATGCCATTAGTTATTATGCATAATAAAATTATGACATAAAAAGTTCTGCCATAAAAGGTAGACTCAAAAAATATATGGAACTTTCAAACGATTTGGCAAATCCAAATTTTAATGAAAAATGATAATAGACCCAACAAACTTCTAAATCGTGAAACATCAATTCCACGAAAAAATAATCATTTATTCAAACCATTTGATAATTGTTTACATTTCCCGTCCAGAAGCCAAAGGGCTGATCAGAATCAGTCAAAAAACACTCATCATTAACGAGAAAAATAATTAAATTTTATAACATCTCCGCCTATTTTTGGCTACCAAAACCACTCCTGTATTGAATTCTATTAAAACTTAATTAACTTTTTCTCGGGAGTTATAAATTTTAATAAGCTTTTAGACCGAAAAAGGACTCGATTTGTTTTGCTACTTTGGTTGGACCGTCACTTGTCGTTATGATAAATGTGTTCTTGGTCAAAGAAAATTGCATTTTGTTTAGGCGAATGCCGACGTTAAGGAATCGTCATGGGTGTTAAAAGGACCAGCCGACAGCTAGTGAGTTATGAAATAACCTCTTGGGCATTTCACAGTGCATTAAGAGTTGAGTGATCATTTTGCTGTTCCAATTAAATGTCATATTTAAATTTACATACACATTAAGAGAATTGACTCAAAAACACTAAATGACTGTATATAACGTGTTTTTTTATAACCCATAACTCTGTGATACTACTACACTACTACTAAACTACTACAATACTACTACACTACTACAGACTATGATACTGAACAACTTTTACTATGGGACCAACTCTGAAATCACAAAAAAAATCTGCTGTTTCATACAAAAATTAATAACGAAAATATCAAAATGTAGAGAGTTGGTCCCATAGTAAAATCTCATCAATACCCTATAGTTATGGGATATAAAAATAAACACGTTGTATTTCGCGTTATTAAATCTGGCGAACTGTGTTGATATAATTGAATTATCTATATAGGTAATTCCATTTCATATTTCATATTAAACATGTCAATCTTTGATCATCTATGATTAAGATGTCAATTAATGAAACTACTTGAATAAAGTAAACGGTCGTAGCTTATGGTTTCAGGTTCCATCGATATTTTTATGGTCAAATCAAAGGCAGAAACGGCAACCCTGCAATCAGACAAATACAAGCCCCTGACAAAAATTATTGTCCAATCCTCAATTCAAAGAATGAAAAGCCAAGAATACCAGCAACGCAGGACATACATCCTTAGCCATAACATAAGAGTTTTTTTTTCATTTATATGAGTAAACAAACAGTGACAAATTAAAAGGTAGTTAAAGTAGTATAAACTATGACATAAATAAATTTGACACCAACACCATTTACCACAAGTGTATATTACATTACATACGCATTGAAAATGACATACATTATCCTTAAAGTAAGTAATTCAAATAAGTAGGTAAAAGTAGAGATGAGACTAGTCAGAACCGAATTAATGCTAATGCTATTCATATTCAAACCACTGTATTGGTACTTAGAAACCAGGGTTAGCTTTAGTATTCTCTTTGTACCATGCTGACTCGCTTCTTCCGTCTGACGGGCTCGCATTTGCGTACGTTCATCAGACACTTACAGTATAGCACAGCACAGCACATCTCGATGTTGATTATTAACCTAAGCCTTATATTTAGAATAAAAGAGGAATGCCAGCAACGCAGGACATGCCTTAAGGCGGTCGCCGATCATCGTACACTCCGCACCATATTTCACGGGCCTCGCCGACCGTTCGGGAACACCCGCTGTGCTTCTGAATTAAGTAAAAGCCTTCCAGCTCTTGTTTCTTGATACCTCTAGTTGGTATGGGGTGCGTTCACAGTGGAGAGTAGGTCGATCCTTGTGGTCAAACTAGTTAAGTACTATTTAAAAAAATTGGCTTTTCACTTCATTATAATGTCTAGCATCAGATTTATCCGTTGTTTTAGTCTACTCATTCTATTTTGCTCCAGATAATCTCTCCATTACCTTTTTTGTTTTTTGTTCAAGTGTTCATTTTTTATGGGTATGCTTCCCTTTTTATGCTAAATGCCTTACAAAATACTTACTTCTATGAGTAATTACATAATTGTTACGAAATCAAAATTGCAACACGCTACCTAGGTTTACATTGAAAAAAACTTATAATTTCTAACATAACCTACGTTTTACTTTGGTTCTTCGCCTAACTTTCAAAATGTCATGAACATCACGTCCGTCGTACTCATTTCAAATGCACGCCCCATATTGGTCAGTACGTACGGACATTGACGACAGTTCACGACCAATCACTTTCAAATCATTACACACGAACAAAGTGTGTGAGCACGAAACACTGCCTTTCACAATACATACTCAACTATTGTGTTTATACAATATGATTGAAATGAATTTTATGTAGCTTCAATGTCTTATTATGAATAGACATTCTAAAGTCTCCCATTATAAGGCAATAAAATCTATACATTGGTGTCCATCCGTACAGCCGAGATGAATTGCAAGGAATCAAAGAATTTTGATATATTTGCCTTTAATAAGTAAGTATCGCATTTATACAACGTGTTAATGAATGTAATGGGAAAACAGTTTCTTCGGACCATCAAACTGAACAACTTTCACTATGGGACCAACTCTGGAATGGGGGAAAAAGCAGGTGTTTCATACATTTTGATTTTTTCGTTATCAATTTTTGTATGAAACAGCTGACGAGTAGCTTGTTGGCCAGACTACTAGCCGTACAAATAACCTTCGACTGCAATAACCCTGCATTGCAATCCAATGTTATTACCCCTAGCCACCCTAGCATGACCGACGAAACACGATATATTTCGCGTGATATATCGCCACCCAACTATCAAAATCCATTGTCTTTTGACAGTTAAACATGATAAATCGCTATATCATATCCTGTTTCGGTGGTCATGCTAGGGGGACTGGTCCTATTTTGTTTCAGTTGCATGTTTTTTTTAAACATAACCTTTTATATTCAAAACTGGATTTTCGTTCAAAATTAACACCTCTTTACTGTATCATAACCATTGTGTCCACACCTTAACCCACCTTAATAGATGTCTCGGTCCAATTTTCCATTTGACGTGTTTTTAATTTAACGTCTTCGCCCGCGGCTGCCGTCGGAACCTAAATAATGTACATATTTTACCCAAATCATGCGCAGTCGCTCATTATGAAGCTCATTTGAATATCAACCCGCTGTTTATGTTCTTAAATGAGGAACAAGAGGCTTGTGACACTATTTTAAGGTTTGTTGTTAAAATAATTTAGGCCCCTTTTAGAGTCATTCTGATTGCGTGCTATAATTAATACAATGTAGTATTTAATTCAACTAATAATACTTTTTATTTACTTACAATGCAGTGAGTAATCCGCCTTTTTAGGGTTCCGTACCAAAATTGTAAAAAAGGAAACCTTATGGTGTGACTCAGTCTGTCTGTCTGTCACAGCTTGATATCTCGAGAACTACTAATGGTATCAACTTAAAATTTAGAATAGTTTGAGATGACATTTGCCCAAATATTTTGCAAATAAGAAAGAAATAAAACAATAAATATCTTTTTTACAACAGGGCCTGAAAAGGGGTCTTAAAAATTTGATGTGGAGCTACTAGGGCATGTGGGGTATCATATAAAAGAGCGCCGTTTGCACGTTTTCAATCATTATTTCTTTTTGTTTTAGGCCGCATAGTTTTCGATTTATAATGAAAAATGTAAAAAAAATACCGTTCCCCCCCCTTATCTCCGAAGTTTGCAATGAGAAAAATCTGAAATAATTCTACGTGATAGCAGTATATATAAAGATTACAGGAAAAATAAAACGATGTCTCAATATAGCATACTTTTTTAGAAATCATCAAATTTCTAAAAAAGTTATCATTAGTTCCACTATTGGTCAAGAGGTGGCGCTGACCTAAAACTGCAATACTAATTTTATTATTCTACTCTGCAGTGTGGTTTAATGGTGCAATTATGATGGTACGGAACCCTCTGTGCGCAAGTCCGACTCGCTCTTGACCGGTTTTATTTCTTGATTCAGAGCTATCTAAACCAGAAAGGTATTTACTAGAACAATTGTATTATATTACAGACGATTTACAAACATTGTTTTGTTTCCAGCTAAACCAAATAATTTAGGAATGTATAAGATGATGACGGTATAAGGAGTTCGATGGCGCAGTGGTTTAGCGCCTGGCTCAGCGATTGCGGAGGTTAAGCAACTTTCGCAAGGGTCGGTCATGGGATGGGTGACCAAAAAATTACTATCTCGAGCTCCTTCGTTCTTCGAAAGGCACATTAAGCCGTTGGTCCCGGGTGCATTTACAGTCGTTAACACCCACCAATCCGAATTGGGCCCGCGTGGTGGGTAATGGCCCATCCTCCTTATCCACCCATAAGGAAGGCCTGTGCCTCAGCAGTGGGGACATTAAAAATGCCTGATGGATGACATGCTATTAATGCAAAAATTCATCCATAAGCATTACTCCATAAATTGGGGAATCGATTTCGCGATTTGAATATTAGAGTGGTGATCATACATTTATTTTTTTATTTATTTATATATTAATTAACAAGGTATACAACATTCTTGTACAACATCAGTCCCACAAAACTATTTAGGATAGTTTGACTGAGGGATCGAGTAAACATGGGTAGATATGGTATACCATGCTGGTACTATGGTACCAGCTTTAACTTAGGATAGGGGATATATTCAGGGGTTTTCCATTATTGAATAAAGCCTTGGTTAGCTAAAAGTTACATGTATTGTTCTCTACCTTTATAAAATCTCTAATGCCTTATTGCTATCTTTCTTGCTTATTTTATTAGGCTCTTCCACTGCCGTAAAAGAGACAAAAGAAAGTTACATACTAACTAATAACCACAGTGGAAGCTACACCGCTATTATGTATTCTGTGGCTGCACGTCGATCGTGCATAAAATCAAAGCGTCACAACACTTATGTGTCAGTGTGAGTCAGAGGCTGTACCGGTGCCAGGGGTCATGGGGGGTCATCCGCTCAACTTTGACCAGGCACGGGTCGCCCAAAATAGCTTTTACATCTTTTACCAACGGATTATCCGGTGCAATGCCGATGGAGTTGGCGCGGAATTACAGATTTCATATTTGAATTAAAAAAGAAAGATGGACTTAGAGCTTAAACTGTTAGCTTTAAAATTTGTACTGGTATTTACTGCCATGTTGTCTGCAAGCAAATTGGCAGGCGACATTAGTCAATTAGCGCTTTTCATCGACAACCGCTTGTAAAATCGAAACGCCACCTCATTAAAATTAGGTATGCGATTAGATTTTACAAGCGATGGTCGACAAAAAGATTGACTAAGGCCGCCTGCTAAATTCTCTGACCCCCCCATTACATTTTAAATTGGCACGGTGTTTACCATTGAAAAAAAATAGTATAATTTTCTAGCTTGTTAAAGGAACTCGACCCTGAAAACAGTTGAAAGCTTTATTTTAAAGAAAAAAGCAAAACTATCGTATTTTCTGTATTTTTTTAAAGGAACCGAAGTTATCAACTAAAATTCTCCACAAAAAAAACACAACTCAATTTGTCAAATACAAAATTTATAATCTTGAACCGGTCTCAAAATTACTAAAAGCCCGTCGACTGGGTGTAGTTTAGTGAATTTGCACATAAATAGTCGTAATTTGCCATTAGGCTGTCAATCCTCCTTTATTTATTTGAACATAATAGTGGTATTACTATTTTGACCCATGGTATTACTCACATAATATTTTAAAATTATACTCTAAACTTCTAAAATTGTGGTTGGAAACATCTTAATAAAAAAACATTATGGATTCCTTCTATTTCTTAAAAAAATAAGGAGGGATAGTTATAAACATAGTATCAGTTTTTTAAACATTCTTTTTCACTTACAGATATTTGTTTTTAATTTTTGACATAAATATAAGAAAAATAGAAATAAATCAAAACCGTTCTACATAGCTTTTTTGCAATTTTCCTACTTTTCTGTTTATAAGAAATTCTGAAATATTAAATACTAAATAATAACAGAAATACTAAATATTAATGACTTCTTTATCATATTGCATTTATTATTAATACTTACCACAAGCCGTAAATATTATTTTTATAACAATCTCGACTTAAATCGCCATTAAGGTAGATTGTTGAAATTTCAAATGTTTTAAAATAATTTATGGCTTGTTTCCTTTCTGCGGTGTCTATCCACCAATATATTATTGATATGATTATTAATAAACACTTAATATTCATGTTCAAAACACCGTTTCTATAATTGAGTAAATTATGGTGTGTTTTAGTCATATTCGGTTTTAAAAGACCCGAACAGTTGATAAAGATTATTTTCTAATTATTTTTTTTAGAACATAGTATTTTGTGATTTTGGGAACAAGAAAAAATAAAAATAATAAGAAATAAGAATATATTAAGCAAAATCTTGGGGTAAGTAATTCTAAAGCATTCCCCCCCCCCCCCCCCATTCACAAAAATAATAAATAAAACATACAAAATTATTTAGCTAATAGTGGTTTTGTCTTTTACGTTCAAACCTAATTCATAATTTGAAAGAAAGATATAAAACACACAGATTAGCGATTTAAAAGACGTTTATTATTTTTTGTGAATAAAAACTGAAGTGATTAAAAAAACTAACTTAACTATAGTTACTCTATCTTTATTCCGAAATGAGCAAAAATTGCCGTTTATAGAAAAAGTGCTTCCTCTGTCGATTAACCATAACTAACATGACATCATCTTACACATTCTCAAATTATTTGGTTTAGCTGGAAAGAAAACAATGTTTGCAAATCGTCTGTTGCACCAAAACACCAAACTTAAGGGCCATTTTAATGACAAGGTGCAACAGTTAATCAGTATTAAAATTCGTTTGCGAAGCACACAATTTACAAAAGCCTCGCCAAACAAACCCAACCACTCCAAACATTTGTATTCCTTGTCCTTTGTCAGGCAAACGAGAAAAATGTCACGACGCGAAATGCATCCTTGCATTTTGCAATGCCTCATCAGATTTTTATATATTTATCGTCACCCTTTTAGGTTGAAATCGCACCAATACATTTGGTGTCTCTACCTAAAACAAACAATTTGTAACCCTGAATTATGTGCTGCTGAATGCATACATTTAAGAGATATGAATCTATAAAAATAAGGATGTGACACTTCTCGAGTTGTGTTAAAGTTTTGTCGATATTTTGGCAATCGCCATCACAAGTCGTTTTTAGCAACATTTCTCTTTTTAAGCAAGAAGTACCTATGTAAAATGATCTTTACTTGCATGAGCTACAAGTAATGATTTATCAGTGATCATTAGTCATGAATTCATGATTAATTACAAAAAACTTGACGTCGTTCTGTCTACAAAAATATTATATTTTCGTGAAATTTTGTTTTGTCGTGCTATGTAGATAATAGTTTTGAATAAAAGTATCGATAAAAACATCACTAATATTAAGTCATCGGCTTAAACAAATAAAAGCATCGAAGTGTCGCCTCGCCTCCGACCTTTGCAAAATGGCGTGACTATTTGTCACTTGCTCTCGACTCCCGTACAGGCTTGCTGCGAACATTTTGATTCGCATCACTAGCAACATTTTGAAACAAAATAACTACATCAAAAGCTCTGGGAAAATCAACTTTATATATTTTGCGATAAAATAGTTTTCACTATAACCCGTTGCGTGACTTATGTTATTTTTTAAGGAGTATACAAATTTATTCTTACACATTGCAGCTAAGGATAACGTTGTTCTAACTGCATTGCGATCAACTTGGTAGACACTGTTTGAATTTTTAATTTTATGGTGTATCTTCAATATATTTTTACTTATTTTCACTTACGATGTATTAAGTAGTTAGCTTTATTAATTGTTTACGAATAGTAATTAAATTTAAGCTGTACTATATTTTACTTTCAAGATCGTATTTTAAAATGGTTTTTTGTGCGTCGTTGTAAAAGTAAGATAAGTTTTAGACAATCAACAATCGTTGTCACAAAACAAAATCAGTTACGAACAAAATTGCCTATTACAAATGAAGTTATAATAAGGGCACCGTATGGCTTGATGAATAAACATGTAACTGCCATTGATATTCGAATGGCTGTTTTAGGCTGACGATGTTATGGCATCGTTATACTGTGACCGTTACTATTCGAACGCTATTAAGCCCATCTCTCGCATAATGAACGTGTGGTCACAAGATAATCTTGATACAAATTATGAGAACATTATATTACCTTTGTTTGATGACCGAAATAACTAAATATCTTTCTAAGAGTCTCTATAAGGCAAATGGTAGAAAAACTGTAAAAAAAATCGCGATATTGCAATTCATTTTCATGCGAAAGATCGATTATACAATTCACGTTCGTATGAAAGATCGAAAAGTGACGAAAGGATGCAACCGTGAATTGCTGGTATATACGAAATTCGTCAAGTGTGCCTCTTTTGGAAAACTCCTAAAATATTTTTTATCAGAAGTAAAATATTTTAAACATATATTTTTACTCTTCACTTTTTCTCCAACAGTTCGTTGCACAAACGATTGGTTCGACAGATAATAACAGTATCTTTCTGCAAACAGATGTAAGATATATGTCAGAATAAACAAATAATTAAGTACTAAAACTATTATTAGGTATTCCACAAAAAAAGTCAAAAGTCATATTGTCTTTATTCAAATAAACTTAATAATTATGCACTTTTCAATCGTCTATCTAAATCAAAAATCTAATCTTTAAATTATTCGCATATTGCATGTATTTCAAGGGTGTACCTAACTTACAATATTTTTTGTTCAGCAATTTGTTAAGAGTTTCAGGTACAAATGATCTCCGTGATGGTTTTTTCCTTAAGTTAGTACCTCATTTGAAATAAGTACACCTACATATTTCCGAAAACCAATCTTCACTACTTTATCACATTCATAATATTGTTTGAGTTACTTAATTCGCTTCAATATTCCCATCCCATCTCATTACCAAATCAATTCTATAAATTGGAATAACGTTACTAATACAACTATGGATTCGGTGTGAATGTATTTCTAAATGCGTGGGAGTCGAGGTCATGGTATAAAATCAACTATCGGACTGATCGTTATGACTGTTCTTTATATCCTAGTTTACTCAGATTTTTAAAACGGATAGTAAATAGGTATATGTTCACGCAAACCAAGATTTTTTCACAATGCTTAATAATTATAGTCCAACATTGAAACTAAAAGTACTTAAACCTGCATCAACTTTTGCAAATAGTGGAAAATAAAATGTTTTCTTTTAATTTTGAAATCATAATTCAAATTATTGACATTAAACAATATCAGAAAAGAAATTTATAACAATGTTTGAAGTTTTGAGCAACGTTAAAAAACAGGTGACAGAAAAAAACGTAACATAACATAATTATGCGCACTGCGCACACTCCTATTTTGCATATATAATAAATAAAATTGACATCTTGTTCTCCGACGTAGGAAGTATTGACCATCCCATATGAATTATTAGAAATTGATTGAATTAAACTTAATAGACGCCCGGGTGAGTGATATCGGCGGCGCGAGCGCACATTATGCTCGAATCATAAATTACCGACAGTCAAACCTCGAATTAAGTTGAGTACCGCATTCGGTACCATCATTACTCTTCATAAGACATCGTACTCATCTAATGATTCCCAAAACTCCGACTACCGAACTAATAAACATCAATCAAGCGCCAAATCGTTATTAAAACGTATCAATCACGCCATTGTCTATAACGAACGTGAATTCATGTAAAGAGTATAAACAAAAATATTAAAAATTAAAGGGAATATCGTTTGACGTGAACCTACTGTGCAATATACGAGAGATTCGATTAGTCATTATTTGATTTAGTTCGGTGGGCCGGAGCGGATCCTGGGGTGTGGCGGCGGGGGGTTACCACGATCTCGGCTGCTCTGACTGGTGCAGTCGTCATCAGCCTAACCTTCGACACTTTATATATTGCTGTAGAGGAAATGGATGATGCAGCTCTTTGTCCGCCGTATACACTATAGACAACTTTCTAGCCGACGTTTAAAATCTTGTCAGTTTGAATAAGTAACGTATGATTGTATGTGTAAGTAAACGTACACATACAATCCAAAAGTATTGACACTTCCAATTTTAAGTCATCAAAGGTGGTTTCGGAATTAACCTTTTATGATAATTCCAATTTGCCTAAAAAAATCGACTATTTATTATTGTTTATAACCAAGCGTTAAGGTATCACAAAGTTCATCATGAAGTTTTTACTGTTCACCAAAAAATTTAGGTGAACAGTAAAAACTTCACAATAAACACAATTAAGGATAATAAAATGATAATAGATAGCAATAAAATCAAAAGACTTTATGCAGATACAATGGCCCAGCATTATCATTTATCAAACGCAATATCTTTGATTGAAGTTTTCCATTAAGAATTTCCAAACGAAACACTGCCTCTATTTGAATATATCATCATTCATGCAATTTATAAACGTGTTGCTTGATAGACACTTTAGCGAAGAACGACCATCAACAAATGTTGAAATCAAAGGAACTGCGTGCATTCATTTACTCGTACAGAAGTAATAAACTTCAAGGGGGGCTAATTATGAATAAGCAACCTTTTGTTAATAAGTAAAAAACACCTGTAATATGAACTGAATGTAACATAATTTAAAGACTTTACATGCTCATTTGTGATTAGCCGGCGCGAAAGGGCAAATCCTTTATTAAGATAGGTAATGAGGTTAAATTCATAACTTAATTCTGAAACGGTACAACTCACAGCTTGGTGCAGTGTAATTTATATTCTAGTTACGAACCTCATGGTACTTATTGGTAACGACGCAATCGAAGTTGCTGACGAAAATGCGGTAGAAAATTAAGTATAAAAAGATGCATCGTTTAATACAGAATCAAGTATTATGAACTCACAATGAGTAGTAAATAAAGCTGATATTGTAAGAGATGATTTTAATGAAAGAAAGAAAGAAGTTAACGATGGATTGTGTGGTAAGTCGGCACCCTGCTGCCGCGGACCCCGACCGCGCCTATCACGGACAAGACATCGATTAGTGATCGACTGAATTCAATTGCATGGCGAGACATGAGTCGATACCGTCGACGAATCGAGATGAACCGATCGAGATTTACATTGTTCAGTTTTTCGAAAATTTGCATTTTGAGAACGTCACGTCAACGACAATGCTGAGTCACCTGACAAATGAAACGATGCGATCGAACTCTGATATCGAACGCGTTGACCGTAAGCTCTGCTTTTATTGTTGTTGTAACATGATTACTGTCAACCGAAGCAGCGCGCGTAGATTTCGATTTAAAAATCATATCGTCACTGCACCGTCATCCGATCGATCACAATGGTGTCAATTTGTGATTCCTCTTAGGTAGACCTCAGTCGCGATAAGTATCTTTAATTTTGTCATATTTCTGTTTTTGTTGATGACCCCAATTTGCCGAACAAATTGTTTTTGGAAGTTTTTCGTTCACCAACGTCGTGTGTTGGTGTTGTTTTATTGCGTGTAGCTATTCCTGTGTATCTCGAAAGTCTCCATCACGCATGCGTCTCACGATCACATGATATTTCACGTTTATTGGTTTAAGTCATGACATCACCGTATGTGGTAGAAGCATTGACGTCCATACTTAATATAAAAAATTAAGTGTTTATTTTGACCGCAGCGATGCGTATATCATATTGAGAGTAAATATGAATGTTTTATGGGTCAGTAGCGGTACATTATGGGCCTCCATATTTATTTAATTAACTTTATTGGGTTACCTGGAGTGTTTTGATTGGGTATTGTATGATCAATGCCAGTATCAAATGGATGTTATTAAATATTTTTGTAACCATACATCAAATACGAAGAATATAAATCAATACTGTTTGTTTGACAATATGGGCAAAGCAATTTAAAGGTAAAGCGTTTAAAAGGAAGAGTATAACGTTATTTGATTAAAGGCATATTATACGATATTATGAAATGTTTACTCCCGGGACATAACTTTAAATTGAAATTAAACTCATTATTCCTATAAATTATCAGCAACTACAGCATCAGTAAGTCCATACAAAGAAAACGTTTAAAATGACAGGATGATTCTACATTTTTGCATTCCTCACACAGTAGGAATCCCACTAAATCTAATAAAGGAATTTGAATAATGCCATTAATAACATCTCGGGTTCTTTGTTGGTTATTAATAGAACCTTATACTTGTGCATAAATGAGAATAATAACTTCTTCTAAGTGGACATTTAATTTATATTGTTGACTACTGAAAATAATAATATTTTATGCGATAACAAATTAAATAAAGTTAATAATAAATCTCAATTGTTTAGTAAGTACGTGAAAGCAGGAAAAGTAGACTGACTGTTAATCCAAAAGGGTACTTCAATAATGATATCATAATACTATTAAATCTCAAACTATTATTCTTAAAATCTGAAGCCAGAAATTTAGCAGCAGCATTTTCCGATGAAAACGGACCATCACTACACACTCTTACGATAAGATAAAAAAAAACTTAATAGAGCAAATGACAAGAGATACTTTAAATAGGGAGTGTTTGAGAAAAATCAAATTGGCTGAATATTTTTTATAGCTTTACTACCTATAAAAATACACAGCTAATTTGATTTTTAAGCTCCTTTAATAAGAATTTCTCGTTGCGTGAAAAAATTAAAAAAACCATTTCGTCTTCACTAAATGTGGAAGTAACAGCAGAATGGACATCATTCCCTAATCACCACATATTATAAAAAATCAATTGACTAGAGTTGACTTTGATATAAATAGGCTATGTTTTCTATGTTAAGAAGAGGAGTTGTCTGTAAGGACCGGTTTATACGGGGTCAGTGTCTGGACCCAGCGACTCAGAAATTCAGACCCAGTAACTGGGTACATGTAGACAGGATCAGCAGTAAGTCGTACTGTGCCTGAAAATAGAACGGATGGCTAGTCAGCTGAATTCACTTGCGAGCGAGAAGTCAGCACTGGACTGGGTTGAAAATAATGTCTACACGAGCCCAGTAGCAAGTCAGCGTTAGACTGGGTTACTGACCCCGTATAAACCAGGCATAAGTTTTCAGATGATTTAAAAAAATGTGATGACTAGCGGCCGCCCGCGACTTCGTCTGCGTGGATTTTGTTTCCCCATCTCTCGGGAACTATACTTTTTTTCGGGATGAAAGGTACCCTATGTCCTTTTCTGTACCCCTGACAACGTGTATGTAAAATTTCATGGTGATCGGTTCAGTAGTTAAGACGTGAAGGCGTGACAAACAAGCAAACTGACTTCGTATTTATAATATTAGTAAGGATAAGGATTAAGGAATAATCTCCATTGTGCAGTTACTTCCATACATTTGCGAAGACAAAGTGATTTATATATTTTTTTAATGCAAACAAAAATTCTGAAACGTTTTTCCACTAATTTCACTTCCACTAATTCCACTTATAAGGGAGCTTATTCCTACCTATACAAATATTAGCCAATTTGATTTTTTTAGACATTCCCCATTGGAGACTAATAAATAGGTATCCTTTATTAGATTTTGTAAGTTAACTTTATAATTAAATTAATACTAATCGAATCAACATAATTACTATAATTAAAATTATCCACAACTAGCGATAAAGCCTTCTTATAGCTCTACAACCAGATTGTATCCATGTGTCGCCGCCATCGCCGTGTTTTGATCAATCCATGCATAGTAATCGATTTAATTGCTGTAGGTTTGGTTGGAGGCGCACGCGCACCTATGCCGCGCGGTTGGTCAGAAGTAAAACTAAGTATGTGAAAAAAAATATTTTTTACTAGTGGCTCCGTGAGCTGTAGACTTAATGTTAAAAAGTAGCTCAAAATGTATGTTGTTTAAAAACAAATAATATATGCAGTTATAAGTTCTATCGCAACCTTATTATTTTCAAATTTCGACTACGTTCAGAAATGTTTTGATTGATTTTAAAATATGAACTTTTGAGTCTTCTAAAAATAAAAAACAAAATTCGCTTTGCACCGCAAACAAAAAAGGTCGCTCGCTCGGTCAATAAATAAAAATACAATATTGACCGTATTTCTCACTCAACAATCAGCAAGAAAAACCGGAAAGGTCCTGACAGGTCACTCACTGACACATTTTTGTTAAAATGTTTTCAGCAACCTTTAACACTTTTACAGGCAATCTAGTATTTCATCAAGCAAATTGTTTTGCAGCGCATTTAACAATAAGATGAATATATAGATGAAAATTTCAATTGGTATTACAGCAAAATAGAACATTTTAATTTAATTTGGACTACGCAATAGAATGGCGACCGCGCACCAGACGACGCTCCGCGGGTAGGCCCCTCACAAGGTACCGACGATCTGGTAAAGGTCGCGGGAAGCCACTGGATGTGGGAAGCGCAGGAGCGATCGTCGTGGATATCCTTGGGGGAGGCTTATACCCAGCAGCTGATATGATGATAATGATGAATAGAAACCGATTGCTTTTTGTTTGCAATCGATTGCGGCCAAGTTGTTTTGCTACCATTTAGTGAATCCAATATATTCAAAGACTTTAATTTCAATTATCTTATTTTTTTTTAAGTCCCGTACCTATTCAAAAACAATACACAAAAGACCCTTGCCTATGTGAACGCACTGCGTTGAAATAGAGCTCTGTGATTGGTTCGTTGGTTTTACGTTAGTATTATATGTGATTGGTTGGGACGCACAGGCACTGTGAAACCCATAGTAATGTTAGTAAATACGGGTGTTAAAATAACTTTGTTCTTACACAACTCGATAAAATAAAAACTTATTCACGCACGCTCTTCAAGCTCTCTATTTTATAGCAAGTTACGTTGTTTTCATTGAACCCAACCTGTCGTTATAAAATACTCGTTTGTTTTTTTAGCGCCAGCGTTATTAGCTAACGTTAAGGAATTATAGATGTTAGTTTTAACCTCAGCCAGTTTATTATAAATTGATGTTTAGTTACGGCGTCCGTAACAATGTTTAAATACCGATAAATTTTATTGAAGTAAACTGTTTGGTACTTAAAGTTTGTTGTTAAATATTTGCCTTTTCATTGTAGATACTTTAACATTCTAAATTCATTAGACTTAATTTATAAACGGAATTATTTTATGATTGAAAAATTTTGAACTCTACAAAATTTTAAACACTCTCACCGAGTAAAATCATCGTAATTTTTTTATGCTATGTTTATTTAGAGTCAAAAATAATCTTCACAACCTGAAATTGCTTAATTGTTCAATTAAAAATAAGTCATTGCAATACATAACTAATTGGATTAACTCTGCGTGGTATTATTACCCATATCGGTACTACGATGTAATGAGAATTCTGTAGAGCAGTTAATATACTCTTCGGAACTAGAATTTTATGCGCCTCTAAATAATTATAGTCTTATACAATACTAAATAATATACTAGAAAAATACCACTCGCACCAGATCATATATTTTATATAGACTTATAGACTATCATCATCATCATCATCATATCAGCCGCACGACACCCACTGCTGGGTATAGGCCTCCCCCAAGGATTTCCACGACGATCGGTCCTGCGCTTCCCACATCCAGTGGCTTCCGGCAATCTTCACCAGATCGTCGGTCCACCGTGTCGGGGGCCTACCCACGGAGCGTCGTCCGGTGCGCGGTCGCCATTCCAGAACCATTCCGCCCCAACGGCCATCGGTTCTTCTCGCTATGTGTCCAGCCCACTGCCACTTTAGCTGAGCAATCCTACGAGCGATGTCGGTTACTTTAGTTCGCCTGCGGATCTCCTCATTTCTGATTCGATCACGCAGGGAAACGCCGAGCATGGCTCTCTCCATTGCACGCTGGGTAACCTTGAGCCTCCTTATGAGACCCATAGTTAGCGACCACGTTTCACTGCCGTAAGTCATCACTGGCAACACACACTGGTCATAGACTTTCGTCTTGAGACACTGAGGTAAATCGGACACGAAGATTTTTCGGAGCTTCCCGAATGCTGCCCATCCGAGTTGGATTCGACGAGAGATCTCCTTCTCAAAGTTGGACCTACCTAACTGGACTGCCTGTCCTAGGTATACATAATGGTCAACAGCTTTAAGTGTAGTGTTCCCAACATGAACTGGAGCGGGCACAACATGGGCATTCGACATGATTTTCGTCTTATCCATGTTCATTTTAAGACCCACTCTTTGGGAAGCACTACGGAGATCTTCGAGCATTGTGTTCAGGTCCTCCAAGGTCTCAGCCATAAGAACTATATCATCGGCAAAACGAAGGTGTGTTAGGTATTGGCCATTAATGTTGATGCCGAGTCCTTTCCAGTCTAAGAGTTTAAAGATATCCTCCAACGCAGCTGTGAACAGTTAATAGACTATAAAGTCTATTAAATATTTTTACTGCCAAACACAGTTATTCATAACATTATTAACGGAACACTTTTAATTGAATTAAACAAAATAAGCCACTCCCGTAATTTCAACTACTTTTCATTCAATAACTGAGAACAAACATATACCGTGTTATTACAAAAGATTTTTAAACACTATTTAACTAAAAGACACAGGTCTCATTTAATCAGTTAAATGTGATGCTTTCACTTTTTTGATAATATTGTTTGAAAGAGACAGCACCACATTTAAGCAGGTGTCTAAGTTAAACAGTGCATATAAATCTTTTGTAATATCACAGCTAATTAGGGTTCCGTACCCAAAGGGTAAAAATGGGACCCTATTACTAAGACTCCACTGTCCGTCTATCTGTCTGTCACCAGGCTGTATCTCATGAACCGATCTAGCTAGAAAGTTGAAATTTTCACAGATGATGTATTTCTGTTGCCGATATAATAATAAATAATAATAATAATAAAATAGCTTTATTGATTCCACATTCATAATAATAACATTAATTTACAATCACAAATTCATTTCATTAAATTCTATCATACTATATACCTATAGCTCGATTTTATAAATATATTATTACATCAAAAAACAAGTATTGGAAATAAAGCATATAAAGATTATTCATTTGGATAATATTAATAAATAAATTCATGCAAACTCGATATTGAAAATTATATAAGGTGTCAAATCGATTATATTAAATAAATTTAGGTATAGATTAATGGTGATTTGATTATTATGTTATGTGGACCCCTTGCGGGTAAAAGCCTCCTCCAAAGAATCCCATTTTTGTCTGTCCTTGGCTATCTCTGTCCATTTTTTCCCCGCTACTGTTATCAGCTCGTCTTGCCATCTACAATTAGGTCTGCCAACACTTCTTGTCCCTTGTGGTCCTGTCCATTCGAGAAGTCTTGACATCCATCTGTCATCAGTGTATCTAGCAACATGCCCCGCCCATCTCCATTTCAGACCTTTAGCGAATGATAGAGCATCCGTCACAATAGTTCTTTTTCTTATGTCAGAGTGTCTTATCTTGTTTTTACGTTTAATATTTAAGCAGCTCCTCTCCATCGCTCTTTGTGTTGTTTGAATCTTACTGCAAGTTGTGTTGTTAAAGTTCCAAGTTTGGTACCCGTAAGTTAAACTAGGTAGAATAACTGAATCCATCGCTACCTTTTTCAGTGTTACGGGGAATTTGGATTTGAATATCTCTTTGTTAGCGCAATATTTTTTCCTAGAGATTGCTGCTCTTCTTTGTACTTCCTCTATATTTCTTGCCGCTATAATAACAAATACTAAAAACAGAATAAAATAATGCGGAACCCTTCGTGCGCCAGCCTTACTCGCACTTGGCCGGTTTTTTAAGGTGAGAAGCATAACTCTATATAAATACCGCAGGCAATTCAATGTACGCTCAATTGCAGTTTGATGTATGCGAAACAATGTATTATAAATCTAGGATTAGTTTCACCTGAACTTTGTAATGCAGCCATTACAGGTTCGCTCCTGCATCGGCCATTTCGATTAAACGTATGCCGACTTTAATAGGTTAGTCGTTTTATATTAATGATTTCCTCAGGCTGTGGTTACTTCTTATATCGGTATCCTTACTAATATTATAAATGCGAAAGTCCGTTTGTTTGTTTGTTTGTTTGTTACGCCTTCACGTCTTAACTACTGAACCCGATCATCATGAAATTTTGCATACACATTGTCAGGGGTACAGAGAAGGACATTTCTAGGGTAGGTAGGTAGGACACTTATAGGGTACATTTCATCCCGAAAAAAAGTATTGTTCCCGAGGGATAGCAAAAAACCTTTCCACGCAGACGAAGTCGCGGGCGGCCGCTAGTTCTAAATAATTTTAAAAGTTTCTTTACATGACAAAGTTTTTGTTAAAAAAACGCAAAGTTCCTTGGTGTGTGTATGTACCTTCGGTGCGTGTGCTCCCAACTCATAAGACTCTTTGGAATGTCAATATGTCATGATTTTTTTTATGTGAAAAACTCAAAAAATTCGCAGCCACACGTAATAAAAACCTCAAATAATACTTAGATGAAGGCAAATCTAGGCCAACCATTCCTCAAAGGTTGAGGAAAAATGTCTTGGTTTCCTTCAAATGCACGAGAAAATATTTTGGCTGGCGGGCCACTCCACTGGCAAACTGAGTTCAACTAGTTAGTTAGACCAACTGTTTCTCAAAGTCAAAAGTTTGGAAATAAATGTTAACAGCATGCTTTTTCAAAATTATCAAAAAAACGAGTAACTGTAAAATTGTAAATCATAAAAGGTTCAGAATTAAAGTATAAAAATTTAAGGTGAAAAATACCAGGTCAATCACTGACTAAACATCAGGTATTAAAATTTAATATCCGTCCTTTATAACTATAAACTCATTACGACCGAAATGATTACAGTTTTTAATGATTGTCGCAGTTGACATAAACTGTTACGTTCGCACAAATCAATGTTCTTTTTGTTGACTATAAATTACTAATTAAAACAGTAAATGTCAAATCATTTTCGATAATGCTCATACTCATAAATCGCGCACTAACTAATCTAAAGCTAGTGATGGAAATAATTAATCAAAATTGATATCGAGAATCTTAATTCTTAATGTACTTACTTATTATACAAGTATTATAAAACATCGGTATCGTCAAAATAAAATGTTTCCGTCAGATTTCTGAATTATGAATTACGTTTTTTTTTACTTCTTGGATAGTTCTTTTATCTGATAACTAATGACCGCCTGAGACAGCGTCTGCGTGGATTGTTTTTTGAATATCCCTCAGGAACAGTTCCTTTTTTTGGGATGAAAGATACCCTATGTCCATCTCTGTATCCCTGACAACGTGTATGTCAAATTTCATGATTATCGGTTAAGTAGTTAAAACGTGAAGGTGTAACAAACAAATAAAAAACAAACAGACTCGCATTTAAAATATTATTAATGATTAGTGAGGATTTTGCAAACTTTGATTACAAAATAGTTTAAAAGATTAAATATATCGCTATAAAATCAGAACTGAGTGTTGTTTTTCTGAATAAACTTTTGTAACAAAATTTAAAAAGGTATAACGACACCTTTACAGTTCAACTGCTATCACCTTAGATCTCAAATACCATAAACATAATTTCTTTGTAACCACGCTTTAGAAGTCATTCGAATGTCGTACTTTACAATCTATATTAAGTTACGCTGTTACATCGATATAAAATTCGGGTTTCACTCAGCACTCCACCAAGTCGTGTGTGGTAAAAAACAAATAAAGTGATTCAAGCTTTTATTTACCCAAATGTGGCTGTAAAACATAAAAAATCGCTTTCCACCAAACTTAATTGCCGGCAATGAAGTAATTAAATGTGACAATCGTAAAACACAGCGGACCCAATAAAACATTATAGCCGTGTCGACTCGGGTCGGGTTTGTAATGTGAAATGCTTTAGCTGGATCCTGACTTGGAATTCTCCGCAAAAATTATAAGAAGTTTTGCGCATTACCGCATATATCACTTAAATTCAGTTTGTTAATACTACATAATATACGTTGGGTTATAGTGATGTATAAAACTTGAGGCGTCGAGTTCTACTTTTGAAGCCTCGAGGCGGATTGGCAGGACTCGGTGAGCTCGGTAGGCTTGTAAACCCGAGCCCAGCCGAGACACGAGCTCTCTGAGCCACGCCTCGAGGCTTCAAAAGAGTTCAAGCCTTCAAAAGAGCTCGAACCCATCAAAAGAGCTCGAGCCTACAAAAAAAACTCGAGTCTTAAAATGAATGCGAACGCCTCATAAAAGCTTAGAAAACTAAGCTTTTATGACGAATTACAAAAGGACTCAGAGGCCTCGACTCGAGTCCTGTATCACTAGTTGGGTATTACGAGCAATGAATTAATGTAATACACACTTTATAACAATGCCACATTTTATCAATCAGTGTGATATGTCAAATAAAGTTATTATACTTACTCCGATGACTCAGCAACCCGAAGATGTTATGTTATGGTGATTTATGCTATATTGCCATATAAGTTATTTAATATTAATTACCTAAGTATATATTATTTATAGGGACTTTAGTGTTTTTGACGTTTGGAATATCATCAAAATATTATTACAAATAATGGCGGCGCGTCGGCGACTAAAAAATATAAAAATCGTAGTATTTTCTAGTTGTTAGGTGATTATTTTCTGCAATTCAAATCGATCCAAATCTATGAAACAATATCTTAAAAGATTAATCCTTATGTGTAAAGAAGTGTCTTCAAATTATAGTTCTTAAATAAAAATTCCTGCCCAATACCGTTGAAAATTAAATTAGCAAGATCGTGAAACAAAGAGTTCCTAATAGCGAGGACCGGTTTGCACCATGAACCGAGGGTCTACCACGAAAAGATGTGCGATTGAGAGATGTTCGTTGTTCGATTTACCTAATTTTGGACCTTATACCTGAGTCAATACATGTCATGGCTTGGAACGGCCGTCTTCTGATTTATCGTTGTTGGATGAAATTTTGGAGTAGCCCCTCGAGGTCGAAGGTCGCAGCTGAGTGTTAGCCTAAAGCGAGAGGAAGTTTGCAGGCACGTGAGGAACAAATACCCAAATATGATGTTAAGCACAATAAATATTTGAGGTAGGTACTATAGGTATGAAAACGCCGTAAAGATGTCTTAAAGTTTGGATGTAGATCTTTGAAGTAGTCACTGATCCTATTTAAAAAAATACACCAAGGAACTTTAACTGTGTTTAAATATAATTAAATTTTTTTAGGCATTCGCGAGCAAAAGCTAATAATGTTCAATAAAATGAAATTAGGTGGTACCTGGAACCTTATTTGTGTCGCAAAATAACATTGTTTGTCTCACTTATACTATTATAATGTCGTACAATAGTTAATGAACAAATGAAACAACCAAATTAATTTCATTTAACGTATTGTGTTTTCAGTTTTACTGGGAAAATAAAATGAATCATTCTAGAGTTGCAACTGACTATTGCGTTGGAACTGACAATTTAAAAGAAATTTTTATTTCAATGCATAACTTTCAATTTTTTTTAATAATTTCTGTGCGTAGGCGACCCTCCTTGAAGTAAAGCAGGGGTGCGATTGCGTAAGGTAATTGTATTCATTTGACAGTTCATATCGTATTCCATCGGCTGCAATTTGTATGGGATGACATTATATTATGATACAATATGAACTGTCAAATGAATACGATTGACTTTACGCAATCACCTAGCTGCTCTCGAAAATTTAGAAACGTCTTAGTATTTAGCCAGTCATTTTAGAAAAAATTTAGTCACTATTAACATCTATTCATTACGTAGACACCAAATTAACAAAGACCACACATATTCTTCACGACTCTACCATCCCACTTAATTAAGCATTTATAAAAACAACAGACCATTCCACGATGTGCCATTATTGAACTGTCACTTTTTTAAAGATGACACTGTAATTACAATTACGACATCAGACACTTAAAATATGTTCATTAAACAAAGGTTGCGGAGATGTTTGAAAGGTTAATATCGTTGTTAGGAGATTTGAAGACTAATTTAAAGTTTTTGTTTTTGCAGAATATTTTATTTTTGAGAAGAAAATAAACAGGTCCCTACTAGAAATCATTGAGACCTAAAAAAGCAATTTATTGTGCGTGAATAGTGATCTAAATTGCCTAAAACTGAAGTAACTGAAATGTATTGAAGTAAGATTGATGTATTCATGACATTTGAATGTGTGAGCATACAAATTCATTAAATCGTCCTTGCGCTTGCGAGCTAGAAAATGATCCGCGATTGTTCTAATGAAAACGATCCAACATTGCAATCTTTAACCTACCGCACTACTTGCAACATTCTTCTACGGGAAAGGTGCCGATCTTCATGTGCGATAAACAATTTCGTCTTAAATTTCTTATTTACAACATTCGAAAAGGCTTATATTGTATCGGAGATGCAAATTGTCCATCAAACGCGCGTGTGCCGCGTGGGTGTGCCGCTATAGTCACGCACTCTGCAGCTAAACAAGTGACGGTCAAAGCGTTGAGCGAAACACCGTGGATTTTTAGAAAAGTCCACACTAGACCCGCAACATACAGACGGAATTTGGATTCGGAATTCTGATCCGGAATTCTGGAACAGAAGGATTCCGACCATCCAATCCATACAAATCTATGGACCTACCACATAATGCGGTAATTTTCCGGTTGGAATTTTTATACATTATCGATATTCCGTTTCGGAATTCCGAATCGGATTCCGTCTGTCTGTGGCGGATCTTATAGGGGTTACGAATTGTCCATCAAGCATCAATCATCAATACACGCATATGCAATGCGTCCGTGTGCGATTGATGCTTGTGACATGCCCTAAACTTCGAAATATTCCTATCCCATAGACATAGAAAAATTTTCGCTGCACTCAAGAAGACCAACAAAGCGTGGAAAAGAGAAGTTAACATCATACGGACACGGTCTATGTAAAAAAGAGACAAAGGATCAAGTGACATGTGCCAACATTTTTTACAGTAAGAGCCCCTAGCGTCCAGCCTAGCAAATGAGCAATCACAGTTTGTTTTAAATATTTTTTATTTTTTATTAGAATTTAAAATAAAGGTATCGTGGAGCTATGGTGTCTTCTGCTCTAAGTAATTGTGTTGTGACTAAAAGAAACAATCCAAGTAATCACACTTTTCATAGGTAAATAAGATATTGCCACACATTTCTCTAAAACCAAATTTCGCTACATTTATTCGTTTATCGACAAAGAAAACAGTATGGAACATAGTTTATTAACTTCCTTTGCCATAATACAGTCATATTTTATGAATCTAAGTCATATTTTACGTATCTCATATAAAATGTATTGATTCGTTTTCGGATCACCTGTTTATTGACTTTGTTGTTCTTTGACATTCTATTCCTATGTTATCCTATGACTTCTAGCTACGGATTTCTGTAGGGCTATCTACACTGCACTGTTATTATCATTGCACTATTAACGTTATGTTTAAGTCTGTTATTACTAATTCTATTTTAATAACTGGGACATTTCTATTCCTTACTTAACAAAGAGATTAGGTTTTCTTGTCCTACTATCGTAATATGTCTAGTTACAGTAACTGATAAAGCGAGAAATTTATGTTTATTCAAAATTAAAAAAAAAAACTCCTTTCACTCTCACTTAAGCCACAGCCTAAAAACCTATCAAAATGCATTATAGCTTTCTAAGAGTTTATGTGAAGAGTGATCAGAAGTGTGGGCCATAATAGACCCCCTCGTTATGATTAAGGGCATAATTTTAGGTATCACTTGAGCTATGGCTAGTCCTTATCAGATACGCTTGAATTTCGCAATGGACTTTCCTGTACAATCAGCATGATACATACAGGTTACAGTAATTTGTATCTTCTAACTATGATGTACTAAAATTGATTTTTCTTTGTTGACTCACACACACACTTAGTTCATATCATGAATACATACAGAAATCTTTTAGTGCATTAATCATCGTTGTAATGTCAATTATGATGGTCACTCATACCCAAAATTAAGAAGAAGAGGATAAAGTGAATGTAGATTTAAAATAAAATCAACCATATTCAGCAAATGTAGTATGCGATTTCATAGGCTTCGTGCTAAATCAGAATGTAAGCATAGAATAATAATTTTGATCTTTTTTATCACGTTAATTCTCGATTTTCGACTCGATTATTTGCAAAAGGATTAACTTTTTGAAAATACCTACCAATCTATTTAAAGCTATACACACGGACATTTAAAATAACATTGAATACCAAACTTTGTTCGTGTCTGCACTATGTGTTTGATAATACCAAAATTCACACACGTAATTACTTTAAGCACTGACTATAACGTTGCAGGCTGAATTGGATAAACAAATATTTCCACAAATAACCTCCTGAACTCAATCCATGCATCAACATCCGTAGATTTTGGTTCGTACGTGGTGTAAGAAAGGAAAACTGAATGATGATATTGACCTTTGACCTAATCATGGTATAAATTACACCATATTACGATATGATATGGTTGACTGCTTTATAGCCTACAATGTGTTAATTAATTTAGTAACAACGTGAATGTTTAGAAAAAAGAGAAGAAAAAAGTTTTTAAAGATTTAGTTAATTGCATTGCTTTTATAAGTACATGATAAAATAAATATTCTTTATGTACTTTAAATACACTGCTTCTCTAAAAAAGTATTCTCGGCTCTTGAAAAATAAGGACTTACCTACGAGTTGTAGCCAGGAAAATACTCTTGTCTTAAGGTTTTTCTTAGGTTTGGTGCGAACGGGCGTCAGGGCCCTAAATAACTGAACATTAAGATCATTCTTCGCGGATGCCTACGAGTATGCCAATGCCAAGTTTCATCATGATCCATCCAATGGTTTGATCCGTTAGATGATGAATCAGCCAGTGAGGCAGTAAGGACATAATATTATTTTACAAGTATGTATTTTTCCAAACGTTGTTGTATATACATTGTTGGATATCACTTTCTATAATTGTAAATGATAACAATAAAAATATCATTATTGAAGTGAAAACTTCTTTAGCGGCGTTGTACGCTTTTTTGTAATGGGGAAAAAATGCTAAACTCGCGTCAGTAAGAATCACGTGACCCTGATCGAAAATTCGTAAGACGGATGTGGCGGATGGAGAGTAGCCAGCCGGTGGCGGAAGTATCCCCCTCTCTTTCTACGGGGTGAGGTGAAAATGGCGGCGCGTCATTTCAAGACGTAAACACTTGTGTCACCGTAGCAACGCTCAAATTTTTTAATTCAATGTTAAGACTCTAGATTTTCTGTCAAACTATGGATAAGACTTCCGTAAAATACTGTTCTGTATTCGTAAATTCAAATGCAAAGTAAATTCGTAAGACGGCAATTTGTGCAAAATTATTCCCTAACCATTCCAAAATATCAAAAATGCACAACGTTAATATTTAAGTTTTCACTTCTGCCGGCACTCCCGGAGTGCAACCCGATTTTTTTATTTATTAATGATATCAAACGCTTTTAAAAAAATGGTTGTACAACTTTATTTAAAAAGGGACAGCCCTAAATTCACGTATGCACATCATATACGATCGGAGGCGTCTAACTGTACCGAATGTGAGTCTAAAAGGCACGTTTGGCGAGTCGGTAAATCACAACACGGCTGGAGAAAGCTAAAACGTTACAAAATAAACTTTTGGGTGTCCAAACGATACAGTTTTATGGGAAGAATAACGTGACTTGTATTGTGGGTGACCGTGAAATGTGATGAAAGCGAGAGTCTATTTTGAATTTTCACGAGTTTTATTTTTGAATGCCAGAGGATCGTCAACTGTTTTTGTACATTTGATATTTAGTTCTATCTCATTTTGATGTGACTGTTATCTTATTTATATTATAACAGTGTTTTGTTTTAGTCAACATTTTATTAGCTAGAATACAGTGCAGCATGCGGTTTCTTGGCCAAGTTAAAAGTAAAATTGCTATAATTACTCTTGTTTGATTTAAGGCAAGCGGCTTCTTAAAGGTTTAATTTAATTAATACCACACCAATGGAGATAAAAAAGTAAAATTTCCCAGCAACCGCTTATGTGATAGATCTTCATTTTTAAGCCTCACCATCAATATCGTGCAGTCTCTTTTTTCCGGCGCAACATGGCTACAGTTATAGATAAATTAATTTTATATCTGCTATGAGTCGTGCGCGCGCTATGCCTCGGGGCGGTGGCGATGGCGTGAGAGCAGCTATCTACAGATAAGCTGAGGAGTGTGTATACCTGTCAACACTGTCGTGTGTGATGTGTAAACGACGTGTCAGCGGCTGTCCTTATTGAGGAAGGAACAAAATCTGGTGTCCGGTATGGATGGACCGAATTTTGGTTGTTTTGTAGTCTTCAGAGTGAAATTAAAATTATTGATATACTTTCAAGGAGCACTAAACATTTTCTCCAAAAGACACGGTGCGAAAAACGAATAATAATCAAATTTCTCTTACAACCACAGGCCATCCTGCTAGGCAGTATGCTCAAATTTTTTGGCGATGGCAAGAGCGGCTGTCTACGGATAAGCTGAGGAGTAATGTATACTTGTCAACACTGTCTTGCGTGATATGTGATTGACATGTCAGCGACTGCCCTTATTGAGGACGGAACAAAATCTGGTGTCCGGTGTGGAAGGACCGAATATTGGTTGTTTGTTTTGTAGTCTTTCATAGTGAAATTAAAATCATTGAAAGAGTTTCAAAAGAGCGCTAAACAAATTTCTCGAAGAGTTTCAAAAGAGCGCTAAACAATTTTCTCGTAGAGACACTGGCCAAATGACGCCAAAAATATCCAAATATCTCTTTCTGCCGCGGTGCATTGAACTGCCTAATTGGCAGTAGGCTTGTGTAAATGTTTTTGGGCAGTTAGTACCTACGTTTTTTGGCGATGGTAGAGTTGTCTAAAGATAAGCTGGTACAGAGTGTGCAATGTCTGTCAACACTGTATGTGATGTGTAAACAACGTGTCGTAAATGAAAAAAAAAAATCTCGACACGGGTTGAAAATACCAAAAATATTACATTAAATAAAACTTCTACAGAGCGTACGTCTTGCTAATAATTTTTGGCAATGGCATAAGAGCCGCTTATAGTGTGTTCACAGTTATTTTACCTCTAAAAAACCGGCCAAGTGCGTGTCGGGTCACGCGCAGTAGGGTTCCGTAGTTACATTATACCATACCATATTTTAATACCTCTATCATTTTTCACCTGAAAAAATAACTTTGTTTTTTACAGTGTTTGTATGAACGACAAAGTTATATTTGCGGTTTTAGAAAATGTAATGTAAATCTATATTCTATAGCATATATTTTTTTTAGATTTTTCACTCTCTTACTTTAAAAGTTAAAGGGGGGGGACACACATTTTACCATTTTGGCAGTATATATCTTTCAAACGGTTGACTTTGTGAAAAAAATGTCTTAGAAACCTCAATGTCATTTTTAAAGACCTATCTATAGACACCCCGCAAGTATTGGTTTGATGAAAAAAAATATTTTCTGTTTTAGTTCCATGTATGGGGAGCCCCCCTTAATCTTTTATTTTTTTATTTTTGTGAGGAAATCATAAAGCGGTTCACAGAATACATCTACCTACTAAGTTTCAACTATGTAGTCCTAATACTTTCGGAATAAAGTGGCTGTGACATACGGGCGGACAGACAGACAGACAGACAGACAGACGGACAGACAGACAGACATGACGAATCTATAAGGGTTCCGTTTTTTGCCATTTTGGCTACGGAACCCTAAAAAGACATTCCTTTATAGTATTAAGAAGAATAAATGTCATTTTCAGAGATAAATAACTGTGAACGGACTCTACGGATAATCTCCTTAAACACGTCTTTTCTTACACTTTAAATCTTATTGCGAAAGCTTGCAGGTTTCCCGGTTAAAGATTCTAGAAAACAACTAAATGGTCTAATTGTTTTCTCATGTCAATTGCAATTATCACGCTCTATTGGAGCATGGGTACTGAGGCTTTGTTTGTGCTCAGTAACCATAGCAATTGCAATCGAAGAATTGCGTTAGGTTTGCTAAATTGCAGGATGGCAAGTGCGTTGGTTACTATAATTATTAAGTGAGAAAGTTAAGGTGGCACCCTGAACAAAAGTGGCGCTGCGGTGAATTTTATTTAATATTCTAATTCTAAGACACAAATTAAATAAAACTGTACGTGTAATTTTTAGGGCCCATAGTTTAGTATTTTTAGTCGGTATCATTGCATTCCTCGTAGTCACTGCTAGAAGTAAATAGCAAAACTGCTAAAGTGGCCGTATTTGACTTATTTGCTATCTACTTCTACGAATGACTACGAGGGAATGTAGTGACACCTTCCAAAAATACTAGACCATAGACCCTAAATATTCCACGCAAAGTTTTACTAAAATCATTTTCTATTAACAACTTATTAAACAAAAACCTCTGAGGGCGCCACTTTCAGTGGTATAGTCATAAACATCTTCTTTCGGGTTCCGTACCAAAATGGTAAAAAAGGAACCCTTGTGGTGTGACTCAGTCTGTCTGTCTCTCTGTCTGTCTGTCACAGCTGGATATCTCGAGAACTACTAATGGTATCAACTTGAAATTTGGAATAGTTTAAGATAACATTTGCCCAACTATTTTGCAAATAAGAAATAAATAAAAAATTAATATCTTTTTTATAACAGGACTGAAAAGGGGTCTTAAAAATTTGAAGTGGGTCTACTAGGGCATGTAGGGTATCATATGAAATAACGCCGTTTGCACGTTTTTAGTCATTTTTTCTTTTTGTTTTAGGCCGCATAGTTTTCGATTTATGATGTAAAATATAAAAAAAATACCGTTCCCCCCCTTATCTCCGAAGTATGCAAAGATAAAAATTTGAAATAATTCTATGTGATAGCAGTTTATATCAAAATTACAGGAAAAATAAAACGATGTCTCAATATAGCACACTTTTTTAGAAATTATCAAATTTCTAAAAAAGTTAACATCAGTTCCACTATCGGTCAGAGATGGCGCTGACCTAAAACTGCAATACTAATTTTATTATTCTACTCTGCAGTGTGGTTTGATGGTGCAATTATGATGGTACGGAACCTTCGGTGCGCGAGTCCGACTCGCTCTTGACCGTTTTTATTTTATATTTAATGTTGATTGTACGGTCTGAATAATAATTTTGATAATTGATTTCACTTATACAGTGACAGAGGGGAAAAATGAGAGGTCACTTTGACTTTTTCTAAGACATCGTGTAATATTTATATTAAGTAAGTACCTTTATGACATTGCCTAAATAAAATAAAACTATAAATTCTATAGAAATAAGTATCTTTCTTAGCCTCAGAAAACTTTTTGTATAATTAAGTTACCTACCTATTAAAACAAATTATATAGAAACTAAATTCGCACCTATTATTAATGCCTAGAAGAGGCTGAACACCATGTTCAATCATCATTAAATCTTCCACATTTTAAGTGTCGTTTTAGCCTGGAGATTAGAATTCAGTATCATCATTAAGTTTCAAGTGGAAATTGCAGATTTTAAGCTGTTGTGAATTAAACAATAATAATTAGTTAGGTAGAGACTTATTTTTGAAAAAAAATCTCGTCATAATCTTACAAAAAAAAACTTAAAAATAGGTTTAACGAAAAACAGTAAAGACAAACACCATGTAGGTATTACATTAAACCAAACTAGGTTGTCTTAATTTTTTCATTATAATCTAAGAAAGGACAATAAAAAAGAATCTGGTTCTTATAATAAGTAAGTCTATGAAAAGTTACTTAAGTTCGCTGTGACATTTGTTAAGTTAATGTCCACTTTTGTCTCAGCTCGGTTTATAGAGCTGCTCCGGCAATGCCACTTATAATTTTAATGTCCCACCCATCAAACATAGCCCACAACATACATTAAAGATTAACTTTTATAACGCAACCAGAACAACGACTATGTTACAAGCGTAGGTTTCAAACCTGACATTGGCTATCGATTTAGATTTCTAGAGGTCAATAACACTATCTTATCAAATACATAGAAACAAGTTACGAAATTCTACAATAAAACAATACTTTATAGCAAACCCAAATGAAGGCCTTGGGTATCGGAATTTCTTGAATATAAAACTGTCACCCGTTGTATAAAAGCAATAATAAGACATTTCAAAGTAAATTACGTTATTAAAACTTTTAAATCATAGACAAAAATCATGTATACAGTGTTTATCTTAGAAACCTATAAAGTCATGACACATTTTTCTACTCCGTTAAACAGATCAAATATCGATTGTTAAAACCAACGCGTGACCCACTAACAAAACAAGCTGAGGCATCGAGAACATTGTTTTCCCATAGCAGCCCATTCCATTCAGAATCTCATTACACTTCAAAAGGGGTACAACAGATCTGGCGCAATGCTGTTCTCATGGACGTGTCTGTCGTTAGGGCAGCGTGAGGTGACCATTACTACGTACAAAGAGTTGCCTAAAATAGAGAGCTTTTGTGAGGCGGGAAGGCAGAGACGTGAGGCGGGGGCGGGGCGGCCGGCCGCAGCCTGCCGGCTCAGTTGCGCCGCGCCGCACAGACACCTCGCACGCCGCAGCTACGCGTGCCCGATCTACGGCGCACGCGCACGCGATACCCCGCCGCGCCCTTACCGAACACGTGCTCCCAAGTGACCCCATGATTACAACCGATCACCATGCAAGAGCAAAGTTCGTCGCGTTCAAGTAAATCCACATTGAATTCCTTGGAAAGCGCAATCATCAAGCTGAAGAACAACTTGCAGATACAAGACACCAAGACTACGGACATGAGTGGACTGTTGGCCGTCGACCCACCGTCTCCGCACGCGGATACCAAAATCAATGCAAGTAAGAACCCTAGTTCATCTGCAACTACAAGCATTAACTTATCTATTGCATCAGCTGCGTTATTACAAGAAAATATGCTTCAAAGATCATTACAAGGCGTGGTTTTATCCTTGCAAAATGCGATGATGAATTCTTTGCAACAAGCTGCACTACTACCATCAAATTCTGCAGCCGCTGCCGCCCTTAACTTACAAGCGTTAGAATCTTATTTGACCTTACAAAGACTAACTTCAGTTTCTACTGTAAGTAACACAAGTCAAACTACGTCTGAAATTAATCCTTCTCCAAAGCAAGATATTTTAAGGATAGCGACGGCAAGTGCCAAAATAAGTGAAGTAGACAATTCAGATAACGCATCTAGAGATTTTTCGCCGAAAACGCCCGAGGAATATCCTATAAACGACGCCATAGCGGCTGAAGACGTAGACTTGTCAGAAGAAGTCGAAGAAGATTTAGCGTTACTAGATAATGAAGATGATTTTACTTTAGAACAACATTTGGAATCTACGTCGAAAGGGTATGGCTATAGCTCACAGAATTTAGATAACGGATACCCGAGTTTATTAATGAATGCTATGTATCAACAACAAATGAATGGTAGTTCGGCGCAGGCACCATTATCGCCCCAAGCTTCGAACTCATCGAGTTCGAAATCAACGAATAGCTCAACGTCTTCTATTGGGAGTAGTGTAACGAATAAACAAAAGACGACTGGAAGTGGCCCGCGAACGAAGAAGCAATTCATCTGCAAGTTTTGTAACCGTCAGTTCACGAAGTCTTACAACCTACTAATACACGAGAGAACGCATACGGACGAGCGGCCATACTCTTGCGACATCTGTGGGAAGGCATTCCGACGGCAAGATCACCTTAGAGATCACAGGTAAACTACTTTTACGTTGTAACTATAATCTAATATCTAATAACATGATCTTTAGATTTACTAATATTAATGTTGTATTAACCTTTATTTATAAAATACATTTTTGATTAAATAACATAGGAATATATTTCTTAATACTTTATTTATTAACTAAGAGCTTTCACAGATTCTGGATAAGTCCCTTTTAACTTACTTGACAGAATATAGTTTTATTGAAAATGGTTTCATTTTTTTCTTTTATATACCAAAAAATAGTACTAACCTGTGAAACAGGCCATTATCATTTCAATTGATTCGTTATTATTTGTATTTTAATTCCAAAACTGAATTGATAAAACAAATTTAGTATAAAATAGATTTATCTAGATTAGTGTGCTTTTATCAATTTAAAACAATGATAAATCGTACTTCTATACTACAATAATAGCTCTGGAGTAAGTAGGTAACTAATGTCAACCAAAATGAAACACGAAAACAGACAAACATATAGAATAAAACTATTTTTACAAGACTGTCCAAAAAAGAAGAGTGATTCTGTTCAGGGTTCATGTATGTTTGTATGTATGTATATGAGATTTTCATACTTATTGTGGGAGAGTGGAATACCTAACTCAATTTAAGCTTCCTTCTTAGGAACATTAATTAACTCCCTTTTTGATTTTTTTACACACTTTACAAACTATTTATTTTAATATTTACTTCTAATTGTAATGTAATATGCAAAAAGTAAAGGATTTACAGCTTCTGATAATTTATTGTAATGAGATTGATGGACTTTAAAAAATTATCAGCCATACCAAACTTTCAAGTTGATAATAAAAATAATTACAATTTTTTATCTCTATTTACATTTTTATAAAAATTACCTAAGATAATATTATAAAAACGAAACAGTTACGGTTACCCAAAGATATATGTAAAGGTATTCTTTCAATCAAATTACCAAGCAAGATTGAGCTTTAAGAATTTACCCTAAATAACCTTTCTAAAGACGCCATATAACCAGTATTCTTATCAGGAACATTATCTTCACGCCCAAGAAAATAGGTAAATCAATTGCAGTCATTAATACCGTGCCTTTACCCCGAAATACCGGATCGAATGGCGCGGTCCTTTTTTATAAGATAAAGTGTCAAAACTTTGGAGGGCATCACGGTTCTTATTTTTCGATATCAATAAAAGATTTTAGGCTTTGGGTTTCAACGCGAAACGTTATGAACTTTTGAATAATGGCGGTGCGGTTGAAATATTTAAAACAAAAAGGGTTAAGTATGGACCGAGCAGATGCTATCGACACGTCGTTCGTCACGCTCGTAAAATATTTCACAAAACTGCCGCTAATCCGAGGAAGGCCGATGTTTTAATTTTGGCCTTCAGACAGATTTCTTTTTCCTTTCTTGAAATTCCATATAAATCTCCGTGCAAGTTAAAAAACTTTTAGTGACAAACACTCTTAACGCTTTTAACTTCATTAAACGTACCTGTTTGGAATAAACATCCCAATGTTTTTACGTATCTCAAAAACAATAAATATGTTAATGCTGTTACAACAAGTCATAATCTCTCTTAATCTATTTTCGACTTATCTGAGCCCCACCCAAAAAGAGCTAAAGGTGTTGAATTTTTAACACCTGTCTCTCGGCAATTTCCTTCCAAAATCACCGTATCTCTTCGGCAATAAAATAAATTTTGTGTAGGCGCTCGAGGGTTAAACCCGGCCCGGCCTGTCGATGTTCAATCGATGTTCGTTGACACTATACATTATAATGGACCGGAGCGAGAAGTCGACGGGTTTTAACAAAGCACGTGGTGATCCTGACGTGAGGATTAATATAGACGACAAAAAAATAAACCTTTGCATGTACAATCGGGTTTTGGAGCAGCCTTCGAGATTTTTTGTCAGGACCGATATGTTGATGATGTTTTCAAAAGATCGGGTGGATTTGTTGCTAATCATTGTTTTTGACTCAAACGCTAGATTCAGAAAAGCAAGAATGTTTCGTAAGTTGTCAGTATGCTGTGCGCTTAATTAAAGGAACGGATACGTCGTGTTGAATCCAGTTAGGCCTATACGGCGCTCGCGTCGGCGGCGTCTCGTCGCGCTTGACCATGCATGCGCTCTACGCCGCCGCCCTAATCACCGTCATCATCTCATGTTTTAATATTCCAATTATTATTTCATTCATCATCCAATACAGTTTTATCGTCACCGATCTAACTAATCCAAACGATTATTATGGATATTACGTTACGTTGAACACGTCGTAATTTCATATTTTGTTTGTTTATCCGATACACGGATAATTTCTCAGCTCGGGTATTCGAGTACCGTATTTCTCGTTATACAGTATTATTGATTACGGGTTATGCGGTGTTAATTATATGTTGTAAGTCTAAATTCAATTTGAAAATACTTCTTTGAATTCTTTATGATATTAATGGCGTGAACGTGATTCAACTTCGTTTGGAAATAAACAGTTATTACGCTTAGTTTCATAAATGAGTAATTTCTCATACTACCTATACTATTTTCGTATAAGATTAAACAAAAATCTTTTAAAATAAAGAGAACGAATAAAAAAAATATTTTCACCATAAAAAACAATAATGTTGTGGAAATTACACTACCAAACCTTTAATTAGAACTAAACTAATACCATGAGAAGTTGTAAAATAAGCGAGAACTAAAACCGCTTACAATGTAAATACACTATAATAAATTCCGACAGGTCATCTCCAAAGATAGCCTTAACTAGTAAACGCGAAGCAACATTTGTTATGCCCACATGCTCTCGCTGGCGTAAATTAATGATTATAGCAATAAAAACAAGGTTGTACGCCAATTTATTACCAATATCCCGCGGGGGCTTGTTTGCTTCCCGCCTGCTCCATCCACAAGGTGTTCTCAACACGCTCCGATGTTTGGTGCCCGAAGACATGACGTATTTATCGCTCTCACAGCATCCTGCGCTAAATGGTGCACTCCTTTTTCGTAGCCTCTTACTTTATTGTTTTATATTTCATCTCACTTTCTTTCGTTGAATCGAATCCCCGGAGATTTGCTTTTAGTGTGATATTTATTTGTTTCATTTGGTTTTCAGCCTTTGAGTTCAATAATTTCTCTTAAGGTCGAATTAATAAATCAATACACAGATTGGGATAGGCCAGATTTGCTATGCGACGTTTGATATTAATAAAGAATGTTCGACAGCCTAGCAATTAATCTGGATCAGTTAATTCTGGCTGATAAACATTACAAATCAATCTTGGTTCTTGTTAGGTAGTATTAAAAATAATTTAAATTTTGGATTCACAACGAAATAATTATGACATTATGGATATATTTTGCAATCCATTATTAGTTTCTGAAAATCAATAAGTGTACATAATATTATCCCGATGGTAATTTGTGTATTCTTTTAATAGTAATTATATTAAAACTTATAAACTTTTAACCAATTTTGTTTCGTTACAGGTATATACATTCAAAAGAGAAGCCGTTCAAATGTCTCGAATGCGGGAAAGGGTTTTGCCAGTCCAGAACATTGGCAGTCCATAAAATCCTGCACATGGAAGAATCTCCTCACAAATGTCCAGTCTGCAGCAGGAGTTTTAACCAGAGGTCTAACTTAAAGACCCATTTGCTCACCCATACGGATATTAAGCCCTACAACTGTTCGTCTTGCGGAAAGGTCTTTAGAAGGAATTGTGACCTGAGACGTCATAGCTTAACCCATAATTTAGTTGGCATGGCTTCCGTCAACACTTCTCCTAGCGGAAGTAACGGAAAAAGTCCTTTACTTAACCCTAACTTTCCTATAGATAACATAGACACCGAAGATGAGAATTGATAGGTTAGAAGTGATGTAAAGTGTATAGTGGCAAGTGTTAAAAGACTGATTAAATATGCCTATAAATTGATGCCGTATAGTTTTAGTATGGTTGGTGCCATTACGAAATGTTCTGTTTCAAGCTAATTAAATATTACACGACTGCCCAAAAGATCCTTCTTTTCTTAAGGAGTGTATTGTGTTCAGAGTTCATGTATGTTTGTAAGTTCTTTATTCCACCATAATTTATTAATGCCTGAAAAGATTTGGAGAATCCTTACATCATTTTGAGTACTTATATGCTATAGATTTTTTGAAAAAAAAAATGGTGGGTCATAACGCCATTATGTAAGGTTAATGTGAAAATCTTCAGCTATTACAATATTTGTATCAAATGAAAGGTCTCGATAAGGGCATCCCAAAACTCTATAATTAGTCACTAAAATTTATGAAATAAAAATAAATAATTAAAAAACACAACTGCCTTGCCTAAAAACGAACTAAAAATTTAATTAATATAAAATCAAGTGTCATCGCAGTTGGTGGAGGTCGTTGTTCCACAGAGCAGTCCCTCGACTGCGATGACACTTGTCTTAAATTAATTTTTTTGTTCGTTTTTGGACAGGGCAGTCGTGTTCTAAATATTTTTTAAATTATTTCTATTTTTTTGGTTGTTTACTGCTGCGTTAAAATAGTTTTTATCTTGGCAATTTTATTTTTGTTTCCGTCCGTATATTCTGTCCGTATTTTGTAATGTTTGTACTATTAAAGTCAGGTTTTTATACAATAACTAACATTTATGTAATATTTTTTTTTTATAACGAAGAGCATTTTGTTTTGGCAATTTCATTACGGTTAGAATAAGACTTGCAATAAGATTATTGAAATCTTTGGATTAAATATAGTATTATTTAGGATAAGTTTTTTTTCTGAAATCTTGTAAATTTTCTGATCTCATTTTATGTGTCTGTAAATATAAATTATGCCTAAGTCAATTGTCTGTCCGTCCACCCTTATTTTGTTAAAAGTTATGTATAATAAAAATTATGTTACAATGAAATTACGAAATGTAAATGAACTTTTAAGTAATACTTAAATAAATTTGTCTTCCCGTTTCGGATGCCTTATAAAAATCCACATTTTTGAGAGTTGTACTTTTTAAAATTAATATAATTAAATCGATGTCCTCAAATAATTGTTTTATTTTATGGAGACTGATTTATACTATGTATTACTATGGATTTTACTAAAATGGTGACTCTGAATTGTGTTCGGTTCCCAGTGGCGTAAAAATTTGGATCATTCGTTTTTGACAGAACCAAAAGCGCTACATAATTAACATAAAATCCTAAACCCTTTAATCCTAAAAATACCTAATATTACCTATTTATTCGAAGTAAGTCATTTAACTTTTTAATCCTTATAGAACCTGTAAAATTTTCAAAAAAAACTTTTTGAATTCACGTAGTAGGTAAGTTTTTTGCATTTCAAATGTTATTTATGTATATAAGGTAGTAAAAATTCCAAGAAATATCACGTTAGAAAACCTCTCAGAAACAAATACGAAAACCTCCTTTTTTAAAGTCTGTAAAAATACTGTCAGTCAGTACCTACCTCAACAATCCATTTAAAATTTCGAATTTTCCTTTTACATATTTACCTACTTAGTTATTTTGTGTGTGAAATCTTAACATTGTTTTTCCAAGCAACTGCTTAACTAAGCATAACTTTAAAATTATATTAATAATAAATATTCAAATAATATGCTTTATTACCTAAATATTTAGATGGTAATAAAACAAATACCATAATCTGCCTGCTAAAAACAAACGATGTATATTTTATAAAAAAACTAATAACTTAATCAGTTAATGACATTCTAAAGAGATGGCGCTACCTGTCACATTTATTACTAGTTTACCTACTTATTACACGAATCTTATGGACGCCCAAAAAAGAAGAGTGTATTGTGATCAGGGCTCATGTATGTTTGTATATGTGAGTTTCTTATGTCCACCATAACTATGTCTAAATGTATGTAAGGTATCGTTAGAATCCTTATAATATCACCCCAAGTAACTCTGGCTATAATTTTTTTTGGATAATTAGAAAATATGTCGGCTGCATGACGCCATTTTGTAAGGGGAAAAATTTTTTTTTGTTCATATATTACAATATGGGTATTAATGAAAGGCCTTAATGAGTACATTCCGAAACTATATAGTTTGTCACTAAAATAAATGAAATAAAATAAATAAATAAAAAAAATATATTGTCAAAACATTTATATTCCAAATGTAGCCATTTTTGTACATCTCATATTGAACATTGGTAATTAAAAATAAAATTTTAATTTATAATTTACTACTTGACACTATCAGCAACTAAAACCGCTGAATATGAACATTTTTTAGTGCTCTGTCATAGCAACTTTTTTGATATATTTTCTGTTTGAAACATAAGTCAAAAAAGTTAATAAGAAAAAAAGACAGGGCCAACCCACACGTACCACAACCACACCACATCGCAGTGTCAAAATGTAGTCAAACAGTGACTACGTATGAATAGGGGCCATCCATAAATTACGTCACACGTTATGGGGGAGGGAGGGGTCGACAAAGTGTGACATTGTGTGACAAAGGCGTGGGAGGGGTTCTAAATTTCGCGACGTCACATTTCAAAATTATTTAAATTGAAATAAAACTTATTTCGGAACTTCTGTTTTAGTTCAATAATATAATTATTTCTAGATGTAAAATTGTAAAATATGTGAGGTCACACTAGGGAGGGGGAGGTCTCACAAATATGACCAACTGTGACAAGGAGGGGGGAGGGGGTCAAAAGCCGTGAAATTCGTGTGACGTAATTTATGGATGGCCCCTGTGTCGCTGCAGCTTTTTGTAGTTGCGTTGTGTTTCCGACAGTGTCGATGTGGTTGCGTTGTCGCCAGTTTGTGGTTACGTCCGTGTGCAGACACAGTTCATAGGGGGCAGGGGAAGAGCGCGGGCGGCGTGCGTACACTGTCATTGCGTCGATGCAACGTTGTGTCTGCGATGTGGTCGGCCACTAGTTCTCGGTGTCACTGGTGGTTACGTTGTGGTAGCGATGTCGTCGGTATCATACAAGCGGTCGATAACGACTGCAAAATGTGGTACGTGTGAATAGTCCTATTCATTTTCAATACAAAATATACGCCCCACCACGTGGTGTGGTAGTGGTCGTGGTGTGGTTGTGGTACGTGTGGGTTGGCCTTAATGTAATAGAATTTCGTTGCTGATCGTACCTATTTAATGTTGTCAGATAGAGACATGTTGGTATAGGCAGCATACTTACTTCAACAAGTTGTCAGACTTTAACTTTACATCGATCATTGATTGATCCGGAATCTTCAGTGATGAGGATTCCGGGTGTAGTGCGCTTCTTCGGATCTTCGGCCTTTTCGCCACTTAACACAGGTGAGGTAAAGGCCAAGCACTACCCCGTGGTGCATAAAAAACCGGCCAAGTGCGAGTCGGACTCGCGCACGATGGGTTCCGTACCAAAAAACGGCAAAAAAATCACGTTTGTTGTATGGGAGCCCCCCTTAAATAATAATGTTATTCTGTTTTTAGTATTTTTTTATAGCAGCAACAGAAATACATCATCTGTGAAAATTTCAACTTTCTAGCTATCACGGATCATGAGATACAGCCTGGTGACAGACAGACAGACAGACAGACAGACAGACAGACAGACAGACAGACAGACGGACAGACGGACAGCGGAGTCTTAGTAATAGGGTCCCGTTTTTACCCTTGGGAACGGAACCCTAAAAAACATTAGGGTTAAGTTACAGGTAAGTGTTGAGGGAGCTTGATAACGCAGTGGGTTATTACTGCATCGCTCTGCGATGTGCAGTGTGTGATCCGTCTAAGAAACATCGTCTCGTTTAGGTCATCGGATGGGTGACTAAAAAAATATTATTAGTCAAGCTTTTCCGTGCTTCGGAAGGCACGTTAAGCCGTTGGTCCCGGCTTCATTTGGGGTCGTTAACATCTTCCAATACGCATAAGGCCAGGGTGGTGGTTTACGATCCATGCTTCTTATACACTCATAAGGAAGGTCTGTGCGCCAGCAATGGGGAATTAAAAGAAATTAAAAATGCCTGATGTGTATTGAATCATCAGACTTCACATTTTCCTATATAGCTCTCCTGCCACCGTCTATGTAGATTGATGATGTACCTGAAAGTCCATGCTGCATTTTACGTGCCTGCTTAAAGTGCATCGTATGTGCCTGCTTAAACTGTAAGCCGCCTTTACCGCCTCTGTGGTCTAGTGGTTCGCCCACCAGAGTAAGACGCAGGGGTCCTGGGTTCGGCTATGCTGGTGATAGGGCTTATTTCAAGGTCGCTTGGCTAGCTACCACCATCTTACCTAAGTCTGAAGTCATAACAACGATTTCAATATTGTTGTGTTTCGGCAGTTAGAGGTAAGATAGTCAGTCCCTCAGTGGTGAGGATTCCGGGTGTTGTGCACTTACAGTTTCGGCCTTATCGTCACTTAACATCAGGTTAGGTGAGGCCAAGCACTATCCTGTTTTGTATAAAAAAGTAAAGTTGACACGGGCTTGCCGCATCAATAATTTTTCCACTAAGATCTGCATGATGCAGAGTGCTTCACAGTGTGTGTGTGATCCATCTTAGTTTAAAAACGCCGTCTGCTTTAAAAACCTTGGCATTTGCAACAACAGATGCAACCATTCACTAACAAACGTAAAAGTGGTAATTATAAAAGTTCATAGTAAAAGGCAAGACGAAACGGTGCTATTAGCAACAAAGGCCGACTACCGAGCTTGAAAAATCGATTCAATTCAAAACCAAATCGATGCAAGAGGACTAAAGTTATTCACACGAATAAAAAGAGCCCATTGTCGATTCAGTCCCACACAAAAGCTCTTAAGAGTGTATCAAAATGACATAAAGCTCGATTATTCTCGTAACACAAAACACAGTATAATGGGGCCACATGTCTTCGGTTTTTTCTCAGATTTTGGAAATGGATGACGTGTTAAAAAGTTAACAAATTGTCCTTGCTTCGTGTCGTTTTGCTGCCGCCATATTTTACGTCGATTCGCGTTCGAAATTCAAATTGAACGATGTGATTTGGTACGGTTTTCACGCCTTTTTTTTGTTTTTGTGGTTTTGGACCTGATGTTATTTGTAGTTTAGTTACTACAAGAATGTATGATTAACACCCTTATCTTATCTCTCTACCACTAAGGATTTAATAATTATAAAATCCTTAGAAAGTGCTTCGATAGTGCAAGTAATGTAGGATTTACACGGGTCGGGTTTATTAATCCTTTAAAAAATGTAAATCCTACATTACGTGGTATTTACACAGTTGACTTGCCTAGCGACTTGCTGGTCGATTTAAGTCAACTAGCACAATTTATCGACATTCGCAAATAAAATCTAATCGCACACCTAATAGGCTTGTTTCCACTAAGAATAAATTGGCTAGCATAAGGTTTCTAATGATTAATCATGTTAAATAGTAACCAAAAAACACTTTTTTCATTAAAATAAATAAATATTACCAATATTTACGGAAAATAAAATCGGCAAAATTGGCCATTTAATCACGTGACATTGAACACCAATCAGAGACGCGTGACGTCACGCCTCGCGAAACATTTGTTGTTGCTGTCATTTTCGATAACGACGACGACGACGTTTTCGAATAAAAAAAATTGACGGTCATAAACAAACACGAATGTTTCGCGAGGCGTGACGTCATTCAAGACGCCATGACAGTTTTGGCCTTTTTCGATGTCATTTTGAGTTCATTTCTTAAAACGCAAATTTCATAGGTAAAATGACTTATTTTTCTTAAAATAATATATTTTTGGGGTAAAATACATACCAAACTTTATTTTTAAACTGTTTTCCAAATTTTGTCAACTAACCTATTTTATTACCCGACTGTAAGAGGGTTATGTTTTTCGCGCGTATCTTGTAAGTTTGTATGTAATATTCTTTATTACCTCATATCTTTCAAACTGCTGAACAGATTTCCATGATTAACATATCGTTAGATTTGTCTCGTCAGCCCAAGTGTTCTTAAGAAGGTGGCGTTATAAAAAAACCAATATGGCGGCTGTACGGTGCTATTATAGGTAGTGAAAAAAAAAAATTTTTTAGAATACTGCAATATGGGTGTCAAATTAAAGGGCTTATTATAAGGATTTCAAAAAGGTATATCATATAAATAATAACTAAAAATAAATAAATAAAATAATAAATTTAAAAAAAATAAAAACCCGCCTGCCTAAAAAGACAAGTCAACTGAAAAGATGGAAACAAGATTAAATATTAAAGGCAACATTATAACATGCAGTCGGAGGCATGCATAAAGAAAGTGACATTATGAATGATTTGAGTTATATGCCTCCGACTGCATGTTATAATGTTGCCTTTAATATTTAATCTTGTTTCCATCTTTTCAGTTGACTTGTCTTTTTAGGCAGGCGGGTTTTTATTTTTTTAATAAGATGGCGATTCGATTTTACAAGCAATAGTCGATAAAAAAATCTAGTGTACTTAAATCAACCAGCAAATCACCTGCCAAGTCAACCCGTGTAAATATCACATTAGCTTTGAAAAAACCGACCAAATATTTATTGTATTTGTTGTTTTAGCGGCAACAGATATACATCATCTGTGAAAATTTCAATTTCAGCCCAGTGTCAGACAGACAGACGGACAGTGGAGTCTTACGTACGGAACCCTCAAAAAGAAATCTTTTAAAAAAAGAACATGTCAAAGATTAAAAATAAAATAAATGCATCGACACCGTCCGTGTCGGTGCCTACCTCTATGACAACTTAATAATAGTATCTTAAGTCCATTCAATCTTCAAATTATTCGCAAATTATATAGCAATAACCCCAATGGAGACCCGCTGGGATAAATAAGTGCACAATATCATTGTCTAAGATGCACCACAGAGTAGCGACATTTTTCTCTTCATTCTCTATGACTTGCAAGTTTAACTGCTGTGGATTTGATTATTTTTATGGGTGTTAGTAAAATACAATTCTTAAAAGTATCTATACTAATCTCAATAATTCTTCTGCAAACTAAATCTACAACGTAGTTTATTTGCTTGAGATTTGTATCTCAGAAAAAAATATTAACGATACAAGGTTATTTGAAAAGCGCTAACAAGCTCGCAAGAGTATATTACTTCATAAACAACAACATTTGTTCTACAACTTTTCCGAAAACAAACAAAAAAAATCGACTTATCATACAAAACTTGATCGTTCGGAGATTTGTATAGAGAGTCGATTTTTTTTTCTAATGACACGGCAGATAACTACTTTGTTTTACTTTTAAAATAATATTCAAAGTTACGTTGCTACAACAAAGACTAACAATAAAGTTATACATTATTTTATAGGTTGCAACTCTGTGGCAGTTTCCGAGTGCGTGAGCGCTTATTTCCTTTTTTTGCAAACACCACATTGTCATCGACACCGAAATTACAGGCGATTGTCACAAAGGATTACTTTTTCCGTTCGAGGTGTTTGAAAAATATTTGCTTTTGCCGTTTCGAGTGTGCATTATACGAATTTAGTGGCGGCCTTTATTCGCGACGGCCACACACGACTGTGTTGTTTTTTTTTCTCTCGTTTTCCGTCGGCTGTGAAATTGTATAACGTATTTTGACAATGCTCACGGAACGTGCGTCGGAGCTGTTCCGAATGTTAACCACGGTTTCGCCGCAGTTATTTGTCTTTGCGCTGTGGGTGATTTTTTGTAAGTATGTACTTTTTTATTTTATGTAAAATTTTCCTCAGTATATACCGGGTTTGTTTGTAGTTAAAGTTAATGTTTTAAAGAAAACGGAAAACATTTTTTTTTTATAACATTTAAAATTCAGAATTTGAATGAGATTTTTATTAACTACCTAACTTCATACCTAATACTTGAGTACAAATTTCTTGTGTAGGCATATGATTAAATTAAAAAAATTGGGTTGCACTCTGGGAGTGCCGGCAGAAGTGAAAACTTGAATATTAACGTTGTGCATTTTTGATATTTTGGAATGGTTAGGGAATAGTTTTGCACAAATTGCCATCTTACGAATTTACTCTGCCTTTGAATTTACGAATACAGAACAGTATTGTACAAAAGTCTTATCCATAGCTTGACAGAAAATCTAGTTTTGACATTGAATTAAAAAACTTGCGCGTTGCTATGGTGACACAAGTGTTTACGTCTTGAAATGACGCGCTGACGACGGATACTTCCGCCGCCGGCTGTCTACTCTCCATCCGTCACATGCGTCTTACGAATTTTCGATCAGGATCACGTGATCCTGACTGACTGAAGCGAGTTTAGCATTTTTTCCCCATTACAAAAAGCGTACAACGCCGCTAAAGAAGTTTTCACTTCAAAAATTGAAATCTTGTAAAATCGAGTTTTTATAGTGGAGTTAAATTTTGAGTAAACTCTATTATCACCATATCTTTGAAACCAAACCTATTAGGAAACAAAATAAAACACTATAAAGATACGTAAGGTAAAATAGTTGAAAATATATTGTGATCCTTAATTACGAATATCACCAACAGTAACAAAACAACATTCCAAAGCGTAATAAACGTTTTACAAAACACTTCTCAATTATCGCATTGATTCATAATGTAATACAAACTACAAGTCCCGTACGTAAACACATAGTAATCGTTCTTACGCAATTTTCCATTTGTTTGTTTAATAGTGAAGTCACAAAGTGTCCCGATATCACAAGTATGCGAATTAACGGTGACAAGTGTGATTGCGTACGCCATTATGTGCAAACTTCAATGTGAAGATTACTAAGTGCTTGATATGGGCAGATTATTTTGTACAGAAGTGACAGTGCTGGGAAAGTGCCTACAGTATCCATTACTCACAGTACGCATCACAGTTACAGAGCTAAAAAAAATATCTTTTAAATGGTGGTGCCTATAGACATCAAAAATGGGTGCTGCACTTCAAAATTTCCTATTACCTATTAAGAAAGGCTAAAGCCCTTCATTAGACACTTTATCTACATGTTTTCAGGGGACCACTTAAAGTTAATTTTGATTTACACTTCTTAATAACTTAATGAAAATTATAAAATGAGATGGGAACTTTTCAAAACGAAATACATTGTGGTAACAAGCTTCAACCGACGAGTCTAAAGTTTTTTTTTGCTGTCCGATATTTTGCGTGCAGTTTTATACCGACCTATCTATATAATATGACGTCTTCTTCTTCTTATCGAATTAGGATTAGTGGCCACCTCTGGTGTTGGAGTGCTTCAAGCCGCCTGTAAGGCCTCTAACTTGGCTTGACGACTGTTATCAGATTACAACAGCCGGGACCGACGGCTTAATGTGCCCTCCGAAGCACGGACGCGTTCAATTGTAATGCCACTTTAACGGTCACCCATCCGACACCTGGCCGGATCGAGCGTTGCTTAACAACATGATCGAGTACGATCAGTCTGTCAAGTTCCGCTATGAGCGCTTCTAGATAATACGTAATCTGTGACGATGCCCACGCGCCTTTATCGTGTCGCCTCTGACAGTAACGGCGTCGCGCGATAGTCTGCTAGATAATGGCCTCACACGACGCGCACGCACCAATACTGGTTCCACTATAATCGTATGGGATCTTCTACGCAATCGCGACCACGAAACGTAATAAACCGAGAACTGATTCAGTTAATCCATTCCTTACTTAATAACTTATAAGAAACTCGCGACATTTAAATTTACACGTCTGCAACACGATAGCAGCGTGTAACGTTATACATTTCCTTCAATGAAATAAAATCGTAATAAAAAGTTGGAAAATCCGGTAAAACAACCGAACTCTATTATCTGTAATCCAATACTCAATAAAAATTGTGGTGAGAGGCGGTGGGCGGGGAAATTTTCGGCGACGCCCCCTGCCCACAAGGACTCCGCTGTCATTGGCCGATGGATTATCGCTTGCGCGCGCGCATTGAAACCGCCTGAAGAATGCAATTCAATTGATCGAAGTATTTTCAAACGCTCTTTTATGTGTACTACGCTAATAGTTCAATTAAATTGTAGGGCCGGTAGATTGGAAGTTAAAGTTCTTTTTCCTGTACCATACGCATTTATGCCGGTAATAGAGATTCCAGAGAGGATAGGTATTAATTTCCATTTGAAGTTAACAGACACACAAAATGACAAACGATTTCTTGTAAGAAATATATAGTTTCTGTTTTAAGGTATACGGACGAACACACATGCTCATGTGACTTCACAGCAATGAACGATTTATTCATAATACTGTCAGCAAAGCTATGAGCTGAACACATTAAGCCGAACTTTTTGTTCCATCCTTTCAAGCGATTTATTTTCAAACTGTTAAGGTCATACTTTGCTGACTGTACCTACTCTTCAAAACAGAAAAAGTGCTTAAATAGCTACCCATTACTTTATTTTATCGTTATTTGTAACACCCCTTATTCCTTGTAAAAAATAGAAATAATTAGAAACGGGGTTACTTGAAATGATTTGCCTTTTATTGGCCAATATCACCACATAAAAAAATCGGTTGGCACTCCGGGAGTGCCGGCAGAAGTGAAAACTTGAATATTAACTGAAATCAAAATTTTGATATTTTGAAATTAGCGGCAAAGGATTAAAATTATTTCTTTCCTATTACTATATAGTCACACAATTCAATCAGCTTGTAATTAGAGAAAAATTCTAAAGATTTCGCGCCAGTGGCCTTTTTAATTTCTACACGCACGCATTCTACGATTGAAACTTATAGTCATAGAGTATAAATAAGTCTATGATTTCACCGAAGAGATCGCTGCTATTAGTTCCATTTTCAAAATTAGCGCGTTGCTGGTGACACATAAACACGTCTTAAAATGACGCGCCACCATTTTCAACGCGCCCCGTAGAAAGAGAGGGGGATACTTCCGCCGCCAGCTGTCTACTCTCCATCCGTCACATCCGTCACATTTTCGATCAGCCACGTGATTCTTACTGACGCGAGTTTAGCATTTTTCCCCATATAAAAAGCGTACAACGCCGCTAAAGAAGTTTTCACTTCAAAAACTTTATTTTTTTGTCTATTAGTTATTATTATTAATTATACCTACTTAATAATATAAGAGAATGATGAATTATGTAAGACTATAAAACTGCTGTATACATTATTATGAGAGAAATTTTAAACAATCAGGCAAAAAATCATTTTGATATTTCATAAAATAAGAAGACCTTTATGTTCAATTAATTTGGCCTGTAACTTGATATAAGTTGTCAACAAAGCAATTTTATTGTGGAGGTAGAGGTGTGAGAAAGAGTTATGCTACAATTTAAACTGTTCAATTTACTCAAATAATGTAAGTAGTTAGATTTAATATTAGTTGGGTGGGACATAGGTATCCAAAATTCTCATATTTCCAAGATATATTTGTTGGATGGAATATATAAATAACTAGCGGCCGCCCGCGCTTTCACCCGCGTGGTTCCCATTCCCGCGAGAATATCCGGATAAAAAGTATCCTATGTTTTAATCCAGGCTATCTACTATCTGTTTGCCAAATTTCAACCAAATCCGTTTAGTAGTTTTTGCGTGATAGAGGAACAAACATCTAAACATCCAAACTTCCACATTTATAATATTAGTAGGATCTTCGTTTTCCCTCAGGAGAGCTAATTCTGTAAACGAAAATCTATACTCAAAAGTGGTCACGATTACATTAGGTAGTGTAGTGTTTTAAGACTGATAGAATACCTATATTATGATTTCTTCTATCGCATGTAGGTATTGTGTTGTGATTTAGTTTAACTTAATTTGTTTACAGTACAACTTTACAAAAAAGTTTTTTTTGTTTTTAAACAATTTTTTATTTCTTTATTTTTAGTGTCAGTAGCTTCTGTATTAGATAGTGTAGGTAAGTATATTATTTAGATAGAAAAATCGGCTCAGCCAAACGTGAGCTAATCGCGGAGAAACATACTATATACAGGTCAAACTGAGAACCTTATTTTTTTTTTGTAGTTGGTTAAAATGACTACACTAAAGGTATCCCCTTTCCAACACAAAAAACTTCATCTAATTCGGTTCATAAATAACAAAGTCGTCAAGGTAGTTGATGCAAAATCATAGTATTTTCAGGATTACTTGAATAACTACTCGACCGATTTGAAAAAAAATTAAATGGGACCATCTCGCAAGCAAACTCAATCGAACAAAAAAAGAATCATCAAAATCGGTCCATAAATGTCGAAGACACGCGCGAACAACGATAAAAAAAAAACATACAATCGAATTGAGAACCTCCTCCTTTTGTTGAAGTCGGTTAACAAATGAAGGCGAAATTTCGTTTTTATCAGCTCTAGACAACATTATATTTTCGGTACAACAAACCCTACAAGGATAGATATTACACTATTCCAGATTCAAGATCACTATCAAACAACCGTACATTTCTAAAACACAACAATCCTACACAGTTGCGAAACTGCTACTTCACGATTTGTCACTTCCCACTCAAACAGATTGGGTTCGGTTACGAAACGGTGTACGGACACCTTTATTGATGTAAGACAACGCTAGCTAAATGGGTATACCACAACTTGCTCTAAGTTATTGTCTGAAGTATAACAAGTAGATTAGTGCAGCTACTATTGTCAGAATTTACTAGGTGTTGAGTGGACTTTCAAGGTGACTGGGCAAATTGCGTTTGGTTGCGAGCAAATTGCAACATGTCGGTTTGTCTTGTAATCTTTATTTTTATCAGCTGTTTGGACTATAATTTATTACCATTTGCGTCGTTTAAAATAAATCAAATGGCGTGTTAAATGATTCGGCGCAATTTGTTTCCGTATTTTGAAAAATTTTAACTACTCTCTTTAATTTTAAATGAGTTAGTGGGCAAAGTCAAATTTTCCCACACTACTCTCCATAATATACTTTCTCAAACAAAATTTTTGTTTTCTTTGGGCCGTCAACAGAGTAAATATAAAGCTAAACTGAAACAAAAATCCATTAGTATCCCATAATTCCAATTGCACTCAACTCTCATAATCATATCGTAATGCCATCACTATGTGGTTTAATTGTTACCATAATTTGTACATCAACAAAATCTGCATCGCTCTATACACAGTACTTTTTCTATTTCTAAAACCATTAGTTTACGTAAAATTTAAGTTAATCTTATAATAAAATAGATTTCAGTTAAATACTGTATTAAATACTTCTTTAAGGGTCTAAAATAGCTTATCGTAATTTGCATTTCACTTCTAGTTCTGAGACATGTGACAAAAGCAGTTAGACAAGCTTAATACTGTGACACTACACTTAAATGCACTTAGCTTAAACATAATCTGTTCAACAACCTAGTTTAGTAGCACTAAATAATGTTAAGTGTTAGAATAAAGTTTATGCACTTTACAAAATATGTAAAACATAAATACCCAGTGGGAATGGTGTTTAAATGGCTGGATATCATTTGTGGTAAGTTTTGTTATGTATTGTTATTGAGTTAATTTGAAATTGTGGTAATATTTTTTATTTAAATTTTTTGTTATCATACGCTGATTTATTGAAAATTGACAACTACCAAAAATAACGATAATTACTTACAGTAGTAAGTATATATGTTACGGCTAATACCCGAAGTGCGGCTACAGCTAGTTTTAGCCGGCTAAAACTGAGTGTAACCGAACTGTTGGTTATAAACCTATAGGTGTAGCCGATTTGCTCACGGCTAATGCTAGGTGTTGCCGGTTAAAACGAGGTCTAGTCTTCTTTGTGCTGTACTTTTTCTACTCTAAAATGTAGGTATGGGGTACCTATTAAGAAAATTACCTGTTGTCTGTTAAAAAAAATAACCACGAAGGCTCACGCTTCGCGCATGGCTTAAATTTCTAACCTATATTCGGGACCTACAGGAGTAAAGCAGATCAGTTACGGATAGTTTTTAACCACCAGTTATCGGCTACACCTGGTTTTGTCGGCTAAAACTAGGTCTAGCCGCACTTTGAGTATTAGCCATAACATATACTTACATTATTTAGTAGTTCTTATTGAAATGTAATTCACCGTAAATGAATGATTTTTATAAATCAATAGGTACTTTTTTCGCGTCAATTTCGATTTATTGCGTTATCGTAAGTGGAAATCTGTTTTGTTGGTTGGAATATGCTCAAATGTATTATGCGTTATGTCATTCTATCACACCGAAGCGCAAAATGTAAGGCACGCCGCACGAACAACAACAGAAACGATAGTTTACATTACACCAATCCACAGAGTAATATTTTCAAAAGGTAGTTAGTTTGGTTGTGTAAGTAATTTCCGCAACTATGGGGTTTAAAAAAACTCTGATTGAAAGCATTATTTCTAAATTAACTAAGCTTTATTTTATTACCTAAATCAGAGAAAGTGGCATTCCACGCAGATATAGTCGGGCGGAAGTATTCACTTGTTTGATCTTCAATCTCAATAGACGATAATAGATAGATAGATTGATGATTTTCGTGTACAAATTTCAATAAACAAAATTTGGACGATATCTGAAGAATTACTATTAAAGCTTTATTTCAGAACTAGCGGCAGCCCGCGACTTTGTTGCTAACTCTCGGAAACAATACTTTTTTTCAGGAAAAAAGATACCCATGTCCTTTTCTGCACCCCTGACAAAGTGTATGAAAAATTTCATAATGATCGGTTCAGTAGTTAAGACGTGAAGACGTAACAAACAAACAGACATTCGTATCACTACATAGTATATAATAAAATAAAACAAAGTCGCTTCCCGCTGTCTGTCCCTATGTATGCTTAGATCTTTAAAACTACTCAACGAATTTTGATGCGGTTTTTTTGTTTAATAGATAGAGTGATTCAAGAGGAAGGTTTGTATGTATAATAATACATGGTGTCAAATTCCACACTACACCGAAGCGAAGCAAGGGCGGGTCACTAGTTTATAATATTAGTAAGGATTGATGCAGCTAATGTCGCGTTACAGCACGGTGTAACACACATCCCGCCCAGCACGCGCTAGACACATCAAAAGGTATTCCCATTACAAATATTGACACACACACGCAACGCCCATTGTGTCGGCTGCGCCCAAAGGTTATCTTATCAACTGTTTGCGCTTAGAACACACGGTGTATTTGGAGAGAGGCGCTTGCCCGTCTGTCGGTGTGCCTCGTCAAATAAGCCTTATCTGGCGGTAATTGACGTATTGGTCGAGATTAGGAGCTTGGTTTCCGGGAAGTTTGCTATGTGCCCTTTGTTTTTTAAGTCACCGTAGAGACAAATTAATAATGATGTGACCTACACACACATAGTTACATTTTAACTGTTTGTACTTTTATCCAGACTTCTCTACTTCTATTTTGTGGTGGAGAATTCTAGGTAAAACTATCTAGCTAGTAATGTAGCTGTCTGTCACATCAATATTTCATACCAGACAAAATTAACATGCAACAACAACATAAAAGAAAGAGATCTTTATGGGATCCTGAACATTATTTTTATTAATCTTGAGATTAACTTTGGGCAAAATCTGGATCTATTCCTATCGAGTACCAAAAACTAATGCCAAATGGTATTAGTTTATTGCCGTTATAAAATTCTATTCCCAACGAGGCCCAATTTTTAAATATTTAAATGAAGCTCAAAATCTATTCCCAACGAATACCAAAACATAACATTTGGTACAGTCACCGAAACAATTTATTTTGCGTTTTAATAATTTAATATTATGATCATCATAATACAATCCTAAACCTTCCTAAATTCACTTCATTCCGGCATTTTTACTCACGACACGAGTAGCTTAAGTGTATCACTTGCCAATTTTTTTACCTCCGAAAAATTGTGAGTTTGCTCTATTATTGTTTCAAAATCCAAGCGCCGAGTCCAAACGAATTTTTTTATTGATTGGTGGAATAAACGCTAAGACTAATGAAATAAGGACTGTTGTTTTAAAATATTTTTGTTCTTGCATAAATTATTATTATTTCTATTAAACTGGTCAATTCTAAGGGATATTGTTATCTAATCCTTAGTACTTTTCTGTGTGTGGTGGCGTGCGCGCAATAACTTGAAACAAAATTGAAAGTGGTATTTATTGAGTGAGTACTTATTAATTTGTATTTTTTTATTGATTTACTTATCAGTCTTTTAATATTCCTATGTTCATATACAATATGATGTGTATTTATATAATGTATTAATTAGTCGAATTTTTAAAAGATAACAATTAAAGTCACGTGTTTTGTAAGGTCCAAGTAGGTACTTAAGTACAAATCCCCGTTTTAGTTTATACATTTCTTTTTTTAGAAATGTCTGATGAAGAAGCTGTTACTCTGCCTCCCACAACTTCAGAAAACGCAGCAGGATTGACTTTTTTAAAAAGAAATGGTGGCTTAGTGCTGTTGAGAACTAACCAGCTCTATATACTATAGTTTTTTGTATACTAGTAACCACTAGTATACAAAAACTTTTTTTTTAGTAAATAAGTATTTAATCGTTGATTGTTTGTGATATTTTTCAATTGTTACATTTTGATGACAATAAAAAAAATATAGATATGTAGGTACTTATATAATTAAGTATCTCTGTTATTATAATAATGGACCAAACGTTTTCATACTACATTTTAATATGTTTGGAGAGACTGATTTTTATTAAATAAACACTAGTTAAAATCACATTTAAAAGTATTTTTATTACTGACTGTACCTCATAGCATTTAACTTGTTTTAGGATTCGTTTATGAGTGGTACTCGTTAGGAATAGAATTTTATAACGGCAATAAACAAATACCATTTGGTATTAGTTTTTGGTACTCGATAGGAATAGATCAAAATCTGAAGCACTTGCGCGCTCGAGTAACGCACTCTCACAGACTCTGTAAAACCGGAATCCGAAACCAATCTCAAACCAGTTCAAGTACGTGACGCAGCGGTGAAAATCGTATTTGTGTGTGTGCTTCTATTCAACGTGTAACAGAAAGGGGGTATCAACCCGAAAGGAGGTCAATGTACTCGTGAAATTGAAAACATTCCAGCAGAAAATAAAAATTCAAATAAAATAAAAAAAATTGAACTCTCCATACAAAATGTTGGCGGCAAATTCAAATTTTCTATGGAGAGACCAAAATTTTTTTTTCAATTTTATTTTTTTTTCTATTGGAAGGTGTTCAGATTCACGAGTACATTGACCTCCTTTCGGGTTGATACCCCCTTTTTGTTACACGTTGTAAAGTCACTTTATTTTGTGGCGTGAGCGTGTGAGCGCGTTACAGCAAACGCCGTTGTAATGTATGAAATGCTATAGGTAATTAATCTTTTAATAAATGTATTTACCCATTAACAAACTGAAAAAAAAGACATCACAGCTGCCAAATAAAATCGAGCTAATAATAGCTTTAAATACAACCCATAGACAAAAACCGACCAAAAAGTTCTACTTATCCAATTCCTTTTATATGGAAGGATCAAGTAGGCTGTGAAACTTTATGGTTTTATTAGAGCTATACCTCCGAAGTACCTTCTTAATTAACAGCTTTATTTATAAGAATTAGACCACCGTCCATCGCAAGTAATTAGCATATATTGACCGACAAAATAGGGGCAGCTAATTAAAATGTCTTAATTTTATTGGGCTCCCTTCGGTAAGGTTTTATAGTGCCCTATTTAAGTGAGCTGTAAAGATACTGGAAGGATCCGTTGTATTGTTTTCAACAGCAGGCTATAATACTGATTGTTAAAGTGGCAACCGTGAATTGTACCTGCTTAATTTGTGATACGTATTAAAAAAAAACCGGCCAAGTGCGTGTCGGGCCACGCGCAGTAGGGTTCCGTAGGTACATTATACCATACCATATTTTAATACCGCTATCATTTTTCGTCTGAAAAAATAACTTTGTTTTTCACAGTGTTTGTATGAATGACAAAGTTATATTTGCGGTTTTGGAAAATGTACTATATCTTGAAAACTAATTACTATATCTCGTTCAAACCAATTTTCGTTCGTTTTTAGATTTTTCACCCTCTTACTTTAAAAGTTAAAGGGGGGGGGACACACATTTTACCACTTTGGCGGCATATATCTTTAAGACGGTTGACTTTGAAAAAAAATAGTCTTACAAACCTCAATGTCATTTTTAAAGACCTATCTATAGACACCCCACAAGTATTGGTTTGATGAAAAAAAATATTTTCAGTTTCAGTTCCATGTATGGGGAGCCCCCCCTTAATCTTTTATTTTTTTTATTTTTGTGTAAAAATCCTAAAGCGGTTCACAGAATACATCTACCTACCAAGTTTCAACTATGTAGTGTTAATACTTTTGGAATAAAGTGGCTGTGACATACGGACGGACAGACAGACAGACAGACAGACAGACAGACAGACAGACAGACAGACAGACAGACAGACAGACATGACGAATCTATAGGGGTTCCGTTTTTTGCCATTTTGGCTACGGAACCCTAAAAAACCTTTGAAGTGGCTTGGCTGCACGATCGCCAACCGGCGAACAAATACAGCTCACGCGCAACATAGTTTGACTCAATTTTTACTACCACGTGACCTGCGCACTACAATTTTTGTACTGAATTTTTTTATTGTAAAAGCTTTATTGCTATGGTTTGGTTTAAGTTCTGTTGCGCGAGTAGGGTTACCATCTGACCGGATAAATCCGGTCTAGACCGGATTTTAAGGGCTCAGACCGGGCTCCGCCCGGATTTCATTCGAGACCGGATTTTTCAAAATCAAAATCACTACACCATAATTGATTGTAATGATTTTGTCTAAACCATCATCGCCGGACAGCTCGGAGCGCGCGGCGCTCTACGCACGCCGCGACTAGGCTCTATAGATGGGTAGTTTCCTGAAAGTTGCCCATAATTTTCTTATAAGAAACCATCCACTTATGTAAAATTTTACAAAAAGAAACGTGTTGTGCGTGCCTAATGTAAATAACCTATTTTATTTTTAAATTTGAATCTAAGACCGGAATTTTGTCCAAAAATCAGGATTTTCCACCTTTTGTGACCGGATTTCCGAATTTTGGTCCTGGTAACCCTATGCGCGAGCTGTAACCTTGCTAGTTTCCTGCCAGCTATCAGGGACCATCTATCACGATTACTTTCAATATGACACTTTTAACTTGGATGAGCAAAATTCTTAGAATTGCACTTACACATTAACATTCAAAATCATTTATTTAGGTCACGGCTGTTATGTTACGAACACTTGTGATGAGGATTCCGGGTGTAGTGCGCTTCCTCCTTCGGTCTTATCGTCACTTAACATCAGGTGAGGTGAAGGCCAATCACTATGCCGTTGTGCATTTAAAAATAAAAATGCAAAATGTCAAAGAAGCTACGGGGCCATAATAGGGTATTTACATGGAGCGAATTAGCGCTTTTTATCGACAATCCCTTGTAAAATCTAATCGCAAACCTAATCTTAATGAAGCTCTAATTGACTAAAGTCGCCTGCCAAGTTGCCTGCCAAGTCACTCCATGTAAATACTTATCAGGCTTTCTGGGGCCTATTACAAAAATAACGTACGTAAATGCGTAACGCAGTCACTTGGCCGCGATAGTTGTCCGCAGTTCGTCGGTTGTAGTTATAACAAACATTTTGAATTTGGATATCTTTGCCCATAGACTACTGAACGAATGATGTTGGATGCGCTAGAAACTGTCAAACTCACTCAATCACTTCGGGATATCGCATACGAAAGTGATTTGTAATGAGGGCTTTTCAAAGTGACATTTAAAAAATAAAAATATCAACTATTTGCCGCACTAGATGGCGTTGCTTGTAAGAGAAGTTTCAAAATTGGCTTTTAAAAATAAACGGCCTGTACCTACTTACTTACTTGTTTATCGAATGAGGAATAGTGGCCACCTCTGGTGTTAAGAGTTTATCAAGCCGACTGTAAGGCCTCTAACTTGGCTTAATGACTGTTATCAGATGACAACAGCCGGGACCGACAGTTTTACGTGCCCTCCGAAGCACGGAAGCGCTCAGTTGTAATGCCACTTAACGGTCACCCATCCGACACCTGACCGGACTGAGCGTTGCTTAACAAACGTGATCGAGTACGATCAGTCTGTCAAGTTCCGCCATGAGCGCTTCAACGGCCTGTACCAAAGAGGCAAGTAAGCGCTCGCTGACTGACATCTGCCTAAAGAGAAACATTTTAGGGTTACATCTGCCTGCCTATCTGAGTAGTCTTCGAAGCTTAGTAAAAAAACACATTGACACATACATTTTTATCTACGCCATCTAACGAGCTTACAGTTTTTTGTCATTGTAAAATGCCCTCATAGGAAACGATCAAAACGAAGCACGGACGCAGCTGCGTGTATCGCATTAAACTTTTCGTAATAGACCCTCTGATCCAAAACGTATCACTACAAACTGATTTACTATATTTAAAAACAATGTTTTCCAAGATTATACCCAATGACCAGCACATAATAACATAAAAGTCATAAAACATAATTTATTTCAAATCTCCTCAAAAATTAAACAGTCAATTAAAGTCAACTAAATAACCCGGTGCCCAAAAATTAAGCATGTAAGTGTCACTAATTTACTCCGTGTAATAAACAAACAAAAAACAAAACTGATAAAATTATACTAAATAATACTAAATGATAAAATTAATTGAATTTTTATTTTAGTTCACATTAAGCACATAACTTATATCAGGAGACGCAATTAAAATCATAAACTTCTGTCCCATACGGAGGTCCAGTAAAATGGACAACGAAATCGTAAATAATCGTTTTTAAACGACACGATTTATACGGAGTTTAAAAATGATTGGGGTTTTTATTTTAAATAAACTAAGAAGCTGCTTAAACTAATTTTGTGTGGAATTAAAACTGAACGCGTTGCGTCCACAAATCTGGTCATTTTATTGTAAATGGCTGTTGAGGAAGCTTCCAATTGGATGGATGGTGTTATGTTGTAACACACAAGTACACAACGGCATGCTTCTGTTAGTATGCCTATGAGGATCTATGGGCCCGGTCGTTCCATTTTTTGCCACTTAACAGAAATGTTAGCTTGACAAGACGTATACAAAATAACGCCCTTTGGGGGGCGGTATGTTATAAAAACTTTTTGCTATTACATATTCTTTTCTTCTGCTCCTATCGAAATTATTTTATTAAGGCATGGAATACAGAAAATTCTTTAAAGTTCAAAATGTATATAATTATAAAACCTTTATTAAGTTAAACAAAATTCAAGTCAACATTTCTGTGAAATGGCGAAAAATGGAACTACGATTTAGCCATAGATCCACTAGCGACAGTGACCTCCGCCATTTCACAGATAAGTTGGTTTGTCTGTACTTTTCATTTTCTTGTTAAGGAATCATTCCGTGCAAAGAGATCATCTTTCCTTTAAAGCTTGACCAGAAGCGAAGGGCTGAGAAGAAGTTTCCGAATTTAGATATTTCCTGGTAGCTGGTATTCTGCTTACCAACTCCCATAGTAGCTTTTAGCCTCCTCACAGAACTCTCGTCCACAATTTTATATTTTATCATAAGTGTAGCATTTAACTTTAAGCAAGACTTTAAGGAATGAAAATAGAATGATGGTGCACTTTTTCAGCTTATAGCAGAAATCTCTACTTCAGGTTCTACACTTTAGCCTGTTTAAAGTAGTAAAGAACTTATTAAAATATAATGTTGTCCACCCATCCGATGAACGTCTCTGCAATATTTGATTATCCCCCACAATCTCAGAAATTCAGCTTCATACACTATTGATTCCCAAGCAGAAAGTCGCGCCGCGAAGAATTTTATTTGTTAAGTTGTAATTATAATACATAATTTTAATAAAAAAACTGTACAATTTTTAGTCTCATAATCTTGTAATTTTAGAAAATATCATTACATTCCCTCTTAGTCATTCGTAAAAGTAGATAAATTTGTCAAAAACAGTCACTTTTAACAGTTTTATTAAAATCTTTGTTTGTTAACAACTTATTAAATTAAAACCTTTGAGGGCATTACTTTCGGTATGGAATGAACCATAATTTAAAACTAAATTATGGTTTAATCCTTTATGTTTGAAACTAAAGGCTAGGCAACTAAGAAATAAAAATAGGTACTGTTTATCAATTGCATAAGGCTCTCCAAATTAGAAGGGTCTTTCTTTTTTGTGGGCAGCATGTCGCCATAAACGCAATATGATGGGACAGGGAACAGATAATTACGGCCTTATTTATTATAAAAAGGCCCTTTTGGAAGTTATTTAAATAAAAGAATTTAGCATTTAAATTGGCTTTGTAGCTATATTATACATTATTAGTTATTTTATTTGTAACATAGAATTTTTGAATTTCTTCGTAAACATGTCTAATGAGACCAGATGTTGCTGTTGTTTTTTTTTAATAAGGAAAATTTGATTGGTGAATTGTAAAAAAACCATCATTTATCAGGTTTGATTTACAGTAGAGGTAAATAGTAGGGTACGTATCAGAATGTCTAAAGTTAGAAATGTCTAAACTTAAAATGGTAAAGTTCAAAATGTCGAAAATCATTATGTCTAACTTCAAAATAGCAAAATTCAAAGTATCAAACGTATCAAATACTTGACGAGTTAAAATATCAATGGTCATCAAGCCTAAGTTCACAATCATTTATTTGAATTGCGTTACATCTTAAAAGGAATAGTCTTCTTTAAGGTTAATTGAGTCTGTGGAGGTGTCTTTGGGATTCACCTGAAATGCTTTATGGCAAATTTAGCTGCCGGAAGTGAGTCTAAACTAATCTACTGGGACTTAGAAACCGTAGATCGTAGGTCACGAGATAGGTGCGAGGAGCGTAGCGACGAGCATGTTAGGTTGACATCATGTACCCAGCGCGCGAGCCGAGCGAGCGAAGCAAGCGTTCCGCGGCAGCGGCCGGCGAAGCGCCAGAAAATAATCTATTTCAAACTCAATTGGTGGATTTTGTTCGCCGGCTATTGAATCAGTGACTGGCACCGACTACCGAATCAGGAAGCGGCGCGGCTATGGTGATGTGCAGCGGAGACACAGAGGTTAACACACAATTATCTAACCTAATTAATAAGGTACCTAAATGAAAGAAAATAAGTAAATTCTATACGTCATTATATGTATTTGGACTATTAGACATTTTAAATTTTGATCATTTGAACTTAGATATTTTTATTTAGGACTATCTGACCGTTCGACATTTTCGTTTTTGACATTTTGAACTTTTGACATTTTAATCGTTAGACATTCTGATACGTACCCAAATAGATCAAATTCAGTCACTCAAGTAAGGTATCACAATTGATAACAAAATAACTGGATCTCATTACCAGAATTACACATGTTCTAACTAGTACTTACCTAATTACATTAATGTTTAGATGCTTAACTATTCACTAATATTTACAATTTTGGTTTAGAGTTCTTCTAAATTCGACTTCCGCGCTTATATTTAATATTTGAAGCTCGTGTTGCTCTAAGTTTAATATTCGTGCTGTAATCCGTAAAAAGTATTAAATTTCTACTATCTGTTTTATAAAATATAACCATGAATACTTGTATTTTCATTTAATGTAAAACCCGTATGTTAACTCATTAAATTTTTAAAAGATATGACATAATTTTGAACTTTAAAATAATTCTGCATTTGCAAAAAAAAACTGTCACAATAGTAGATACCAAATATCCAAGAAATTAGAACAAACTCGTAAATATTAATTTTTTTTTTAACAACGACGCTGTAACAAACAACTTTTTTCATCCCATCTATTCAAAAAGGACGGCTTGGTTCGCCTTTAAGTGCACCCAAAGGTGGTGTTTTCTAATTATTAGATACTATTTAATTTCAATTTAGTTGTTACTCTATGTTTTATTAAATACTAATATTAAAATAAAATATGAGGCGCCTTTTATTTTCTCATAGAGTGTGATGAAAAGTAGAGTGTATCACTCGGGCGCAAATATATTTTGGCTCGGGCGACATACTTTGAATTCCTCGTTACGTTCAGGATTCTACTAAAGAATCCGCCACGTTGCTCTGGATTAAAAAAACGCCCTTGCCTCAAAAATATTATGTATTTTGCTCCCATAAGGTACAATCTACTATTACACAATACAGTTTTTAATATGTTTATGTATATTTGAAAACCGTATCATTTTAACATTTTAACTTTGGATTTAAAATTGGAATTCCTTCCAACAACAACCAACCAAACCCTAAAATTTGCAAGATACTGCGTAAAAAAGGCACAATTATTACACACGAGCACTCGATAAAACCCTTATTGAACGATTACGAGCATCGATATACGCAATGAAATAATTCGCAACACTTTATTAAAGCTGCTCTAATGAATATCAACGTATCGACTTAGCGGGTGGTACGATTACTAATCGAATAATGAGCGGATTCTTAATTAACGTGCAATTTTAAACCTTATCGCGTAATATTAAAGGTGCTGAAAAACAGACAAATTGAGACGTATACAATCTGGATTACAAGTATGTTAGTGCTGTGGCCCTAATTTGAGAGTAATTGATGGGTTTTAATTTGTGTATTCGCGTTAACTTTGCACATGAAAGTGAATGTTGAGTATTTAATAGTGTTAATTAGAATTGAATGTCTTAATTTAACTTTTTTAACTTAGTCATAAAATCATACAGCGTACTCATTTAAGAACATTATCTTTTCATTTAGCTTGGTTACGTCATTGATAACTTTGAATTTAATATCATTGGGTTACGTACGTCACACAAGTATTTTTTTAAATAGTTATATATAGTTTGAATTTTTTCAGGAATCCTCTGTTTTTCAGGTTTTTTAACCAATAATTTACATGGAGCGACTTGGCAGGCAACTTGCCTGGCGACTTGTAGTCAATTAGCGCTTCTTATCGACTATCGCTTGTAAAATCTAATTGCAAACCTAATTTCAATGAGGTGGCGATTCGATTTTACAAGTGATTGTCGATAAAAAGCCCTAATTGACTAAAATTGCCTGCCAAATCGACCCGTGTAAACACCAAGGAACGGAACCGCTTACCGTTAAAGAGGTTTTTGATTGGGTATTTCATAGACTTGTTTTCTACAACCCTTTCGAAAGGGTAGCCCAGGTAAGCACTTACCGAATCCGAAAACGCTATCGGGGAAACCATATGAAGGCTTTATGAAGGGGTTTTAAAACGTGTTCAAGCAATTTATACCTAGTCCCACCTGGGCCGAAGGACCGGAACCGCTTACGATTAAAAGGGTTTTGATTGGGTATTTCATGAACCGCTTACCGTTAATGGGGTTTTTGATTAGATATTTTATAGACTTGTTTTAAAAAACCCTATCAATACGGTAAGCATATCCAAAGAGAATGTAAAAATAACTAGCGTTATTAGCATATCGTCGATTTACTCTATCGAAAGGGAAACCCTATCATTTGGTAAGTTTTTTAAATGGGTTTCCCTAACAATTGGCTTAACTAAAAAAGGGGTTTTCTGGTCCCTGGTAAACACCCCGTAAGCGTAAGATAAGTACAGCAAAATACTTAAATTCGATTCGAATAAAACAAAAGAGTTGACAATATTTTGTTTCTAACTTCTTTTTAATATACCTTTTAGGTATATATACAACCTCTTTTGACAATTGACAGTCTAAAATTAATTGCTAAACAAAAAAATTCGAACACACAAGCATCACCTTTGTATAGCACCTTTTTTTATTGAACGCGCGCCGCGCCGGTCTGCGGTTCGAATAAAAATGTCGTAACCACACTTCATCACACAATTAAATTCCGGCGAAGAAAGGGTATCGATGGTCGGCCATTATGAGCCCTATTGTTACCATTCGACTCACAATGCCTTACTTATGACCCGTTTAGGACACGAAAAAAGAAATGGCTAAATGTAGGGGACATGCAGTCCGGTAGCCTGGTGAACAAAAATAAAATAATGATTTTTAATTCTAAATTAATTATTATAACCTGCAATAATAACTACTAAATATATGTTACACAGTATTCATAATTCATTTTTCAAGCAACAATATGTAAGTACTCGTCTGAACTGAATCCAAAAGATTTTTATATCCTATGTAAGCTCAATAATTGACGATTTATTATTCCATTTCCATTTTAAGCAACTAATTTTTGGCAACTAAAAGTACTGACTAACATTTAAATAAATACCTAAGTATAGCAGTAGTACGAAAATCTTAGTTTTTTTCACATTCATTGCATTAAAAAAACAAGTAGGATGGATGATGTATTGACAACGGTTATTGAACTGATATTCGGAAACGGCAATACGTGTTCTCTAGTATGCAAATTCACTGTCAGTCATCGTTTCGTCAGTTTCTGAGTTTCTGTAGTCACTAGGTAAATGTCATAGATTCCAAAGAGTTTAACTAGTAATGGAAATATTGACACCCGTCAGATAAAGCTGCCGCAGCGACAAACTCAACGCTGCTAACTTCAAAGAATGATTCAGTGTTATCCCTTTTTTTGTGCTCGGAGCAACCCTCCCCAGCGGGGGGAAGGAGCCGGAAATCCTCATTGGAAACCACATAGCCGGCTATGATGGTTAAGTCAGACTCGTACTGACTAAAACCGCCTTGGAAACTGGTTACGTGCCCGGACAGGCAACGAACCTTCGGTCATTCCTTAGTAAGAACATTATTTTATACTTACATGCTCCCTATCGTACAGGTCTGTGTGTATCAATGCTATTTCGGACCATAACAAATCCGTCAGATCAACGCGGCAAGCTTGACGGCCAGTTATGGATTCCGATGTATGAATATTGTGATTGGTACTTATTGTTATTAACGCTGGTATATTACGAAATATTGGTATAATACTTTTACATTGTAAACAAATGTAATGCTTATTGAAGGGAATCTTGTATCGCTCTAGGATGACTTCTTTGTTGAAAGTCAGTTTCTTTATTGTATTAACCCTTTGATCGCCGAAGTCGCTCATAAAGAACAAACAATAAAAAATGTGTTGCCTAGAGTTTTCATAGGCGTTTAAAAATAAATCATTATCAAACGTTCCCATTAACCCCTGATTAACTAAATAAATACCCGGTTAAACCAAAACTACTCATATATTATAGTACCATGACGTTAAAAAGCCATAAAGAACTTTACCGATCAAATAACGAATTTTGATTGTCATCCAACCTCTGCCCTAGATCCAATACACTGTAGCAATCAGAAAAATGGCGGCTAAACTTACTTAACCCTTTCTCTGCACCGCGGTAATAACGACCCTGCTCACTTCTGTTACGGTTGAGTAAAAGCGAATAGGTTTTGTGGTGAAGTAATGGTATAGCACTGGTTTCATGACAGTTGATTAAAAGGGGCCGAAAGCGGGTCTTAGTTGGGGGCCAACGACAGCGCGGCGGGTGCGTCCCCGCGGGTGGCACCCCTGATGATTGTGTTTAAAATAAATAAGTACCTCAATGAACGATTGTATGCGCATTCCCGCCGCCCGATGCTTTATGGACGCGCGATTGTGCTTCGATAATTTATGCGATGTACGACAGAAAAAGAGTATCGCGATGTCATCCGCGGGTTAACTCAGGACGTTATTTAGTGTCGTCCTGAAATGTCGTCAAATTGCAAGGGATATAAATCGTCGTAAACGCTTTTAGAGTTGCTTGATTAAAAACCTCTATAGTAAATTGGAGGCAATTGCAAGACCTAAAGCTGTTAAACAGGCACAAATAAAGGTCTAAGAGGAATCTTGGTCTAAGCTAAAGGACGAATAGGTATGTTACTGAAAGATATAAGTAAAACTAATAAACATATTAAAATCGATTTCAGCACAGCACAATACACTGTCAATATTTAAACAGTCATAAACCCCTAAATCCTTACTAATATTATAAATGCGAAAGTCCGTTTGTTTGTTTGTTTATTTGTTTGTTTGTTACGCCTTCACGTCTTAACTACTGAACCGATCATCATAAAATTTTGCATACACGTTGCCAGGTGTACAGAGAAGGACATAGGATACTTTTCATCCCGAAAAAAAGTATTGTTCCCGAGGGATAGCAAAAAAACCTTTCCACGCAGATGAAGTCGCGGGCGGCAGCTAGTTAAAAACAAAGAAATGAACAATAGATCGATTATCGTTAATTAAAAAAATACCTAGTCTAAAACAGGCAGGAAATATTTTAGAAAACTTTTACCATTTTTAAGTAAAATCTCTAATAATTAGTTACTAAGTTCGGGTGAGTTTTATTAATCATTATAAATTAATAAAATAAGTTATGTTACTATGAAGTTACAAACAATAATAGCTAGGTACCAACAGTTGTTAGAAATAACAAATGTAGCCATTGCTTCTTATTGAGCTTTTAATAACAGACTCTAAATAATCCTTTTACAAGCTACCCCGTAATACTCGTATTATCTAAATAATAGTCAGTAACAAAGTAGGCGTGACACACCATTGAAATTAAAACCCCATCAAAAAGCAGGAATAAATATCGAATAGACACCACATTAACGCTACCCTACTTAACTTAAAGGGTAGATGCATTTATAATGGTTTTATAATATACTACTTGCTATAATCATTAGATTTAGGTCTTTTTTTCAGTGCAGTCTCTATAGGGTTATAATCTGTACGGTTAACCCGTGATCAGTGTATTACGTAAATGCTTCAGTCATTTTTGTAAACGCGTAATTAGAGGTTTGGGATATTTTTATAAAATGTTTTTTGAACATTAATATAATGCTATTGTCGAGCAATCGGAGTTATAAAATGGACAGAAATAAATAACTATTCATTTAAAAAAATTTGTTAAAGATACAAATATTATAAATTATGGTTTTTTACACGGTTTCCTATGTATTTGCGCTAGCATACTTTGATTTAACCGAATGATGTTTACGCATAATATTATTAATGTTGCTTATGCATACTTTTTTAAGTATAACCATGTTTAAGCATAACATTCTAAAGCATAAATTTAAACAAGCATAACGATATCAAATCATATTTTTAATAGGACATACCTATAGCGTTAAAGTGCAAAAGACGGTGAGTGAAAAAGCTAAGGCTAAAATAGAGAAGTCAATTCAAAAAGGCGCCTATACATGCATTAATGTATAAAACACACTTGAATTTAAAAAAAGACATTAATGTCCACGATACAGACTTAAACCAGGACACGAACATAATTCAAAGAATCATAAATTTTATACTCTCAATTCTGTGAAACCGCGAACAGAGCACCTAAGTAAAAACTTGTGTTTGTTTTCTGATAGGTCTGTGTAACTGCGAGCGCCCTTTCTCTTAAAATCCTCTTTTCTGTTTTTTTATGCACTCAATAAAAGAGGTGGCGTATCCTACCTTGGTTTTTTCATGGAAATTGAGATATCTTTGGCAAACAATGTTACTGTTTAGTTTGGTTTTTAAAGATGTTTAGAATGGCATGCCGTACAACTTTTTCTTTGGTTGGATAACGCGTGACTTTAGACTTTAGTCTCTTTTCAAAGTTTACTCGCTTTTTTTCGCGAAAAACAGTAATTAGAAGTCACAGAATAGTTCCTACCGTTTGTTAGTCAGACATATAGTGCTACTGCCAAATATATTATTAACTTCATTGAAAATGATCAACCTATCTTGGAATGCAACTGAAATTATCAAAGAAGCTGCAAATGCCTCAATTAACTCTTACTCAAACACTTATCATAGACAAATGTTTTGCTAATACCCATTTGATTAAAAATTCTAATAAAAGTAGAAATGCAAACTTTGTTAATAAATAAAATCGTTCAATTAAAATAAGATATTGAAAATTTCTGATCAGTTAACATGAGGGACTCACAAAAAAACCTGCGACACAAATTCCAATACAAATTATACAAACATACTAATCTCTCCTTGATCAGTGTTAAGATGGCCATAATTATTATTTGGCATCCTTGGCTCTAGATATTATAGCAGATAACACGAAGGGTAGCTGGGAATGTAAAGTTATAGATTGTTAGTGGGCGATTCACAGCAAAGGCCCCTTTTATCACATACTTTGAAGCTTACAAACCACATTTGACACACTTTATCTGTATAGGTGTTAAGTGTGATCACGGTTGACAGAGAATAAATATTATAATATATTTTTCAATACAGTTGCTCGAAAATGTGAGCTAACGATGACAGGCCAGCGTGCGGTAAGTTGATTTTACCGCACGCCGTGCGTTTTTGTTTACGGTTTAGTACAGCGTGCGGTAAGTTGATTTTACCGCACGCCCGCGCCGTGCGTTTTTGTTTACGTACGTTTTTTTAAATTTCTACTAGCTTCCACCCGCGACTTCGTCCGCGTGGACAGTAGAAAAATAGAGCGACCAGTTTAAAATGACCTCTTTAGTGTATGAAAGTTAGTACTCATGAGAGTTCAAGCTGTTTCCCTGGTTCCACCCACCTGAATTTGATGAAACATAGCTTAGTTTTAAGTTGGACCTTAATCTACTAAACTATGAAAAGCCCATCAAAATTCTTTTAGCCGTTTTTGCGTTATAAACGCACAAATATTTATAATTTACAGTTTTATTATATGTATAGATTACAATTTTAGTAGTACCTATAATGTTTTCTCGCAAATGTATTGAAAAACGTAGTATGGCACACGGTTGTTAAGGTTTTTTAAAACTCGTGACGATTATAAACCCTCGCCTGCGGCTCGGGCTTATAAAACGTCAACTCGTTTTAAAAACCTCCTTACCAACCTTGTATCATAAACTACTATTTTACATCGAGTACAAAAACAATTATAATTTTACTAAGTTTTATGCAATGTTGTACAACTTATAAAGTGTCGTTTGATCTAAAAAGGTTTTTTTGTTGATACCCGCTTTCTGTTTTTTCAGGTCGCAAGAACGAGAGACTCTTTTATTCCTCATGTATTGCCATTGCCAGGTCTTTGATAGAGTACGCAAACTTTCGAATGAAACAGTTGTCATGAGTTTTTATTTTTATTTAGGTATAGGCAAATCTGCCAACCGCCTCTGCGGTTTAGCTAGTGGTTCACCCACCCGTGTAAGATGCAGGGGTCCCGGGTTCGATTCCAGGGGGATACAATTTGTACTCGGTTGGGTTGGTGGTAGGGCTTATTTCAAGTCCACCTGGCTAGCCACCACCACCATCGTACCTAAGTCTGACGCCATAACAACAATTTAAAAATTGTTGTGTTCCGGCAGTTAGAGGTAAGATAGCCAGTTCCTCAGTGATGGGGATTCCGGGAGTAGTGCGCTTCCACCTTCGGCCTTATCGTCACTTAACATCAGGTGAGGTAAAGGCAAAGAACTATCCTGTTGTGCATAAAAAAATCTAGAAAATATTTTCAGACCGCAATTTACTTTAGTTAGTTTCCTATTTTAGAAGACATCCGTGGCGTGATAACCGAGTATATCTCATCCAATGTTTGTAAGCACCGGCGAATGTAAAAAAAACACATTAGCATTTGACAAATGCACAAACCCGCCCACAGGGGGCGCCACCACTTGTTCGCTGTCAACGCAATTTTTATATGTCCCCGGCTTGAATACGCCGCATTCGTTACCCATATTTACATATGAGTGGACACAGATTGTCGCTGTTCCGTTTTCATTTCTGATTTATTACTTTTATTGGTTTCTATTTCATTCTATTTATATGGCAACTTACTATGCAAGATAGAAAAGACTAAAATAATTTATTTAACAGCAATTTAGTAAAATTATTTGAATAAGCTTTATTTCGTTATAAAGATGTCTTGAAATGAGTGCTTCAGTCCATTTAACCGCACACGTGTTTAAAGTTAATACAAAACAATTATTGTTAATAGTAGATTGTACAACAAGTGCATAAAACGCATCATTTTACCCGAGACGTATATATCCACCCGAGCCGCAGGCGAGGGTGGATAGTCAAGTCGAGGGTAAAATGGGTTTTATGTACGAGTTATACACTCTGCTTTTCACTTCGATTGTGAGGAAATTAAACAACAATAATGTAAAAATCTAAAAAAAAAATTTCTTAAATTTTAGTGACAAATTCTATATTTTTGGAATGTGCTCATCAAGACCTTTCATTTGATACCCATATTCAAAAATTGAAAAAAAAAATTTTTTCTTAATTTTTTGTGACAAAATATATATTTTTGGAATGTCCTCATCAAGGCCTTTCATTTGATACCCATATTCAAAAATTGAAAAAAAAATTATGTTTTTTCTTAATTTTTTGTGACAAAATATCTATTTTTAGAATGTGCTCATCAAGGCCTTTCATTTGATACCCATATTCAAAAATTGAAAAAAAAACTCTTTTTTCTATAAAAAATATATAATTTTGGAATGTGCTCATCAAGGCCTTTCATTTGATACCCATATTCAAAAATTGAAAAAAAAAACTCATTTTTTATTTAAAAAAATATATAATTTTGGAATGTGCTCATCAAGGCCTTTCATTTGATACCCATATTTAAAAATTGAAAAAAAAATCATTTTTTTTTATTTAAAAAAAATATAATTTTGGAATGTGCTCATCAAGGCTTTTCATTTGATACCCATATTCAAATTTTGAAAAAAAAACTCTTTTTTTTATTAAAAAAATATAATTTTGGAATGTGCTCATCAAGGCCTTTCATTTGATACCCATATCCAAAAATTGAAAAAAAAAAAATTTTATCAAGGTCTTTCAATAAAATTGATACCCATTTTCAAAAATCAACAAATTTCAAAAGTATTAAGTATAACACAACAAAAAATGAGGAAACAATGAAATAACAAGTTAATTTAACAAAGTTAAATTGCGTGTGTGGCTGTTTACCTGACGACCTTTGCCTTAAAATCTGAGACTTAGACGAAGATTTTACTTTATGCACTAGAGCATAAAAAGCGATTTTATGCAGCCTATACCCAACATAAAGACGAACTTTACGAGCATGAGAAGTGAAAACTATATTTTCTATCTCTCTCTATTTTTAAGTTCCCTAGATGTCTGGAATTATCATTGTGCTCGGAATTATCCTCAGAGCGCGTTTTAACCCATTCAATGGTAGGTACTTTTATTTTAGAAGTTATGATGACAATTCAACTTCCTAAATCAATTTTATATTGATACTATACAATAATTAACAACAATTATTGTTGTTGAACAAAATGAATATCTGTCTCTAATTGAATAAGCTTGATTTAAGTTCCCAAGATGTCTGGATTTATCATTATGCTCGGTCGGAATTATCCGCAGAGCGCGTCTCGGCATAGTTAATGTTAGTAGGTACTTTTACTTTAGAAGTTATTAATTAGAAGTTAATTTCCTATATAAATTTTATGTTGATACTACACTATTTAACTACACATTATATTTAAACAAAATTTTCTATCTGTCTCTATTTGAATAAGCTTGATTTAAGTTCCCAATATGTCTGGAATTATCATTGTACTCGGAATTATCCAAAGAGCGCGCCTCGGCCCATTCAATGGAACTTTTATTTCCCTACACAATAACCGAGCGGGGCGTGGCGGCGCGACCCGCGATTATGCCCGCTTTTTTATTATTTGCACCATAGATACCTTTTACATCGCCGTTCAATTACTGAAGCGCGAGTGCTGCGTACATTGGATTGTTGTGGAATGGACTTTGAATAAAAAAAAATCATAACTGAGACACCATGAACGTTGTCGACGTCACCAGATAAAGGTCAAAAGGTGGAAGTGATATGTGGCTACACCATTGCTTAGTGGTTATACGTTAAGTTTTATTTTATTTCTGACTATAATCTCTTAACGCAATATTAAAATTGTGATTCCGAAGCTAGCCATTAACTAAGAGTGTGAGTAATCACTTTTTTATGCACAACGGGGTAGTCCAGTCCAGTCCATCAGCCATTTTAATGTCCCCACTGCTGGGGCACAGGCCTTCCTTATGGGTGGATAAGGATGATGGGGTAGTACATGGCCTTAATTTACCTCACCTGATGTTAAGTGACGATAAGGCCGAAGGTGGAAGCACACTACACCCGGAATCCTCATCATTGAGGATTCCGAGTGTAGCAATCGCTTTCGCTTTAAAAAATGCTAATAGAGTCCACCGTTTACTGTTTTAAGTATTTTCTACGATGATTGATAATTAGCTTCCACGTTGCCTTATATTCCTTTGCTTTTGATAACATTATGGTGAAAGAAAAGCACTTTCCCGTAAAAAAATAATCAAGCAGCGTAAGGCATATCCTCACTATGCCTTACGCTGCGCCCACGCAAGCTGATTGCGCTTGCCTTGACATTAGTTCGACTGTCGCGCCGCCACGCTCCGCGATGCACGCGCTTGAACTGAGACGTGTGTCGCCTTGAATGAACCACCACTGAGGAAAGTCAGTACATTTTTAAGCCGGAATGCTTAAGCTCAGTCTCGTTTTATCATCAAGAGCTTTTAAGAATTGACATGTTTTCATTTTTTACAAGGTACCTAAAATCGAAAACCATTTCGAGGTTTTTCAATTTCAGACACCGTACATATTTTTTCGGGGTTTTTGATAAATTATTTAATGAATTATGTGAAAAAAACCCTGTAGCATCGAGATATAGGAATAATAAAAAATACACTCCTTTGCGTAAAAAAAGTTGTGTGATTGTCGTTGAAGTGGCAACTGTCGCTGTCAAGGTCATAATGTATGTCAAAGTCTGTGTCAAGAATCAAAATATTTTTCACTTTTGTTCGCTTTGTTTTGAATGTTTTAATTATATTATTTACTTGAATTAGTATTTTAGTTATATTTAACATCTCTCGAAATATAATATCAAGTTTTCTGAAGAATTTTTAATGGCAGACAGTCGCAACACTCGCAACCTCACTAAAGTGGACATCATCATGCTGCTGAAGCTGAAGTCTTCTGCGAAACGTTTATTTTTAGGAAAAAAAGATATTATTTACGTTTCAATTGGTTTAATAAATACAGTTTGATTTCAAGTGCATTAATTTCAATTTTCATAAAACTTTAAAGCAACACACCACTGTAAACGATTTTGCAGGCAGGAACTACACATGAGATTATGGAATCTAATTTACGAATATCATTATCTATTTTTTTGAAAATAAGGTAAAAATAGCGACAATAAAAGAAAACAATCTCGATCAAAACATAAATAAACAAACGTCATTAGCGTCCATAGATTAGGTTGACAGGTTGACGACAAAGTGTATTTTTTACCCATATGGGCAAAGGAAAAACCGTCAGAAATCCTATAAACTGCACTTACGCTCTTTTAGAATGAATAAGTTTTCAAATTAATATTATGTCGACATAACTTAAAATTTTGGAAAAGAAAAAAATACGTGTCTCTTGTTTTCATCAGTAATTTCTAAATAATAAATAAAAAACCAGGACAAAAATTTTGAAATGTTGTCAATTGGAAAAAATTCCAAACAAAAGAAGTAATTACGCTTCAAAAGAAATCAATTTCTTTATAACTAAAATAAAACAATAACGTGCCAAGCCTAATGATGTTTTTCTTTTGTTTAAATTATTTCCTTTTTCTTTTTCTATCAAAGAGACGACGCAGTCATGAAACTTATCTTTAATTAAATTAATCTACTTTTCTACATTGTTATTCTAACTACAACTCAAATTAACGATGACTTAAAGAACACCCCATCAAAGATATCACTTAATTGTTAAGACACACGAAAAGGTGATTCCCAATAACATCCACATCTTCATCAAACACATTAGCTACACGATTTTTATCTTATGTACTTCAAAACCAAATTTTATCTCCACGTAACCACACACCGAGAGCTTGAATCTCAAAATCAATGCTGACTGATAAGATAATGAAACACAACCATTAAAAAAGGCCTCCGCAAATTGAAACATTTGTTCTTATGCTGTCTTTATTTTGTTGACGTCGGAGCTCAAGTTATGTTGGCTAAACAAGATGGCCGTCCGTACCTTAATTAGACTTCGTGGTGACCGTCAAAGCGTATTAAAAGTTCGCTTCATCAGTACAGTTGTTTTCTGCATGAGAGCATCGGCCGGGCGGCGCCCGCGCACCCGGCGCCTTAAAAGGTCGACTTGTATCGAATTACAAGTCTGTTCTAGCAATGACGTCATTTGGAAATAGTGAGCTGTCAAAAAATGTTGTACGGTTTCCTTTCTACATTATGGGTGATGAAAAATTACATTTGAGAATGTTTTTTAAGAGAGAAATTCGTAAATGGACATTGCCATTTGTTTTGTTATATTTAAATTATGTTACTCAATTTATTTCTAGATAATAATGGTGTTTTGACAAATTAAATAAAATTGGTTACATTCATCAGGAACATTATAGTCATATAACGGTAATGTAAAAAAATTTTGAGACCACCCTAAGAAGTCAAAAGTATGAGATTGGACAAAAACATTTACAATTATTAGTCAAATGAAATTAGAAATCAGCATGACATTTTCTCAGCGTCCTTTCTATTTCTTTTTGCACTCTATGACGTCCCAATGAATGATTATTCTACAAATCACCTTCGGCAATATGTAAAGGATTGTTCAAATCCTTTATTTTGACTTTCTCCCAAATCCTCCTTTGGGATATAAACGTAAGCAAAAATTTAATAAGCTTTGTAGGAACATAAAAGTTAATCCTCATCCTACTGAGTTTGACAATCCTTTAAGACCTCACAGATGACGGATTTATACTGAAAATATAATATTTAATTTGTTATTCATTCAACATTTTGATGTATTTTAGAAATGTATATTCAGAAATAGGTTTTCAACTTAAGGCGCTTAATTGACCGAAAGTGGCGCCGTGGTGAATTTTATTTTATATTGTAATTCTAATGCACAATTTTAATAAAACTTCTAGTGAAATTTTTAGGGCCCATATTCTAGTATTTTTAGACGGTATCATTACATCCCTCGTATTCACTGCTAGAAGTAGATAGCAAAACTGCTAAAATGGCCGTTTTTGACACATTTGCTGTCTACTTCTACGAATGACTACGAGGGAGTGTACCTTCTAAAAATACTAGATCATTGTGCCCTAAAAATTCCACGTAGTTTTATTACATTTTTTTATATTAACAACTTATTTAATACATAAAATATTTATTTAGTTAGAACAAAAAGATAAGTAAATTTATTATCTTGATGTTTTACTAAAATACATTAATTACAGCAATATTTAAAATATTACTAGGTCTATTCTTAGTCTAATAGACCGCCCCGAGTAGTCCCCGGTGCAAATGTGTACTTATTTAATTAATAATAACCTCTGAGGGCCCCACTTTCGGTGGGGTATTCATCTTAAGGAAAGTTAAAACCCATTTGAACAAAGAAAAATTTCTTCAAAAGTATGTAAGCTTTTTCTTAAAATATTTTTATTTTTTTATTATAAAGGTAATTGCCAACTGTGTTAAAAATGCGGCTACGGTAGCTTAAAACTTCTCTATGTTAGGGATCTAACTTTAACTATTTTTTAGGAAACAGATTAAAAACTTTCTAAAAGGCAACTAAATACAAAAATAACAGCAAAACCGACGCAAACAACCGCATTATAGTCAGTAGCAGAATTTTGGCAAAGCTCATAAATCTTTTACAACCTTTTTGCCATCTAATAAGGATCATCCCCTGAATTTTTAACACAAAACAGTTTTCACTTTAATTCCATCAAAATACGTCCGCAATTCGTAAATACATAAGTTGAAAACACGAACTCTTTTGTCAAAGCCATTTTTGAACAGAACTTTTCGACTTGTGTGGGATTAAGATCGAAACAATATATTTACATAGAATATCCGATTAACTTCCATATCTGTCAGTTATTAGACAAAGAGTCTGATGTTTTGTTTGAGGACTATCCCTTATTTTTTCACCCTTGGGAGTTAGTGGTTGCCTAGCAAATACACTTCTTTTGGTGTTCGTTTTTTCATATATATCCGCATGAAAAACTAACAAACGACGATTTGGTAATAAGATTAACGTTGACGTGTTAAGTTCTTGAAGAATAAAGTAAACAACTGCTTAAATATTTTGTTATAAATAATTAAAATCATTTAATAAGAAAGGCGCACTTCATTGAAACATGTGAAGTAATCTTTTTTTTCAGAACTTTAGAGCTCCACCAATCACAATTTTCAGAAACATAGTCAAATTGATTGACTTTAATATTTATTGCTGGAAACAAAAACAAACTTTTCAAAACCTTAGTCGATAATATTAAAATAAAAATCATACTGTGTTTTAAAATAATTTTATTATTAAAAAAATAATTTATTATTATAATAATGTACTAATTAGCTTTACATTAATAAGGCTGTTTTTATAAAAAATGCATTTATGAAGAAAATTTCATTAGAACATTATATCATTAGGCAAAACCCGCTCGGTTACTATTTTTTACAATCTCATATTCTTTAGAAATACCATATCTGAGGTGACCCTCGATAATGCATATCAAATCAGTAATTTTTTTTTAAAGCTCCCGACAATACAGTAATCAATATCTTTTCATTACATAAATACTTCTTGCTCGGTCGATTTAGTAAAAACTAACCAACAATAGGTCTTTAATCAGTAACAACAAAAACTTAGATGCGGTTTTCTCTGATGTTAATATAAGCATGATATAAGCACAATCTAACAAGATTAGTACGAGTTTCATCTTTATGTCCTAATCATCTGCTAATTCTGTCTTATTATGGGATATTATAAGTTTATTGGTAAGGATGATCAAAATAATTTGGTGAGATTTGAAATGTGGATAACTTTTATCTACCTGTCAGCCAAATTTCAACATTCGTTTACCAATTGTGAATGAAAAAAACTTATTTCACTTCCCGAACGTATTAATAGGAAAAAAAATAGTTAGCATGTAGTACTGCAAATATAAGACGATGAATGGAAAAACAATATACGCATTTCCACGCACTAAAACTTATCTCGAACTTAGATAAGGTCGAACAGAACTTTAAATATCTACTTACCTACAATGTTTTTCTGTCATCACTTACCTACTTGTGAATAAGCAAATAAAAGAGGCGCCATGCTAACTTACAAAGTGTGAAATTATGTATTAGGTATTTTGTTTTTAAAACCGGAAAACGATCCTAAAATTGGGTCCAGCATCCAAGGTGGTCTCTTATCATCCGGAGCCGTCGATGCTTCCACTGAGACATTTCACCTTTTTTATAGCCAAGCTCTTCGCGACTTCAGTGTAAAACCACAATTATTTTACAGCGATAAAAAAGGCCGAACCGCCTTTTTGGAATAAAAATAAAGCTGGGAATTGATTGCTTTTTAGTTTCTTATAAGTAAAGTTAATTCGGTTTCAAGTATAGTTTTATCTCTGTCTACTTTCCCACCTTTTTACGAAGTAACGTGTGAGTCGAAGTGTCGTAGATACAATTATCGATTAGGCAACGTTATCGTTACCGATCTATTGTTTTTCCGGTTTATTTTTGTTGATTTAGGTCAGTTTTAGGTTATTTAGTGGCGTTTGAGGTGATGCCATTTTTCTTTGGGTTTCATTGAAAGTTTTTATTGCTGTTTCTTGTGAATGGTTAGGCGCCGGTGTCGGTTGTCAAAATATTCAAATAGTCGCTATAAACACTTACTGTTTTTTAGGTTGGGCAAACCCACGGACAATATTTTTTTTTTATAAAGATTGCATTGAGAAATATAACTGGTGATCTCTTGCATATGATCAGGTGCTATTAAAGCAACTAAGGTTTTATTTTTTTATTATCCTGAAATAAAATGACATACATTTTATATGTCATTATTATTGAACGAGAATCATTTTAGGCTAGTCTCGTTTTGTATCGAACTCTACACAACAATGCACTTTATGCTTATATCCCCTGTAATAAGTATGAAAAGCAACTGTAACCCAAGACCGGTCTCTAAATATCGTTTCACTCTACTAAAATATTCAACTATAAAAGGAAATCTTCCGATAATTCTAAAAGGCCGCGGTTCAAACAACACAATAAATATTTTAGTCTTTTATTTTATAAATGAAAATGAGATGCGAAGTTATCACCATCGCCAAAGCGGCAATATTCATTTCAAAACATTGCTACTACAATGAAGTGTTGCCAGCAACAATATTTCTAGTGTAACCATCCCATAATTTTCGTCTGGTATTAATTCCTACGCTTCTACGGCTACCTCAGTATGAAAATTGAGAGACACTGTAAATTAAACTGAGAATCAAATTGCATAAAAGCTGACTTAAATATGTGCATATTATTGCATTCGTATAAAGACGTCAAAAGGTACAGACCACATAAAAGTGTGAAGAAAAAAGTTTTGTTAATAAATTAACGTGATAATTTCTTCATCTTATGACGATAGATAATTTTAACTTTTTCTATGTTGGATTCAAAATTGCCATTATAATTACCTGTAATTTTCAGAATTGGCTTTGTTTTATAATATTTTATGTATTTTACAGACGTCGATTTCATGCAATATTATTTACAATAATTCGCCATAAATTACTTTGGCCATAAACAATTACGCACAAAAGCATCGTATACATCAAAATACAATTATAATTTTCAGTTATTTACGTTGCTTTTTTATTGAATTATTGTAAACTCTCCACTTATCACATATTCGTCATCAGAAAAACAGCAAAAAAACATGTGTCAATTCGCCACCACTCACATTTTAAAAATTAATTTGCTTTTAATTATTTCACTCTATTGTAAACTCGCCACCAAGTTGTATCGTATCATAGACTATTGAAAAATCAACATCAAGTTATGTAGAATTTATTGCCCATGGTCAACAGGTAAAGGAGACCCGCCGATGTTTATGAATAGAATATTATAAATAAAGCATTGATAAACAATTACTTTAAAAAAGTAACAGGATTACATAAATCTAGAGAAGGGTTACTTTTATGTTAAGTTTTCTTCAAAGTACTTCATGAACATCTTAACGCGTCTCATAAGTCTTATATCTAAAATAATAATACTTACTACTAAGAAGTATTCCCTTTGAAACTCACCTTTTTTTACTTATGTTACAACAATCATTTGTATTAGTCAATTATTTTGCAATCGGTACAACCTAGAAAGCGATACGACATCAACGCGCGCACGCGTCCTCCCCTCGTCCACAACCGACTATTTGTTGCAAGCATTCATTTCGTTCAGCCATCTCCCATTCCATTGTTATAGTTCACAATAACTCTGGATTGTCTAGCACTTTGTATGTTTTTATATATTTCGCAACACGTTTTTGTTCAGTCATGTTTACTGCTACTCAACACAAGATTACGATCGAGTTGAATATTTTAATTAAAACTCTTATAGCAAGTTGGTATTGTCTTGTTTTCGGCATAAAACTAAAATTGCAGAGAAACTAAATTAAACAAATGAAGGTATAACAACATCTGAGCAAATTACCTACTAACACTTCATAGGCGCCACTTGTCACATAACTCCTAAGAAATACTCCAAGTCGCCTACATGTGATACGGTTACGACCACCTTCTTGGATGCAATGTGGATGCAATTACCATATTCGTGTCTCTTTTAGTGCAGTGTGATGTACACACGACAGCACATCACGTTATACAGTTGAACTGCGGAAACAGCTTTTATTACGTAGGGCATAAAGGTGGTGTCAAGGTCAACACGTATAGTCTGAGGTGCAGTCGTGTGTATTAACGAATGTGGCGCCACCGATGATGAAAATATAAAAGGAGTTTTCTAACACATTCTATCTTAACACCACAGAACAGAATAGATACTTATTAGTTTTTTTTTTTAAACTTATATCTATACTGTGTCTATACCTTTCACAAAATTGTTTAACAGGATATCACAGAATCTTGTACTTTTATTCGTTCGTTTCGTGGAGATGAAGATGCAGAAAATAAAAAAATAATAAAACCAGTCAAGAGCGAGTCGGACTCGCGCACCGAGGGTTCCGTAACATCATAATTGCACCATCAAACCACACTGCAGAGTAGAATAATAAAATTAGTATTGCAGTTTTAGGTCAGCGCCATCTCTTGACCGATAGTGGAACTAATGTTAACTTTTTTAGAAATTTGATAACTTCTAAAAAAGTGTGCTATATTGAGACATCGTTTTATTTTTCCTGTAATCTTTATATAAACTGATATCACAGAGAATTATTTCAGATTTTTCTTTTTGCAAACTTCGGAGATAAGGGGGGAACGGTATTTTTTTACATATTTCATCATAAGTCGAAAACTATGCGGGTTTTAAACAAAAAGAAAAAATGATTGAAAACGTGCAAACGTTCTTTCATATGATACCCCACATGCCTTAGTACTTCAAAATTTTTAAGACCCCTTTTCAGTCCCTGTTGTAAATAAGATATTTATTTTTCTATTCATTTTTTATTTGCAAAATAGTTGGGCAAACGTCATCTTATTCCAAATTTCGAGTTGATACCATAAGTAGTTCTCGAGATATCCAGCTATAACAGACAGACAGACAGACAGACTGAGTCACACCATAAGGGTTCTTTTTTTACCATTTTGGTACGGAACCCTAAAAATACAAGGAAGAATAGAAGAAATTTTTGTTTTATTTGATATCATTATCATTCACCTCTCATGTCAAACCTTGCTATCAAACTTAAAAAAAGAAGTTGTTAAATGCAAAAATTGCTCAAAAAGTTTTGTGATTGTTTTGATTTCTTAGATTCATTTAAATGTTTCCAGACGCGATATAATTGCGACCACACTGCATGCAATTACATGTTTGTGTCTCTATAAGCTCGGTGTGACATACTAACGACCACAGAGCCGACAGCACAGGTAATGTAAACAGAAGTATAGCCATAGACTTAATGATTGTACGACATGCCGATTGTATTTAAATACTTTTTATTGCACTAAAAAACAGTTACCTATGTGGTATTTTTCATGGGCGACTAAAGCCGCACAACTTTTGCCGCACAGCAAACATCGATCGTGTACATGGCAATTCGGCGTAGGACAAAATTATCTGATCCGGTGGCAAAAACTGGAACTTCGTTATTACATATTGTTCCCTAGGTTACGCCATCAACCACATAGACAACAGCGACGCCATCACCTGCGATTCAATTTTGGAAGAGACTTGTTAAAATAAAATCGCCCGCCACAGGAGACTAAAATGAACCCATGTAAATAGTCCATCCTACTAATATTATAAATGTGAAAGTTTGTGGGTATGAATGAGTGGATGTTTGTTCCTCAATCACGAAAAAACTACTGAACGGATTTGGTTGAAATTTGGCACACAGATAGTAGATAGCCTAGATTAAAACATAGAATACTTTTTATCCCGATATACCCACGGGAACGGGAACCACGCGGGTGAAACCGCGGGCGGCCGCTAGTCTATAATATAAAAATGAATCGCTGAATGTCTTGCTAACCGCAAATCTCAAGATCAGCTCAACCGATGTCGCTAATTCTTTTTTTGTTGTGTTGGTTATTTATCAGGAGAAAGTTCTTATGGAAGAACTGTATAAAGAGAAATAATATAAAGAAAATTGCGCGGAAAATAAGAAAATTTAAGAATACTTAACCACGTTATAAAATTTAATTTGGACTATAAACTTTTTTAATGTAACCTTATGACGTTTGACATAGAATTGATAAAATGCGGGCTGCAAAAAAACTGAATGTCGTTTAAAATTCGAATTCAATATTCATAAATCATAACTAAGACAGGACAACGTCTGTCGGGTCAGCTAGTGACACTACAAAAAATGTGAGCAAAGGTGGCTTATCTCTTAAAGAGGTTGTAATATCAATTCAAATTTCATAGGTGTTATCCTAATATAATTGACTAACGGTCAAAAATTTTTCAGTCAGGAAAAGTTCTTTGTTTTTTTAGGATAGGTTGTTAAATTTGATTCGTAATTATACAAATTTTATTTATCATCGCACAACACACAACTTACTTTTTTATCAAGTTGTATCTTAATAGTTACTTAACTAATTTCTTTTTGAAATCTTATAACGATGATAAAAACATAATAAATGAAAGAAGTAGTATACCTATTTTTTTTTCTTCCATTCTTGATGTTTATCCTTACGTCTCAAAAATTAATATTCCATCTAATTCTTAATATGTTTTCATAAATCATAATATTTATGTGGAAAAGAGAGTCAGAAGAAATTATATTTGCTTACTTTGCCAGGTCTATTTTCTTACAAGTCTATGCATTTAGCTAAATGGAGACATTACCACCATGTGTATTGCCCTAGCTTGTGTTTAATAAGCGATTTCGATCATCTTTATGTTTTGTTACAGACAAATAAAGTAGTAAAAATAATGGAACACGTTGTAACATCACGGGTGGGAAGGGTTTATACCATACACGTCCAGTATTCACTTGACATTGCCAACGACAGTAACGGAGGCAATTATTTGTTTCACAACAATTAGAGTGACAAAAAAGTCTAGAGCGCCTACTCAAATGATCACTAACTACTAAAATTAACGCTATTAGAATAGAATAACAATGTATGGGAATGACATAAAGCTAACGCTTAGCACCTGCACCTGCACCTAGCACCTGTCAATCCCATACATTGTCATTCTAGTAGAAACTAGCGTTACTTATAGTAGAATGGCCATTTGAGAAGTGGGGCAGGGCTTCCATTTTGCTTGATCTTGATAACATAATAATAGTGTCTCGATGGTGTTTCAATGGTATTGCTTTTAGTATTTAGTAATAAGAACGTGTATCAAGAAGCAATACTATTAAAACAACATTGAGATACGATTTTTAGTTACTTTAACATTAGCAGAAAAAACAGAAAAACGCAGAAGTATATATTCAGGATTAGTACTATAACCTAGAAGTCACGGGTCATCTTCTTTAAGTACCGTGTTTTAACAACACCGCATACTGAGAGAGCTAAGAGCTCATTTCCCATTTGTTACAGCTCTGCAGCCAGCATCGGAGCTAGAGTACTGACCGCCCCAAGCAAGATTTGAATTTTGACCTAAGACTTATAGACTTATTTTCTAGCTATGGGTCAGAAAACTGCACCCCCTGAGGGTTTGCACCCCTGGCAGCTGCCCCCCTTGCTAGCTCCTAGCTACGGCGCTGCCTGTAGCGTTGGAGATGCTTAATAATTAAAAGTGCTGAAGGCGTCTAGTTATCTGTAGGTAACGTAATCTCTTACACACGTGTGTAGAATATACTTGCTTACCACCTAAGTAGTATATATTCATTTAATTGTTGTGATTAAATTAAATGGGTACCTATACAGATGATGAAGCAAAATCGAATTGAATTTTAAGAAGTTAAAAACAATTAATTACGCTGGGAGTATACAATTTATTTGATTGGGGGGCGGGGTATGCCCAAATACTTACATGACTTACAAAAAGAATGGTCCATTCTGCACAGTCATTTCTTTTGTGATGGATGATGTCATAAAGATACATTTATTTCATTATTAACATTTGGTTACATCTTCAGACGCTTATATTTATTGCTTAAACTGATTTGCAATACTAAATCTATTGTATAAACCCAAATGTAAAAATTTCAAATGCAAGTTTTATTTAAAAAAATCGGTTGGCACTCCGGGAGTGCCGGCAGAAGTGAAAACTTGAATATTAACGTTGTGCATTTTTGATATTATGTAATTAGCGGCAAAGGATTAAAATTATTTCTTTCCTATTACTATACAGTCACACAATACTATCAGTTTGTAATTAGAGAAAAATTCTAAAGATTTCGCGCCAGTGGCCTTTTTAATTTCTACATGCACGCATTCTACGATTTAAACTTATAAGTCTATGATTTCACCGAAGAGATCGCTGCTATTAGTTCCATTTTCAAAATTAGCGCGTTGCTGGTGACACATGTGTTTACATGACGCCTTAAAATGACGCGCCGCCATTTTCAACGCGCCCCGTAGAAAGAGAGGGGGATACTTCCGCCGCCAGCTGCTGTCTTCTCTCCATCCGTCACATCCGTCTTACGCATTTTCGATCAGCCACGTCATTCCTGACGCGAGTTTAGCATTTTTTCCCCATACAAAAAGCGCACAACGCCGCTAAAGAAGTTTTCACTTCAAAAATATATAACATTGCTAGACTTGCAATACCAAACCTATTGATAAAATATAACCCAAGTATAAAAAATTCAAATGCAAGTTTTACTAAAAAATATACATAAAATTGGACATTCTAATAATTACAAAGACCAAATGAGAAACATCTAAAAGACATGTTGTCAAAATATTTACTGAGTATAGCCACACAACATGGCTAAAGATATATGCGATTAAAAAGAATGTGTACGCGTATGTCGTCATCGTGTCAGTTTTTTATATAAAATATACTGAAGTTTGTCAGGATGACGTCACATTGGTATACGTTGTCACGGTAATGATATCTATTAGTATTCTAACTTAATACAAACGGTCGAAATGCGAGCCGAACCTCGCGCCTTGAGTTCGGTCTGCACTCGGTACACTTAACAGTCGCGAATGCACCGCAGTGGCGAACGAACGGTGGTATTGTTTTGTCTTGTTTTGTGATTAATGTTTAAAAGTTACAGAAGAAAAATCTATAGCGGTTGCATAGCCACATGACCATAGTAGTGGCATAGCTGAGAGAATGCAACCTCCTTTTATTGCATTTAGTTTTTATTCATTACAATCGTCTTTTGTCGACAGGGTCAAGTTAGAATAATATAAAGAGATAACATTACCGTGACATTGTTATTTTAATTCACATAGTACAATGTTTTGACCCGTATTAATTATACTGGCCACTGAAATCAAACCATCGTCGATTCACACGACAAATTGGCGTCCGGCCAGACGTCAAAAAAATTCGCTCCGATAAAAAAAACGCTTTATTGAGGCTAACAAGGGGACCGATGCTATCGCCCGTATTACTTTCATCCCTTATCTGAAACTGTAGCAAGTGACCGCGCCCTTATAATTGGTTAGAGGTAGGTTTACATGGTGGTAGTGTGTAAAAATATTTAGCGGTTTTTGAGGACTTTTATGTGCAAGTTGGTAATCAAAATATAAAATTAAGGCTTTTCGCTTCTGGTTAACTAATTAAAACTGAGGTAACAAATCATGATTTATCTATATTTTTCCAATTTTTCAGGAGTGACCATAATGTATTCATGACAATTACGATCTAATATTAGTATATTAACAACAAGGCAACTTACGATCGACATAACTGTTTTAACTTGATTGCATTTATTATGCCAATCTATTACTTACTTTATATTGTTTCAAATATTAAATCATTATATTATTATTTTCTAATAACAATAATTGGCCATGTTTCAAAGTTATCTAATAAATATACAGGCGAGCGCGGGAAGTTAGTATTTACATGCCCTACACAAGTCTGGCATAAGGACCGGGACCCGTGGAATCCAAACCGAGATACATTAATAATAATATAAATATTTATTTCGGGCAATAAACCCATACATCAAAAATTCCACTGCATCAATACCATGTAAACCTACCATAATATTTTTTGTGAATAGTTTTAACGATAATCATGTCACACGTTTTTTATAAGAAACCACACAGGACAAAATGGCGTTACCATCAGATTATCGCTGACTTGTGGTTGGATTATTACTTCATTTTTTCAACCGTCGCCTACCTGTCGAAAATCGAGATCTCTTAGCGGATAGGACAAATTCATTGCCTAGTATAACTTGACCCTTAAAAACCCAAAATTATATTGAAAACAGAGGTTTCACTAAAGCGGACCCTCTTTACAAATTAATAAAGCAAGCAAGCTTCTTAACCGGGTGAATATTTTGTTTATTATAACTATTAGAGATTTGTCGAAACATTTTAGTCGAGTGTGTTATACACACTGACTTTATTTTTCCTTAAGCCTATTTAATATTTGTGGCAACTGTTAGAACCTGATTTGGATGTTTGATTAAACATTGTTGTGTGATAAAATTCTTCCAAGCATTTGACTTAATATAATCCACTAAGGTTCATGAGAATAGAGGCTTTTTAATGACACTACAAAGTGAGGCGTGAAAAAAAGGCGAAACCACAAAACAAAGTCGTTTCATGACTGCTTACCCTTATACGGCACAGTGGAAAGAAAACTATTTTAAGTGAACACCGGGTATAGAAATATTTACACTTTACCACGCCTAGACGTTAAGGCGATTCCCTGACCGAAAGTGGCACCCTCAGAAGTTTTTATTTAAAGAATTATTAAAAATAAAAAAATAATTAAATATAATTTGTTTGTTTCAGACTTCCAAGGGTCCATATATTACAAACGGCTTTAATTGAAAAATTATAATAATGAAAACAAGCTGCACTGATTTACATTTTTGACATGCAAATCGGGGAAACTAGCAAACAAAGGAGAGTCTAACCTCTCCGATAACATCCTCAGAATGCCGTTAGAGCTCCCCCGTATTCTTCTGATGACGGAATAAGACTTATTCCGCATCAAAGCATAGAAGTCATCAGTTCTAGCATCGGCGAACATGCCAGATGCACTGCAGTAACGTGGGAGCCCCAACAAGGATCTGAAGATGTTATTGTATAACACACGCAGGGCATTGTAGGCACGCTGGGTAAAACTGGACCGCAGACCACTGGTGTAAAAATTTTGACAGTAGGCTTTGAATAGAGGATTTTAATAAAACTTTGCGTGGAATTTTAGGGCTCATAGTCTAGTATTTTTAGAAGGTATCACTACATTCCCTCGCAGTCATTTGTAGAAGTAGATATCAAATGTGTCAAAAACGGCCACTTTTAGCAGTTTCGCTATTTACATCTAGCGGTGACTACGAGGGAATGTAATGATACCGTCTAAAATTACTAGAATATAGGCTTTAAAAATTCCACGAGAAGTTTTATTAAAATTGTGTATTAGAATTGCAATATTAAATAAAATTCTTCGCGGCGCCACTTTCGATCAGGAAAGCGCCTTAAGGGCTCCACACATAGTGAAACCGACCATGTAGGAGCTCTATGAACAATTTACTGTTGAGTTATAGCCAAGATAACAGCTTTACTGCGTCAGAGCAGTTGCAAAAGTGTCGCTATATATCATGAAACCTCTAAGACCACCAAGACAGTGTGATTGAAATTAAATGTTTTATTTTTAGGGAATTAATACTTTAGCATACCAAAAAAATACATTTTGTTCTCCAAAATGAGTAAATGCTCACCAAATCCTAAATAGACTAGACGAAAATCCTAAATATCCGCTTTACCGTTTCAAAGTCATGTTGCCCAAATGGCTCACAAAATGCCGCGGCATTGCATGGGCTTTTGTATTCTTAATACAAAAACCCATGCAAGAAGCTTTGTATTTAAAAAAATGTTTTTTTAATATAAAAAAGCACGTATTCATTTATTACGCATTTTTATTGCACAATACCTCTAATCTTAGGTTCACATTTTCCGTTCATCGTAAAAAAACTACATCAGCGTAAAAGACTCGAACCGCCAACTTCAATCCCAAACCACTCGTAAAAACCATGAGCCGTGTAAAAAGCCTATTAAATTCAATTGACACTCAATAAAACCCGTTAATACACGAACTTAACTTGTTGAAGAAAATTCTTTGTGGTCAAAAAGCAATGTAAAATTCTAAGAAAAAAATTGGTAATAACATACTAAACGTAGCTTTTGATTTCAATTATTATCGTGGTTTGACTTTGTTCAAAATATTTTAGGTGATAATGATATTCATTTTTATAAATCAATCTTTTCAATTTTTAACATAAGTTTGGATAATCCCTCATCAATAAAGTCCTCTAAATGAAACAATACTCATATGTACAGTATCAATACACCATGAGCTCTAATACTGTATCAAAGTAAGTACTGTAAAAGATATGCTACAGACACGGGGCGTCGTCTGCATCTCACTCTCAAAACCACAAAAAAAATATTATGCACAACGGGATAGTGCTTGGCCTTCGCCTCACCTGCAGGCTGATTATCTAATTTTCAATGAAATTATTTCAATGTTTTGTTGCTAACACAGTAAAATTTCTATCGATGAAATGCGATTACGTAAAAGTGAACAGAAAGATTTGTTGCATTGCTATCGTCTTTCTATCGATAAAACACTAACATGAAGTTACTGCGAAACTCGGATAACCCGACTTATTTAAATAGCCAGTGTTGCGGTGCAGAGATATGTATAAACGAAACATTTTAATCTAACAGTGTTATAATATTGTTTATGTTTTGAAATTGTATCTGTCAACTGTTGGGTGCATTCTCCCAGACAAATCTCTGAGTCATCGATCGTCATAGAGTAAAATTTAACCAACGAAGTATGGAATGTTCAATATTTTACTTTCCATGGTTAAAATGTATTCTATGGCGATCGAGGACTCAGAGATATGTCTGGGATAATGCACCCACTGCTTCGACCGAAAGAAGTGAAAAGTTTTTAGTTTATTATTGTATTGCACGTTTTTATTTTATAAAAACGTGCTGTGAAAGAAAGTAAGTGTATTTTGTACAATTATGCCCTTTATCAACACATCACGAAGAATGTTAACTTTAACTTGTTTTGTAGATAATATGGCGCCAATTCGGTCCATATAGCTAGAAATACCGAAAAATCGGTAGGTTCGATACCACTGCTCATAGCACGCTGACTGATCTTTAACTCCTTCTTACGCCGTTCTTTCTCCGCCAAATTCCATGATATTGAGCCTGCCATTGTTGTACAGAAATTGTTTCGAGTTGTATTTATTTACATATTCTGTATAAACAAAACACAGAAAATCACGTTAGTATTCAATTCCGATACTTACATTTTGAAATTTAGATTACAGAAAATAGTAAACTTGAAAATTGCACCTTTAGAAACAGCTTCTGGGTTGTTTCAATTGCAATGACAATTGTTGCCAATCCAAGCTGTCACTTTGAATGCAACAACTTTACATAATCGGTGTTTCATACGAATAATTTCTATCGATAAGCCAAATTTCGGTTTCAATTTCAATAGCATTCTGTTAGCAACTGAAACTGTCAAATCGTACATCCATAATCGCAAAAGCAACTTGACAGCAACAATTTCATTAATTTCAAACGAGAATTGTTAGCAACAGCTTTAGACAATCAGCCCACTGATGTAAAGTGACGATAAGGCTGAAGGTGGAAGCGTACTACACTCGGAATCCTCACCACTGAGGAACTGGCTATTGTAGGAAATGATGGTAGGTATGGTATGGATCACTCCATAGCCATAGGTTAGGTAGCCACTGATAGGAAGGCCAAAGCGGTAGATCTTCCTCCGGGCTGGGTGGTATTAGCCCGAGGACCGCGGTCCCTCCGGGCTGGGTGGTATTAGCCCGGGGACCGCGGTCCAACCGAAGATGGTTGGCAGTTGTATATACAGGGTCACTGGAAATATGACGTATTCCTGCTAAAGGGTTATAGATGAGGTCAAAACAAATATTTTTTGTTAGATAACTTTTTCTCAAAAAGTTAATAGTTTTTGAGTTAATTGAAATTAAGTATTTTTTTACCAAAAGTACGTTTTCAGACACAAAAATTTAAAATAAAAGATAACTACTCATTCGATTCCGGATTTTTTATTACTTTGAGATAAAAAACACTCTAAGTGTTGATAATGAATAAAAAAAATTACAAAAAGTACAGGTGTTTATAAAAACTTCAATCCTTAAATGCATTTGTTATTTTTATTTTTTCAAAGTTTTTGGAAACGGCAGCAAATATCTTTAAAAAATTCCTAGTAACTAAGCGTGCATAATATTTTAAAAACATCACCATCTATTCAGCTTTCAGTTGAGGTATAAAACTTAATAATAACTTTAATAAAAAATTAGAAATTAAGACTTAAGTAAATGGCAGTCCCATTTCATGTAGCAAAAATTTCCTACTTCGAGCGCTTCGGAGGTGGCCGTATTATCTTACTTATATCATAAATGTGAAAATTTGCTTGTTTGGATGATTGTTAATCAATCATGCAAAACGGCTGAACGGATTCGGATGAAATATGGCACACAGATAGTTTAAAATCCGGATTAAAGCATAGGAGGATACTATTATCTTGGTTAAAGGTCCCGAAGGGATTTTCTCGAATGTAAATGCGGATGAAGTCGCGGGCGGAAGCTAGTTTGCCATAAATGGTCGTGCTTACTAAAAATACTTTTGTCCGAGTGAGTTTTGGGACAGGATTATTTTCCGCCGATGAGTCAAAATTTTTACAGACGGCATCAAAAATAACCATGAATTATCAGCATTTTTTAATGCCAAGCTGCTGGGGAACAGGCCTTTCTTTTGGCTTGTGGATGTATAGAGCGGACGGGCTATAACCCACCACGTGGGCTAAATGTGGATTGGTCAGTGTTAATGACTGTAAATGTAGCCAGGACCAACGGCTCAATGTAAGGTACATTGAGTTAACACTGACCAATCCGCATTGGACCCACGTGGTGGGTTATGGCCCGTCCGCTTTATTCATCCACAAGCCAAAAGGGAGGCCTGGCATAAAGGCATTAAAAATAGTATCCTCCTATGCTTTAATCCGGATTTTAAACTATCTGTGTGCCATATTTCATCCAAATCCGTTCAGCCGTTTTGCATGATTGATTAACAATCATCCAAACAAGCGAATTTTCACATTTATGATATAAGTAAGATAATACGGCCACTTCCGAAGCGCTCGAAGTAGGAAATTTTTGCTACATGAAATGGGACTGCCATTTACATTTACTTAAGTCTTAATTTCAATTTTTTTATTAAAGTTATTATTAAGTTTTATACCTCAACTGAAAGCTGAATAGATGGTGATGTTTTTAAAATATTATGCACGCTTAGTTACTAGGAATTTTTTAAAGATATTTGCTGCCGTTTCTAAAAACTTTGAAAAAATAAAAATAACAAATGCATTTAAGGATTGAAGTTTTTATAAACACCTGTACTTTTTGTAATTTTTTTTATTCATTATTAACACTTAGAGTGTTTTCTATCCCAAAGTAATAAAAAATCCGGAATCGAATGAGTAGTTATCTTTTATTTTAAATTTTTGTGTCTGATAACGTACTTTTGGTAAAAAAATACTTAATTTCAATTAACTTAAAAACTATTAACTTTTTGAGAAAAAGTTATCTAACAAAAAATATTTGTTTTGACCTCATCTATAACCCCTTAGCAGGAATACGTCATATTTCCAGTGACCGTGTATATATGCTGCGTCGCTGAGTAAACTCCGTCAGCCAAATGTAGGTTTCTCTCCATACTACGATGCTATTCCATACTCATATTCGTGTTTATTCGACACCAGCGCTATCTAGTAACACGGTGATGATCTTGTTGTAACCGAGTGTTGGTATGTGCGGCGGTACGAGAGATGCCGCTACACTATCTTACCTACAACTGCCAGAACACAACAATTTTTAAATTTCAGAATTTGGTAAGATGGTGGTAGCTAGCCAGGCGGACTTGAAATAAGCCCTACCACCAACCAAACCGAGTGCAAATTGTACCTCCCCTGGGAATCGAACCCGGGACCCCTGCATCTTACACGGGTGGGTGAACCACTAGACCACAGAGACGGTCACAACATATTGCTGTTAGGCCCTTTACTCATTTGTCGGCGCGGTATAGATTCTGTACCGAATCTGTACCACGCCGAACTGATGTTACGCCACAGAATAGATAATAGTGCGCCGTCAAATGAGTCGCTCTATTGAAATAATAGGCGTCCAGTGAGCCGTATACCGAGCATGCTGATCTCGTGCTGATATGCTGTGCCGACAAATCGGCTGTGCAATTTCAAAATCTAGTAAGGGACACCTCCGAGAAAAAATAGGTTTTCGCATTATTGGGCTTCTTAAGTCATAAGGCAAATCGATTCACATTGTCAAAACATCTAAAAGAAATTTTGAAATAAGATTTGGAAAATTGAAAAACCTAGCAAGTACACAGTCTTACGACTGAACTTAGGCGAAAGAGCCTAAAAAACCATTTCAAAAACATAGCAAGTATCTACTCAATGTTCCGGGGCCTCCTCGGTCACCTATTCGTACACACACACGTTATTTCATGAATTTCATTTCCTTTGAAGATAACACCCGTTTTTTTATGAAAATCTAAAATGAAAATTGTATCCTCGCAATTATTTTTAATTAAACTTATTTAGTTTGATGTAAACAACGCATATTACGGCTACGGTATTGGTCTTTTAACACTCTAGTAATGACACTTACTAGGTTTTAACGTTGTCAAACCGGCTGGGTCTAAGTTAAAAATCAATTTAATCATTAGTAAGAGCTATAAAACTTTATCTATCATTTATTAAGATATATGGTTAAACTTTGTAGGCAGCCAAGGATATACCGCATCTTTTGATCCAAGACTCATCACTATAGCTCTTATAGTTTCGGCGCGGTAAGCTCTCAAAGTGACTAACTCGTTTTTTGGCTCTCCTGTAAAATTTGTCTCGTGTCCCTTACTAGATTTTAAAATTGTACAGCCGAAATAAGTAAAGGCTGTGAGTCTTTTGGAGGTTACAATTTGTAGAGACACACCAAGCAATACTTTATAAAATTACTAAAACTTCAAAGAGCAATAATTTAAACAGAAACGCTGCCAGTCTGCGTTGGAACAGTAATGGCCCTTCGCCACGTGTTATCCAGATAACAGAGTAAAAAGTGGCGTGTCTCACAATCTTTATTACTCTCCTCCGCTATATATCAGGGGCCGTTATTAGTCTAGGTTTAGCAACCGAATGGCTTCCGCCATTCTTTAGTGATGGGAAAATAAAAAAATTGGTTTATAACATTCGTCATCAAAAACTGTAACTCTATCTCATCTACTCGCAATAGTTACCTATTTTGTTATTAGTTTCATTTTACATAAAGTCGTATTAAGGGTACAAACATACATTATTTGATGAAATTATTTTGCAATCTATCGACCGCAACTAAAAATTACATGAAACAAGAAAATTCTAATAGGTAATACAATATATTAATTATTGAATTATTATTTTCATTATGATAGTGTTTAGCCCCCTTACTAATAAAGATTGTATAGCAGCTGCATAGTTACACAGTGTTTTGTCACTTTCTTTTTAATGTCAAATTCAAATAGTTTGACAGAGAGTAACCATTGTGTAACTATACATCTGCTATTCAATTTTTATTAGTAAGGGGGTAGGTGTATAATATTTTCTACAATTGTTTTTCCTTTTTGAGGTTAAAAAAATGGCCGCCAGGCGCATTACCGATTGGCGGGGATTATACTACATACTTTTTATGTCTCCGTGTTAAGTCTGCATAGACTAACTCAGACCCCCTATCATGACCACCGAAACACGATACGCGATATAACGCTTTAGCGACACTCAACTGTCAAAACTCAAAATCCAATGTCTTTTGACAGTTAAACACGTTTCGATGGTTATGCTAGGGGGGCTAAGCGACTGTGGATAACCACTTGCATATATGTAGATAGATACATGGAACCCAGGGACCGGAAAACCCCTTTTTTTGGTTAACTTCATTGATAGGGAAACCCTATTAAAAAGCTTACCAAATGATAGGGTTTCCCTTTCGTAAGGGTTAGTCGACGTCATGCTTACCGTATTGATAGGGTTTTTGAAAATAAGTCTATGAAATACCCAATTAAAAACCCTTTTAACAGTTAGCGGTTCATGAAATACCCAATGAAAACCCCTTTAACGGTAAGCGATTCCGGTCCTTCGGCCCAAGTGGAACTAGGTATAAATTGCTTGAACACGTTTTAAAACCCCTTCATGAAGCCTTCATAGGGTTTCCCCGATAGGGTTTTCGTATTCAGTAAGTCCTTACTTGAGTTACCCTTTCGATAGGGTTACCGTATTGATAGGATTTTTGAAAACAAGTCTATGAAATACCCAATCAAAAACCCCTTTAATGGTAAGCGGTTCCGGTCCTTGCTCACAATTTCGAATCATAGGTTCATAAGCTATGCCATTTATGCATTAAAATACAAAACCTATAGTGTATTTTGTAGTTATACCAAAATTAAAATTTCAATTAATTGTTTTGTAAATCGATTAATTTTTAACAGTTTTTTTTTGTCTCACCAATTAAGCACATCACTATCCGACTGATAGAAAACAATAAAGGTATCGCAGTGTGGGTGTTCCTAACATCGACTTTGTTTTATGGTAATACCATTTTTATTAAGGTGTAGGCCATTATGCCAGCGAGTAATATTTCTGTCATTTTAAAAGTCGCATTTCTGATAAAATATCGATAAGATATCCATGTTATATTCCACAACACTGAAAACAATTAACGTAACAAAAATACGAATCAATTAGCAGAAAGTTTTTATCTCACAAATTGAGCTTTCACTTGTAAAATCCACTGCAAAACCCTCTAAGATTATATCAAATCTCGCTAAAAAAACAACCAAAAACAAAGGAATCTCGTATCTTGCCAAGGCAGCTCAATCGGGCGGGCGAAGTATGTTATTTATTATTGTAGATTATCACAACAAATCACCCGACCGATTGCCATACCGGAATCATTTGGTGTAACCGGAGAACACCCCTTATATTCGATGATTGGACAAATAAATATATTTCCCGTATCCTGTTTATCGGGTTTAGGGTGTTAATAAAAATGTAGAGGAGTGTCGGGTAGAATGGGATAGGGGAGTGGTATGTTATTATTGTTTATTTGATACAAAGCTTTGGCTTATCAATGTAATATAAATATAATGAGATAAATATTCAATCAGAGAGATGAATTCTTTTTTTTTTGTTTACATTTTGCTTATACTATATTTGATAAAATATGTCTCACAACTCAGAATAATTTAGTTTTGAATAACTACATTAACTTTCTACTACTTAATCATGAATAACCAACTTAATTTTACATAACAGGAACAACTCAGTCTTGGCTATAATTAACATGTTTGTTAAAAGTTCTATTAATTTATTCTTACTAATATTATAGATGAGAAAGTCCGTTTGTTTATTTGTTACGCCTTCACGTCTTAATTACTCAACTGATCAGCATGAAATGTTGCAGACACGTTGTCAGGGGTACATAGAAAAACATAGGGTACCTTTAATCCCGAAAAAAAAAGTACTGTTTCCAAGGGATAAAGAAATAACTAACCACGCAGACGAAGTCGATGGGCGGCCGCTAGTTATTTCATAACGTCAACTGATATCTATTTATCTTCTTAGAATCGGTCATGGTAAGAAAAATGTTACTCAAAATGTAAAACTTTTTTCCCTTTCAATTTTTGTTTACCCCACGGGAGTAATTTCTTACCTTCCCATTCTAACCTCACCTCCCCACCTGGTGTGAATGGATCCATGGTCGGGGTGGCCCGCGTCCGTCGTGCTATCGTTCCCAATAAATTAGAGGCCGCTAATACAAGCCGTGCCCTCACAGAAGACTGGCCGTGTCACCCACTAATGTACTACCATGATAACACCTTCAAAATCACCTTACTACACCACCACTTTAAAAAGAACCCTAATTTTACCAAGGCTTTTAAATTTCAAAGCTCAATTTAATGTGGTTGTGGTCCATGCACATTCGTTTTATTGAGCCAGGATAATACTCGCTCTTTTATATCGTTAGTTTAGGATTCGCCGTCACGTGGTACGTTGGCGTCATGTAAATCCTTGCTCACTTTATTGTTGATGTGACGTGGCTCAATGATTTCTCTCGATTTATGCTTTTATGGTTTTGAACGAACTTTGTTTTTTTGAAGTGAAAACTTCTTTAGCGGCGTTGTAAGCTTGTTTGTAATGAGGGAAAAATGCTAAACTCGCGTTAGTAAGAATCACGTGACCCTGATCGAAAATTCGTAAGACAGATGTGACGGATAGAGAGTAGACAGCCGGCGGCGGAAGTATCCCCCTCTCTTTCTACGGGGCGCGGTGAAAATGGCGGCGCGTCATTTCAAGACGGCAACACTTGTGTCACCATAGCAACGCGCTAATTTTTAAATTCAATGTCAAAACTCTAGATTTTCTGTCAAGCTATGGATAAGACTTTCGTACTGCAATTCGTGCAAAATTATTCCCTGACCATTCCAAAATATCAAAAATGCACAACGTTAATATTCAAGTTTTCACTTATGCCGGCACTCCCGGAGTGCAACCCGATTTTTTTTAAGGAAATATGCTTTCTTAATAATTTTTAAATGTAAATGCATATAAGTAGTAAATCTTTAAAAATTCGCTAATAAATACATGTCGTAACTGTCAACAACTTTGATTAGGCCTTTTTCTAGTTCACTATAGAACTATAAACATTATATTATCATTTCTTATAACTTTATTAGAGCTTATCGAATAACGTAAGTAATTAAAGTGAAACATAGACTTAATATAGTATTTATTATATGGTTTGTGAAATCAAAGCAATTAAGTGACAAAGTTCTATGGCTTAGCTTAGGAATCAAATTGTCTGACTGTATATAACTTTGACACGAAAGTACCAAATAATAAATTTCACACTCGCTACTGGTACTGTTAATCACATGTAATAAGACCTAACATCTATACCTACCTGTGCCTTAAAACTTGCTGTTTATCAAAACTTACAAGTCTGCAAGTACTTTACAAAAGAAAAATGTTACAAGTTCATATAAATTATGTCTTTTTCCAAATAATTTATGCAAGACACTTGTAAAAATTTTCAGACGGAATGGAGAGTCGCCGGACACCCTCAGAAATACTCAGGATTTTCCATTGTGTTTATTACAAGTTGTAAGTTTTTTTAACAAGTTTTTATTTTTTTGATTAACGAAATTACTAATATAAGGGTGAAAACATATTAGTTAAATAAACAAAAACATTTGCAGCGTTTAATTTAACTTGTTTTGATAAACAGATATGTGGTATAATTACTTTCATAAGGAAAATGCTTGTTATTAAAAAGTACAAGACTTGTAAACACTGACGTCCACTATACAAGTACGCTGGACAGGCTATTGTCACGAAATGACAGCAATTTTTTGTGCCGATTTGAAAATCGCCATATTGGCACAGTAGTAAGTGTACTTGGAACTAATTAGTTCCAAGTACACTCACTATTGCCAATGTATATAATCTACTGCTCTTAGCGCCAATATGGCGATTTTCAAATCGGAACAAGTGATTGGTGACGTTCGCCTGTCCAGCGTACTTGTATAATAGACGTCAGTGCTTGTAAGTTTTGACACAATATAGAGAGAGTACAGTAGTTGAGCTTAGCACTTGCGCGCTCGAGCAACGCACACATAGACATCTCTCACCGACACTGTATAACTGCAATCACATACCACTCTCAAAACAGTTCGAGTACGTGACGCAGCGGCGAGAGCTGTCTTTGTGTGTGTGCGATGCTCGAGCGCCCGTAGTATTAAGCTAAACTTCTTTTAGTCTCTCTATTTTGTGGTTTTGATAATAAACAGGGTACAGATCACAATAGTATAAAAAAAAAGGTTCTAGATCTCGTTAGCACTTCCATGTTAACCACTCGGCGCGCTGTCACTCGATCACCCAGTTTATCAATAAAAGCGAAACTTTTCGCATCTATCGCTATCGGCCGTTACGAATAGGCTCTCGAATAGGATCCGACGGTGGGCAGCGGCGCGGACGGGGTTAGGGTTGCCAGAATCTTCCTGACATGTCAGAAATTTCAGCTATCTCTCAGGAGAACAGTAAACAACTGTAACTGTTAAGAGGGCTTATTTTGCACACTAGCGCCGCCATTGGGAAAAAATCATAGTTCTTAAAGCGAAAAGTGGCACTTTTTAGCAATATAACTACATTAAACTGAATGATAAGCTAGGAAAATATTGTTTAAGCGATAAAGTGTACCACAACGTTCCTTCGGAGTGCACTACAGAGAGATAAATCACAATTTCGTGTTTATTATTTATGTTTCTTTTCCATTGGCGGCGCTAGTGTGCAAAATAAGCCCTCTTGACAGTCACAATTTTGTTCCTGTTCTCCTGACAGATCGCTGAAACTCCAGGGACCGTACTCTGAGCTCTAATAGCAAGCTCAAAGTAATGTTAATAAAGAGACAGAGCTATACATCGCGTATAGCGCCATCTCTAGCACAACATCGCTTCGATATTACTTTTGGCTGTCATTGTAGGGGGCTGATATGTCAGGAAAATTGCGCAAATGGAAAACAGACAGCGCGCTCTTAAGGATTTTTGAAATCCTAAGAAGAAATAATAAGTGTGTACATATTTATTATGTAGGGGATTATTCCCAACCGACCCTACGTCTCTGTCCCCACAAGAGATATTGAGGACAAAATTTCAGGTAATTTAACGAAAAGTCAAGAAAAATGACAGGAAATCGCATTATATGATCTGGCAACCCTAGACGGGGTGGGCAGCGGCGCGGAATTGCGGCGCGAGCGCATCGCGATTTGTCGTCGCGATCTTGTCGAGATAGCAGTACGACTAGCGGCAGCTGGCTTAAAGTGAATAGGGTTATGCAAAATACTTAATCGATTAAAGAATATGTAGGTAAGAATTGACGAATATGTAGGTAGGGTTTTAGATTTAAGGCTTTCACAATGCTATTTTTATATTAACATAATTATCTAAAAATTCAAAAATTATATAGCTGTTTCATCTTAATTGATCGTCTGACATCTGTAAAGGTGTTGCATTCGAATGTTGAAGGTAATTCTTCATATTGATGAAATAACGCTAGCTTACAGCGTGAACGTAAAAAGTACTAGAAAATTTCGCCGCTCCCACTAGCGACTCGGTAGCATAATTGGTCAGTGCATTGGGGGCCGGAATCCCAAGGGTGCGGGTTCGCGTCCCGTCTGAGCTGCTACGGGTGAGTCGCTTTTTTCTAGTATTTTTTCTATTAAAATAATTAAAATATTAAAATAGCATTGTGAATGCCTAAAATCAAAAAAATCAAAAATTTCTATAATTTCTTTAAAACTTCATCTTGGGAGTGGAAGAGAAAATTGCAGAGTCCGCCCATAATTAACAGGTCCTATACCCCCTTCCGGTCTCACTTGAATCATTCTGATATGAATAAGCACCTACCTCAATATTATACAGGACTCATGGAGTAGTAGCAAAATAAAAAAACATCATAATTTCGCAAATAGAGTAGAGGTATTTGTTTCCTCTGCTTGCAACCTTGCAACTAGTGCTTATCAATTATAACAATTAACACTTCTTTCATCACTTAAATATAATGGCTTAGGAGTCATCAGCATTAGGAAAAAACACAACTACAATGAAAACAAAAAACTAGCCAAGCACTCATCAATTATTTATCTCGATAGTGACCCATTGCATAAACCAATGTTTAATTCCCGGAACAAAAAGTACGAGATCGCAAGACCTCTCGTTAAGTCCATCGGAGGACGAACTACTCGGTTGATTCTCGGTTGTAATCGATTCGACGCATCGATGCTTATTCAATAATCGAAACATGTCGGTGTCGCGACCCTACTCGTAACTTTCTGCATGATGCGTAATCTTATTAATTTATGAGACTGTTTTAAAATTACTTCTCTGCTCAATTGGATCGCAATAAGTACTGAATAATAATGAAAGGAAGCACTATAGAGAATAAGGATATAAATTCTTAATTACTATGAGAATTATTACTTACACTTTTCATTTTCATTAACCACCTTAGTTAGATATACTTCTTCGATATTTGCTGAAAAAATTTGACGAAAAAGTCAAAATAGTTGGAATTTCTGATAGCAAACAACCCACAACAAATTAAGTTTCATTTGATCTTACATTTTTATCATTGGAGTAATAATAGTACATAGCTGTTCCTAATTTTGATATTATCGAAAAAAGTAAATTTCTGCGAAATTAGGTTCTGAATTCTTTCAAACTAATTACTTCGTACCTAATCCTTTTAACATATACTTTATGACGTTGGCAAATTATAGGGGATTTGCCAACCTAACATTTAAGCTCATTTATAATAAGCGGTCTCGGTAATAGGTAACAATGTTGCTCAACACGAAATTATACTAAACTTAATCTCCGTTTAATTACTGCATTGTAAAATTTAACAGGAGCCGTTTTTGTGGGAAAACATCGATGCACTAATATAATAACTTCTGAGAATAATACTCGTCTTGGAAACGTTTATATAATGAAGGCAATGAACACTCATCTTGCCCTTTAAACACCTACTAGTTTGGTAAATACATAGTAAAATTTTGTATTCGTCGTAATAATTGTTGCCTAAATTTTATGACGATTTCATGAAGGATCTACTAATATTCAATTTGAATCGAAAACACACACAACTTACTAAAAGTTGGTTCAACCAACGTAACGCAAAAACTCTATGCTTATTACGGTTCTAAAAAAGTCGGTTGTGTTCACGCTTAATCTGAACTGCAAAGAAGTGATTTTTTTATGCACAACGAGGTAGTGCATGGCCTTTACCTAACCTAATGTTAAGTGACGATAAGGTCGAAGGTGGAAGCGCACTACACCCGGAATCCTCATCACTGAAGAACTGGTTATCTCACCTCTAACTGCCAGTACACAACAATTTTTAAATTGTTGTTATGGCCTCAGACTTAGGTAAGATGGTGGTGGTAGCTAGCCAGGCGGACTTGAAATAAACCCTATCCCCCCGTGGAAGAAACGAACCTGGGACCTCTGCGTCTTACACGGGTGGGCGATCCTTTTAGACCACAAAGGCGGTTAGTTGATGAATACGCAAAGCCATGTTGCCGACGAATAGACAAAAGAAATCGATTCCGAAATCGATTTTATTCGTTTTCTTAGCACATAAACGCAACATTGACGATTGATTCTCGGCCAGGAAAGTTTTATGGCGGTGTATACGATCTGGGATTATATTTCTCGACCTCGTTAAACGTCCTTTATGTTTGGGAAACTTTGTTGTAAATGTTAATGCGAATGTCTTCTTTATTTTAATACCGTAGAAACAATCCGGCGAAAATTAATACATTGAGATATAAACATTTGCAATTAAAAGTATATTGGATGAGAAAGCTAACTAAATACACACAAAACACAGCGAAACGCAGGATGGACGAAAATCATGCAAAGGGAAGAAAATGAAAAGTTGACGACATGACAAGCTTGCACATCACAAATAAAAAAATCTGTAGATATTTAGTGGTATTTGCGTTTTGAAGTGAGGATAAAATTATACGTTATATTTTACGGAAAAATATATAACGCATTTTCATTTCAAAGAAAAATTGCTGTTATAGAGCTTACATAATAAGCTCTATACTATAACACAGTGAAAAAAATTTTTTTTCCGTAAGTTTCAGTAGATAAGTATATGTTTACTCGCACACACAAAGAAACAAAAGATTATCAATACTTTGTTGAGTGGTTGAATGCTCATTACCTTCTTGTAACACTGCTGCTATTTTTTATTAAAACATAATTCAACAAAAACAATAATGTACTAGAAGTTTCTCATCGAGCGAACTAATCAGTTTCGATTACTTACGTTACTTTTAATTTCCCGTTCTATTGTGTCAAAATGTTATGGCGTTTTTAGTCGGCTCGTTGCCTATAATTATAACCACTGACTACTTAACTAGTTTGATCGGCCATCAATCAGGTGGCTATTGTTTAGTTATTGATTTATCGATCGGAGATCTATAAAAGCTGTATGGAGAGATAGTTTTTGCGGTAGTTGATAGAATCGTGTTTAATTGAATTGTTCTTGGTGAAATTAATATGCTGCTGGAAAGAACTCAACAGAAGATGGAATATGTAGGTTATTATAGTTAAATTGCTAGCTTGCTTCAAAAAAACATTACACAAAACAACAAAGACAGCTCTTTTTAGGAGATGAAGAACAGATATTTTAATTGTGTTGATACAGGTAAAAATAATTAACTATTTGGAAAGTAATGTTCTATAACCTGAGTTTAAATTATTTATCCGATGTCAATTTATTGTATCGCCAATTTCTCACAGAAACTAACAAGTAATTCCCTCGCTTTCTTCCAGTGTACACAATGCCTTGAAGACACGTGACCTTTGTCTAAACTCTAATGCACTGTCTATCCATAGTGATAGATAGCCAAAACTGTAATTAGCTCCGTACTATTTGTGCCGATCCCACGATCTCGAAAGATATGCTTCTCAGAACTTCTCGCTTCGGTTAAAAGGTTTTCGATTAGATAATTATACGTAATAGGGGATGGGTGATACGCTTCGTATTGAGCATTCTTCAACAATTATCGCTCTTAGCATTTTTGTTTAATAATTCAGTCGTAAGATGCAAGTATATTAAAGGGAAAGGTAATCGAACAATACAACTTACAACCACCAAAGACGCTATAAGATACAAAATTTTAGAAAGTTACTCATTTTTTTCGGATTTTCCTACTATCGAAGTCGGAATTTCAGAAATGATAGTGAATCACTATTTACGGTTTTATGTTCAATAATAATGACAGCTTAGCAATTTGAAAATAAAAGTTCATAACATTTACGCAAAGCAACTACATAATTAAGAGACGTCGTGCGTGTTTAAACGAATTCTAAAACCATAATTTCACAATACCAATGTTGGATTGGAAGTCTGTAGGTATTAGTATTTTTGAAACATTATTGGTTTTACGTTCAAATCAAATAATTACTTACACTTTCTTTTCATGTGCAAAAACTTCCTACTTTAGAAAATATTTATTGGTGGTGTACAAAAAAGAGGGTAAGTGTTTATAGATCTTGATATCGATTAAGCGGTAGCTTAACCGATAATAGCTCTTACATGTCAAAATCGATATTGATGGGCAATTTAGCTGTCAGTTTTAAATGGCGCGGTGTTATAATTTCTGTTTGGTTAAAAATGGCGTTAAAATATTTTGAGATTTTGTAAGTGTGTGTATTCGAAAATTTCGAAGCTGGTTATTAACCACAAAGTGTTATTGTTATTGTAAATTGGGATTATTATATCCAAGTCATTATATTTAGTATAAGGTTCGATGATTATGTAAAAATACATGAAGGCGTGACGTTTAATAATGCTAACTTTTAATCTACCGTCTATGAAAAATGTGCTTGTAATGCCGTTTACTTATCTTGAGATCACAGCGACCGAGTAACAGCGAGACACCCCGAGGGGTTAGCGAGAGCTACCCTGTACACTTTATACTCGTGGTGTATGCTTGTTGAAAAAATATCAATGTATCAATATATCGATATTTTTGTTCGATATATCGATATTTTTAGCCGATATATTTTGTTCAGATATATTCGATACATCGATACAAAATAACCAATATCGAATATGGTATCAAAATCGATATATTTATGAGCATCATATCACTCAAAAGTCGCTAGAATGGCGAGGCGGGACGCTTGGTGGCGCTACTGCTGCTGGAGACCTTTGTACGGGCATTTACCTCAATTTTTCATTTATTTTAAATCCTACTAATATTATAATGTGAAAGTTTGTGAGTTTTTGGATATTTGTTCCTGAATCACGCAAAAACTACTGAACTGATTTGGTTGAAATTTGGCACACAGATAGTAGATAGCCTAGATTAAAACATAAAATACTTTTTATCCCGATATTTGCACGGAAACGGGAACCACGCGGGTGAAACCCCGAAATAATAATAACTATGGAAGTTGGATAGTAAATTAATTATCGATTGCAGAAAACCAAAATACTTCAGTATGTTGGAAATAAAATTGATATTCACAAGGTCTATAAAATTTTATTGAGATTTTTGAGCTAGGCTGAATTAAAGCATTATTATTTTAAAACTGCAAATGTTCTCTGAAAATTTGACCGATTTATCGATGTATCGATATTTTTTTTGCGATATATCGAGACCGATATTGATATATTTATAAATATCGATGTATCGATATATCGATATTTTTTTCACTTTCGACATCCCTATCGTGGTGTCTCGGCGGGAGTGTACCGCTATCATTATATTATGTACTCGTATCTTTCAGAACACAACTACATAACATAATAACTTGGACGAATCAAGTAACATAACAATTAAATAGTTACTAAGACCCAAACAAACATTTCCTACCTCAAACACTTCACCATCACCATCAGCCATTTTTAATGTCCACACTGCTGGGACAGCGGCCTTCCTTATGGATGAATAAGGAGGGTGGGCCGTATAACCCACCACGCGGCCCCAATGCGGAATGGTGGGCGTTAATGACTACAAATCCAGCCGGGACCAACAGAAGCACGGAGGAGCTCGAGGTAATAATTTTTTGGTCTCCCATCCCATGACCGACCCTTGCGAAAGTTGCTTAACCTCCGCAATCGCTTGGCCAGGCGCTAAACCATTGCGCCACCGAGCTCCTCAAACACTTACAAGCAAATAATAAATTAAAACAAATTGGCAATTACTCGGGTAATACGCTCGGCTCAGCTTAAATTAGCTTAAAGGGCGGTCATTAGGCCGTTCCATTTGCGGGCTTCTGTTACGCCTTTTTGTACAGCTCGATTACCGGCGATAATGCACCGATACGCATCTCCCGAGGAATGTTACATACGGGCTGATGTTTTTTATATCAAGGGTGTTAAGGTACTTAGTAACAGTAACTGAAACAACCGGATATCCGAAATAAAAAGCTATCCGTAACTGTAACTAAATCCGATATAAAAGTTTCAGATAATTTGGGATATTCGGACAGGGGAAGAGTCTAAATGATTTCATATCCGTAACTGTATCCGAAACTGGTATAAATTATTATTTCTAAATCCGTATCCGTATCCAGATCCGAAATTTCATACCTATTATTGGGAGGGTGCGAAGGTATAATAATCGATCGCAGCGCTCATGGTGGCAAAAAGTAGAAATAATGAAGGCTCTGTAATCTGTTTTAAAACGATATTTAATTGATTACTAGCGATACAGGAACAATTATATATGTTTATTATCACTTAATAAAATTATTAAAGTAGCTTTATCCTCTTGTTTTACAAAATCTACAACTAAAAAAGAAGTAAACAAACCCTGATATAACCAAAATAAAACACTCTTTTTGAATAGATCTTACTTGCCATATTTAATTTAAATGGCCAAAAATGATTTCACAACACTTTGTCCACTCAAATCACAGTAATTTTGAAATTTACATTAATAACACAATATGTATAGTATTTTTTAATATTTTGTCACAAGCCGCCATTACATATCAAAACGTCAAAACGGTCAGGTCAGAGCCAACAAAGTTGCAATACGCTAGGTGGCGTTCAAATCGTGCACGGAGCCAATAACAGTCTTGGTTTACATTTAACTTCGCTGTGAATTTCAAAGGCGTTAAAAATGTGTATGGATTATGTTATTTTATTACTCACACTACTGTTACAGATTTTGTTTTAGAATACGTGCATAAGCAGAAATTATCAATGGTACAAGTGACAAATTCATTTGTACCATTGATAGAAAACTTCCAAAGTGATAAATGTGCTTAAAAGTAAACACCATTTTTTTTCTTTTCGTAAATAATTTAATCCGTTTTTTAAAACATGCTATGTAAAATTGCAATATCCGGTCGTTTTAAGTTTGCTTTATACGGAACAACCTGTACACGCATGTTAGGAATAAAATACGTCAGGCTTGTCAAAAAGACGTAGTGGTCACGTCAATCAGCGGCTCCTTGCGAGCAAAAAATAAGAGTAGCGCCAATTATAGGAGGCTTTACCCTTAATGGCTTTTAGTGCGTTGATTAGAGGAAAACGAAAGGTGTATGTTACTGCATTTTTTTACGTGAATTCCGGAGTTTAAAGGTGCGGAAAAATTAAGATAAGATTAGAGTTTTATTTGGAAACAAACAATGGATATTTAATTAGTTGGTTGAATTATCTACCGCTGTAGTACTCAAAGATAAATTGTAAAAAATTTAGTGTTATTAAAAGGTATATACCTAGATATTTTTTTTTTCGGCGGTGGCGTGCTTTTTATAATTCCTTTTGTTAAGTTAAAATTATACTAAAGTAGATGTTTCAAAATCATTGCCTACTATTTTTAGGGTTCCGTACCAAAATGGTAAAAAAGGAACCCTTATGGTGTGACTCAGTCTGTCTGTCTGTCTGTCTGTCTGTCACAGCTGGATATCTCGAGAACTACTAATGGTATCAACTTGAAATTTGGAATAGTTTAAGATGACATTTGCCCAACTATTTTGCAAATAAGAAATAAATAATAAAATTAATATTTTTTTTTTACAACAGGGACTGAAAAGGGGTCTTAAAAATTTTGAGTGAGGTAACTAGGGCATGTGGGGTATCATATGAAAGAACGCTGTTTGCACATTTTAAAACAATTTTTCCTTTTTTTCTTAGGCCGCATAGTTTTCGACTTATGATGAAAAATGTAAAAAAAAATACCGTTCCCCCCTCTTATCTCCGAAGTTTGCAAAGAGAAAAATCTGAAATAATTCTATGTGATAGTAGTTTATGTAAAGATTACAGGAAAAATAAAACAATGTCTTAATATAACACACTTTTTTAGAAATTCAAAAAACAATTTTTTTTTAGTTTCACTACCAGTCAACAGATGGCGCTGTCCTAAGCATGCTAACCTAAGGGACAAAAATAGTTCCACTATCGGTCAAGAGATGGCGCAACCTAACACTACAATAATAAATTGGTGGCTGGTTCTAATATAATTACCTACTATTTGCCGTACGAATAAACGAAGAATAAGTTCCTACTTAGTAATATAGTAATATAATAATAATGAGGAGCTCGGTGGCGCAGTGGTTTAGCGCCTGGACCAGCGATTGCGGAGGTTAAGCAACGTTCGCAAGGTTCGGTCATGGGATGGGTGACCAAAACTTTATTATCTCGAGCTCCTCCGTGCTTCGGAAGGCACGTTAAGCCGTTGGTCCCGGCTGCATTTGCAGTCGTTAACACCCACCAATCCGCATTGGGTCCGCGTGGTGGGTTATGGCCCGTCCTCCTTTTCCACCCATAAGGAAGGCCTGTGCCCCAGCAGTGGGGACATTAAAATGGCAGATGGACTAGTAATATAAACATTTTGCAATGTGGAGTGGCTGAAACGTTTTTCAGTCACCATAAGCAGCATTTGTAAATTAACTGTCCGCCTGTTCGCCCTTCCACCTGTCTGCCGTTAATCCTACTTTTTAGGGTTCCGTAGCCTAAATGGCAAAAAACGGAACCCTTATAGATTCGTCATGTCTGTCTGTCTGTCTGTCTGTCTGTCTGTCTGTCCGTCCGTATGTCACAGCCACTTTATTCCGAAAGTATTAAGACTACACAGTTGAAACTTGGTAGATAGATGTATTCTGTTAACCGCTTAACAAATTCAATACAAAAGTAAGAAAAATAAAAGATTAAGGGGGGGCTCCCCATACATAGAACTGAAACTGAAAACACGTGTTGGGTGTCTATAGATAGGTCTTTAAAAATGACATTGAGGTTTCTAAGACAACCTTTTCTCAAAGTCAACCGTTTGAAAGATATACACCGCCAAAGTGGTAAAATGTGTGTCCCCCCCCCCCTTTAACTTTTGAAATAAGAAAGTGAAAAATCTAAAAAAGATACATACTGTAGATCTTAATAAACACTTTCAACCAAAATTGGTTTGAACGAGATATAGTAAATAGTTTTCGAGATATAGCACATTTTCCAAAACCGCAAATATAACTTTGTCATTCATACCAACACTGTGAAAAACAAAGTTATTTTTGCAGACGAAAAATGATAGGTGGTATTAAATATGGTATGGTATAAGGTAACTACGGAACCCTACGGTGCGTGGCCCGACACGCACTTGGCCGGTTTTTAAAGACTGTCCTAAAATAACATATCCAAATATATTTATGATTGTACGGAACCCTCGGTGCGCGAGTCCGACTCGCTCTTGACCGGTTTTTATTTCTAAGACACATTAATCTGCCCTCCTTATTGCAAATGCAGTACTTGCAATAAGGCGGTTTCGAGATAAACGCGGGAAACCTATTTTTTGATATCTATGCAACAAGTCTATGTTATATAATATTTAAAGTCTACCTAAAAATTAAGAAAAAAACCGGCCAAGTGCGTGTCGGGCCACGCGCCATAGGGTTCCGTAGTTACCTTATACCATACCATATTTAATACCACCTATAATTTTTCGTCTGCAAAAATAACTTTGTTTTTCACAGTGTTGGTGAATGACAAAGTTATATTTGCGGTTTTGGAAAATGTGCTATATCTTGAAAACTAATTACTATATCTCGTTCAAACCAATTTTGGTTGAAAGTGTTTATTAAGATCTACAGCATATATTTTTTTTAGATTTTTCACTCTCTTATTTCAAAAGTTAAAGGGGGGGGGACACACATTTTACCACTTTGGCGGTGAATATCTTTCAAACGGTCGACTTTGAGAAAAAGTTGTCTTAGAAACCTCAATGTCATTTTTAAAGACCTATCTATAGACACCCAACACGTGTTGGTTTGAAGAAAAATTTTTTTTTCAGTTTCAGTTCCATGTATGGGGAGCCCCCCCTTAATCTTTTATTTTTCTTATTTTTGTATTAAATTCGTTAAGCGGTTAACAGAATACATCTACCTACCAAGTTTCAACTGTGTAGTCTTAATACTTTCGGAATAAAGTGGCTGTGACATACGGACAGACAGACAGACAGACAGACAGACAGACAGACAGACAGACAGACAGACATGACGAATCTATAAGGGTTCCGTTTTTTGCCATTTTGGCTACGGAACCCTAAAAATCAAGCTTTCTATTGACATATTTTTTTTTTACTTTAACGGTGTCCTCTAAATAAAATGCGGAATACTGCATTTTTATCTACCATTTTGGGATTGTGGGCATTACAGTATCGCTAAGGCCAAATGCAGTATCTGTGTTTATTACTGCAAAATTACCTAGCATGTGTTCAAAACTGTGTTTCTAACTAGCAATTCTGTACTATTTTCATGCATGGTACTAGTTAAAAGTGTTGGCTTCAGATACTTAAGTAGTGAAGAAACAAAATAAAAAGAATTTTTGGTAGGTAAACAAAATAAAACAAGTTATTACTATTACCAGAAAAGTAGTTTTATACACTGCTAACTTGACTGCTAAGACATCTGCGCGTACAGACATTTTTTACGAATTACAATGAGAATATTATTGGTATTAATTCAGATGTTATTTTAGAATTAATTAGTACCTTCCTGACATTTCAAGACCTATCCAGGGGCTGTGGTCACGGGAGGACTTAAGTAAAAAAGTTGCTCATAAAGTTAATCAGAAAACAAGAACTAGCTACTGAATCTACCGCCAGTTACTCTCAGAGTAAGAACTGGTGGAAGAAAACTCATAGAGGTTGTGTCGATCTCTCTTTTGATCCCTATGTTCAAAACGAACTAACTGTATCTTTAGATCCCGCAGTTGTGATTTAGTACGGGATTTTAGTTTAATGAATTATGAGGTCCCAAGCTGGTGGTACTCTCCAAACATATTCTCTATTGAAATTTGGATACTTGTTGATTTTAATTAGTCTTTGGTCTTTGGCAAGGATTTGTGGTTTATCATTTTTAATGTAATGGATGGGTCCTTTTGAGGCATGTTCACACTCTGCAGTCTTGCTATCGCGCTTGTTCTTCATGTCAACTACATGTTCTTTAATACGCGTCTCTATACTTCTCTTTGTATGCAGTCGCAATCTAGTTTATAGACGCCTGCACCTTGAAAAGGGATGTTGCACTTGACAGGTCGTAAGAATTGGTTTATCTTCCTCGGCGGCTCGAAGTAGATCTTGATAGCACTCTTCAGAATACCTTTAATCTTGTCAGTGACACCTTTTATGTAAGGTAGAATGGCAGGTTGTCGTTCTACTGTGGCTGGCTTGATAAGGTTTTTGTGATGGAGGCGTGGTACTGGCAGTTTGTTACTTCGCAGAACTTGCTTGACATGCTGAAGCTGCTGAGCCTGACAGCTGTGTCAGGTGTAATTGTTGGTCACAGATCCCGCTTACCCTCTGAAACAAAGTTTCCCTACGGTAGGTAGCTAACTGTAAAAGATGGTGGTGGGATTCACCATTGAGGTATCTATATGTAAGTGTTGCTTTTCGATATACACAGTGTGGCTCAAGATTTGATCAGAGTTACTGATGAAAAGAATGTCAAGGTAGGCTAGTTTATTATCTGCCTCTAACTCCATAGTGAGTTGAATATGCGACCTACACCAGAACTAGATAGGTACCTACTTAAATAAAGAAAATAATAAAACTTACCAAAACCATTTGAACATTGAATAAACAAATTATTGAAAACAGTACTGTCGAATACTGCGTTTGTCTTTAGTTTCTATTACTTTTAAAGAATTATATGCAAAATGAAACTGCAGTAAACGTATCAAGTACTGCACAACCTTTTAGTACATGCTGAATACTGCAGATCTTGTTAGCATGAGCAATACTTTTGTGCAAGTACTGTGTTTTGCGTTAGATAAAAAACATAGTTATAATAAAAAAATAATGAAAATTATTTTTTTTATATATAGATTAAGCCCTCAAGATGTCATTTTTGCAAAAAAGTGAAAATCCCAAAAGTGTCGATTACTGCAAGTGCAATTAGCAGGGCAGATTTATTATACACATCAATCTGATCTTATTTCTTCTAAAGACTTCTTTTTTTAACATACTTAAAACACAACACTTTTGGAGCCGAACCCAATCAAGAAACGCATACCTACCCAAGTCCACCAAACAATATTCTTCAATCATTGTTGAGAAATAGGAATGAAATTTTTAATTCAACTATTTCCCCATAGAACCAAATATGGCGTGTCCCGGATCTAAAATTAGAGATTCATGTTCCGATAAAATTGCAGTGATTAATACAATAGAGTCATTTATTAGTCAGAGGTATACCCATTTCCGGTATCCGAATAAAAATTCTGATTATTTCCGTACACCGAAATTTACTAATCGATTTCACAATCGATTGTAAATCGGAAATCACGTTTAGCAAACAATCAAATGTAATCAATTTACCAAAATACATGTTATTCGTTTGTACATAACAATTACGTTTTGCATTGATAATGAACTTGAATGCAAGGTAAGTTGGAGAAATAGAATTCATGGATGGTTTATATTTTAAGCTTTATTATTAACTAGCGGCCGCCCGCGGTTTCACCCGCGTGGTTCCCGTTTCCGTAGGAATATCGGGATAAAAAGTATCCTATGTTCTAATCTAGGCTATCTACTATATGTGTGCCAAATTTTAACCAAATCTGTAGAGTAGTTTTTGCGTGATTAAGGAACAAACATCCAAACCCACAAACTTTCACATTTATAATATTAGTAGGAAGTAGGATAATAGATAGATAGATAGAATCATTTATTTGCGAATACTGAGTATACAAGTTCTTATATAAGTACAAAAAGAATACTATTTTGGCAGTTCTACAGTTTTTGTCTTATTAATGTAGGCATGCAAATATTTTGTAAAAAAAAAGAACAGAAAAAGGCTGATTATAGTTAATTTAAGGCAGTCACATTGATTAAGATTAATAAATTCAATAAAGTCAATCGTTAAATTAATTATCATTCTAGAAAAATAGTATAAGATATTATTAAAATGTCATCAGTATTCATCAGCTTATTACGCTTAAAAGTATGGTCAGAAAAACAACAATATGCCATAATAAAAATAAAGAAACAATACAATGTCAAGAACTTTTCTGATCTAAGTACTCTTTAATCGAGTAAAAACCCTGTTCTGAAAGCCAGGAAAAAAAGGTTTCTTAAAAATATTTTTCTCCACGGAGGGCCCTTAAGTTTAGTGGTAATTTATTAATTATGTATTTTTATAGCCATGCAGTAAACATTTTTTCTGAAGAAGGCTAAATTGCTTTTTGGTATACATAATTTGTTTTGTCTACATTTTCGTGCATTCACATTTAAATGCATAATGTAAGTACCTTACCTATCTAAATATCAATTTCCTACCTACTTTACCGGAGCGTATTAATGGGAGTTTTTCAAGATTTTTATTTCCCTGTTTCGTGGTCGCGGGATAGCTAACTCTGCCTTTAAATCCACCATAATCATTTTTATTCATTGGATTGATTATCTCAATTTAGTTTTCATAGTTTTCAATTCATAGGAAAACAAAACAATGTTTGAAATAAAACACTTTTTAACAGATACTAGAACGGATTTATTGAAAGTACTTTGATAATTAGTTGGTATTTGGTTTGAATTTTTTCCCGACGTTAAGACGTTAAAGTTAGTTTCTTTTGCAAATAAATTACTTAATAAATATAAAAGTTGAAGGTGGGTAATCCTCTCCAAGTTTTCTTTCGCCATTTTTTTCTTGGGGGCCTCCCAATTTTGAGAAATGGTGGTAGATTCAGTAGATTTGAGTAAATCTAACGAACCTACAAATCTAAAAGAGTTTTTTAGCATTAATTAATTAATTCACAAATAGCACATTATGAGACAAGTTAGCGTAAGTTGCTCATTGCACACGAGGCTGTGGGTTGCAGCTCGTTGTTACTAAAAAACCTACCAAGTGCGAGTTGGACTCGCGCACGAAGGGTTTCGTACCAAAAACAGCAAAAAATTATGTTTGTTGTATGGGAGCCCTCTTAAATATAATTTTATTCTGTTTTTAGTATTTGTTATTATAGCGGCAATAAAAATAAATCATCTCTGAAAATTTCAACTGTCTACCTGTTGTCGTTATTAATATCGAGCAAAAAACGGCAAAAAAATCACGTTTGTTGTATGGGAGCCCCCCTTATATATTAATTTTATTCTGTTTCAGTATTTGTTGTTATAGCGGCAAGAGAAATACATCATTTGTGAAAATTTCAACTTTCTAGCTATCACGGTTCATGAGATACAGCCTGGTGACTGACAGACAGACAGACAGACGGACAGCGGAGTCTTAGTAATAGGGTCCCGTTTTTACCCTTTGGGTACGGAACGCTAAAAAATAACTGTATAAATTGGGAATGCTCTCATACTTTAACTTTGTAGGGATAATTCTATAACGCACTAGTGTTTTATATATTATTGCACAGTGTTTGTTATAGCTCGGTTTATGGCCCTAAAAGCGATGTATAAAAGGGCTCACATTACGAACAAGTGTGTTGAAAATTAAATTATAACATTAACTTAAACCAATTAAAACTTTTTTTGTTTAATATTAATTTCTGAACGTCTTTATCAATTCATCGCTTGAGGCTACCCTCAAGCGATGAATTGCTCATGAGCCTACGCTCATGAGCAGTTTCAGTACCCTGTGACCACGGCAACTGCAAAGGTGCCGAAACGTCGGGAAAATTAAAAACCAAATCAAATACATAAAACCGCGCTTTATTTCATGACTAGTGAACGCGTTAGAAGTGAATAAAATAATGTTTGGTCAATGGAATTTAATATTAATTAAAAAATAATTTAATTGAACGTCAAGTAAACAAATAGTATTTTAATCATTTAAAAAAATTAAAAACCGTATATCACTTTATCTTAATACCTAGAAATATAATCGATGTATAAACAATCTTAAACAAAACAGAAATTTTTATCTCAATCACATAATAACTATTTCTGTTTTCTAGGCGTATCTATGAAACTATAATAACAGGCTCTATATCTCAACTGTCGTCTGTTTGCGCTCATCCCCTGCCACTGGTTGACGTTTTGACAGACAGACAAAAATTTTAATTGCATATTAGATACCGCCTTATATAATAATAGGAATAACAGATGCAATGGGTGCTATTAAAGAAATTATAGTGGTCACGTTACAGTCTATTTAACAGTGATTTTGAAATGTTATGTGGTGAAATTGTTTACTTTAAATTTGTATGTATGTCACCGGCAATGAATGAAATGCAGGCATTATATACAATGCCTAGGCATTGTAGGTTTCGAGGTTATTTTTTTATAACAGAAATATTCTTATTTTACATATTGCCGGTGGACCAGCAGGCATTGTATACAATGCCTAGGCATTGTATACAATACTGGATTATACACTTTGCCGATAACATGTATATTTTTATTTAAATATACTGTATCGGGATTTTCACCATGTACCTTTTTATTTTTTTATTTTTTTTGAGTGAGTTTGCAGACTGTGGTACCGGTACCGACCGTAATAAAAGAACTAGACGGAGGGTAGACCGATTCGTCTGCCAATAACATCTACCCGCACGTGACAACCGACAGTTCTTCCGTGATCATGGCGCATGCAACTGCGCCGAAATATCGGAGTCTCAAAAATAAAAAGGTACATGGTAAAAAAACCCGATACAGTATATTTAAATAACGTTAATAACCATGGAAATTTAAAACAATGTATATTTTTACCGCTTATTCGTAAAATAATATAAAGTATCTGCAATGCTTTAGTAATGGAACTTACCGCCTTATTACACAAGTCATCACATTTAGATTTAGCGTGAAAAAAAAATCAGGACATTGAACTTTGAAACTGTAAAGTATGTTATAACTTGCGTAAACCATTACATTCGATTTTAATTAAATCATATCAAAATCTCTTTTATGTAGCAACTCTATTAAATATGTTTACTAATTTTGTAGGGGTAACAAAAAAAATATTAGGTAATATAAGATTAGTAATCTCGCACAGGTGGCGCTCACCATAATCTTAAAAAACACAATTCGCTTCCATAGGATATTCGTAGAAATCGACGTCTAATAAACGATTCGTTTATGGCACCCGTCCTTAACGTTGCTCCGTAGCCAATCACACAATAGCTTTGGTTCATTTCATCTAATCCCATATACGCACCGCCGCCGTTTCCCATAAACTATTTGATTAACTCCAAGTGTAATAGGCCCAATGCGTGAAGGGTGCAACTCAATAAAATTTGTTTTTTAATTACACTTATGGGCCTGATTGGCTTTTGTTTTCTTTAATTTCAGGCGGCAAAGGAACCCTTTAGCTATCGGCCTTATTGACGATTTTATAAGGTCAATAATCATTATTGACAGTGATCATATAATTAACTAGAGGGTTGAGGGTGCAATTGTAACGGTTTCGTTTAAAAAAATCAAGTTTTGAGAACCGGAGCTTAAATGGTAGTATATTTAATTCATCTTATTACTAGATACTACAAAAAATCTTAGTACATTATATTTAAATTAAAATTATTGCACATTATTTATAGCTTTTGTAACAATAACCATATAAACATTTTACTATCGACGGTGTGGTAAAACAGAATAACCTTGTACAGCTTAATACGATTATCATAAGTAAAAAACCTTGAACGAAAAGATAACCTGCTTTATTACTTAAAAACAGTCATAATGTAGTTAACCAATAGCTTTAATTTGTAGCATTTTTTAAAAAGGGGCTGATTCATTCACCTGACGTAGGTGAATAAAAAAGTGGTGTCGTTTTTGTTTTATATGCGAAAAGTCGTAAATTACTTCTTCAAAAGTGTCCCATCTCCGAACCCATTAATATCATGAACACCAAGGTGGTCATTCGATAAGGCTGTTGAGACATGTTCCAACTTATGCACTGTTTGGACACACATTTTTATCTAAATTACGGTTTTGGAAGCCCCTTACATATCTATTTGAATTCCGAACTCAATTAAGTGTTTCCGAGAAATCGACGTACCCAACACTTCTAACAAATTACTTCTCCAAATTTGCATTAACGAATGAGGTGTTATTAACAACATTTTTCACACTTGTAAACGTCTTTATTTGTGAAATTGATTGAAAGTATAAGTCTTCTATTTAGCCCACACAAAAAGTTTGAAACTAGACATTAATTAAGAAGGAACTTTATCTGGTAATCGTGTTGGTGACAAATTAATTTATTTAATCAACGGAGATGCGAACGCAATGCCTCAAGGGGACAGCGGGCGAAGATAACATTGTATGTGATATACGAGGCCCGAAATACCGGCTTTTAGAGTACCTTCAAGAGATTTACAGGCCAGTCCGAATGTGTAATGCATCCGATGTAACGTCAATGTGGAGATGTATGCGAAGTTTTGGGCATGTCTTGTGAATGCCAGTTTTTATTAAACTGAAGCATTTACGGTAAAAAGCCACTAATACACCTACATAAAAACAACATTTCATCTTAGGTAAAAGAGGCTTTATATGACCTAATGCTACAGTTTTTAATATAACAAGGGCTACAGTATTAAAATACATTAGGCCAGCTTAGGGTCGGGTTATCACTCGTCAGTTTCGCTAACTGGTTAGTTTACTTGATGCGTCAGTTTCGCGAAATTCGTCCGTCAATTGGTCAGTTTCTATAATTCGTCACTTTACTTAACTTGTCAATTTATGCAATTCGTCAGTCCAGTACAGTCATGCTTCAGTGATTTCTTATACATATTAACCGTGTTATACCTATGGTTGAGTTAAATGTAATCCGCGAAATTCAATTATTTGTAGTGGTCTATAAAAGTGTGAAAATATTGAATTACGACCTAACTATAATATAATAGCTAAGGAAAAATAAACTCCAAATAGTTTGAAGTTTATTAAAAGGCGGATACTTAACTGAACTGCCTAACATATATGATTTTTTATCAAGTCCATAACGATCATCAGATACACTAACTGTCCAATGATTAATTGTATATGAAACTGAGTATCTGTATAGTGCAAGTAGATATATTAACATGTTACAACACCAATAAAGAGACGAGTCTATTAAAATTGATTAATATAAAGCCATAATCTTATCCATACTGCGCCGTTTACATAGTCGAGGAGACATACATAAATTACTAGTTATAAATATCTATGTCCTCCTTCGATCCTTGATTTGTTTCTCACGCCCCACGTTTCAAAATTTTCCTGGTTCGCCCCACATCTATGTGAATTCTCGTTTCACCCCACATTACTAAAACTGAAAAGTACAGCCAACAAATAAATCAAGTAGATACTTGGGATATAAAAGTATTTTTTTTTTTTAATTATGTACCTATATCCTTCGATCAATCGACATTGGTATTGTAACGTTTTATACCTCTGATTTTTGACACTCGCGCTAATTCTCAAAGATTACCAAAACCGTTACGTTGTTATAAAGGTACCTAAAAATCTTTGGTTTAGCTTTAGAATTCTCATTTAAATTGTCCAAGATTGCAATTGAACAATTTTAATAAAACTAAGCGAGTATTTTCTGTAAACGATACGGAAAGGGGAACGATTTAGCTTTGGTATTAAAGTTGAATATTAGCACGATTAGGCCCCAGGAGATGACAAATCGGGCCAATATTGTTGTGTTCAATGAAATAAATAAAAATCGTTCGATCCGTCAAAAGACATACATATATGTACATATATGTATGTCTTTTGACAGTACTCACACATATTCTAAAAGTATGTTTTCAACATCGAAATTGAACTTAGATGAGAATTGGATTCATGAGTAAGATACTACGATGTACATCGTAGTACTGTCATTTCCCGAACCCAAAACTCAACAAGACTCATTTAAAAAACTAGTCAAGAGCGAGTCGGACTCGCGCACTGGGAACCCTCAGGGTTCCGTACAATCATAAATATATTTGGATATGTTACTTTAGAACAGTCTTTAAAAAGGTAGGATAAACGGCAGACAGGTGGAAGGGCGAACAGGCGGGCAGTTAATTTACAAATCTTAACCACAGCTTCCTATGGTGACTGAAAAACGTTTCAGCCACTCCACGTTGCAAACTGTTTTGTTTATATTACTAAGTAGGAACTTATCTTCGTTTATTCGTACGGCAAATAGTAGGTAATTATATTAGAACCAGCCACCAATTTATTATTTTAGTATTAGGTTGCGCCATCTCTTGACCGATAGTGGAACTATTTTTTTTTCTTAGGTTAGCATTCTTAGGACAGCGCCATCTGTTGACTGGTAGTGAAACTAAAGAATTTATGTTTTTGTATTGAGACATCGTTTTATTTTTCCTGTAATCTTCACATAAACTACTATCACATAGAATTATTTCAGATTTTTTTCTTTGCAAACTTCGGAGATAAGGAGGGAGAATGGTATTTTTTTACATTTTTCATCATAAGTCGAAAACTATGCGGCCTAAGAAAAAAGGAAAAAATGATTTAAAATGTGCAAACAGCGCTCTTTCATATGATATCCCACATGCCCTAGTTACCTCACTTCAAATTTTTAAGACCCCTTTTCAGTACCTGTTGTAAAAAAAAAAAAAATATTTCTTTCTTATTTGCAAAATAGTTGGGCAAATGTCATATTAAACTATTTTAAATTTCAAGTTGATACCATTAGTAGTTCTCGAGATATCCAGCTGTGACAGACAGACAGACTGAGTCACACCATAAGGGTTCCTTTTTTACCATTTTGGTATGGAACCCTAAAAACACGATTTACACTGCTCACAAGACGAATTTTTGAAGCAAATATGTAGCAACCATAATTTTAGAAAATGTTTAACAAGATACAAATAATTTAATTATTATTATAAAAAATAATCGAACAATTCTTTTAAAACCCAGCTCTTGGTCTATACACCTCATCTGATTAAGAATAGTTCGGTCAGTGCGTCATGTAATTTTTTTCGGCCAAAATCTTTGGGTTCTGTCAACAAAAAATAATTTAAAAAATACGCAGCGAGACTTAAACATATTGCTTACACGGTTTTGCAATTTGATCAAGTTTAGTTTTTAAAATGCAAAGAGATTTAAATTAATTTTTAATCATAAAAAATGCGTACCTTCCGTAGAACTTCTAAAATTAGCAATCAGAAGTTTTTTTTTTAACGTAAACACAGAATACATAGATGTAAGACGATTGAACCGCTTATCTATCATAGATAGTACCTAGCAGAAAACAAAAATGAAAAAGCCTACGGTGTTATAACAAAAGATTTTTAAACACCTGTTTAACTTTGACACTGTTTAAATGTGTTGCTCTCATTTTTTTGACAATATTCTTTGAAAGATACATCATCACTTTAAACAATGTCTTAGTTAAGTTAAACAGGCGTTTAAAAATCTTTTATAATAACTCCGCTAATTGTTATCTTCTGTTCTTTTAGAACTGAAATATGTAATAGATTTACTTGTCAATACATTTTCAGTTTTCAAATTGACTCTTTTAAATGGTAATTTATTCCGTAAGCTTAAAAAACTTGTTTAAAAAAGCTCTTACCGCATGATATGTTTCTCTTAGTTTATTATCCTCATACACAACAATCAGAAACCACTTTGTTCAATAAACTGCCAATCTCAAAGGAATTTGTCCCAAGGCTGTTACCAACCGTATAATCACAACATCTATCTAACAGAATGACTGATCGCTTATTGTCCGCTGGCTACCTGTGTTAACACCCTCTTTGAGTATTAAAAATGCATCAAAAACCATCCTTAAATAACCTAAAGTAGACCTTCTACGCTTGATAAAAAGGAGCTTTTTCCTATGATATACGTTTCGCATCAAGTATCTCGACTTGCGTGGGCTTCTAAAAGCTCGCTACTGGTGTTACGAATGATTACAATCACACGAATGTGAGCAGTATCTATGTTATTTTAAGGCACATGTTTGAATGTAGGTCTTTTTTTTTGTTTCTCAATATTTGAGGTACCTACGATTTACAAGCAAATGTACCCTACATTTAGCCGGAATGCATTGTTCTCTCAAATATGCATGTCGCATCAGATACAACCTGTGAATACTAATTGTGTAGTATAATAGATCTTGATATTTTATTCAGATTTATTAATTTTAATGTTCCAACATTCTATACGTTTGAACGCTACGCTTACTTTTAAAACTTAAATATAAGCAATAGACGATTAAATCACATGTCGCAACCTTATGTTAATCACAGACTCTGAAGTATTGTATTGAATTGACAAGTTTACGCCATGTAATTTTGTAGTTTACTGCTTATTTTAAAAGCGTTCAAACGTATAGAAAGTTGGCCATTTGAGTAGGGGAGGGGGGCTTATTTGTTACAAAATTACATTCATTATTTATTTCTTTTTATAAGTACTATTGAATAAACAATGATTTTTTTTAACGAACAAATAAAAATCAATGCAATTAAGGCAAAAAGCTTCGTTCTTACGTTCAATACGGCACAGTCATGTCAAAATGTAAAAATTAATCAACAAAAATGTTAAAACGATATCCTTGGTAATAAATAATAATTAGCAAACGCCGGAACAATTTATGGTTTCATCAGTTTTTCATTAAAGGCAAACGTTTCAAGGTTTTAAATATTGAAGCGTCAAGATCGCTCAGGTGGAGTTGGTAGATTGATTTAATAACATCACCGGTGCCGATCGTTCGATTCCAAAACGCTTTTGATTTGGCGGGAAATTATTATAATCTGTCCCCGGAACAATGGGGGGCGGGTCGCGGCGGCCGGGGTGCATCCATTGATCGGCGCTCGCGCATACCCTGGACGCGCACTTTCGATGTGTGGTAAGACTGGTAAGCTTAGTATTTTTTTGGAAATAGGCAATACAATATATTCTATTATAATATATCAACTTTTATTGATATATATTGACCGAGCGAGCGCGAAGCGTCTCTGCTTCAGCTTGGGCAAAAATTATTTCGTATGTTCTTCCTTCCTTCCGGATGTCATTCCAGCTGTCCGTTTGTTCTCGTCTACAGGTCGCATTTTTCAACCGATTCTTGTGACATTTTGTGAGCAGGTTTGATAATTATATAGATTTTTGTATTTGAAAACAGTTATTCGAAATTTTTTGAAATGGCGGAAATACGTAAAAAAACACATTTTAGCCGTATCGAAAAATGATCAAAAATGTAACAAAACTTTTTTGTTTGCGGTGTAAAGCAAATTTTAAAAGTTCATCAATCAAAACATTTCTGGCCAATATTCTAAATTACGAATTATTATATTAGTTTGAAAAACAATTCTGTTATTTGTTTTTGAAAACATACCATTCGAGCTACTTTTTAACGCGAGGTACAGCTTTCGGAGCCACCAGTGTAGCTATAGGTGGCTAAATGTTACGCGCTGAGTAAAGATCTCAGAGCTTAAAAAGTTTACTGGATTAATAAAGCCGATTGCCTATATGGACTCTTAAGAAAAGTCTATGCGTGGTCCATGCACTCTTAAGAAAGGTTTTCATGCTATTTTATAATTCTCTGGAGATTGCATTGATTCTACTTGACTTCATAAACTTTGACACTCGCGTACATAAACTTTGACATATTTAGAACTAACTTATTATTGTTAGGAAACTATCAATAATTTAATAAATACACAATAATATTTATAACCAATGTAACTTTTTTAATTAGCTCAGAAGCGTTTGAATACCTTTTCCGTCAAGACTTTGTGTTGTATCGAATACATTCATCATAATGCTCTCTACCTCCTCTTTCCAGTCATGAAAGCTTCTAGCATAATTCGTAAATACGCGTCCAAAGCGCATTATACAACGACAGCGTTGCATCTCCATAACGTACGGAATAATGACGGACTTAATGCTGAGACCAAACAGAAAGTGAGGACGGCCATTAATTTTGATGGTATTACACGCGTGTGAGGTCGAAAGCTTGAATTAGTAATGTGTTGTGAAGCGGTCTTAATATTTTACGGAAGAAGGTAAAATTATCGCCGAGATGAAAACATATTGAAATCGTATAAGATTGTAAGTCAAAACTGAGTAGTGACTGATTGAAATATTAGTATGAATAACCGTTTAACGTCCTGTTACTATTCAATACAACAAATATTCATACAAAACAATAAAAGATTTTCTGATCTGATTTCTACTGAAAACCCCGATACATAGCCAATTTTCCACTCAAAATAAGCCAGGTTTACAATTTTTCATCGTTTACGTTTTAGTAGGTATGCACCTCTACACAAAAAAAAAGTTGGGAGTTACAAATCGTGATAAAGTTTTGGCCACATGATAGAAACTGATCTGTAGGCTGTTCCTAACTAATATTGAGCTGGGCCAAACTATCCTTACATACAGTTCCATACGGCGGCGGGTTGAATAGCACACTTTTCCCGGCTTCATTCTAAAAACTATAACAATTCAGGTTTAGCTAATAGGTCAAATGTGGTATCATTTTCGGATAAATCAATAACGTAGAACTTACGTCAGATATAAAAAAAAATGCAATTTATTAAGCAGTTTCTGAAAAATTACACAATAACCAATATTTTTAAACTTCATTTTTTTATTTTAGGTATTGGCCTTGGATGAATTAACCACTGGATGCGAAATGACAGCCATATTCGCCTTTACCCCTCTGCCACTTACTGTGACCGATAGCCTCAGTAAACGATATCGCGTTGTCAGTGTGATGCTAGAGCTCGTGGCGAAACATTGGTACAAAAATAGGCAAAATGCTTCGTATTGTTCAGCAAAAAAAATAGCGGGCAATCAAGAAATGTTTCTTTTCACGCGTAAGCACAATTTCAACCTCTTATAGTAGCTATTTTTCGCAAAATAAATAAAATTTGGTATGTAAACAAAGTAGGGTGACTTAGCCGGTTTGCCGGCCCCCTTTGGTTTTTGGCCATTACGGAAAATGTAAGAATGTATGAAAGAAATTTTTCGTGAAATTTCTTTTTCGCGGTGTTATCAAAAGTTGCCAATACACTTATTTATTACGTGTACAAAATATAATTAGAAACAAATTACGAGACTTCCGTAAATTTTCGTCTTGAAAGTCATTTCGCCCGAGGAAGAGCCGGCATTATCAAACTGCTTGAAAACAAGCTGCAACGTCCTCTTCAATGGCTAATATGTCAACTGCACGTGTCAGAAATGGTCAGAAACATGGAGAGAATTGAAACAAAATAAATCAATTTAAATAAAGTAATGTTTATTAAATTGAATCATCCAATTTCTTTTAACCTACCACCTGTTCGGACGTCTTTTTTTAACTGAGAGAAGAACAGGCGAAAGAAACTCGTCAGCTTTATCAAATCAGATATTTACAATCAAATCTTTACAAACTACAACAATATAAACTTAAAAGTTATCAGTTAATCTCTTTATTAAATTATGACACTAGTTACCAAGCAAATGCAAAAGAAATCTGTCTATAATGTACTTTACTTACATACTACAAATAATCAGAATAATCATAAAATTGGGAATGAAAATTAACAGCGGATAGCCTTTGTACAACAATTAAGTCACACACAAAACAATTAATTAAAAATAACACAATAACAATGAAGAATTTACTTAACTTAAATCCCGTAGTGCTCCAAACTTAAAAAGTGACATATTCTAAATTTTACATTCCTTTTATACCCACCAAATTGAGACACAAAATGTTTACCCATTCCACCATTTCTAACCAATCATAATAGACTATTTTATTTGTACGAAAAAAGAATCTTAGAGATAATATTTTATAAAACAGTTACATTGTAATCCTGTTGAAACTAAATCCTAATGAATTACATTAATTGTTATATTCATTACTGTAGTCTTACTTTCTTAAAATCTCAAAAATACGTTCAGCCAATGAGAGGAGTTACAACTAACTATCGTGATATTATTAAATATAATAAATGGTAACTCTTTTAAAACTTGCTAAGATATATATAATATGTTTACATTATTTTTATAAGAACTGAATCAAAATTAAATATTAAATATTAAACAATACATCACTTGATTACACTATTAACAAACGTAAACAAAAAAGAAGTAAAAGGCAAAGGCAAATGTTCATACAGCCAAAAATACAATAATTAGAAAATAACACCGAAAGCTTTACTTAAAATCCGTCACGGCCATTCTGACAAGTACTTCGCTCTCGAAGTACAATTTCAAATTTATATGTTAGGTATATTAATAACAATCATGATAGTCTTTGAAAGTAATTAAATAGTTACTGTCAAAACCACTACTGCCAACAATGGGCATTAGTCTTAAAAACAGTCAAAGTCAAATATGGCTCGCAAGCTTTGGCTCGCAAGCCTCTATCCGCAGGCCTCTATCGGCTACACAAACATAGCTCGCAAGCTCCTTAAATATGGCTCGCAAGCCTCTCAAACATGGCTCGCAAACCTCTTCATCATGGCTCGCAAACCTCTCCGACGTGGCTCGCAAACCTCTCCGACGTGGCTCGCAAACCTCTCCGACATGGCTCGCAAACCTCTTCGACATGGCTCGCAAACCTCTCCGACATGGCTCGCAAACCTCTCCAACATGGCTCGCAAACCTCTCGAACGTGGCTCGCAAACCTCTCCAACGTGGCTCGCAAGCCTCTCCAACGTGGCTCGCAAACCTCCGCCCGCAGGCTAAACATCTCCACTCCACCGCCACCCTTGGGTGGTGGACTAACACAATCATATAAGTCATAAAGCAAGACACCATCATGATTATTATTAATACCTCTAAATATATACGACCACTTTTAATATAATTTCTCACTTGTCTCATTTGATAAACAATCTTCACCCAACTCTTTATTAAAAGAAATGACAATTAGGTATAAAAATATAACCATGAATGGTTTTACACATAAAGATTACTAAAGAAATTAACTAATTATTGTTGATAATTTTGATTTAATAAGGCAACATAAGTATAAAGAATATACTTAAAGACCAAAACACACGACGAAGACAACTGTCAGAGGCTGTTTACTAAATAGGACATGTAGGATAAACATACCGTATCAATATTATTCATCACAATGTCATTTGTTAATTAATCAATATGATCAGAAGACAAACTTACTAAAACAAGTATTTGGTATAATGGATCATTTAGCTTCATCAACTTATGAATAAGTTATCATCATCATCATCATTACCATAAATCATTATCATAAATCACCATCATTATCATCAATCTTCATCATTATAATCATTATCATCATAATATTCCTCATCAGCATAATTGTCATCATCATTATGATAATATTATCATTATCATCATCATTATGATCATCATTATCATTATCATCACAAAATGAAAGTCATTCTAAATCTAAATCAAAACCCAAATTTACCAAAATCATAATCCAAACCGAAATCCGAATCCAAATCCGAACTTAAATTGAAATACGAATCTAAATCGAAATCCGAATCTAAATCGAAATCCGAATCTAAATCAGAATCTAAATAAAAATCCGAACTCAAATTGAAATCCGAACCCAAATCCGAATCTAAATCCAAATCCGAATCTAAATCCAAATGCGAACCCAAATCGAAATCCGAATCCAAATTGAAATTCCAAATCTATATCGAAACCAAAATGTAAACCAAGATCAAAACATAAATCGATATCAAAATGCAATTAGATATCAGAATGTAAATCAAGATCAACATGTAAACCTAGATCAAAATGTAAATCTAAATTAAAATGTAAATCCAAATAAAAATGTTAATCCAAATCAAAATGTAAATCCAAATCGAAACGTAAATCCAAATCGAAACGTAAATCCAAATCGAAACGTAAATCCAAATCGAAACGTAAATCCAAATCTCAACGTAAATCCAAATCGAAACGTAAATTCAAATCGAAACGTAAATCCAAATCGAAACGTAAATCCAAATCGAAACGTAAATCCAAATCGAAACGTAAATCCAAATCGAAACGTAAATCCAAATCGAAACGTAAATCCAAATCGAAACGTAAATCCAAATCGAAACGTAATTACAAATCGAAACGTAAATCCAAATCGAAACGTAAATCCAAATCGAAACGTAAATCCAAATCGAAACTTAAATCCAAATCGAAACTTAAAACCAAATCAAAACGTAAATCCAAATCAAAACGTAAATCTAAATCGAAACGTAAATTCAAATCGAAACGTAAATCTAAATCAAAACGTAAATACAAAACAAAACGTAAATCCAAATCAAAATGTAAATACAAATCAAAATGTAAATCCAAATGTAAATCGAATTCAGCAAAATGTAAATCAAAATCGAACCCTATTATTTAAAATCTTAACTTTAATCGAAATCTAAACCTTAATAGAAATCTAAACCTTAATAGAAATCTCAACCTTAATAGAAATCTCAACCTTAATAGAAATCTCAACCTTAATAGAAATCTCAACCTTAATAGAAATCTCAACCTTAATAGAAATCTCAACCTTAATAGAAATCTCAACCTTAATAGAAATCTCAACCTTAATAGAAATCTCAACCTTAATAGAAATCTCAACCTTAATAGAAATCTCAACCTTAATAGAAATCTCAACCTTAATAGAAATCTCAACCTTAATAGAAATCTCAACCTTAATAGAAATCTCAACCTTAATAGAAATCTCAACCTTAATAGAAATCTCAACCTTAATAGAAATCTCAACCTTAATAGAAATCGAAACCTTAATCGAAATCTAAACCTTAATCGAAATCTATAACCTTGATCAAAATCTAAACCTTAATCAAAATTTAAACCTTAATCAAAATCTAAACCTTAATAAAAATCTAAACCTTAATCAAAATCTAAACCTTAATCGAAGTCGAAATTGAAATCGATACCGAAATTGAAATATAAGTTGAAATCTAAATCTTTACCGAAATCTAATTCTAAATCAAAACCAAAATTTAAATTTAAATCCATCAAAATTTTATCAAAATCGAAATCGAAAATTGTAACCAAAGATTATAAACACAAAAACAAAACCAAACATCAAAATCTAAAATAAAATCTTAAATCAAAATCTAAAATCAAAATCTTCAAAATCATAATTGAAAATCAAAATCAAAATTCAAAATTGAAAATCAAAATCGAACATTTAAATCGAACATTTAAATTGAAAATCAAAATCGAAAACCGAAAACCAAAACTGAAATTCAAAACTGAAAATCCAAACAGAAAATCGAAACTCAACTCATAACCAAAAATCAAAATCAAAATTGAAAATCATAACCGAAAATCTAAATCTAAATCCAAATCAAAATATATGAACTTGGGTACAAACCACAATCTCTGAATAAATTACTCAAAACATAAATATGCCTATTGCAATTTAGACCCATCCAACCGTAAATAATAAATCCAAAAGAAATCGAATTATTCATTTTAAATGTTTAACTTTTTAGCGTAGTAAGAATAATGACTAGGAAAAGACAACATAATCAAATCTAAACTATCTAAATCCATATTTAGATACACCTAAACTGGTTGACTAACTGTCGTGTTATCAATAACGAACATTGCAAATTTATATTTCTTTTACTAAATTATAATATTAAAGTACCCATTAATTATAATTAAAAATTGTTTGTGTGTAATCGGAACATAACACAAATTAAGAAAGAAGCAATATCAACCTTTTCAATTACATATAATATGCTTACCATTATATTGAAAATTCAATAATGTTACGAAAACTCTGCGCAAACCTAACTCTGAAGAATTCGATTTTATTATAGTTAACACTTCTAAGTAAAATAAATATTAGTCTACATATTATTATAAATTGCTCAGATTCCAAATTAGGAAGCTAAATCATTTATTTTGCCCAAGACAGCAGACCCATAGAAAAGTTAGTTTTCTAAATTGACACAGCCAGGAATCGAACCCGGGATCTCGAGAGATAGACACCAGGAAAACCAGTGTACTACCCACTCTATCTTGGAGGTCGACACAATAAATAATAGAAACATTTAGGTATAGGTACGATATCTTCTCAACATAAAAACTTTCAATAAACTTAAATTGAGAATGAGAATGCTAAATACTGTGGCAAGGTAAGTAAAGGTTAAAAGTAAAACTCGCTGCTTTAAATAAGTTAATAAAATAAACCCTCCAATGAAAAACATTAAATTCTTACTTAAATGTTACTACCTACTTCGCAATTCTAAACTTACGTATAAAGTAAAAAGTAAGAAATTATGTAACTATTAAAATTATTCATGATTAGTTTATTTGGTAACAATGAATAATAAAAGGCACCAATGCTGAAAAAAAAGCTATGCTCCAATAAAATTGGATTTTTCCGAGGCTAAAATCAACCCAAATATTTCGTTATTGTAAACTTCGTACATATCTTCTTGTAAAAAAATCAACCTGCTTATTAATTAGGCATCTACAAATAATTAATTCAAGCTCGTTTTAATCGCATTTCCTTAGACGCCACTTTTAATAAAACCACATCAGTATCACAAATACCCTCACAAATTAATTTTATAAACATCTTTAGAAAATATTGATTTCTCAATGTATTATGTTAATTTTGCCGCAACAAACTAATTTTTCTCTTTTTCCACATCAAAACAACAAATAAGTATTGAACTAACCAAGTAGTAATCTCATAAAAAAATTAATAAAACACAGCCACTAATGGCCTTACCGGCTAGCGGCCCTTGAAGCAGGATCTCCGAAGACGTCTCCTTTACTTCTCCTTTCTATTTCACCGACACCAGCTTGCTGCTACTCAGGTCTCAGGATCACGACGGCAGCGGAGCGAGGTCACTTCAGCATCCACCCTGAAAATCATCAGGAATTGGTGTTAATATTTTGTAAATGGACCGAGTTGATACCCACTTCTGATGTCAGAAATGGTCAGAAACATGGAGAGAATTGAAACAAAATAAATCAATTTAAATAAAGTAATGTTTATTAAATTGAATCATCCAATTTCTTTTAACCTACCACCTGTTCGGACGTCTTTTTTTAACTGAGAGAAGAACAGGCGAAAGAAACTCGTCAGCTTTATCAAATCAGATATTTACAATCAAATCTTTACAAACTACAACAATATAAACTTAAAAGTTATCAGTTAATCTCTTTATTAAATTATGACACTAGTTACCAAGCAAATGCAAAAGAAATCTGTCTATAATGTACTTTACTTACATACTACAAATAATCAGAATAATCATAAAATTGGGAATGAAAATTAACAGCGGATAGCCTTTGTACAACAATTAAGTCACACACAAAACAATTAATTAAAAATAACACAATAACAATGAAGAATTTACTTAACTTAAATCCCGTAGTGCTCCAAACTTAAAAAGTGACATATTCTAAATTTTACATTCCTTTTATACCCACCAAATTGAGACACAAAATGTTTACCCATTCCACCATTTCTAACCAATCATAATAGACTATTTTATTTGTACGAAAAAAGAATCTTAGAGATAATATTTTATAAAACAGTTACATTGTAATCCTGTTGAAACTAAATCCTAATGAATTACATTAATTGTTATATTCATTACTGTAGTCTTACTTTCTTAAAATCTCAAAAATACGTTCAGCCAATGAGAGGAGTTACAACTAACTATCGTGATATTATTAAATATAATAAATGGTAACTCTTTTAAAACTTGCTAAGATATATATAATATGTTTACATTATTTTTATAAGAACTGAATCAAAATTAAATATTAAATATTAAACAATACATCACTTGATTACACTATTAACAAACGTAAACAAAAAAAGAAGTAAAAGGCAAAGGCAAATGTTCATACAGCCAAAAATACAATAATTAGAAAATAACACCGAAAGCTTTACTTAAAATCCGTCACACGCAAATGAGTGAAGTTTAAGACAACTTTTTGAATACTTAGACGGTAGTACTACAGGGCCGAAAAGCTTTAGTGGTCCGATAGGGAAGGCACTTAATAATTTTGAATGTCTTCCAGTCAAATCATTTACTGCCGTAAGCTATTGTTTGCACAGATATAACGAAGAGCCGTGATGATTTAAGTACAGACCAACTGTATATTTTAGAAATGTGTCCAGCAGTCAGCAAGGGCGAGTGTGATGAAAGATTGGATGTTGCGCTCATGTTATGAGCATTTTGTACTTTCTTGGTTGAGCTCGACATAACCTAGAAGAATTTGCGCATCCAGGTTCATTTTTGGATAATCTTTTAATAGATTTGTAGGACTTGTGACTTGTATGTGGATAATATAAAACCATAAATAAAAAAATATGTTATGACGTTATTCTAATTTTATTTTTATTATATTATTATCAGACGTGATAGCACATCAGCTATTTTTATAATTTTATAATGTCCCCGCTGCTGGGGCACAGGTTTTTCTTGTGGGTGGATAAACAGGACTGACCATAACTAAGATAAAAATTAAAAACGAGTTCACGTGTGCGGAATCCACACGAAGCGAAATATAAAGTATTGGTCAAAAAGTACAAAAGGTCTTGAGTTACCTATACAAGACAAGAGGGTGTTCGGCTATTACCTATTTCTGTTTATCTTAAAGTAAGTTAACTATGTTAGTTAAGTAAGTGAGCGCCTCCCGTTAACTAATAATAATAATAAATAAATAATAAGGGGCCCCAATGCGGATTGGTGGGGTGTTAACGACTGAAAATACAGCCAAAAACAATGATATATCATAGGCCATAAATAACGGCTTAGCGTGCCTCCCAAAGTCACGGAGGAGCTTGAGGTCATTTTTGGTCACCCATCCCATGGCCAAACCTTTGGAAAAGTTGCTTAACTGTCGCAATCACTGGGTGATGTGCTTACTTACTGCGCTATCTAGCTGGTCCGTCGTGATTATTACCTAATATTTTTTGAAAATATACCTTTAGCTACGTAAAATATTAACGCCTGAAAAAAATTGCAGTTTTTTTATGTTAGTCACCGATCACAGAGGTCCCTTTTTTTGTTATATACATAAAAGATACTTAAACCTGAGAGAGATTTAATTTGCGCCGGGGCTCGGGTAATTTTGTATGTAGCCTGCGCATTCACCTTTGATGGCCTGGTAACTAAATGCGTTTTTGGGAGGTCATTTGCTTTTCGGCCGCCTGGCCGAAAACTAATGTACGAGTTTCACAATCCATAATATTTGGCCGGCAATTATGGCCGAAAACCGGCTAAATTACCCTATAACATTGACATTATTTGACAAGTGTAATCCCCCCTCACCCCGCAAAAATTGGTTGATCGTGATTTCATACATTTTTCTTACGTTACGTATCCAGTGGTTAATTCATCCAAGGTATTGGCACTTGTTTCAGTATTTTCAAAAAAACTACTTTGAAGAAGCGTTTTACAGGTTAATTTGTTACATGTTTTTGTTATGCTAACTATATTTTATACAATTTGAGCCTAAGCCAAGTAGTTTAGGTCCATTGTTTGCGGTGTGTCCGCAAACAATGGGTTAGGCGCAACCTAAACTACTTGGATTAGGCGCAAATTGTATAAAATATAGTATAAATCAAATTAGCCTGAAAAAAGCTTCTTTATGGTAGTTTTTTTGAAAATACTTCAGTATTTTCAAAAAAATTACCATAATATTAATAAAAAATATGTAAGTAAACGGTGAAAATATTATGGTTAAGGTTTTGTAGTGTGCAAAGTAAATCAGCTATTTTTTTTCACTATCCTTTAATCTTCACGTTTTTTATAGGACTTATTAAAAGCAGTCAGTCTATATTATAAAAGTAGATATTTATAGTAACGGCTTTTTGCGTAAGATATTTTTTTAATATTACTTAAAGTCGGAAACTAATCTTTATCTGTTAAATCATTATCTTTTATTTACTAACTCTGTGACCACAGGTTAAGGTTAACATCTCTATGCTGTAAGTAACTAACGAGAATTTTGTGCGGAACAAACACAATTATGTACGTACTTCAAGTACAAACCAAGATACACTTCCGTTGAAAATAATAGTAGGAAACGCCTTTGAGTTAATAAGTGTAGATATAGTATATAGGTTAAATAAAGGTTCCCATGTATGAACGTAGCAAACGTTGCTATTGGCTAGCCGTGTGACATCCGGTAGAGTAGAGTAAAAAACTTCATACTTAGGGGTGTCGTAAAAGGTCATCATCATCATAACAGCCGCACGACACTCACTGCTGTGTACATGCTGATTTTAAGTATTTTCGAATTTTGCATCACAAGACCCCTCAAAAGTTGCGTAATGCAACGTAGATTATAGGAAAAATAATTTAAAAAAAATATTATATCCTTTGAGCCCTCTGAGTGATCGAATTTTTATAAAATACCTACCTGTATTTCGTGTATTTCAGACTTTAGAATTTTGGATTAAAAGACCCCTCAAAAGTTGCACAATGAGACGTAGGTTTTAGGAAAAATAATTAAAGAAATATTAGATAGTAATGGATTTTTTTATTTAACTAATTAACAAAATTCGATTTTTCGAATGGGTTTTGATAAAATTAGTGTTCCAAAATGAAATGCTTATTTTTTTTATAATTTTTCTTAGAACCTATATCACATTACGCAACTTTTTAGGGGTCTTTTAATGCAAAATTCTTAAGTCTAATATACACTAAATACAGGTATTTTATAAAAAATCTAACGCTAGAAGAGGGCTAAAAGTGATAATCTTACTTTTTTATATTATTTTTCCTATAACCTACGTCGCATTACGCAACTTTTGAGGGGTCTTGTGAAGTAAAATTCGAAAAATAATTAAAATTGGCCCACCCTAGTGTACAGGGGGCCAAGTCTGTTATTCTTAACGCAATAATCGTGTTTCAACGATGTTTGAATGGTAATGCTTTTTGACACAGTTCTTGTTTCTTAAACCCAAAACCGAAAGACATTGTGTTTCTTAAACCCAAACCTGTAACACATTGTGTTTCGGTTTTGGGTTTAAGAAACAAGAACTGTGTCAAAAAGCATTACCATTCAAACACCATTGAAACACAAATTTATCGTTAACAAAAGCAGACTTGACTCCTTGGTCTACCCCAAGGGTCTCCACGGCGATCGGTCCTATTCCAGGATGACAATTGCTTACGTCACTATCACGTACGAATACTGAGAACTTCAATTCCAAGACTCCAACCCGCTTGAGCTCGGAGCTCGGTGGCGCAGTGGTTTAGCGCCTGGCCCAGCGATTGCAGAGATTAAGCAACGTCCGCAAGGTCGGTCATGGGATGGGTGACCAAAAATTTATTTACACGTTTAGCCGTAGGTCCCGGCTGCATTTGCAGTCGTTAACACCTACCAATCCGCATTGGGCCCGCGTGGTGGGTTATGGCCCATCCTCCTTATCCACCCATAAGGAAGACCCGTGCCTCAGCAGTGGGAACATTAAAATGGCTGATGGACAACCCGCTTGAAAGCGTGGAGAGACGGAAACATCCACCCACGGGGAGGCAACGTCCTGCAATGGGTTTTAATGGGCTGTTGTAATGATGATACTGGATACTAGGTAAATTTATAGATAAGGTCAAAGCTACACAGTTTCACAAATTCATAGATCTACAGGTGATTTTTTCGAACAGTTGACAGTGGTGTGGCTTAGACCGTCAAACTGAACAACTTTCTATCGGACCAGGGGGCTAATTGTCTAATTTCAAAATCTATCGCAATCGCTTTCAGGATGTCATACAATGAAGCTTCTTTTTGGCACAAATAAAAAATTACCAAAGGAATGCAGCAATGTGTCACATCATCCATCTGTCAAATGAAAGCGATTGCGATAGATTTTTTGAATTAGACAATTAGCCCCCTGCTTAATCATAGCAAACAAATAATCAGCATAACGACGCTCCGTGGGTAGGCCCCCGACAAGGTGGACCGTCGATCTGGTGAAGGTTGCCGGAAGCCACTGGATGTGGGAAGCGCAGGACCGATCGTCGTGGAAATCCTTGGGGGAGGCCTATACCCAGCAGTGGGTGTCGTGCGGCTGATATGATGATGATGATGATGAATCAGCATAAAAAATATCTACTCGGTCAAAATGTATAGAACATCTGGCTTTGATTAAGTTGGTCCCATAATTTCATAATTCATAATTTTCATAATTCATTTATTCCATAACAAAATAATTTGTGTCGGAAAAAAATACAAAAATAATCAGTAAATTAAATTAATCAATTGGCAAACATAAAAAGGCATGTCAAAAAATATTTCATAAATGTCATAGACAAAGTTGTTTAATTTGACGGTCTAAGCATGGGTCTCCAAACTTTTTAGCAAAAGGGCCAGACTTACTCCTCCACCAAATCCCAAGAGCCAGGATCTAACTAGCTCACCAACATACTGTAAAATACTGTATTGTTGGTACGATACGGCTTGCTTTCGCGGGCCGGATTGTTGGTGCTCGCGGGCCGTAGTTTGGAGACCCTTGGTCTAAGCTATACCACAAAAATTTTCGATTGTTTTCGATTTCATTTTGTAGGCACAAATAACAAGAAATCAAAACTCTAACTTCAGTTTATTTTAATCAGTTTATTATAATAGAATTTTAAACAATTTGCATTTTCCATACTAACATTGTCTTAATTTATTTAACAACCATATGAACGCTAATGTTTTAAACCTTTTATGTACAATGTTAAACACTCAGCTAACTAATGCCGTATCGGCTAAGTTACAATGAATTTAGTGGTTATTTCTGCTAACGAAAAAAGGAGTCACTTTTAAACTACAATTTTTAACGTTCAGGAAAAAATCAAACATATTTTTATTGCTGATAGTGGGCCCTTATGATAATAATTCGTAATAATAACAAGTAATCGAAGCATTTTAACGTCATAAAATTGTTTTAAAAAACAAAAAACCGACTTCAAAAAACCTGCCTCTAAAAAGCAAGAAATAATATTCAAATCATTAGATACGCATTATCATTGTTATAATAACAAGACGTCTATTGAAGTCGGGTGGGGCTGGAGTACAACTTTATTTTTTTTTTATTCTAAAAGCCCTACCCGACTTCAATAGACGTCTTCTTATTATAACAATGATAATGCGTATCTAATGATTTGAATATTATTTCTTGCTTTTTAGAGGCAGGTTTTTTGAAGTCGGTTTTTTGTTTTTTAAAACAATTTTTTTATTTTTTCATTTTTAGTGTAAGTACCTTCTCTATTAGGTAGTGTAGGTATATTATTTCGTATAAAAATTGGCTCAGTCAAACGTGAGATATTCGCGGAGAAACATACATTCATACAGCTCAAACTGAGAGAGAACCCTCTTTTTTTTGAAGTCGGTTAAAAAGACTACACTAAAAGTACCCTTTCCCAACAAAAAGAAACATCTAATTCGATTTATTAATAAAAAAAGTCGTTAAGGTAGTTAATGCAAAATCATAGTATTTTCAGGATTTCTTGAAAACTACTAAACCGATTGAAATAAAAATTAAATGGGACCATCTCGCAAGAAAACTCAATCGAACAAAAAAAAAATCTTCAAAATCGGTCCATAAATGTCGAAAATACGCGCGAACAACGATAAAAAAAAAAGTATACAATCGAATTGAGAACCTCCTCCTTTTTGTGAAGTCGGTTAAAAAGGTATGAGAGAGCCTCTGTGTGTGATATACAATCAGCAATTTCGTACTTTGACCACTATTATTTTTTTGCGTTTTCCACCACCGTAACGCTTAAAAAGGGACTCCGGTAACTTATGTAATGTACATTTTAAAGGTTACCTAATAAAAGTTTATTATTTAAAAAATCTCCACCATTTTGATGGAAAAACTGAATCAACAAAAAAATCCATATAATTATAGAACCTGCTCACAAGTCACAATATTTCATGAGAATCGGTTGAGAAATACGACCTGTATAGGCGGACATCCGGAGACACGTAAGCATTTTTACCAGAGACGCTTGTATCTTACCTATAACTATTTGAAAAGAAGAAACTCCGAGCTATATTTTTAGTTTAACAGCATCTTATCAACCTATTAAAAATCTTTGGTAAAATTATTAGGTACTTTTTTAGAAAAATAAGCAAGCACCCTTAGAATAATAACACCTAGAAGCCGTGTCCTCATGTGCAAAGTGAGGCAACTAATAAATACCAAGCCAGAAAGGCTTAGTTTTCAAATATATATCCTTCTTACGTTAACTAATCATAACTGAAACCCAATAATATAGTAACTAGGCTTATAAATGTGGGAAAATTGAAACTGTTTTGTACTTAATCGGTATGATTAGGTAATAACGTAGAATAACAATCTGAAAACGGAGCCATTTTGGCTGTTTTAGTTGCCTCACTTTTGACAGTGCGCTTTGTAGAGAACTATCGTTCTAGGTGTTATTATTCTAAGCAAGCACCTATAAACAAAAAGATAAATTCCAAAGAGGATCATAACAAGAACTACAACCAAAAACAATTCAATAAACTTCCAGTGCACAACTCGACGACGCAAGCGCACTATTCAAGCTTGTATGGAAGACGGCAAATGAAATGGCATTAGACATTTAACGTACAAGGCTATATATTTTAAGGCTCTCGCTTATGGGCCGTTTGTGACCTTATGTTGTCTGTCTCCCCAGCCGCCACGGGTTAGCGAAAGATTGCGCCTGCTTCGATTAGGGGTGGGAACGTTAAGGTTCATTTTATCGACACTTGAACCAAATTATCAAGCAACTTTGGTGCTATGAATAATGTTTTATGGTTTACATTAAACTGTATGTTTCTGGTTTAGTTTAGTACAAAAATAGAGTAAGTCAATTCAGATGTTTAATTAATTATGTAAACATCGAAATAATTCAAATCATGATTAATCACGTAAATTGAAAGTTAAATAGGTAGATTCCTGTTCCTGTCCATGTGGTGTGTATGTAATTGCAGGGTACAATTTTCAACATAGTCCCTGTTACCAGCCGTCAACGCCACGGTCTCTTTGGATTTTTCTTTGGTTTTACCTTCTAAAATTTAAATACCAGTGACATTTTTATAAACATTTAATTGTGATCCAGTTGCCAATAAACAACATCTGGGGCCGTACCGGCTAACGAATCGAGCTTCGAAAAGTCTGCCGGGTTTCAAATTAAAACAGATAAATCGAGCCCCAATTGGGTCAAAATGGCGAACCCTACTTCATGAGGTCACACAAACATCCATATCTTCCAAATAACTTCAACAAATAGTACAATACGAAATTCCTTACTTCAATTTATCTTTTTTAATTTGAAACTCGGCAAATTTTCCGAAGCTCGATTCGTTAGCCGGTACGGCCCCAGGACTGGACGTGGTTTCTAATGTTAGTTGGTGATCGATGGGCATCAATCCTTGTAATCAAATTCTAATCCTGATGGACTCTGAAACATGTTTTTAGTATTTTTCTTATCTTTGACGACCTGAGTGGTGCAGTGGTCAACATGCCGCCTACAACGCAAGAGGTCCCGGGTTCGATTCCCGGCCTGGCAGAAATTGAAATGATGCATTTTAATTTTTGTGACGGGTCTGGGTGTATCTATGTTTAAGTATATATTTAAAAGTTTATAAGTAGTAGGTATCACCCATATTACAAGCTTTGCTTAGTTTGGGGCTAGATGGCGCTGTGTGAAATTGTCCAAGCATTTATTAGTATAATTATTTTAAACTTATTATCTTAATAGCGTACAACCTTTTTATTAAAATACTTGATTCGGTTTATCGACTTCGGTCAGTATGAGTAATGGAAAATTAATTTTCAATGTTTTCAGGCAAGAGATAGTTCCGCAAGGTAAAACATTGCGATTTGTTAATGCAAATAATACGTTTACAACTCTCTCTCTCTCTCTCTCTCTCTCTCTCTCTCTCTCTCTCTACTACTACTACTACTACTACCTTTGCCATTTGGTTTTAGACAAAGTGAAACAGATCAAAAGACATATCTTCCTACCTAATCCCATTTTTAAATGGTAGGCGTTAAGAGATTACTTTTTAACTAAACTTAAAAAAAATCTTAACATTTTTATTTCTATAATTATCAAGTTTTGAAATATATTTCCAATTATTTTAATGTCATCGTTTAATTCTTAAAATAATAATAAGTAGGTACGTACTTAAACAAAATTTAACATTTATCGACAGTTAACTTTTTAACAACACTTCGGGCCGCCATTATGGGACCAAACAGTGCGTTCCATCTTAAAAATCTATAATTTACTTTTTTGTTTCTTGACATTTTGAATTGAAATTTCGTATACGTATTTCTGAATAATTATGCTACTAGATAATTAAAACACTGGCACTTTAAATACTATATATATGAAGTAAAAAATATTTATGTAAATTTCGATAATTTTCAAACAAAAATAAAATTAAAAACACATTAAAATAAAAAATAATGAAGAAAAAGATTTAAAATTATTAAAGTTAATTACCATTGCAGATAAAAAAAGTATGCAACATTATTTTTATCATATCTACGTGTGGTTAAAATGATCACCGCAAAAAAATACATGTAAAAATATTTATCAATTATTGATACCGGGGTATTTCAAAAATTATTTCAACGATAGAAACCTAAATAAACACCTCTGTGACACAACTACTACCAGATTCCCACGACAAGTAAAATTCCATACGGATGAATTTGCGGGTTAATTCCCACAACAAGTGGAATTCCATGCGGTTGAATTTGTGAAGTTCTTCATTTTCTTTGTTTTAAATTTAAATAAAAAGAAAATTAGAGTTAAAAACTATCGACAGTTTGTTCCCAACAGCACTACGTGCCGCCGCCCACGCGGGTCGCACTCGGCGCTTGCGACCGCCCCGCGCTCGTGACGTAACATCACAGGATCGGTTAATATCTTTCGCAAGTCCACGCCGCATATCCGCAACCTTTGGACTTTAATTAAAAACAATATATCCGCAGTTGAAAATTATTGACATCGGGGTATTTAAAAAAATATTTCAACAATAAAAACTCAAATACCCCTGTGACATAACCTATATTTTGCTACCAGATTCCCACGACAAGTGAAATTCTATGCGGATAAATTTGCGGGCGAATTCCCACAATAAGTGGAATTATATGCGGTTGGATTTGTGAAAGTTCTCCATTTCCTTTGTTTTAATTTTTTCTATAAAAAGGAAATTAAAGTTAAAATCTATCGACAGTTTCTTCCCAACATCACTACTTGCCGCCGCCCACGCGGGTCGCGCTCGGCGCTTGCAGCCGCCCCGCGCTCGTGACATAACATCACAGGATCGTTCAATATCTTTCGCAAGTCCGCGTCGCACATCCGCAACCTTTGGACTTTAATTAAAAACACAATTCGAACTAACACTTAAACCACTTTTCATTCAATCGCAAAGGTTGTCATTTGTTTTGACATTTCATAAACTTTATATGAAATGACTGAACAAAATGACAACATTCTGATACTGTTGGCTGCCTCGTGAGACACCATAGGTAATTTATGAAAACTGGAGATCAATTTGAAGACTGAAGTTGTTACATTACATATAAAATTATATTGAATGGGTATCTTTTGCCCCCCTTTATTCGTCAAGTGGTCATCAATACAGTGGTCATAAAGACTTTCAATACCAATTACATTAGCAATTGCAATAAAGTTAACATTTGAATTGTATTACTTTTATTTTTAAATTTATTTCTTTAAACATTCTTCTTATAGTTGTTAAAAAAAAATTGTAAGAAAAAATAACATTATGCACACTCAGCCTACCATCAGTGTTCAATACCAAACAGCTTTTCCAATCAACATGCAGTTTAAGTTACAGTTCGCCCACGAAAGCTAAAATATGAATGTAACCTATCGCATCCATTCAAGCACCAATTAAGAGATGTCCATTGACTGCTCCGGTTAACCAGTCACAATATTGTAACATAATATCACGTCATTATACCACTCAAATGCGGAAATGTGTGGGTGCAAAACCACCGTATCTAAACTATAATTTGAAATCTGTCCGTAGCTCCGTTATCCGTCTATAATCGCCGTGACCGCTCATAATTGTTCAAGCTATTCGTTAAACTTAGACTTTTAATTGTAAACACGTGCGTTTGATTTTTTTTTTGTATAGGTGTGGGTGATCTAACTAACGTATCAACTTTCTGTTTGTTTAAAATAACAAAATAGACCTACCAATATTATAGATTGCAAGATCGGGCTTTTTGTTTGACAAAAATTCAAACGTGCATACAAGCCAAAAGTTGATTCTTTAAGGAAATTAAGCTGATCGTCCAATGAAACTCTTGCGTGAGCTGAGAGAAAAAAATAATTTTTACTCCGATGGCTCAACAACCTAAATTAAGTCTTGGTTTTTGGTGCGATACGTATCTTTATTATATGAGCTGATATTAATATTAATAATAAGAGCTAAAATACTTTTATATCGAAAATAAGGAGCTCACTGAATCAAAGTGTTAAATAAAGATTGAAAGCCTTATGATTAAGGAATCATGTCTATGAGAGTAACGTGTACTGTTTTTCTTACATTTAAAAAAACAGTACTAACTCGTTACTCTGATAGACAACCTAACTTATTTTAAAACCTATAGAAGTAGTATCGCAATCCCAAAACCTATATTCTTCTTAAAAAAAACAAATTTTCATGTAGGCACTGGTTCCCAACATGACCCGTTGAACCCCGCCCACTCGCCCTTATTACCTAATTTTCAACTGTCAAATGAAAAGCCGAGCCCATTTTATATTAATGTTTATGGTTCCGGTAATAGGAACTGTTACCTTAATAGGTGGCTAATTAATTTTGATTTAAGTTGTGGAAATTGGAAACTGCGTCGATGCGTCATTGCAAAACTAATGTTTGTGTTGCGTTATTGTGATAACTAATGTTTGAAACTGAATCTAAGTTCTTTGTCACCTCTGCAATTTATCACCACTTCTAAATGTTATAATAGCGACATTTTATGTGAAAATATATAGGTATTTTTAATTAGGTATACAGGTTCATTTTGTATTCACCATCCTATGTGTTCAGTCCATGAAACTGAACAACTTTCTCTAAGGAACGCAAAACCAAACATTTAAAAAAGAAAATCGACTGTCCATAACAACCAAAGAGATCACGTGATCAATTTAGTATGGGATGACCAAAATTTCGTGGCGAAATTCGGCACATGTTTCTTGGAGAAAGTTGTTTAGTTTCATAGACTGGACACATCCTTGAAATTTGGATGGTATAAGTTTAGAATGATCCTGTATGTATTACAGCAGGCAATCTATGTCTTTTTCTTCATTTTATTAATATTTCCACTACTGGGCCAGTCCTACAACATAGATGAAACCTTTCTGCTAAGAAAATGGGACATAATATATAACCCTCCATGCCTTTGCCTAGCTAGCCCATAAAGATCGATGTCTCTGTTTCTAGAATTGTAAATTTTTTTTTGGGTACAGTGAACAATTAACTTGAATTAACCACAATCAAATCTGTTGTTAGATGATGTGATGTGTTCTACGACGGAGCAGTTTCATCCAGTTTTTCATTTATTATTTATATTTCCAGTGGTTCTCAACCTCTGGCCAACCGCATCGCTCGGCACGCGCGCTCCCCACCCCGTGCGAACAATCCGCACTATTTATTCAATGGAGATATCCTCTACAGTTACACTTATATTGATAGCCCTTTATATTTTGTTAGGGTTGTCGTAAAAGTCAAATTTCAACAATTTAGAAAGAGGTAAAAAATGTTTGTTTGGTAACCTTTTTTTAGAAAGATTTCAATGTAGAAAATTTTACTTATATAAACCCGTGTCATTAATAATTTGATAAGGAAATTATCTCTATTAAAATCACTTCAAAGTGTAACTAAAGTGTTCTCCAAAAAAGACTGTTAAATTCAATTTTTTAATCACAATGTTCTACTTACAACTTTTGTAAAAACCTGATACTTTATAGGTTTTTATAAGTAGGTAAAGAATATAGTTTTGTTCAGTGTTCGATATTTATTATAAATATCAAACACTGAACAAAACTACATTCTTATACCTGTAAAAGTGAATTCGATGTACAGAACTTTCTGCTCTAAGAGACTCATTTCAGAGTTTACCTATTCCTGGTAACCCTACACAACAGAGTGCAGCATTTTTCTAGTGAATGGGAGGCACTAAAGACCGCTGAATGCGGTCCTTGTCCTACACGATGTACCGACACTCACAGGCGCCCGTCCATGTAATTTATATCCAGTGCGAACGTCGCTTTGTTTTATCGTGCCATTTCAAAAATCGAATCGAACCATTTTATTCGACGACATTATTCTTTTGTTTTTAGAAACGTTAAAATCGTTTGAATGAACCTTCCTTGAAATAAAGTTAAGCAGTGTTTTGTTTGAGTCTAAATTATTTTTAGTTCGAAAAGCAAAAGATAAATGTATCTTAAATTATTTGTTCAACAAAACAAAGTTTTTATATAGGTCAATGTTATTATTGGTTGGTGGGTGTGACTAAAAGTTCCGTCGAAAGTTAATTTGTGTCCCTTTACCGCCAACCACAAAGTTGACGTTGTTCATAATATCGCTTGACACCGACCGCACACAAGACTTATCGGCTCACTTATTCTTTCTGAATGGAGTGTTCTTCTTGAGATTCTTTATTAAGAAATTTAATAAAAACTACGAACAGTTTCTTACAAATTAAGCAAAGCTATGAACATAAATAAGTAATTATTACTATGAAATCAGTTGGCCATATAGTATACTTCGTTTCAGCCTTGGCTTCTAGCGAGCTTTGACACCATGATTTTTGTATTTTTCATATTATTCAGTCAAACATGGAACCTTGCCATCGAAAACTCGGTACCGAATATGTATTACAAATTTTAAACATACCAATCACTAATTTAAGTTGTAGGTATCAGTTTTCGCTATCACTTGTACAGTTTTTATGGACATATTAACGATTGTGTTTTATGAAACGGTTATATTTTATGAAAGGGCACATCATGATTAATCCGTCTTTTGTCTACACCACGAGATAGTTTGGCCTAATCAATGAATTCAGCCATCTTAATGGCATTGTATGGACCATTCATGAATTCATGTTATGCATATTGTAAGCTGTAGAGCGAAATACAACTTAATTACCGTAATTAACACCACTTACTTTATTAGGACTAAAGAATCCTAGCAAAAGAAAAGCTCATCATCACCAATTCATTTGGGGTCGGTGCAGTGTGTTCTTATCCATTCTTTCCTGTCACTCGTCATGTCCTCATCCACTCTCTTCACATTCATATCATTCCGCACACCGAAAAGTTCACCATACTAATTTTCTCTTCATACGACACCATGGTAATGGTCATGTAAGTCAGTCATGTAGGTCAGTAAGTGCTCATGGCGGAACTTGGGATCGGTGCAGTGTATCCTTCTCATCCATTCTTTCCTGTCACTCGTCATCTCCTCGTCCGCTCCCTTCACATTCATATCATTCCGCACACAGAAAAGCTCACTATACTAATTTTCTCTACATACGACACCATGGTAGTGGTCATGTAAGTCAGTCATGTAGGTCAGTAAGTGCTCATGGCAGAACTTGACAGACTGATCGTACTCGATCACGTTTGTTAAGCAACGCTTGATCCGGCTAGGCGCCGGATGGGTGACCGTTAAGTGGCATTACAACTGAGCGCTTCCGTGCTTCGGAGGGCACGTTAAACCGTCGGTCCCGGCTGTTGTCATCTGATAACAGTCGTTAAGCCAAGTTAGAGGCCTTACAGGCGGCTTGATAAACTCTAACACTAGAGGTGGCCACTAATCCTCGTTCGATAAGAAAGAAAGCCCATGGTAGTGGTAATCAAATAAGTCCGCCCCACTTTAAATTGCGCAAAGCTTGATTTACAACGTATTGAAGTTCTTCCGTTGCCACTACAATAAATTGCGCAAACGCATTCAGTGTTATGTCTCAATCGAGCCAATGCTTAGCATTATGGAATCGAGTATGAAAGTAAGCAAGTTTTGCGGGTCCCTTCATTTTAATAACGTAATAGGTTTTCATCATCGTCATATCAGCCGCACGACACCCAGTGCTGGGTATAGGCCTCCCCCAAGGATCTCCACGACGATCGGTCCTGCGCTGCCTGCCTGCATCCAGTGGCTTCCGGCGACCTTCACCAGATCGTCGGTCCACCTTGTCGGGGGCCTACCCACGGAGCGTCGTCCGGTGCGCGGTCGCCATTCTAGAACATTCCCGCACCAACGGCCATCGGTTCTTCTCGCTGTGTCCTGCCCACTGCCACTTCAGCTGAGCAATCCTGCGAGCGACGTCGGTTACTATAGTTCTCGTGCGGATCTCTTCATTTCTGATTCGATCACGCAGGGAAACGCCGAGAATGGCTCTCTCCATCGCACGCTGTGTGACCCAAAGCCTCTTTATGAAACTTATGTTAGCGACCACGTTTCACTGCCGTAAGTCATATTCTCTTTGCCAGTGGGCAACACACACTGGTCATAGACTTTTGTCTTGAGACACTGAGGTAAATCAGACGCGAAGATTTTTCGATTGGTTTTAATCATCTTTAATAATATCTATAGCCTCCAGGGAATGAAAACGTTATTTTTAAATGTAACGTTATTTCTTACTTTTTTTACCGTTAATTTTAACATTAACGTTATGTCAATAAATAACGTTAATTTTTGCGTTATTTTACGAAATTAACGTTTTTTCAATAAATAACGATAATTTTAACGTTATTTCTTACATTTTGTTACCGTTACTTTAAAATTAACGTTATTCGATTTAATAACGTTAATTTTTTACCGATAATTTTACCGGTACTAAAGTTTAACGCTATATTTAACGGTAATTTTACCAGTACAATATTTTTATCGTTATTTTTACCGGTAAATTTACCGATAAAATGTTTTAACGGTATTTTTAACGTTATTTTTTTATATCAAAAAAATATCAAAATATGTTTATTCCTTTAACTTAACAATTAAAACACAAACAGTGATAGATTCCACCTTTTAGGTGCTTAGGCACCTGTATTAGACAGAACCGCTCATCCTTAGCATAGAAAAACTTAACAATTACAGATAAGGTAAAGGTATAAAGATACAATACTAAAGCAACATAATTTTAATTTTACAATTATATTATACTACTAACTTAAATCTACGACTCTTCGTGTGTGTGGGGGAGTGTGTGTGTGTGGGGGAGTGTGTGTGTGTGGGGGAGTGTGTGTGTGTGTGTGTGTGTGTGTGTGTGTGTTTAGTGTGAGTGTGTGTGTGTGTGTGTGTGTGTGTGTGTGTGTGTGCGCTACAAATATGTACGTTAAGCAAGATTTTTAAGGAGACTTTCAGTTGCGTCATAATCTAAAGTCTTAAGCCATGTAGTAAGAGACTTTTTACACTCGTTGTTAAATGTTATATCGTTATTTTTTAACGGTATTTCAATCCCTGATAGCCTCATACGTATAGAGCCTACCCGAAATCGACGGAAATGAAATTAGAACGATAATGAGAGTAAAGTATTCAAAATTCGACCGTAAATTATATATTACTGTTCATAATCTTACTTCAGCTCAATGATAGGAATTTAACATATACCTACTTAAAACTACTAAATAAACTAAGCCTTGTTTTTACTAGGACTGCAAAAAAAAAAACAACGTTTCACCTCAAAATTATCTCATTCAACTGGATGAGAATTATGAATCAAAAAGAGTGGTTCACAGGTTTTCATTAATGAAAATAATGAATGAAATCCAATTTCGTCCTGAATGAACCATTGATTCAGAAATTCAAAATCGATTATCCGTCTGCGGTTAAAATCTTTGGATTAATACGAACAATTAAATTAAAACTTTTTTCTGTTTCGATTGATGGTTTTTCCTTTAAAAGCTTAAATTAATATTCAACACGCAACTAATTTGATGTAACTGCTGCTTCGATTTCGTCTTGGGGTTATTCATGGATGTTCCATTGACAAAAGTCAATTTATATGTGGTTTAACCGTAAAACCATTAGGCTTAATTATTCCAAGCTTTGGACCGAACAGCGGAAAAGAGATGCGGTTGGGAATGTAGCGGTGAGCGAGAGCGTAAGCGGGTGATGAAAAAAACAGGAAACGAAAAAAGGAAATAGCTAAATACTCATTTTGAGTTTCACTAACTCGACACACGTGTGTCCAGTCTCTTGTATCCAGTTGGTAAATAACCCAATAATTTAGTTTATTATTTATATATAATACATATAAATGATTAGGAACTAACAATAGCAACAAAATTGAAACAATAATTTAAGTAAAAGAAAGAAAGAAAATTAATTTGTTTGAGTCAATCTACTAATTAGAATTTTACTTTTCATCACTTTAAGTAAAAATCAAGTTGTCATGCTTTGGCTATCCAGGTAATATGAATTGGTTTTTTTTTTCAACAATCAATATTTTTACGTAAATATTACGGTTTTTTTTAAACACATTTTTTTGACAAACGTCTAAAACCCAATTGAATCTGTATGTTTCGTAATAATTTTAAACAAAACTTATGGTTTTGCGGCGGCAGCCTTTGGACAGATGACAAACGCGCGGCAGATGTTCAGTCAACTTGATAGATTATAATATTTATAATGTATGAAAAAATAATCTAACCATTAGTTTATTCTCTCCACACCGCTATTTTCAAAGCCACGTCTTTTCAAAGACGAGTCAATCTAGCAATTGGGCCTGTATCAATATTTTTCCTATACAAAATTAAAACTATAGAATTTTATGATTTTACTAGCGGCCGCCCGCGACTTCGTCTGCGTGGAAAGGTTTTTTGCTATCCCTCGGGAATTATACTTTTTTTCAGAATGAAAGGTACCCTATGTCCTTCTCTGTACCCCTGACAACGTGTATGCAAAATTTCATGATGATCGGTTCAGTAGTTAGGACGTGAAGGCGTAACAAACAAACAAACAAACAAACAAACAAACAAACGGACTTTCGCATTTATAATATTAGTAAGGATTATTAACGCTATTAGGGAAGGCGTAGGTGTTTAGACAGATTATGGGCCGTGATTGATATTTTTTGTCTACTAGCGTCTATCATATTCAAATTGGAAAAACGGACTTTAGACTGTTAATCTGTATGTGATGAAGAGTTTAATAATATTTAGACACTAGTCTCCGCCAGCGACCAGTTTAAATGACCTCCTTAGTATATGAAATACTTATACTACGGAGAGTTAAAACTGTTTCCCGAACTAGATGAAACATAGCTTAGATTTTAAGTTGGACCTCAACCTTCCAAACTGTGAAAAGCCTATCAAAATCCGTTCAGTAGTTTTTGCTATCAAATATTTAGAATTCACAGTTTTATGATATGTATATGTATAGATTTTCAATCTCTGCTGTAACAATCAAGTTTTGGTCTTATCGTTGAAAATTAGTAGTTGTAGTATTTTTTTAAATTGTCGAAACACAAATCCATTAGCGACATCTATCATTATTCATACTTTGGCGTGTCTATACGTTCTATGCAAATTATAAACTTCTTAAAAAATTACCTTCCACTATAAAACTCACAAGGAGCTAAAATATTTATCTAAACAATGTGTGTGAACCGCACTCATTATCGGAGACTCCTACGCGCGCCCACGCCGACCGGTCGAGAGCTTTACTAGGAGAACATTACACGGATAGATGAGAAAAAAGTGTAATTAAAGTAACTGCAATTGACTTTGGTACTTATTGTTTGAGGAGAATTAAAATTTGAAATCTATATTTAAAAAAAATACACACTGACTGCCCTTCTCAATGTTTTTCCTATCACGGGCTAGCTGGAAGAAACTTCAAAATGAAATAAGCTGTGCCCTTGTAATAATTCTTCTGTCCATTTCTTTTCTGTTTTAACTTGTGTGTGTGTGTGTGTGTGTGTGTGTGTGTGTGTGTGTGTGTGTGTGTGTTTGTGTGTGTGTGTGTGTGTGTGTGTACAGAGTTAATAAATAAATAATAATATTTTGTACACTATGCTGTACATGCGAGTACATAAGTAATAATTATAGATATTTTGAATAGGTAACATCAAATAATGAGAAAACAAATTCTTTAATCTTTATTTTAAAGTTTATTGTTTTTCTTAAACTTTCTTTGAGTATTTTTGGAATTTGGAGAAATAATATTGCTGTCTCTTTGGCAGCCAAATGTTTTCATTCAAATCGAACCACCCATCAAAACCCTAATGACCCGTTGACCCACTGGCATTAATCACTGGTGGGTCAAACAAGAAATTGGAGGCTTTTCAACTAAAACTGCTTAGAAAAATTAGAATCGATAGAAGACTACCATGCTAAACTAGATTCTATAATAACTTTGACCAACAGGTTAAAATTAAAAAATTATAACTTTGCGCTTCTGCATTAGTTTAATCAAATAAGTGAATATTCTATTAAACAAACTGTTTGTAAGCCGCAGTGGCAAAGGTATAATTAGGGCATTCGTGACGACACCCCTAGGCCCTTCCGCTCATTGTCTAGCGAAGCGCTGCGCAAGCGCAGGCGACACGGGGCAACCCTTGTTCTGTTCAATACGACGCGGGAAGTCTCGGATACAGTGCTAAGAAGATTTAGATTGTCTTAAAAGAGCACTCTTTATTTTTTCAGTATTGCAACACGAAGAAGATTTAGACATGACCGTGTAAGAACATTAGAAGGTGAGGCTGAGGAATATAGTAAAATATTTATTGCTTATTCTTCTGTAGGACATTTATTCGCCTGACCTTGTCTGACTATTCTTGAACATCCCTACAGCTTTTTACGTACATTCGTAAGTATTGTTAATAATTGTAACATAAAATAAAGTGACTAATTTCTAGTAATCAGTTACTTACAATATTTTTTACCTTCTTAGTCACCTCCTGATATAAGTACTTCAATATAACCATAATATCATGAATACTTCTTGGTATCTTTATTATCAATCACAAACATAAGCTTAAACAGTTTTTGCTGACTCAACTTGATATCGGATTTATTCCCTTGTTTCATGACTAATAATCCAGTTACTAAAGATTCATTTAAACTAAGTAAACCATTTCATTTAACCCTCTTGCAGTCGGGTAAAAAGTTAAAGCTCATGTCACAAACTGAGCTGGAACTTCTGCAGCTAACTTTATCGGTTCCTAGGTAGGCTCACAAAGCAGTTTATTCTGAATTTTCCACAACGAAGACTGAAAAAGCTAAAATATACTTCAATAAGAAGTTTTATACATCAGATAGGTGAGGAGCACGATGGCGCAGTGGTTTAGCGCCTAGCCTGGCAATTGTAGAGGTTAAGCAACTTTCGCAAGGGTCGGTCATGGGATGGGTGACCAAAATGTATTATCACGAGCTCCTCCGTGCTTCGGAAGGCACGTTAAGCCGTTGGTCCCGGCTGCATTTGCTGTCGTTAACACCCACCAACCCGCATTTGTCCCGCCGTGTGATGGTTTATGGCCCATCCTCCTTATTCACCCATAAGGAAGGACTGTGCCCCAGCAGTGGGGACAATAAAAATGGCTGATAGTCAAATAGGTGATTCTTACTTTCAGATAAATTGATTTTAGTACGAGATTTTATAAATGATAGATGCCTATCAAGTTTTAGGATACCATTAAGTTCCCCAATGGCTACTATCAAGGTATTCCACAATCCTTACTCACAAAACTAAGCCGTGGGAACCAACTCGAGTTGTGAGTTGCAACGTAAAAATTCAGCTTTCTCGCCACTCGAGCTTCCGTTGCGCGACCCGAGATTACATCGCAGATGACCGATATATCGCGAAACGACCGACTGAATCACGCTTGTGGGTGCCTGCGATTACGGTTACCGTACGTCTGGATTTGTTTGGACTTTTAAGAATCTGTTCTGTCCAAACTGTGCTCGGTTTTGTGTTTTTCCAGACTTTTCATTTACAGCTACGATATGTCTGGATGTTTCCGGACTTTAAGGCTTCTTTTTCTTTTTTTCGGCTCAAGAATTTTACCCGTCTCTTTTATTATTGCAGACTTTTTATTTATGTTTTTTTTAGTAAAAAAATCAATTATTCCTGTTTTTGGACCAAATATTCGGGTTTTTTCTAATGTACAGACTTCTCAAATGATATGGTTACCCTACCTGGGATGTACACGGATGTGGCTGCGCTGATTACGTAACTGATTCCGGGGCAGTAGATGAATAGATTTGATGAAAATTAGTGTTTCAATTCCAATAAAATAATTAGTCAACGAAAATGGTATTAGCTATTAGTAATACATAGTACCTACCTATACATTTGGAAAGGTTTGACTCTTCGTCCCATCCCAAATGGGCTGTAGGTTCTTGGGATGAGTTCGTAAAGTGAAGATTTTGATATTAGGTAAACAAGGTGCCTATAACTAAAAATAAATTATGGAAAAAGGTGTCTCAAGTCCAATGATCCAACTAATATCAAAGGCTTTTCCAATATTTTTTATCACTATAGCTGATTCTAACTATTGGTATTATCTGGGTATTATCTTTCTTCAAATAGCTGACGCTACTGACTGTACCGACCAATCTTCAATCAATATATGTATTCCAATAATAATTGTCTGTTTTTTGCTTGTCCTATAAACATAAAACAAGATCCGGCAATATGGATCAGTCGTAGATTACGCATCGGCCGATGACGCCGACAAGCCGTCTGCCACCGCGCTACGCGAAACCGGTTCTGATGACCGGCAGGCAGAATTTATACTCCAATAAACATAGAAGGGTTTTATATAAATGTTGAACTCGTTGAATACTTACATTTTTTATGCACAACGAGAAAGTGCTTGGCCTTCACCTAACCTGATGTTAAGTGACGATAAGGCCGAAGGTGGAAGCGCAATACACCCGGAATCCTCATCACTGAGGAACTGACTATCTTACCCCTAACTGCCGGAACACAACATATTTAGGGTTCCGTACCAAAATGGTAAAAAAGGAACCCTTATGGTGTGACTCAGTCTGTCTGTCTGTCTGTCACAGCTGGATATCTCGAGAACTACTAATGGTATCAACTTGAAATTTGTAATAGTTTAATATGACATTTGCCCAACTATTTTTCAAATAAGAAATAAATAAAAAAATAAATATCTTTTTTACAATAGGGCCAGAAAAGGGGTCTTAAAAATTTTAAGTTGAGCTACTAGGGCATGTGGGGTATCATATGAAAGAACGCCGTTTGCACGTTTTCAATCATTTTTTCTTTTTTTTCTAGACCGCATAGTTTTTGACTTATGATGAAAAATGTAAAAAAAATACTATTCCCCCCCCCCCCCTTATCTCCGAAGTTTGCAAAACGAAAAATCTGAAATAATTCTATGTGATAGCAATTTATTTATTTAATCTTTATGATTACAGGAAAAATAAAACGATGTCTCAATATGGCACACTTTTTTTGAAATTATCAATTTCTAAAAAAATTAACATTAGTTCCACTATCGGTCAAGAGATGGCGATGAACTAAAACAGCAATAATAATTTTATTATTCTATTCTGCAGTGTGGTTTGATGGTGCAATTATGATGATACGGAACGCTCGGTGCGCGAGTCCGACTCGCTCTTGACTGGTTTTATTTATTTTAATTGTAGTTATGGTGTCAGAATTAGGTGAGATAGTAGTAGCTAGCCAGGCGGACTTGAAATAAGCCCTACCACCAACCAAACCAAATAGAAATTGTAGCGAATTTTGCGGACGTCCATCAAACCGAATCTCCTGAGTTGTTCAGTGAGAGCCAGATCGCCCAGCGCAGTATAGACAGCTTTGCTCTTTTATTTTATTTTTGCAAATTGTCTATAGTTTGCAAGTAGCTCATCAAATAACAATAAACATGTTCATGTCCAGTAATAGGCTTTAGAATGTTATTTTCGTAATACGCAGATTTAAACTAGAAAATGGAAATCATAATAAACTTATAGGCTTTTTCCACAGGTTAAAGATGGCACCTATCTTCTACTGATAGATATCCAGAACACAAACTAGAGATTAAGTGTAGACTTAATTGGTATTTGTAGTCTATAATTAAATCAATTTCACTGGGGGTTTGTTCTTATTTACGCCAAAGTTATGACAATACGACAAGAGCTTTTTGCACTTTATCACATTTTTGAAAAATCTTATAGATAAAGAACTCCAAGGTTTGTATTAGCGCATTTTCCCCAATGCGCCGAAAACAGAAGTTATCGTAGGATAAATTCTGTTTACCATAACAACACCTACTTCCCTACTGTGTAAAAAATTTGCAAGTATGCTGAATTTTTACAGAAAAGAAGATTTTTATACAATACTAAATAATATACTAGAAAAAATTCGACTCGCACCAGATCAATTCTCGGACGGGAATCGAACCCGCGACCTTGGATATCCGGTCCAATGCTCTGACCACCGTGACTTTTAATATATTGTGTACTAGCGGCCGCCCGCGACTTCGTCTGCGTGGAAAGGTTTTTTGCTATCCCTCGGGAACAATACATTTTTTCGGGATGAAAGGTACCCTATGTCCTTCTCTGTAACCCTAACAACGTGTATGCAAAATTTCATGATGATCGGTTTAGTAGTTAGGACGTGAAGGCGTAACAAACAAACAAACAAACAAACAAACGGACTTTCGCATTTATAATATTAGTAAGGATAATTGAATTATTTCTTTAATTAAAAAAAATATTAAATTAAATCTTTTCCTAAAGATCTATTCCTTTCTTGTACCAAAAACTAGTACAATTGGTATTTGTTTATTGTCGTAATTAATTTTCTATTCCGAACGAATATACCTTTCATAAACGAATCCTAAAACAAGTTAAATACGGTCAGTTCTAAAAATGCTTTTGAATGTGATTTTAAGTAGTGTTTATTTAATAAAAAAAAGAGAACTAAATTTTTTCTGTGACTGTACCAAATATTATATTTGGTATTTGTTGGGAATAGATTTTGAACTTCATTTGAATATTTAAAATTTGGTCTTAGAAAGGAATAGATTTTCCTAACTAAGGCTGGTTATTCTACAAAAGTTCCGGTAGGTGTTCTGATTTTATGATATCTTATACAACGTGTTACAAAATACTCCTAATGCCGAATAAGACAGATAGGGAGCATCAAACTGAACAACTTTTACTATGTGACTTACTCTGAAATCTTGAAAAAAAAAACAGCTGTTTCATAAATTTTAATATTTTCGTTATAATTTTTTGTAAGAAACAGCTGATTTTTTTTCATGATTTCAGAGTTGATCCCATAGTATAAGTTGTTCAGTTTAATAGTCCCTATCTACCATATTCGGCATTAGGGATATTTTTGTAACACGTTGTATAAGGTCGATAAATTAATAAACAATCCAACATTTTTGTCATACTCCTACATCCCCCTCTCCCCCCTTCTATGCTTCCTTCGACATTTTGAAAAAAAAATCAGCAGAAATTGGCACAGTAGAAATATCATTTAAACAAAGCTGTCTGTGCTTCATTTTTTTGCAATTTATAGATACGAGTCTTTCCAATCTAAAGTCGGCTACATACAGACGGAATCCCGATTCGGAGTTGCGATAATGAAATATCGATAATGTATGAAAATTCCGTACGGAAAAATCCCGCATGTGTGTGGTAGGTGTATAGATTTGTATGAATTAGCTGCGTTCAGAAATTACGTATGTACGGAATTCCGTCTGTATGTGGCCACTCTTATAAAGGATCCATCTTTGAGAAGAAAAACAACGATTTCTTTTATTATTCAATCATTTATTATCATCAATCTAAATAATAAAATGGAATACGTACATATATAAAGTAATCAAATACCTATTAAATATATTTTTACATCTAAAATCTATGTAAAGAATATGGCTAACGACAGGAAACTGTCTGTTTATTGGCACATTTGACATAAAGCCTAGTGTTCACAATGCAACAACTGACATAGAAAATGTTTTGACATATTAATGTGCCAATAATATGACAGTTATTTTCAGCATAATTATGCACTATTATGATTAAAGTATAACTTTTTTTTATATATGGAAGTACGTACCTATTTAAAACTCTTTAAACAAAAATATGATCTTTGTTACATATTGATTAAAAAAATGGGTGCGGTGAATAAGGTATGATTCATAAAGCTGCGTGAAAAAAACAGTCACGAACATGACACATCACAAGTTACATGTCAATTATTGTATAATGAATACGGGGCTTAAATCACTTCTAGCTCTCTACATATGATTATTAAAGCATAAGCGGTTTAGAAAATGTCTTATATGACAAATCATATATAACATAATTTATATATAGTGTATACAGACAGTAAAATATTTTTTTAAACCTTACCGCATGTATTTCGCAAAAGCATCGAAATATGGCAAAGTTTTATGGAAGCCGATTTACAAAAAATATAATTTTCCGAATCAAAAAATACAATCAATATTTTAATTATAAATACAAAATAACATGTGTATCTAGTAATAAAATATTCTATTTGCATTTTCGAATCAGAAAATTCTATCACATTTCTTAGAAAATGCTTAAAAGACGCAGACTTAAATTGTTTAAATAAGTCAATACCTTCTATACTTATTATATTACTAACTACCATTTTCTTTAATTATGGCTCACATATTATCATATTTTTTTAATCTGATTATAGAGATGTCAAAAACATTTAATGAAAACAGTGAAATAAAGTCATCAAAAAAAGCTGAAACTTTAAAGTTTCATTGTTATTATTTGTTGTAAGATTTTTTTTCAAAAGAGTTTAAAAAGCTAAACAAATTTTTAACATACTTACCTACTAATTATGTATTTTTGACACAAAATTGTATTCATTTAAATAATTATTTTTATTAATACATTATCACTTTGAAATCTCAATGACTCTAAAAACATCATTAATATTTTGAGTCAAATAAGTTCAAAACAAAATCATACTTAGCTGTTATTAATAATTATTTAATTATCTTAAATTACCTAGGAACAACCCTCAAAATATACATCAAATGGAATGTTTTAATAAATCAATAAATACGAAATCCCCTTCATACAATCCCAAACTCTTGTTATTTTCGAATACTATACGTTCCACGTATCTTAACAGAAATAACAATATTTATTAAATATAATATAAATATTACTTTACATTAAAATATAGTTATGCAGTTAAGCTGTTTTAATAGCTAATCACTAATCCTATAAATACTATTTACAAATCACCAGAATGTCCAGCTGTCAATTATCAATTAAATAATAAAACAAATGAAAAACGTCATTAGCGAAAACGAACTGTCACAACTGTCACAAAAGTGGCCACTTAGAGCTAAAGTGGATATTAAAACTTACAGAAAGAATGAAAACTGTAGAAGAGTTATTCAAAAAATATTAGAGACAGTTTAAGGGGGCATTACATGATCTTTTTTTAAATATTGACTTGGTTTACGAGTAATCAAAATAAATGTATTGGGGATGGTAGTCATATACTACCTACAGCGCCTTAATGCGTTTTTCATTTGTTTCTATAATCCGACAAAACAAACAGTTCGCGTCATTTTTTTTATCTATGCTGAATGTAAATATCACAAAAGTTATATAATTTAAAATGATTAAGTAGTTTAAAATTGAACGTGTCAATATTGCAGAGCCGAAACTGTAACATCCTTATTATAGCGAACATTGCAATATCCCATTCATTCTGGCGGTGTTAATGAGGAAGCACGAATACTGTTATGTAAATGAAGAGGTTCCAAATGTTATTTGTGGTGACGTCACATTTTGGAAATTCACCATCTTAAATACATGGTCTCCTTCGATGGATTGTAATGTATTTCTCTGTAACAAAACAAAACTGTTAGTCACTAGCAACGTATAAAAACTAAGAAGAAGATGAAAAACAAATCCATAAGTTAATAAAATGCTTGTAGGGCTCACAAAACAGCACGATCGAATTATTGTGTTCTCATTCTTTAATTCAACAATAATAGTGCGGTCCTCCTTTTTACAGAATTATTCACAATTTAAACACAACAACAGCATAATTTTTAAGTGATGTTACAAATTATGATGTTTCATGAATGAAATGAAAATAGTTCTTACTCTATTGTGTAAGAGAGACCGCTGGTAGGATCGTGCTTTCTCCATCACCTTCACATTCACCGCCACAAGCATTGACTACATCTACAACAATTGAGAAAAAATATGTTATTAGTAATCCAAAAATATATCGAAAGGGCATCAACACAAATACAACTTTCATTGAGTGGATTTGTGTATTTTTAAATTTGTCGAAAAATATATTATGGATTGGAAAAGTTAACCCTTTTGATAAACCATAATAAAACCTAAAACCAAAAGATAGATGTTAAGTGTTCCTAAATCATGTATACAATTTTAAGAAGATTATTCTAATGAAGTCACTCGAAAAATTTTACCAATTCCATAAAAAAGTATGCCAAATTATTCGTTAATTCAGTGCTTCCAGAAAAAAGTTGCAAGTGTACAGTTAGTTGGTTATATCTCTAAAACCTTTACCAAAAACAAAAATAAACAGATTAAAAACAACAACAAAAAACATCATAGAACGGTGTTCTTTTTTTAAATATTCCGTTAGAGTCCTACAACGAGATTAAAGTTTAATCTCAAAAAAGAGGCAAAAACATTTTGGCGTTTCGCTGGCCACAACGAAATGTTGGCACGTTTTAAGAGGATTATGAACCTCCTTACGGCCGACATCTTTCTCACAAAGCGTATTAACTGAGACCAAATGCTTCTTCAGAAAAGTCCGATGATTAATATTTAAACCACATTTTCACAGCTAAATCCCATAATGAAGAACACAAAACAACATTGTATGTCCGACGCCGTCTTTAAAGTACTCGTATTAGGCTTAACATTTTATTTAACGAATTTAGGAATTTTGTAAATTTCCTTACAACAATTACCGTTTTATTACATTTTATCTTATAAAGATTCTCAGTTATTTTCGTACTGAAATTAATGTTAAGCTCGAACAGTTTTCGACACTAGCATTAACTCAGATTACGATAGTGCAAAGGGCGCAAGGTGACAGGGCGGCTTTCATTTCACTTCCGCGCCACAGACTAGGTTACTTCGTGAGCGCACACCCTGTATGTGCGACTGTGGGAAAAAGCGCTTTGCTCTATATTATACAGGGTGAAACATTTTCGTAATACTTAATTGATCGGTGATATTTTGGAATGCCTCTACGGATAATGAATTAAATCACTAGGTTTTAATGTTTAAAATTAAACTTATAGCGTGTATAAGGTCAAAGTTATGCTTAATCCTGGCTTATTATCAGTTGATATTATTTAGATAATCCCCATAGAATAAAAAAATCATATTCTGTCCTCTAAATTGCACCTATTCCCCTATTTATCTTATTTTATTTCGCCCAAGGTTGCCTGGAAGAAATTGCTATGTAGCACTTAGGCTGCCTATTGTATGTTTTCTTGTTTTTTAGGATTATATCCTTTTTTCTGTCATGTGCAATTCTATTTTTTTTTTACATTTTAATTCAGAATGTATGAAATAATATCATTTCTTTGCCAATTTTCTTAGCGACTACTTAGTTTTCCTCATTAGCGTAATATAGTGATTTTATAATGAAAATTTTTATTTTCAATGTTTGCCCACCCTGTATAAGATTCCCTAGAGCCACCTAATTAACGGCAGCACCTCGGTAACAATAGTGTAAGCTCGACGCTTGTAGTGCGATATCTAAACCGATTGCAACGAAACCATTAAGGTAAGCCCGCCTTACAGATCTGGCAACTTTAAGTGTGCTTGCTTACGTTTTTGCGACAGATTTGTTTCTTAAAAAAGCCCATCTTTTTTTAAAACAAATTTTATTTTTTTAGGGTGAAAGATATACAGGGTCATTCTAAACTTACCATCCAAATTTCAAGGATGTGTTCAGTCCATGAAACTGAATAACTTTCTCTAAGGAACACAGGGCCTTTGTAAAAAAAATTCGACTATCCATACAAATCACGTGATCAATTTAGTATGGGATGACCTAAATGTGGCGAAATTCGACACTGTTTCTTGGAGAAAGTTGTTCAGTTTCATGGACTGGACACATCCTTGAAATTTGGATGGTATGTTTAAAATGACCCAAGTATTTGCGCTAATTTACAATGGCAAAACATTTTATTATTATTTTTGCGAATTTGTTTTGGAGCCTGATACAATCCATATTTGGATTAAAAATCAAAACAGATATCGCGTTACAAAAAAGGCATGTTCAATTATATTCTTCGTCTGTCTATCGATAATGTTCACGTCACTGCAAATTTAATCGATGATCCATTAATCGATAATATGTCAACTAGGCTCAAGTCGTGAATCCACGGGATGGCGAATCGATAAGAAAGGAGAAATACGCCGAGCCAATGACCCAGTACGCTAACTAAATGGGACATCTGAGTAGACTAGACTATGGGCAATTTAATTAAATGAACTGGATCTGCTGCTTGCGAAATGTGTGGGGTTCGGAGATCCTATTCGATTGTCAATTGTCAATTGTTTTTGAAAAAGGAAATTTTATTTGAAAGAATTTGAACTTCAGATTTTTGGAAATACCTGACTAACCGCAAGTATAATAAAATGTTAATATGTTTTTAGATTTCTCAACTAGGCTTACAGCTGCTATGTTGCTTTAAGCTGTGAACTGATCGGATTAGAAGTAATAAGTAAGTACAAACAGATGCGGGTAACACTGAGAAATTGTAATTGAATATGTTGCTAATACCTCTAAACTATGGATTAAGCCTAAATCAACACAAAAAGGATTTTGCAAAAATTGTTCTGCACAGCTTAACCATATTCGAAAATGACATTCTTAAGATAAAAAGTAGGTAATGATGATTATGACTGGAAATAAAACTTTTCATACGATCAAACGTATTGCTTCAAATTAAACAAAGTACGATCGCTTCAATTTCTAAAATTTGTTTTTTATTGATTCTACGTCATTCATTCTTACGAAACAAAAGACGATCACTTCAACTCATTAAGTTATGAAACCACTACATTTTTCACCGTTTTGTTTTCCTGGAACAAAAGCCGATCGCGTTCCAAGGAGGCGCAACATTAACAAGGCATCATCAAAACTGCGTGATGTAATGTGAGTGAGGTACTGTTACAGTAGCGTTTCGCCGTTGGGCCTCATGGTTCGCGGGTGGTGGACGAATTTTTCACACGCCATCTCTTAAATTTTTGCCATGAACATGTGTGGTTATCATTTTTGATTTGTTTACGTTAAAAAAGAGCAAGTAGTGGATCCCTTTTTAACTTCAGTCACCGATTAATAAGTAATAATTAGCTAGCCCAAGTATTGTTTTAGAACCTATCTAGTATTCAATTTTTATGTTTCTTTATTATCAATTTAAAAGTGAATTGTTGATATTTAAAAGGCCATTAAAACTCCTAAAATCTAACAAAAGTGCCCTTTGGCATTCAAATAAGAATTCCAGTAAACCCATAACAAACTTCCCACTACATTTCCAACACAAACCTTCAAAAGCCTAGCATCAAAATGCTCCTATCATCATTCCTAAACGCAACACGGTAACTGCACGTACCGTTCAAAGGGCCGAATACGAAAAAATAATCACGATATTCGCGTGATTTTCGAAATATACGTAATTTTGGAGCTTTACAAAGCGAATATCGTCCGATGATAGTGTAGTGTTTAGTAGTAGTAGGCCCTCAGAAATCGACACCCCAATAGGAAGCATCATACATGGGCCGACAAATTGCGGCAATCATACTCGTTCGGGTCGGTGAACATTTCTGTTCCTTATTCGGTCAAAGGCTGTTCAGGGATGTGAATAATGGGATGATTATTTTAAGAAACTTATGGGGCTTACTTTATGCTAAAAAAATACGTTTTCTTATTGCAATAAAAGATTCGATTAATGCGTGTTGTTTAGTTCTCAAAAAAAACTGAAATAATTCGCTAATATAATATAATTTTTGCTCTGCTCTCGTTTCAGTAAGTCATATTATTTCTACTTGGTTTATTGAATAAGTAATTATTTAATATAGTCCATTAGAACTACTTATTACATAAACTCGACTAACATTTTTATCATCAATATTTGTACAATATTTTTGAACCCCTACTCAATAATGCTCAGTTCACGTATTTTCTTGCTACCGTCCGATTTTGCACAGTTTCGAAAGCAGTAGGACCCATTAGGCACCGTTAACACACAATATTATCTTATTATATAAGCCTAGTCCATCATAACTATTAAATAAACTCGACTCACATTTTTATCAATCAATATTTGCAATGCCTCAACTCACAATATTTTCGCACCCCTACCCAATAAGACTCAGTTCACGAGTTCGCTTGCTACTACCATCCACGTTCGCACAGTTTCAGGAGAATTAGGCACCTTTAATACACAACATTATATAAGCCTAGTCTATAATAACTATTAAATAAACTCGACTATCATTTTTATCAATTAATATTTGCGATGCCTCAACTCCCAATATTTTCGCACCCCTACCCAACCCAATAAGGATCAGTTCACGTGGTCGCTTGCTACTATCCACTTTTGCACAGTTTCGGAAATATAAGGGCCCATTAGGCCCCGTTAATTAAAACATTAACTAATTTCTTTATCATTCATTATTTGCGATGCCTCAACTTTTACGATATTTTCGCACCCCTACCCAATAAGGCTCAATTCACGTGTTCGCTTGCTACCGTCCGCGTTCGCACAGTTTCGGAAGCATTAGGGCCCATTAAGCACCGTTAACACACGGCCGCGTCACGCGCGCACGACCACGCGTGAGCTACGCTATCGCGGTAGCAACGCGGATGCTGAGATTCACACGGACCCTTTTGTTTTACTTCAACTGATGTGAGATATTAATACTGTTTTGTAACAATTCTGCTCTGAAGTATTGTGTAAGAAGTAAGAAGATGTGATTAATTCATTTTTTATTAAATCTATTATATATGGGATTTGGCAACTTATATTGTATGGGAACAGGAGTTGTTAAAAGATGCTAAGCAAACAGGGCAATAAACAACTTTTTTTTGATGACATAGAATCTAATCTAAACTTTTTTTTATATAAACAACCCTAAAAATCGCGTAAAGGTTTCATTGCAGCCTGTTTTATACATTTTTAATAAAGTTCAATTACAATTTTGTGTGAAACAGCTGTAAAATTTCGCAGGTTGGAAAATATGGGTCTTATTGCCAAGTAAGAAGAATTAAAAATAAATGCCCATCAAGAAAACTATTTGAAACAAAAGACTACCAACAACTGTTTGATATTTTTTTATCCGTATGACCCCGGAGCCGCGACCTGGCGACGAAAACCGATTGGCATCATAGGTCAGATCTTGAAATGTCAGCTAAAAGAGGTTGAATTCGATGTTGTGCGAAATCAGTCGGCATTATGGCGTAACTTAACTACGAGAAGCCATAACGTGACTTATTAAGTATGGAGGAATTATTTATCCCTAAATGTGAATGTAACTCTGTCTGTTACGCTTTCTCGCCTAAACTACTGAACCGATTTTGATGAAATTTGGTACGGAGATAGATGGAACCTTGAGGAAGGACATAGGCTACTTTTTATCTCACTCCTGGGCACGGGTCTGCGCCCGCAAGATATAACCTGTAGTCTATACGGGTGAAGCTGCAGGCGGAAAGCTAGTTTATTATAAATTTAAAATTCATAAGTACCTAGGTAACGGTAATGTTTCAACATGCCTTTACGTATTAGTTTTGTTTAAGTTTCTGATTTATTTGTTCAAGAATGCTACAAAAGTGTGTTGTCTTGTATCTTCTTAAATTGATGTCTTCATAGACAGAGCTTTCTTGAGCTTTTGGTAGTTTTGAAACATTATAATCATGTTTGTCTTATTTAACCTATTTCTTAACAAAGATTCTATCTTTAATTTGTCTTGTACATTGCCCAAAATTAAGGATTATAATTTGATAAATTTCATCTTGTTTTGAACATTTACATGACTCCATTTGGTAAGTAGCTACCGAGCTATTGTATGATAATAATGTTGACAACTGAGATGTCATCTGGCTGTTAGGTGTCTGGTCAGACGAGTCAATGTATTATGGGAGAATACAATGAATCATGAATAATTAGAATTGTAAAATATTTTTCTAATAGTAAATAAATCAGCCTTACTTTTGATAGAATTGCTTCTTCATTTCTTTTAAATACCTATACAATAACTAAACTAAACGGCAAATGAGAAAGAGTTTAGCCTTGCATTTTATACAAACATCACTGCCAAAAACCGGCCAAATGCGAGTCGGACTCGCGCACGAAGGGTTCCGTACCAAAAAACGGCAAAAAATCACGTTTGTTGTATGGGAGCCCCCCTAAATATTTATTTTATTCTGTTTTTAGTATTTGTTGTCATAGCAGCAACAGAAATACATCATCTGTGAAAATTTCAACTGTCTAGCTATCACGGTTTATGAGATAAAGCCTGGTGACAGACAGACAGACAGCGGAGTCTTAGTAATAGGGTCCCGTTTTTACCCTTTGGGTACGGAACCCTAAAAAACAAGGCACAGAAGCAATGGTCGGATAACAATCAGTAGATCATAACAATAGGCGAATATGCCACGCTAATATTGTTCAAAAAATTATACACCTTTTAATTTACTGTTCCAATATCACTTACCGATATACCTCGATATAAATATCTAACCTACTTCAAACACGCACCCTGTTACTGTAGTAGCGGATAACTGCGACCTATCCACCGTTTATGATCGACCAGGCCCTAATACTATCTGACGTGCAAGCCACAGCCTTGTCACCTGACTAACTTGTGGTGGAACGGAGTGGCCAACTATCCAAGGTTGCTACTTCAGGAGAAGCAATGAGGTCGGATATAATCAGCTGTTAAGTATGCAAACTTTTTAATCGCTTTTTTTTAATTCTAAGTTCCTTTTTAGGGTTCCGTACCCAAAGGGTAAAAACGGGACCCTATTACTAAGACTCCGCTGTCCATCTGTCTAGACAGACATTCTGTCCGTCTGTCTGTCTGTCTGTCTGTCACCAGGCTGTATCTCATGAACCGTGATAGCTAGAAAGTTGAAATTTTCACAGATGATGTATTTCTGTTGCCGCTATAACAACAAATACTAAAAACAGAACAAAATTATTATTTAAGTGGGGCTCCCATACAACAAACGTGATTTTTTTGCCGTTTTTTGCTCGATATTAGTAACGACAACAGGTAGAAAGTTGAAATTTTCACAGATGATGTATTTTTGTTGCCGCTACAACAGCAAATACTAAAAACAGAATAAAATTAACATTTAAGGGGGGCTCCCATACAACAAACGTATTTTTTTTTTGCCGTTTTTGGTACGGAACCCTTCGTGCGCGAGTCCGACTCGCACTTGGCCGGTTTTTTTTTTCTAATTCGACTATCTTGCCTTGTAACGAATATTGCTTCTTCAAGAAGCAAAGTATCTTTGAATGTGGAAGCGAACTTTTTAATCAACAACTTGGTATCGTTGTGGGTGGAATCCATTTTTGAAAAAACCGGCCAAGAGCGTGTCGGGCCACGCGCCATAGGGTTCCGTAGTTACCTTATACCATACCATATTTAATACCACCTATCATTTTTCGTTTGCAAAAATAACTTTGTTTTTCACAGTGTTGGTATGAATGACAAAGTTATATTTGCGGTTTTGGAAAATATGCTATATCTCAAAAACTAATTACTATATCTCGTTCAAACCAATTTGGGTTGAAAGTGTTTATTAAGATCTACAGCATATATTTTTTTTAGATTTTTCACTCTCTTATTTCAAAAGTTAAAGGGGGGGGACACACATTTTACCACTTTGGCGGTGAATATCTTTCAAACGGTTGACTTTGAGAAAAAGTTGTCCTAGGAACCTCAATGTCATTTTTAAATACCTATCTATAAACACCCAACACGTGTTGGTTTGAAGAAAAATTTTTTTTTCAGTTTCAGTTCCATGTATGGAGAGCCCCCCCTAATCTTTTATTTTTCTTATTTTTGTATTAAATTCGTTAAGCGGTTAACACAGACAGCGACAGCGGACAGACAGACAGACAGACAGACAGACATGACGAATCTATAAGGGTTCCGTTTTTTGCCATTTAGGCTACGGAACCCTAAAAAGGACTGAGGCAAGGCAAAGCTTATTCAAACTTTGTACTGCTTCCAAGTTCTAACATTTTCAAATCTTTTTAACGTTATTTGTCTATACTTAAATGCTCACTTTCGGCGGTCGGACAAAAAATGGTATTTCATTCATTTTTAGAAAACAAAAGAAGTTTTGGCCTCCGAATTAACGTCAAAATTTTGTTATTTTGGTGCTTTAGGAACGGTTGCTATTGGTGCCATTGTACTGTTTTAACGTTTATTTGATTCGAACTTAATGATCTCAGTATTTTCACAAACAAATGGGTTTTTATTAAAAATAATAGTAGTTCTAGCCTAAATTTCAGACGGATTGAGAATCCAATATGATCTACGTGTGGTGGCGAAATCTTATACGATCATTCATCACAATAAATATTCTAGATCTAACAGTAAATAATTGAAGACCAAGTTAGGTTAGGAGAAAAGGGTTAATTAAAAAAAGATGTAGAGACTCACCTGTGCTGGCGCAAGTTGTCCTGCCTCTTAAAGCTCTTCCCACAGACCTCGCAGCTAAAGGAGAGCTCAGGGCTCTTGTGGGTCCGCTCATGTATCATCAGGTTGTAGGACTTGGTGAAGCGCCGCTGGCAGTATCTGCACACGAACTCGCATTTCGGACGCAGCTTGCGTCTGAAATCTCGCGTGTGGTCTTCGTCGATCTGCATCACAGCGAACATTTTGTCTGGTCTATGATGTGATGCTTTGCGGGCGGGGCTTGGCCTGTTAAATGATAGCTTATCAGAGCGAGTCGCGACTTTCTTACTGAGCTGTAAGGTTGCCAATGCGTTGTCTCGTGATAAGAATGTAGGTTGGCACTGTTACTGTTATTGTGTACCTACAGACGCGAGTGTCTATTGTTTTTATTGTTTGTTGACATAATAAAGCAATTACGCGCCATAAAACAAATTACTGTCAATGATAGTTATGTTGACACGAGTATGTCGTTACGTTACCAAGCAAATGAAATTAATTTCGAAATGAAAAGTTCAATTCACACTATTTCTAAGAAAAATATCAAATTCCGATTAATAATTTTAATGTAGAGTGTAAATATTAATGATTTAAGAGGAATGGTCAGCTAAAACTATTTTATTTTGAATCGTTCGTCTTGTATTGCACACAATTAAGTAAATTATTTAAAAAATAATAACTTACATTAGTAAACACAGGTTTTAAACGCGTTTTTTAACTAACCTTTTTCCCGACGTTTCAAAAAAGGTTAGTTAAAAACGCGTTTAAAACCTGTGTTTACTAATGTAATAAAATGCAACGCGAAAGTTTTAAAGTGTATAAATAATAACTTATAAGAAAACCGTGTAAAAATATTACACACTTAAAAGCCTTTGATCAGAGTAATAAATGGTAATAAAAAACGATTGAAATAATGAATAACTAAAAACATAATCATTATATTAATCCCCCAGGTAGCCCATACAAGTTCAAATAGTATTATGAATAGTTAAAATCTTAATAAAGAGTGTTCAATACGCACCTTTGATGTAGAGATTACAAAGTTTATTGCTTTACAAGTATCGTATACACTTTCACTATATCAAACATCAACTTATAAAATACACGAAAACCGTTCGTAAAGTAAGGCAAGTAAGATTTAATATCACTTTGAAAGTCGTGGATGTATAGAAGCTGGATGTGTCAAGGCAGACGTGCGACTGGGCGCGGGTGCGTTTAGCAACTGCGCGAGGGTGCGGAAACTACTGATAACGTTACGCGGAAGGCTTCGCCCCACCACGTGGCCGAACAGGTAGCTAGCGGCATCGGTAGTTCGGCGGCGTAGCAGCGGCAGGGAAATGGTAGGCGGACTTTATGCGACATTTACAGCACCTGCCTACCCACGGCATTTCTAGAAGCGCGCGGAAGATGTTTGTGATTTTTAGAGTTTTTAGAGATTTTTAGAGACTTGATTATTTTCAGGTCACTAAGAGTTTTTTCTAAAGTTAGTGTTGCTTAGCTTGTTAAAATTATTTAAAAAAAAGATATTAATAAAAAAGTAGGTTGTCTTGATAATGCTAGGATTATTGAGATAGTTGTATTATGCTTTATTCACTAAAAATATGCAATATAAGAATGAAACATTGTATGCAACAATTTTTATTGTGATTTTGGAGTATTTCCCTTTATAAAAAAGTTTGTTATTAACACTAACAGCAATTTTCATAATCATAAAACTCATACTTAAGTAGATTTTCATAAACGAATTTTTGGTGCTTTTAATATTTTTACTTTTATTTTACTTATTTTAATCGTAATGCAATGTTTACGATAAAATGTACACATGACGTACCTACTTTCTTCAAACAGTTTACCTACCAGTGTGGGAAAGCGCTGGCTGGCTCGCGGCGCTACCGTGGGTATCGCTCACGACACACACATGACCTCCACTTATTTCGGCACCGGTACTCCTGTACGTAAATTGGTGATGATTTTCGGCTTCTGTCATTACCGTGACCGCGGGGCTTTATGTTGTACTTTCTGAATTACGTAGTTCTGTGTAATTAAAGCTTTTGTAGGGTGCCATGCTATTCAATGCAGAGGTAGGAAGCTTTTGTGAGAGCTTTCAAAGTCTATGTCAAACAATTTTAATTCAAGTGAGAAATAAATCATTTTCTGATTCGTTGCTTTTTATTCTAAAACTCTAGGTTATAACAGCTTGTTTTTCTGTAAAGCTTTGTCTTTTCAAATTAAAACAATTTCTATTTAGACGATATCAGTACATTTTCTTAAAATCACTATTAGAAGTAGATAGCAAGACTGCTAAAAGTGGACGTTTTTGGCACATTTGCTATCTACTTCTACGAATGACTGCGAGGGAATGTAGTTGATACCTTCTAAAAATACTAGACTATGAACCCTAATAATACCACGAAAAGTTTTATTAAAATCTTATTCTATTAACAACTTCAATACAAAATGTCAATACTTATTTTTTAAATACTTTTGTGGTTGTGGTTGTGGCAGGTGGTGACAAAGGTATAATTTCCATTCTGCTGTTACTTTCGTACATTTGTGAAGTCGAAGACACTTTCATTTTTTTTAATTTTTCCACGCAACCGAAAATTCTAAAACTTTTTTCTATTACTAAGGGAGCTTATTCCTACCTATAGAAAAATATTCAGCTAATTTGATTATTTTCGGACATTCCCCATTGTGTGGAGTGTGAAATCTGTAACTTTTTTGTCATAAACAATTATTCATTATAATAAGTAATATTGTTCTAAGAAAATCTTTTCAACTACTCTGCTCATGAATGTAAATTTCGCATTCAATACAGCTCTTGGAAAATACGTGGCATTGCACTTTATGTGCCTTTTATTGCCGATAATGACCCTACCACACGGGACGCAGTTGAAATGTAACGTTTACTATTATTGGCAAGTTAGACTATTTTGATGTGAGAATAATAAACGAGGTGACGGCTTAAAAAATATTGTATTTCTTTTAAGTCTTTCGTCCTTCCCGTAATCCATCCATTGTATCGTCCTTCTATCTCTTCCACATACAGGGTCCCTTTCACTCTTCGTTACGTTCCATTTCATTCATCCTAATGTTTTCATTCATTCTATGTATATCCTTCATTTATATCCTTTATCTACCCATTAGTAATTAATTGAATGTTTTAGCGACTAAATGTCATCTAAAACGATGGAAATATTAAAACAAAAAAAAAAATATTTCACAATCACAAAATCTAACAACGAAATCCTACTTACTTGTGTAATTTTTTTACACATCACGACTACTCAAAATGTGCTTCGCAAAAAAGTAATCTGCCATCTTCATATTAATACTACTCCGTATAAGGTACCAGGTTAGCAGCGTAACTTAGGAGATAAGCATCTCACGAGAGTCTACTTTACGTGGACATTAAAGAGTTTAAATGCCGAAATCTGATAAAAAAGAGTCAGTGATAGTAAGATAGCACCCGTGTATTAGTAAGGTCCAAGGGAGTAAGTTAAGAAAATCGTACAAAATAGAACAATTTAAAACATTTTATTAATCACAATAATATAATAATTAGTTCAATTATTACAGTAGCAGTCCGAAATTAATACCAACATTTTTATGCTTATTTTTTTGGACATGAAAACTGAAAATGTGTAATCAACATTTATTATAAGAATCCGAACACACTTTCTAAACCTAATATCGCGTTAATAACAGCTGCTACTCAATAATTAATAGGTTAATAATATCATCTTAACGCGGATCTTTTCGTGATTCACAAACCGCAAACTTTAAACGTCAAGATGACGATGAGTCACGTGGTTACGGTCCCTTGAACTATTGACATGACATTTTCATAGAAAACCAAATGACCTGTGTTTGTAAAATCCAAAACAACGCAATGTTTTTACGTATACAAATATGACTTTTGTATTCGTAGAAGGTATTTATTTCGCAGTTTTTTCGTCACTGAAATTACGTAGAAAATTTTTAATTCTCGTCATATTTTGTATCTGAGAAATGCATAAGACACTGGGTTAATTGAGTGGGTAAAAGTTCTACAAATTATTCCTTTGAGTCAATTGACGTAGATTGTTTGAGGAAAATACTACGCCTCACGTACGCCGTAGCACGTAAACCAAAACCGGGTAAAAACAATTGAAGGTTCATATGTTCTACCAGCTGTTATCAGAAGTAAGCTGTGATTTGTTAAAATTATGTCAGTGCTTGTGTATCCCTCCTCTGAACCACAGGTCACTTGCTAAATCATTACTTATTCAAAATTGTACGTAACACGGTTGTGCTATAATATATTTTACGGTGCTTATTAAAATTTATCGCGTAATAAAACGGGCCGTCACGTTACGAGGACCGGTGCGGTTTTGCTTTCAAAATGTCTGAGTCAATGTATGTGATTAATTAAGATTTCTCTAAAGGTGAGCGGATCGGAACGACCATGCGTCACGGCGGCGTATGAATCGTCGCTTTGCATTTGATGTCTTAAATTGGTTGAAAATTATGCCACTACTTAGTAAATATCCTACTAATATTATAAATGTGAAAGTTTGTGGGTTTGGATGTTTGGATGTTTGTTCCTCAATCACGCAAAAACTACTGAACGGATTTAGTTGAAATTTGGCACACAGATAGTAGATAGCCTGGATTAAAACATAGAATACTTTTTATACCGGTATTACCACGGGAACGGGAACCACGCGGGTGAAACCGCGGGCGGCCGCTAGTTAAAGAATAATTATACTAATCAAAACTTTGGGAAATCTTACGCTCATAATAGATACCTAATGCAGGGACTTAACAACTTATCTAAAAATTTAGTTTATTTTGCAATGTTTAGATATAGATGGTGATCTGCATCTCTGCATCATTGTAATTATTAAATAAAAAAAAATAAACAACTGAATGTTCGATTCAACATTTTTCGCAAATCCCCGTAAAATTAAAGTTACGAATTGTGATATTAAGTTTAATACGCTTATTTGTCTAACTAAATGTTAGTTAATGTAGTCTTTACCAGGTTTCAATCTAACTTGTTTCTGAATATTTCAGCAAATTATGCCGAAAGAAAATGCCGAGAAAAATTATCAAATACACGTCCGTAATTATTTGTAATGACACTAAAGTCAGTGTAAAAAAAAGCTTTTTAAAAAAAGCAAAAGTTCCTTCAAAAACCTTAAAAACAGCTCTATAAAATGCATGAAATAATGTTCAAATCGATTAATTCTGGTACCTAAACTTTTTTTTTGGTATTTATTAATTTAGGGACTTTTACACGGAGTACGTCAGTCCCATTACGCCCTACAACAAGTTAAGAACGTGGTTGCACCATGTCACAGACAAGTCTGGCTGCATTCGATGCGGGATCTGCCAAAATACTTTGGAAAGCTCCCACATCAAATGCCTTCAGGTCTAAATGATAAGTTAATTGCTGTCTCTCCCTTTGGTTTTTGACACATTCCGACAACAAGTGTTGCACATCATCTACTTTACCATACGATTCACAGTTCGGCGATTCAGTTTTCTTCATTAAATGTGCAAACTTGTTACACTTATTTATTTTCATGCAAAAGGGGTAGGTATTGTATTAAAATGCCAAAAAATCATAACACATACGACCTAAATATCGACTCATAAAACCCCTATTTTTAAAATACCGAAAATCCTTAATGCCGATATCCATATAGACCGAAACTTGAAAGATCGATTATTAAATGACTGATGATAGTTCGAAACCCTGAAAGGTAAAATGCCGATAGTTAAAAATCCCGAGAGTCTGTTTAGGTCTATTAGGTGCGACGACAAGCGAGCGAGGAGGAGGTAAGGTTCCATTGCGACCAACAAGAACCAGAACCGACCTGCTGGCATGTAACCCTCAATTAACCTTCGGTTTTTTAAGTTTCAGGATTTTGTATTTTAGGTAAAATGTTCTTTCGTGATTTTAAATGTCGTGATTTTTTTGTTTATAAAGATATGCGTTAATAACAATATGCGTGTTTAAATTTATGCTAAAGAATATTATGCTTAAGTATGATTATGCTTAAAGTAGTTATGCTTAAAAAATATGCATAAGCTGTTATGACGAAATAATATTATGCGTAAACATCATTCGGCGAAATCATATTATGCCTTAAAATTTTATGCAAATACATAGGGAACCCACAAAGATCAATCCTGCCGAAGGAAACCTTTGGTTCAGCAATAGCCGTATTCTTCGTTTTTGTCGTCTACAGACACGACTACTAATTTAAACAACGATATTGTAACAGCTTCGAATTAGTGTAACAGATACAGTCTGCAAAAAAAACACTTTCTTTGTCGTTACTAGTACCTATTGTATGACAGCACTTAACTTCACTTTTATATGCACACAACACAACTACGTTTTGCTATTAAAATTAATTTTAGGTTTCGTTTCAAGACTTTTTTGCAAAGCTGTAGGTACATATTAATTGATTTCGTTTACTTTGTAATTTTTACTGATGCCTACAATAACACGTGATTGAACTAAGACTGCGTTTATAACAAACTAACATTTATTACACATGTTTTTACAGCTCTCAGTTACTGCAGTTGCTAAATACGTTTTATCTTCATAGATATTATCTGTGAACAATGTTGCAACAATAGTTTAGTAGCCTGTGTTATGATTATGTTACTCTGTGGAATTTTGCGTTATTAAGCCTGCAGTGGTAGGTCTCGTATAGGTTTATATTTTATGTATAGATTACAGCGTTGTTAATGATGCAGAAGTTCGTAAAATAATGAATGAAAGTTTGTTGAAGATTGTCAGAGATAAAATTAGTATTTTTTAAACTCTATCCCGCCCGCGTTTACAGGGCCCTGTTTAGTAAGCATTACAATCCAACAATTTCGTAGATAAGTGACCTATTTGTTAAGTTATATAACAAGTGCTGTTTAATAAATCTTACAATTATGTAAGAATTTTACAAGTAAGAATCTTACAAATATTACAATTACAAGTGCTGTTTAATGAATGTTTAGGTACATGTGTAGAAAACACATGTAGATTTCGATGACAATATTCTAACTCTTTGCAAAGATTCTCAATTAACGAGGTTAGACTTACAAAAAATCTTCGAATAAAATAGATATTTAGAGTTTGCAGAGCACTTTCGTATTCGTCTGATGCGTAACGAAAGTCATGGAACACAAAAATGGAGAATAAAAATGTTTTTTCACCTCTCCAGCACGAAAAGGGTGCTTTTGGCGCGTAAAAACTCGCAGCAAAATCGACTTTTGCTGCGAGCGTGAGGCAAAGTGCTTTTTACCAAGAACTCGCAGCAAAATCGACTTTTGCTGCGAGCGTGAGGCAAAGTGCTTTTTACCAAAAACTCGCAGCAAAATCGACTTTTGCTGCGAGCGTGAGGCAAAGTGCTTTTTTAATTTCTAACACCTTTTCTCGCTGGTAGAGGCGAAAAGTTGTATGTTTAACACGAGAGCAAATTTTTTGATGTCTCGTGCCTTTAAATCACTCACTGTGCTCAGTAGTCTATATTAGAATCACTCGCTACGCTCGTGATTCAATTCTAGACTACTTCGCTAGTTCGTGATTTAAAAGTCAGCACTCGCAGCAAAAAATGACTTTGCTCTCTTGTATAACAAATAACTATATTCGGTCGGTTTAGTGAAAAACTAACTCACGGTATAAAAATAAAAATTGCCCATCCAGTGCAATGCACACAAAATTTTCTGAGTGGGTGTAAGGGCTTCATTTCAGTTAGAATATTATTTTAAATCTTATCCTATTTTCGTTACTAAATATTTGACGGTATTTTTGCTGAACCGAAATTTTTCTTTGAATATAAATTCTGACTTTTTACGTAAAACTCATCATTACCGTTCACTCATATACTGTTGCTACTTCCACTACTAGTTGTGAAAACCATTTTTTGTGTATAACAAATAATAGTAGTTTATGAAACTGATGCATAATGAGGGGTATTAAAACATGAGTGTGTGTTTAAAAACCGAGCCGCAGGCGAGGTTTTTAATAGTATCACACGAGTGTTTTAATACCTAGTTATGTACAGTTTCATACACAACTTTATCTACTCTCATACAATTCGTGATTGAACCTACAAAATAAAATATCAATAATAAAAAGAGTAAGTAGTTTCTCGACTTTAATATAGGTAGGTTACTTACCTATGTAAAGTAAGACGTTTTTCCGTCGCAGCATCTCATCTCAGTATCGGGGAGTCTTTCTTTACTCTCACTACTATCAGACATTTTTAAGCAAAAGTAAAATTTTAAATTAAAAAATGGCGCGTATTCTATTAGAAAAAAATAATTAAATGAGTGAATTCCAGCAGACTAATCGTTACGCTAAGCCATCGATCACCATAGAGTCCATTTTGATCATGGAAAGTATATGGGAATATCATTGTTTTTTTTTTAATATTGCGGCACTGCCTCCTTCTTGGATTTGCCCTGTATCGTAATGAGAAAAAATAGTAGATTATACAACAAGTGAAAAAAAAGGGAATTTAGTTCGAGGGACTAAGTTGGATCCCGAGAGCAGCGAAGGATTCTAGAGTTGAATCCCGAGTGTAGCGAGGGATTCAAAAGTAGAATCCTGAGCGAAGCGAGGGATACAAAGGACCGAGATGAAATTTTTTTTTTCACGAGTTGTGTACTCTACTTTTTACCATTGACTGCGAGAAAACAAATAGCAGTACTTATAACTATAGTATTTATAGTTATTACATTTTTATTATTTAGGTAGGTAATCAATCAGTAATATTTAAACATTAGAAAATAGTGAAACTAAAAGTTTTCCTATGACATAAAACAACTACGCTATGATCGGTCTGGCATCAGTCCATTTCATCAGTTTGTATAAACTTTGAATTTTTACAGTCTGAAGATCGTACCAACCAGACTGATGGAATGGACTGATGCAATGCAAGACTGAACATCTTATCCCTTCTATTATATAGAAAAGAACCCAAATATAAGACACTAAAAAGAACCTAATTCATTTGGCGGGATATTTTTTAGAAAATATCCCAAAGATAAGACACTAAAAAGAACCTAAATAAAATTGGCGGGAGGCTTTATCTATGGAATAGCTCCATACTTTCAGCATGTTTATTTTTTTTATTGTACATAATTCATACGATGCGCGCTTGTTCCAAATTCAAAATATTTTCATTCACTCGGTGAATAAAACAGCGTTTTATTCACTCTTATCGTTGAATTAAACGCACTTTTTGGAGTGGCGATGGTAAAAAGTTATATTATAGCACACTTTAGTATAGCGAAGGTATGTTATAAAATAACTTTTTAATTTTTTTTCGGTATTGCGTGTATAAAGTATGCCAATATAAATTCGTTTTGAAATTCATAATTCGAATTTTATGATATGAGAGTAGATAAATTTCTTTACTTATTAAGTTGAAGCACTAAATTGTAAAGTTCTGACACAAGTTGAGTCCACCTGTCTGGATTGTACTACAATTTACAATTATATCTAAACTTGTAATTACAATTATGCATTCAATAAAACATTTTTCCGTATACCTATAGATATAATTAAATAAGAGAAAATGTTTATTAAACAGAAATATGTACAATTGTAAGAATACAATTCAACAATTTTGTCAATTTTCCACCATGGTAAAGTAAGTTTTAAGTTGTATTCTTTTTTAAACATAGACTAGTAGATTTGTTGTCTGTAATATACAATTACAATTTACAATTTGTGACGTTTATTAAAAAGGGCCCAGGTCTCGCATTTAAATTATTGTTGCTGTTTTAAAGATAAACATAAAAAAAATCTATAATCATTCCACCTCATACCAAACAGTTACAAAAATATAAAAAAAAATATTTTTAACCGTTTTCTAAAAAGAAATCTATATTAGACTGTAATTTGTGTAAGTTCCGCCAGAACTTCACCTATCTAGTGGAAAAATAATTTGTCCAACTAAATATAAGGAATCTATATTGATTCCCCAATCGTCGAATTCATCTTTTGTTACAAATTCAAAAAATCCAAGCACTATTTGAGCCCAAGAATGTCAGAAAAGGGATGCCGAAAGACTCTCCTCCAATATTTATCAAGCTATTGTGGCGTTACATTGCCATCCTTTATATTGGCATTTAATACGGTCCATTATAGGGCATTGTGAGTTTCATTGAGACTATTCTGCTATGTCAGCATGAGTCTGAGCCTTCTCTTTACTAGTCAGCCGCCTGGCTTTCTAGGAATTCCTTGTGTTTGGTATTGTTGATTTGTTATTGTGTAATGGCAGTAGATTAATTTGTTAAACTAATATTATTGTGTGCTTTTTTATGATTTCAGTTTGATTAAATTTTTGTAAAAAAATACATAGGTACGGAAAGTATTTTTGAACTTGATTTACTTATCAAAGTTTATAGTTTTTTTCAAACGAGTCTCAAAAAATTGTATGTATTTAAGTTAAGCCTTGTAAACAACTAAAACTATACTGAGTAAACTGTAAATACACGCAGTTGTACTCTAACTTTGGAAAAGTCCCTTTCTCAGTCACTAAGTATTATACTTAATTGTCTAAGTAAAAAAATGAAATTCTTCCTTAAAAGTGTCGTAGCAGGACTCACATGAATATTTTTCGGTTCCAAAAGCTCATCTTACAGTTTAAAAAATCGTTTGAACATTTAAAATTGAATCTAGGTCGGAAAGAAGCGACAGACCAAAAAGCTTTCAAATACGTGTTCAAGCTAAGATAACCTTTATCGCGTTGTTATTAGCAGCCGAAATGTTTTAACCTTTTTGCGACACTATTTTCGTAACACGATCGTGAGCGAGTTTGATTTGAATAAACTGATTGCCTTTGCATTGTTCGAAAATTATCTCTCGAATATCGAATAGGTATGTTTGCATTATAAGGACGTATTGAAATCCTTCGACTTAAGGGTTATTTTTATTGAATTTAAAAATTGTGTTAACACCGACCATATCATTTAACACAGATTTTTATGTTTATCATTGTATTTGACAATGTTGTGAATTATAAGATATGTTTCTCTCGGTCCCACTGATTATTATATTTAATTAAATTATCGGATGCACCATCCTAACTGTCCTTATCTCTACTAATAATGCGAAAGTCCGTTTGTTTGTTTGTTTGTTACGCCTTCACATCTTAACTACTGAACCGATCATCATGAAATTTTGCATACACATTTTTAAGGATACAGAGAAGGACATAGAGTACCTTTCATCCCGAAAAAATGTATTGTTCCCGAAGGATAGCAAAAAAATCTTTCCACGCAGACGAAGTCGCGGGCGGCCGCTAGTAAAATATAAGTCAAAGTCATATTAAAAAATAAAATTGTAACTATTTGCCTCACTAGATGGCGATGATGGACAAGTGAAGTGTCAAAATTGGCTTTGAATGTTTTCGGTGTTTTTATGTGAATTATGTTTTCTTTTTTTTCTACGTTTTCTACAGTTGACATTTGCCTATTTATCAACGCCATCTATCGAGCCTAGTTTTTTGTCATTTTGAAAAGCCCGCATTGAGTAAGTTGATGAAACAGAAAAGAAACCCCTTCATAATATAAAGAGCCATAATAACATCAGCTAAGAATAATCCGCGAAATCCAAGTATAAAACGTAAACGGTAATGGTTATAATGATAACAATTATGTGAATTGAACCCGGCTACACTAAGCCGGGCCAAATTATAATATACAAATGAACGGGTGAGCAGAAATAACGAAACAGTTTATGTCTCGCCAGTTCCCACAGGAACGGTATGCGCCGGCGCAGCGCAGCGGTGGCAGTAGAGTCGTTTTATGCTTACACTTTTTACGAATTACAGCGCGTATATTGGTTAATTCAGATGTTATTTTTGACTCAAAAATTTTGATTAAAATACTAGACTGTTCTGGGATGGGCATGGCCCATCTGTCCTACTTATGTAAAAATAATTCTAGTGTATGATAGATAGAACTTATTATGTCGATGACGTAAAAGATAGCAAGAATAGCTCGAATAAAAGAAAATTCAAAATTATTTTGGTTGCTTTTATTTTAATTTTGGCAAATTAATGCGATAGTTGGCCACAACTATCGCATTAATTTGCCAAAACAGCAACATAAACATTTTGAGTATTTCAACAGTAATAAAAAAATGTTGTCCCTTTGCATGCTGAAACTTTTGACCCGAGTTATTATCAAATATTCTTAAGTGAAACGTTGATAATAAACTAGAAGTTTCTAAAAAAAATTAATGTCTTATTTCCAATAAATGGTAGGTACCTACTTCATAATAAATAAGTTTTGGTTTTTACTGCAATGAAACTGAAAAATAGTACTTTAACCGTTCTTTGAAAATTTTTACCGTGCAATAAATCTTGCCTACTCCACAGCTTCCCCTGTTCCGTAACAACAGAATATCTGTCGGCTGATATATTGGGGGTCTCGGCTTAGCCCCCGGCGGTGCAGACGCTGGGCTATGTCGCTCGGTTTATGGGGATTACCTCTACTCTATGGAATAAACTTGTATAACACTAAATAGGATAGAAAACTTTTTAAAGTTAGTTAAAATTGAGCTGCTGGGCTATGAAATTATGGAGAAATTAAAATGTGAAATTTGAAAAAACGCTTTTGTAAACCCGATTGAAAAATCAATTAATAGTATGAAGTACTTCTTCTATAAGTAAAGAAAAGTATGAAACAAGTAATTTAAGTTGTACTTGATATTGACTAAAAGTAACTAATGAGAAATGATATACGATGGTCCGTATCGTAATAGTTCGCAATCCTAAGTTATTGCCATTGACAGAACTAATCGTTTCTTCTTTATGGAATAAAATATTTATGTTAAAAATACAAACATACTACAATTAAATGTAACTAATACCATACACTGTATTTAATAGAAACACAAAAAAATATAAGAAACGTTTTTAACAGTCGTTAAAGAGGAGGTACGTGCCAATTTACTTTTTAACCACCCTCATTTCAACCGCCGCCTGTATATAAATAAGACTTCTTTAAGCCCTCAGGGAGGGAAGCATGTGAACGCACACAAATGCGTGGTTGCAAGCACGCTACTGGCTTACGCGAGGACCAATCAAATTGGAAACATTTTTAAAGGAGTTCGAACACGAAAGGAGAAAATTTCGTTACGCAAAAAATTTGGATACGATAAAATTCTGTGGACTTTGAAAATTAGAGGAAATTAATTACGATAAAAGTTCTTTGATCTTCACTGGTTTTGTTCTAAATATCTACTATAATTTTAAAAATCTATAAGTATTGTGTGGGTTTTCAAACAAAAATATAAATATCCCATCGATTTACAAAAAGGCAAATCTGAAACCTTATTCTCATCGACTCAAATTCTAAACTAACTAAAGTGTGTTAGAATAGAAATTAACGAAAAGGCGGTCAAGACAAAACACCTTAGAGGTAAGCTTACCTACACTTTTACTCAACGTTTTATTAATTTATTCCAGTAAATTAATGACGAAAAATGTATACCTACCTTTAAAGTTAAATACTTGAAAAACCTGCTAACTAAAATCCATCTAATTGAAAAGTTACGTTATAATGAACTGATGAGAAAATTAATTTCCCTTCTGCACAAACTACAAGATTGCAAGAAAAAGAGACTTTATTTACTTTGTCATAAGAGTAAGTAGTTTGTATATAAGCTCCTACACTACACACCAACAAGCTACATGCGTGCGAGCCAGCTACTGGTTTACGCGGCGACCAATCAAACGCCGTAGATATGACGTGGGCATGCATGACAATTGTAATTTGAAAATGGAACTCTTTTTTTTCTTTTTGTCCAGTATGAAATTGTTCGACCTTATTGGTTAAATTGTTTAGAAAAAGTTTGTGAAACTGACTTTAACAATTATATTTGATTTGAATACTGTTTACTGATAATTTTGCAGACAAGAAGTAAATTGTCCCTCGCTTAAAATTGCAATGATTATTGATGAGAAAACTATGTAGGTAAGGTTATCAGTTTTTTCACTTTGTTTTATTAAGAAGTAACACTGTTGAAATAATAGCGAAATATTGCTAAACACATGATGACATGACAGTTCATAGGCACTTGATGGAACATGTAAATGGGTAGGTATTACAAGCCTTGAAAGAGTTCTCCCTCGTAATCCCATTAATAGGATGAAATCCTGGGACCACGGAAAAACAGGAGAATTTCAGGTCTTTTCTATTTTTATAATGAACTGCTCAAACATTTAATATCAATCGCGACTCTACCTTACAAAAAACACAAGTGCGTCTGCGCACAAAAAGCTTAATCCGGCTACTGTTCGCCAATCAGGAAGAGGGGCGTGGCGCGTAACACGGCAGTTTAAAAAACGAACACAGATTATATTTACCATGTCTAAAACGTGCGCCCGCGTGGGTGGGACTTTCTATAGCCTCGGGCTTTCTCGTGGGACGAATGTTGTACTGTGAGTTATGTGCCGGACGATATGTGGAGTGAATCTAAATTATAAGTTAACGTTACGCCTTGTGATCGATGAGTCGAAGAAATCAAATGCAGAAAGGAGAAATTTTAGTCTAACCAATATTCATTGTAAATTGAAATGCAGAAAAAGCTAATATAATTTCCAATACAAAAAAAGAAAGACTCGCATTTTTTTATTGACCGAACGAGTGAAGCGTCTCGCTTCAGCTTGTCTGTCCGGCTGTCCTCCTCCGTTTGTTCTCCTCTACAGGTCGCATTTCTCGTGAAATTTTGTGAGCAGGTTCGATAATTATTATAGAATTTTTTTGTCAAGTCAGTTTTTCGAAATTTTTCAAAAAAGTTTACCCATTTCGAAAAATGTTCAAAATTAGAAGCGCCATCTAGCCTCGAATAGATATAATAAAAGAATACCTACCAAACAAGCACTCTTAGTACTGCTTTGAAAACCTCGTGGCGACTTCTATAAGTTTTTGAACAACATGCATGAGCGAGGTCTACAGCTCACTGAGCCACTAGTTTTAATACGTTCATCAATTTGAAACACAGAAAAAGGTTAGGCATAAAGGTTTCTATGTGTGTAATCAATAAGCCTACAGTCTAAATAGGTCTAACACCCTATGCACACATCGGCAAAAAATCAAAGTAAGTACACCTGTGGCGCTTCGGGCTTCGCGTGTTTGTGGTCAAGTGCAAACAGTGCGGACTTGACTTCACAAACAACTGACAATCAATGGCCGAAACGACGGGGGATTTGTGAATGAAAACGCCGTTTCCGATAGCTCACATTTTGAAGGTGTTTATTTGCTTTAAAAAAAAGGCGGTTAAGATTACACAAGGCCATAACTAACAAAAAGATGAATATTATCTATGAAAGTCTAACCAAAACTTTAAAAAAACATATCTGCTAAAAAAAAAACCTTTTTACTTTGTTCCCGAAAGAAAGGTTTTGCAATATATACTTTCCTAATGAGGTTGCATATCGGTAACTATTAATATTAGCCATAGGAAGGTCAAACCTAACAATGACATCAAAGAAGTTTGCCGAAACATTAAAATAATTGCATTGTATGTCATAAAATTGTATCAGTTTTCATAAAACCTCATTATCAATGAGGTTTCAAATCTTTTGTTTGAGTGTTTCGTGAAATGTTATCGTTAGTCGGGGAAGGCTCAAAGGGAAATCACATATTGATATGAATATGTTACTCAAATATAATCTTTAGTGCTCTGAGATAGAGTACATGAGTAATGTATAATCGATTGTAAAGCATACATGACGCTAGCCCGTGCGCAAACAAAGGGTTTAAAGATAAGGCGCACCTTCTATTTAATTTTAAAAGTAGAACCTACCTATTTCTTTCAGAAAAAGTATAAGATATATAATCTTTAGGTAAGTTGTTTTGCTTTGCGCCTGTTAAAGATAACTTGCACAAAGGTTTTGAATCTAATTGAACACCTTATAGGTCTGTGTGATAAAGTTGTGAATAATCATTATTAGAAAAACTTGTGAAATTTGACATTTATAATTATTAATTATTATATCACTGAAGGTTTGTATGTGGATTGTGGCTTTATACATATAATATGTTGTACAAGTTAAGAATTTTGTAAGAAAATACTACTAGGTAGGTCTGTATACATTATGTATTTGGCAACCTACATAAAAAAGTACCTACATAATGATAAAATATTACTAAATAACGATTTATTTGGGACGAAATCAACTCAGGTTCATAAATTATGACTGAATTTTAATTAAATTGACACTCAAAATGTTTTCAAAAAGTAAATATAATATGCTTTTAAGACTTTCACTGGTAAGTAGGTAACTTCTTTGGAACTATATGCTTTCTTTCTATGATCACAAGAAACACTAACTGAAACATCAGCACGAAAATATCTAAAATGGAGGTAGTGTAATAAGAACGTTGGGTCCGTAAACGTGTTTTATTTCCAAGTTATATTTGCGGCCATTTAATGGTCGGCGCCCTCAACTTGGCATCTATTTGTTGATATTTAACATCCCGACCAAGGAATGCTCTTATCTTAAAGATTACCAGATAAGGCCGCCCAACCTTTGTCTCTATCTCGACCAAACAATGGTTTCCTGTGTTCGCTTGGACAAATTATGTGTTAACACTCAACGTGCTATGTACCTTAAAAGGCAACTTGTTGACACAAAAACCTGCGGCTTGTGTTAATTTTCAAGCTCAAGCATTTACACTATGAATGGTGACAGAAAATTTTCTCAATAATCAGTCTCATGAAAATAGGTAATCTATAATAAAATAGGTAAATTCAAGTGTTTCATAATTCACAATCTAATATAATCACATCAAACACAAATATTTTGAAATCCATAAAATATCCTTGACCAACAGAAATACCAAATGATAAAAAATCGCTTATTTACATAACATTATAAATGATCGGCGTTAAATCGGCCGCTTTGTAGTCGAAAGAATCAAAGGAATGTTAACGTCATAGACGCCACTAATATTAACATGATCAAAAAACCATGGGCCATAATCAATTCTGTGTCCTCGATCAACTTTCGAAGTTATAAATGGGCGTAATATCTGCTGGCGCAGCGGTGTTATGACAAAAGCCACCCGTACAATAAATAATCATTGTCTTCCACCCCGTGGCTCGTAAACATAGCCAATGTGTTAATACAGAGTACGTATATGTGACAGAGCTTTTTGTACTTTTTTAAATCGCTCGTTCGGCTCAGTCAAAAGAGAGTGGCGCGTACCGGGCGCCCCGCCGAGCCGCGACCGTTGCCGAAACGAAACGGGGCGTTCGGAATTTGAAATTTCAAATAAAATCCGTGCAAGATATTGCACTTTGTCACTTTCATCGCGGCTGATATGGGTTTTGAAAGTACGCATTATGGTCAATTAGAATAAAATATTGCTTTTCATTACAATAATTTTAACTTTAAAATAATATGAAAAAAAAACTAAATCTTAACTTCGAGAACTTTAAATATCAAGAAAAATAATACTTTTGTTTCAAAAACATTAATTCTCCATAATGGCCATGTATGGAGGTTGACATTAATATTTATAAATACAAAAACAGTGTCTACAGCCAAATACAATTTGGCCGATTAGTCGATGTATGCCATATTAAGAAAATTGCGCAGGCGTCGCGTGGCGAGCCGGTGCCACTGTGATACGCATAGTCCGGGAGCCAGACACTCAATTAATATTAAATTATTTATATCTTTATTAATATTCAATATAAAAACTTGTCTGTTGGGGATTAGCTTTTAAAACTACTGGATACAAACCACCACTATGCAGGCGTTTATTGATAATGGCAACTATTTAACAATTAAGTACTTGAGAACTTCTGTGCCTATAGCTAACGAATCAATCAAAATGAAGTTAGCAAAAAGTCTTGAAAGTACATTTTCCATGGTGCCTAGACATTCCTAAATATTTATCTACTCCTTTTTCATTTTATTACTCAAATCGAATCGTTATTGTGGAAATTTTTTGAAGGTATTTTTTTGTTTCAGACTTACTTAAGCTATAATGTTTTGCTAAAAAGTTTAAAAACAAATAACTATAAGCATATTTTATTAAAATTCTCTGAAAATGATGAAGTTTTACGAGGCATGATTATAATAAAAAAATACATTACTTGTCTTGAAGAAAATCGTCTCTTGGACTATATTACCACTTGTCGATGCGTAATTTCGGATGTAAATTTGTTTATAACCGGCGGGCTTAAGTCAATGATAAAAATCAACTTTTTCAACATACAATCAACAGACCTCATCAATTTTTAACATTCATACTAACAACATAAGGTCTAACTCACAAAAAGTGTGATAAAACACTATTTCTATAATCGACATATAATTATGCTTTAGGTACGGTTAAAAAAATATATTAGTCGCTAATTTTGTAACTTTCACGTTACTTACAGGTATAGAAATATGTTATTGTATTGAGGTAAAAGAAATCAAATAATTAATTTCAACGTAAATTAATAGTAGGCAATTTCACCGATATTTGACTGAAAATTCTTAGTTGTGGGTGAAAAGAAGCGATTCTTCTTTTCTTTTCTCCCACTTTCCATTATTCTTAATATCACTTTATCAGAAAGTTTAAATAGAATAACTGGATCTTTTTCATTGTGGTCGACTATTCAAATACATATTAGATAATTCAAAATAGATAAAAATCACAAAACTGTATTCCGGACACAATTATAAACAGATACAAATTACCTACATGATAGCACAGAATAGATATAAGTCTACCGTATGATAGTATAACGGATTACAGAGGTAAGTATGTAGGTACTACTACCTGAGATCAAAATAGAATATAACAATTTTCAAGATGCAAGTTGTTAAAAGAAGAAAAAACAGGAAAGAATGACTAATAAGTTACTGGCAGAACGAGTAAAGGTTATTGTAAAACACCGGTTTTTAATCACACCGGCACTTGTGTTATGGACTTTAATTATTAACTACAATCTACAGCATGGGTCTCCAAACTTTTTAACAAAAGGGCCAGACTTACTCCTCCACCAAGTCCAAAGGGCCAGGATCTAGCTAGCTCACCAACATACTGTAGATTACAGTATTGTTTGTACGATACGGCTTGTTTTCGCGGGCCGGATTGTTGGTGCTCGCGGGCCGGATCTGGCCCGCGGGCCGTAGTTTGGAGACCCCTGATCTACAGTATTAAAAAGAGCAATTTTTTACAACATTGTAATCATTTTTATACAGTTCCTTGTATCATGAAACCATGCTGATGTTTCCGCCATTGAGAATTAATTCTTTTGATCAAAGATGCGTGAAAAACTGTTGAAAAATCTTCCTTAAAATTTTCTTTTCACGGAAAAAATTGTGAAGCAAAAGTTTACAATATTTATATAAGTAACGAATTGAAAAACTTTCTCGTCTTTTAATTTTTTAAATGCAATCAAAAAGTTCGAAAAAGGAGACCCGTCATTTTATGCTGAAGTTGTACCTAATTTTGTTATATTATTTTATCTGTGATTCATATTTCTGCTGTACTTTTACACTTATTAGTCTGTGGTATCTGTTGACCAAATGACATAATCGGAAGTCAAATTGACATTTCGTTATTTTAATTTATAAAAGGAAAATAATTATTGTATGTGCAGGCAAATTTTTAGGTTTCATAGTGACTTTTCTGCCCTTTGAAATTTTGATGTGGATAACGGAACGTTTTATTCGTTGTTTTCAAAGTGTTTGCCTGTCAAATAATATTCATAATGAAATAACTTGTTTTCTACATATGCTAAAAATAGAACAGAACTTGATCCATGTAGCAAATATTGATACTTTAAGAAAAAAATAAATCGTATACAAGTAAGGCATTTTTTCTATGGCAAGTGCCGGGTCTCCTTTAACCTAAAGTGCACTGCAATAAATTTTGGATGTGAGATAAAATATCATAAATATTTGAAGACAGATTGAGTGTGAAATTCACAAAGTTAAACTTAAATAAATTTAGTCGATTTTAAGCAAATTCATGGTCTATCAGAGACCATGGGAACTCGAAGGTGTCAATAAGTGTGCCTAATGATGCGTGCAATACAAAACTTAGGGACACAAAAAGCACAGTATTAACTGTATCCAAAGATATTTCAAAGTTTTTTTTTAAAGACCATTCCTCTTTTATTGTTCAATAAACCATAAATCGTTATAAAATGGTCACTTCGGACGGTGAATAGCAATCGGGTGCTTATGAGTTTGGATGAAAAAATCCTGGTTTGACAATAATTTTCGATGCCTTTGTGTGAACTAGCGCCTCGGAGGCGCTAAGGGCAATTTACATGATAACGACCTGAATTATTCAAATACCGCTTGTTTGTAAATATTAAATGCCATGGACCTTTTTTCATTAAATGATCCTTATTATTTAAACGTCAGGTATGAAATAATACAGATGGGAATTCTTGTTTTAATATTGATCATTCAGAGTAAAATGAATATTTGGATAAGATCGTTATCATGCATACATCGAAGTTAAAAAAGTTGCAAGTTTTCCAATAAATTTTGCGAGTTGGCAATCAAGATGTTTGTTAACGTTTAAAGGTGATGTTTATTCAATAATAATTAAATAGTTACAAGTCAAAAGTTACTCGTGGCACTTGGTCATTAATTATGGTATTTGGAAAATTTGCAGCAAACACAAAAATAATACATATAGTAAATATTTAATCTTATGTTCTCTTAATATTTGGAACCACAAGTTACAGTGCACGATTGTGTTTGGAAATATGCGAATAGCATTCAATCTCAAAGTAAATCGAACTGAGTAAATTAAGAGAACATAGATTTCACCAAAAATATGAACAGATGTCGGGGTACTCACTGTGTTCGAGCGCTAACAACTGCGATTATTGCTGATTAATGTTTATTTTTACGTATAAATTACTCGACTGCGCGGCGGTGACTGTTGCGAGTGCAGTAAAAAACAGTAATTTATTAGTGGCAACTTCTCGTCTTGGCACTGGCTTAACGAGTGTGTGGCGTGCGGTGCGGTGGACAGAAAAAACTGGCTCGCTTGCTACGTAGCTCGATCAGTAGTGGCCTAAGGAAGAATAACCCCAGGAGTCGATGGGAGCTGCCACCGCTTCCGAACGGCCCCCGCACCCCGCGCCGCCTCCCGCCCGCCCGATACAGATCACGCATTCTACGAATACCTTTAACCACGGCGCTGGCGACCACCACCCGTCCCTTTCACTCCAATGTTGGCGCTGCTGCGGATGCCGCCGTCTGCGAGGGACGAAGCGGCTCTCTAATGGACATTTCACAGCGGACGACGCTTCCTAAGTTCACCAGCTAAAGGTCACACGAGCTAAGCGAGCCGAGCGACGCAGCGTGAGCGTGGAACTCGGCCGCGCCGAAGTAGCTGCGCGTGCGCAACACCGGCAGCGCCCACATGACCGACAGTTTTGCTTCGAGCGTCGCTCGGGGAACACTATCCATCTCTGTCGCTCCCGCACAACGGGAAGATCCTCTCGCTCGCACACGACGACGTGGAAAAATGTATCTAGTTCTGTGGAGGCGACGCGGAGTGCAGTAGCAGTGGATTTTTTTTCGTTTCAATAAATTTGTGGTTGTTCGTCTCTCTTAGGCGCCCGCGGCGTCGAGCGAGACGGTAGATTGCCACCGGGTTACGCCTTCCGCGCGTTCTGGTTATTAAGTAGGTTGGTATTAGCCATCGTGTACTGACGGGTGCTTGTATAAAACATAATATTGTCGTAAATACGGCTTGTTTGCGGCTGGCCGGTTATTTATGAGCGCCGGCTACCGCGATACGCGCCGCCTCTTATGTCTTATTTCCACGCTATTCCTCAATGATTATACGAGACGTCGGTTTATAATGTTGAATTTGAACTGTAAAGAAAATAAAATTTTACTGAATAGTTTTCAATAGAAAAAAAATATGTTTATTTTATTTACCTCAACGATCAATGTCTTTATGACTCATCTTAGAGTTGTTTTACGTTATTGAAATTAATAAATTGGTAGGTATTTGTTTATAACTTCATTAAAACAAGATGCTGTTTGTTATTTAAAAAAAACATTATTTATTACATTAGCAAATATCTTAGCAGAACTAAACCTTAAATTATTATTAACAATGTCACTATAGCTGAAACATATTTTTTTAGTATAGGTAGTACCGTTAGCAACTTTTTTGGAATTTAATAGGTACTTATACCAGTAGATAAACGTAAATAAACTCCAAAAAAGTTTTAGTCAATAGTTGTTCTACTACCATGAAAACTATGAAACAATACATCAGTACGCACTAACTTAAAAAAAAAGATGGAACGGTTGTTTCAGCGCGTGGCGAAACAAAAATTACAACAATAACAACAAATGTTAGGAAACAAAGATAAACAATAAGACAATGCAACAACAATGTTTGACATTCACAATGAACCGTGAAAACAAACATCAAAACAAATTAGAAATGACATTGTTTCAGAAATTGAAAACCTTTCCGTTGGGGCGGGAAGGTTCTGGAATGGCGACCGCGCACCGGACGACGATCAGTGGGTAGAATAATCTGAAAATTCAGTACCACTAGCACGAACATCTATTGCGAAGAAAAACGCGAATTACTTACCTATTTTATATAAAAATAAAATAAATAAAATATTTATTTACTTCTCCCCTTTACATAGATAAGTACAATAAAGGTTTCATACAACTTTATAAGTGATGGGGGACAAGAGTCCAAACTAGGTAAACCCCGTGCTATGGAACTCCTGGCTCCCATCTCTACAAACATTGAGATATATTATATCTTAAATTTAAGTAAAGATATAACCTGTTTCACAGTCTATGATTATGCTATATGGTTAATTTAATAAAAAAAAATAAAAAAATGGTGACAGTTTATATGTATGAAAATTGTAGCAAAAATACTACACCAATTACCAATTGTAGCAAAAAGTTATTTGAGCTGAAGCGAACTTTGTGAAGCAGGCTTTATTTATTTATGCGTTTTGTTTTTTATGTTTTAGCATGACTTAATTGTAATTAAGTAAATGAAAGGAGTAGGAGCTTGGTGGCGCAGTGGTTTAGCGCCTGGCCCAGCGATTGCGGAGGTTAAGCAACGTTCGCAAGGGTCAGCATGGGATGGGTGACCAAAAATTTATTATCTCGAGCTCCTCCGTGCTTCGGAAGGCACGTTAAGCCGTTGGTCCCGGCTGCAACTGCAGTCGTTAACACCCACCAATCCGCATTGGGCCCGCGTGGTGGGTTATGGGCCCGCGTGGTGGGTTATGGCCCTTACCACCCATAAGGAAGGCCTGTGCCCCAGCACGACATTAAAATGGCTGATGGACATGGACACAAATGAAAATTACCAATTTTTGCATCAGATTTGAATTTAATAACTATCCTACTTTATTTATAACCATGCTATAAGTGATATGATAACTTTTCATTTAGAGTAAGTGGATTATATAAAATTGTTACCTACAGATACCTCTCGATACTTCCGTAAATTAAACAATTTACTGTATGATAATCACGGATTCAGAATCAACTAAGTATTCAATATTTTACAGTTCTTTAATTTCAAATGTATTATTACTTTTACTTCTGGCTAACATTTTCCGGTCCGCCAGCTCAGTAATCGCATTCACAAACTGACGAAAGCGAATACTGTCACAAAAAATTAATGGTAAAAAATTAAAACCTATCGTTCGTCTTTAACAGTTGTATGCAGACTAAACTCCCAACAATAGCTTAACGGGTCCTACGACACGCGACGACAAAACACAAATGGCTAACACTTACAAGCAATGGCTCGTCACGGTTCTACACTGACAATCAAACAAAACCAAACACCAAAACATATTAAAGGACTGATTGTTTTCAAAATTGGACGGCTTTATTCAACACTGCGGGTAGCTCATACAGCCATTGTCACAATTTATGGCGCTGTTTGCTTACAAAATCAAGGGACATTTATGGCAGAAGGTGCTCTCGCTTTTGTCCCATTGAATGGTCAAGCGACCACACTAGAAGATGACGTGCGTTGCTAATTCGTACATTTATACCTGTCCGACGTGTCAGAAATGCAATGATGTTTTCGATTTTAATTTCTAAGTGACCGCTAAACTGTTTTGTGAGCAACAATGACACAAAGATATCCTTTTCGGCAATGTAACGGTTGATTTAGGAATATATTACGTTTTAAGAAACAATGTTATCTATTGTTTGTTTGAGCGGGATTTCCCTATTTACTGAAATAATTAGGAATTTTCAAATCTATTTGTGGTTTCTACAGCTCCATTTGATTTCGATATCAAATGGAGCTTCGTATCTGCAGGAGTCTGTGTGGATCCTTTTTGTTTTAACTTACATTAAGTAACAAAAGAGTAATCATTATTAAAAATAACTGAAATTGAAATGGATTTAAGAACATTGACATTAGGTAAAGTTAAGAAAAACAACATTTGAAATAAATACGAACGTAACGCGTCACTGACGTCCATTATACAACTACTGGACAGGCGAACGTCACCAGGCGTTTGTTCCGATTTGAAAATCGCCATATTGGCGCTGAGAGCAGTAGATTCTACTATGGCAGTAGTGAGTGTACTTGGTACTAATTAGTTCCAAGTACACTCACTACTGCCTACTACAGAATCTACTGCTCTCAGCGCCAATATGGAGATTTTCAAATCAGCATAAAAAATTGCTGTCATTTCATGACATTATCCTGTCCAGCGTACTTTGTATAATGGACGTCAGTGTAACGCGTTGATGTCTTTTATTAGAAACAGTTGAAAGTCGATAATATTTTCTTTTTACGTAGGTAAAAGTTGTTGATGTGATTTATTTTAACGTCACCGTTTATTTAAGCTTATAATTATAAATAAATAAATGCTTGGACAATTTCACACAGTGCCATAGCCGCAAACTAAGCAAAGCTTGTAATATGGGTGCTAGACAACTGATATACTACTTATATACTTTTTAAATGTATACTTATTATATACATAGTAACACCCAGACCCGTCACAGAAATTAAAATTCATCATTTTAATTTCTGCCCGGCCGGAAATCGAACCCGGGACCTCTTGCGTGGTACGCGGCATGTTGACCACTGCACCACTCAGGTCGTCAAATTACAAACATCACATGCTCTCTTCATCTCAGTTTTCATTACATTAAAAGCATGTGATGTGTGCAATTTTAAGCTTAAATAAACGGTGATGTTAAAATACATTTATGGGTATTTACGGTATGGTTACATTTATGGATTAAAAAAATATGTTAGGGTTGGGCCCCTCTGTGGTGAAATCTTTTGCAGCTTGGAATGATTTACAAAAAACTTTGGAGCAAAGTTAGGTTTTCGCAGTGAAATAAAATGTACTCAATCACAATCTTATTAATTATTTTTATTTTTAAAAACTTAGATCTAATACGTGTAAATTTAAAAGTATGAACAAACAAAATCTACGTAACTCAAAAAAAATACATCAGCATTCGGCATCATCCTTACTAATATTATAAATGCAAGTCAGTTTATTTGTTTGTTAGTTAAGACTTCACATCTTAACTACTAATCCGATCATCGTGAAATTTTGCATACACGTTGTCAAGAGTACAGAGAAGGACACTGGGTATTCCCTTTTATCCCGAAAAAAGCATTGTTCCCGAGGGATAGAGAAATAACTGTCCGCGCAGACGAAATCGCGGGCGGCCGCTAGTTACTACATAATTTCTAATTAACAAACTGACTTTACCTAGCTCCTAGCGAACAAACAACAGTTATCTAGAGGTTTTAGAGATAGGATCGCCATTGATTAACATTACAACCGACATCCGAACAATCGAATCGAAATCCGAAAACTCGAATAACAACTTCGTACAAGCTACCGGCGCCTTTTATGGCAAATCTATACACAGATCTCTATTGACTTGTATTCATTAAATTACGTTAAAACTAGATACTTGTTCCTATAGAGTTATAGAGAGATTTCATTCCTAAACTGATTTTTCCACTGACGGGATACCTATTCGATAACCCTTTATACTATTGTTGTTTTCATGCCTGAAAATAATCGATGGTTTTTGTACTGTAATTTTACAGGAAAATTTTAAATATTTCTTCAAGTAAACAGTTTATTAGTCTTACTGTCTCGCAAGATAAACAAAAATATACAAACAAATAGATGAGTCCATTTATATGTGTAAATTGGTACTACTGATTGATTAACGATCTTTTGACACCTCACAGAAAATTAAGGAAATTGATGCTCCGATCTTGAAGTCTGCTTTAACGGATTAACACAATATAGTATCAAATGTTTGACTATTCCCAAATAAATGAGTCGGCTATCTAAAAATAATATTTTAGCTCATCATTAGCCGACAATACGAGTCGATCGGTTCAAGGTTTGTCGCTGACGCAATTCGAACCGAAACGGAACAATAAAATTACTACATTAGTCAAGGCAAAAAGAATTGTAAAGTCAGTGACACAAAGGTGGTTTTGCCTCGAGTGCCGAATTGTTGATCTCCGAAAGAATCGTTCGTTGACAACAGAGACATCGATGCTGTTCTTTTTTTGAATATCGATTGTAAAGAGCATTCTCATGACTCTGTGAGAACTGAGGAGTACTGTCGAGGCTTAAATTCCACCTATTCAACGCTGTGTCTTTGTGTCGGCTCAACTTTTGGTATTATAACGCTTGTCAATAAAAGCCTAGGGGATAGGGTACAATGTCTCTCTATAATACTGTATTTGAATCATCCTGAGAAAAAAATAAAAATTAGTAAGTACTAAAGTCACTACTAAAATGATAATTCTCGGAGAGTGAAAAATGTGTGGGAATAATTTATTGTTTAGTACTTTTCTAAAACTTTTGATTTACATTCAGTAATAAGCTCCATTGTTTAACAACACGATGTTACACAAGCTTCTCGCTATGGCAATTGGTAGAAGCACGATCGCTATCAGCTTTAACTAACTGAGCATCGAATGGGTATGCCTCCAGTCAATCGAATGCTTGATGATTCGATAATGAGTACACCGCCTTATTATGGGCCGCTTCGTGAAGTAAATTCATCTTACAACAGTTTTGGTTCTTTCTGTTTTATGTATTTTTTTATTTCTACGCTTCCGAATCTAAAAGAAAACCTAACTAATTTAAGAGGAAACACCACAGTCGAGAGAATTGAAAAAATCCTATGGAAAATAGACAAAATCAGCGTTTCGAAGTCCCCTGTTTCCTCCATCAAAACTGGACCGATTTAATTTATTTTTTAATCAAAAAATAAAGCAGTTACCAAGTTGATGATTTAACAGACATTATAATCCAAAAGTGTTTTAATCAAGAATTCCTTGTTAGTCGTCATACATTTATTTTCCAAAAAAAGTCGTTAAAATTAACCAATCAAACTATCTGCAAATCAAATAATATCGATACTCGGTTTAATGATCCTCATAATTCCAATATCGTAGGTATCTGAACTTTATCAAAAATGAAGAAAAGCTTACATTGGCAAAAGTTAAATTTTCAAGAAATCTCTATCAATATTCCATCGATTAACAATTCGCGGAATGCGTATTCGAATGTAACAAATGATAAATGTTGTTAATCTAAAATCTGCCACCGGATTCTTCGCGTCCCACAGGTAGTCATAAACCTTATTAAATCATTATGTCTTTTTATAAAACAATAACTTTTATAACCGTCGCGAATTCAGAGAAACGACGCAGTAGAGGCAAGTATTAAGTTTCATATCGTTAATTTTTCAAATTAAGACGTTAATTAATTTACAACTGAATTAAATTGTTGTTAGCATATTGTTTCTTTGCAAACAATTCAATTTGGAGTTTACTTTTAATGGTTAATAAAAATAAAACTTGTTATTTTAATGTCAAAATATGTTATTACGTTTTTGTTGAAAATCAGCTTTTCTTCATATTTTCTAACATTTTCTTTAGTAGGTACTATTGCACACCAACTATTGCACTTGTTTGTTCCTATAGTGTTATTATAAACGCAAGCTGATGGTAAAAGATCTCTTTAAAAGCTGATGCCGTGGATATCTTTAGTTCTGGACCATCTCAGACCCTAACTCAGACTAGACATTAACACCCGTTTGCACTAAAGTATTTTCCTAACTACAATTCTACCAGACCAAGATAATTAGGCGCGTGACAGCTGCATGACAGCTAAATTCATGACGTCGAGTTGTAGTTAGGAAAGCATACGGGTGTACCGATACTTTTTTTAACACTTTTCATAAATTGCAATACACAAGTGTTTATAAAAGATTTTCTACGTTTGCCATACTGCAACTTCCTTTTCAAAATTACTGCAGTGTTAAAGTAACGAGGCGAAATCGGATTTCGCCAAAAAGATCGATTTTTAGGACCGCACCGAATCAAATTGATTTGATCGCAAAAAGAGCAAGAAAGCGTCCGCCGCCGAATAATTGTGTTTTACAATCAGCCCGAATAATAAATAATTCAATTTTGCGGTCCGACGATTAAATTACAGTCTTTGTCCTTATACGAGACCCATCTATTTTAAATTCGAGTGTTCTTTATGGAGTTAATAACAAAGGTTGAAATAGCTTGTTTTCCGCGTCGTCGGATGGTATCGGCAACATGTTGGCGACAATAAAAATGCAAATCCCCAACAACGACCTTATAATTTACGACATTTGGACTAAAACAATCTGGCCGGTTGTTATTTGCTGACCGTTTTATGGGAATTCGTCTTTTTGCTACTTAATCCTTTTAGTTAGAGGTATATTTTCAATTGACTGAAGTTATTTTCTAATCGTAGTTTTCTAAATAAACTACTTATTCATATGGATAATTAACTTTATAGAATATAGGAGCAAGGGTTATACCAGTGTGGGGCAATATACCTAAGTATATTGAACCTATTCTTGTGATCTATGACTCAATAGTAATTATGATTTATTTTTTAAACAACTGAGAGAATAATATGAGATAGAAGATAATATAGGGGCCAAAAGAAAAAATAATTATATCTTTTTTAAAGAAAATAAAAACTGTAATTTTCTTCTATTTACCTACTTAAAACGATTTTCTGTCGCTTCTGTCATTATTATGTCGTTTAATTTTCATCACAATATTAAGAACCTAATGAGGCAACGTTTCTATGCCTTATTTCTTTCCTTATCAGCCAGATGTTTCTAATTCCAGCTGTGTAGATAAAAAAACAATTTGCATGATATTTAATGCATGTATTATGCTAATTCAATCGATTTTTGGTCTTTGAATATCAATAAATTGTCAGAGGCGAGACAAATAAGTCATAACATTGGGAACTAAGGAAAAGACAAGGTCATTTTGATATTTTTTCTGCATTAAAACAAGAATCGACAAGTTTTAATGCTCAAAATTATACGGTTTAACTATACTGAAATATCAGGTGTAGGTTGTAACTTTAATGTCTAAAAAAGTTTAAAAACTTTGTGTAAATGTAAACTTTTTCACACATCATGATTGCACATTGTTAAGTTTACACGTCTTTGGATTAACACATAAAATACGAGTATGTATACTTTTATTTGCCAATTGAGATAAGCTTCTTTACTACGTAATATACCTACCCTGTTTTCTTGTGGACCCATTCATCATGTCCACGAAGAAAAACTATTTCTCGTGGTCTATATTTATGTCGATCGAATTCCAAAAGAGTAACTATACAGAGGGTTGTTGGTTTACTATTATCATAAGCTACCGACTTTTCCGAAAACAGACAAAAAATTCGACTCTCCATACAAATATCCGAACAGCTGATCGAGTTTTGTATGAAAAGTTGATTTTTTTTTGTGTTTTTGGAAAAGTCGTAGAACAAATGTTGTTGTAAGTATATGATGTTACTAATCCACTCCTGCGAGGTTGTTGCTGTTTTACAAATAACCCTGTATAAGTAATGTCGGGGTTAGTATTTCCGGAACAATAATAATCATTTAACGTCAACAAATCTTCAAGTCACAGCAGTTTTTTCTTACTCTGAATGGACAGAGAGACTTAAACTTAGTTTCCTAATAATGTTAAATATTGCATACTAAGGAAGTTCTTTTTATTAAAGACACGGGAAGCATTTGTTTGACTCTACACCCAACTTTACACAATTATGTACATACATACATACATACAAACAAATCTGCGCCAAAATAACGAGAACAGAGTCAATATACATTCTTGGAACGCCGCGGAAAACCGATAGGGTGTCTTTATGGTTTTCAATACTAAAAAACAAGTATATTTGTGCAGTTTTTGAAAAAAAAATTCGAGATATGAGCTTTAATGCTTTGTGTTAAGATGTTCAGTTGTGTGGGTTTGTAATGTAGCGTTTCTTAATGTTATTATGAGTCAATGTTGGTGGTGACACCTCGCAAATAATGTTGAGGTGATGCCACAGACCACCGACATTTGTCGGTACTTTTGATTTGCCGTGTTGGGAGGCCTGTAGTTCAGACATTCACTTGCTTTGAACTTTTATGTATCGTTAGTTGAATATTCATACCTTTAATGTACTGTTTCAAATCAAAAGTGAATACAAAGATTTTATAGCGACGAGATTTTTTGTTTAGGTTGCAACACTTGCATAGGAAATCTTTATTTTCACCTATTTGTTTTCGAGAATTAATTGATTATACAAAGAGTTGCGCCATCTTTTTCCCCTCATCTACAAGGATATAAGAGTAAAACAATCCACTTCGAGTTCACTGATTTTTTTAAAGACAAACATAATAAAGTCGTAGGTAGGTACTTAAATTTTAGTACAGTACTACAGTAGGTAGGACCTAAGGACTTTTTTTATAATAATTATATTTTATATGAATTAACCCAAAGTCACTGAGTTTCTTATTCTATACTTATAATTAAGTAGATTAACTAGGTACCTAATTAAAAATTTTACATCATGACCAAACATTGAAAAATAATATATAAATTTGACCTTCCCCATTCCTTCACGTGTTCGTATTACGAGTCCTTCAATTCTGCAGAACTATCTTACTCGTATGATCGACATCAAACCTTGTCACATCGGTGTACCAAAAGCATCCTTTATCATTAAAGATTATGCTAATGTAAGGAACTTAAACAGAAACACCTAAATCATCACGCTATGTCGATGCCCAGATATGTGCCGTAGACATGACTTATACAGTACACAACGCATCAAGTTGTACAAGTACTGTAAATTTACCCGACTGATTTAGAACCTTAATTTTATGGATATTAAATTCAAATTTCACTAAGATTATTGACGTTTTGTGGTAACTTTATATACCTCTGACTGTACCTTATTTATACTCGGCTGCGTGACGCTGGCATAAAGAGACGCCGCCGCGCCACAATGCCAGGACAAAGCTCGAACATGTATAGACAGAACCAAGTCCATTCATCTCGAAGAGAGCTGGGTTAAGATAGTCATAATTCCTACGTTCGCTGACTGCGACTGTCGTTAAGGGTTAAGTAGTCTACTTAGCATGATGAACTGAATATATCCTTGCTTTTTTAGTTTTAAGTTTTTAGCTATTCGGTTCGAAGGACCGAAATATATTGATTTTCGTTACCGTTGATTGATAAGTGTTAATTTGGTTGATTACGGTTACACAGTCTACGCTTAAATTTAATCTAAAAATAAAAAAGTTCATATAAGTATAACACTCCAAGACAGAGGAAGTGACGTAGGTCTTCACACACAGGCATATAGATATCATCTCCGCTATCGATATTGAAATTAACATTTATTCATTTTTAATTGAACTATTTGGTTCGCTAAGAGAAACAAATCACAATTAAAATGCACTGTAATAATTTTGTAACGAGTGTGACAAAAAAAATCCTTCATTCTTCGCTTAAAGCCGCGCAACTGTATAGTAACGTATGTCTTGCCTTGTTTTCTTAGACCATGCCTTCCTCTAAATTTAGCCCATACATCCATCTAAGCGCTATCGCACACGGGCAACTTTTGTCTCCGCAACTTTTTTGTCTCTCACGTGATTTGTATGAAAAGTTGCAGACGACCGTGTCGCTTCGTGTTCGCGCTCCCATATAAACCCGTGGACTTGATGTGGAGACAAAACAGTTGCTGGGAGACTAAGTTGCCTGTGTGCGATAGCGCTAACTAAATAATACTTACATACTTACCTAAGATTACGATTTTCTTCCATAAGGGTAGAAAGACATCATTTTTTCCACTTGCTACGATGCTTACCATTTTCTAAAATACGCAACAGCAAGAAAACCGTTTAAATACCTCCTACCTCCCAAAATTTACAATTCGTACCGGCTGTAAGCTAAAGACGAGAAGAGAATCTAAAGTGTCGCTTACCCTCACTTGAGTTTCAGAGTAATCGCGCGCCCGTCATTTTGTGAACGGCTGCCGCGGGCGATGCGACGTGGGAACCGGCCGGCTCGGCGGTCACTCGATCTAAACCAAGACTTATTTTATCACCAGCAACGTTAAGCTTACGCAACAGATAAGCTCTGACACTTCCGAGGTTTAACAGAATTTCTTGAAAATCGCAAGTTGATAGTGCTTGAGAAGCTCTGAGTTTTCCAAGTCGTATTTATATCACCAAAGAAATAAATGAAAATCAGAAAATATAGCTTTATTTTTTCTTCAAACGAAACAAAAAATTTACCATTTTTCCGATTTTCATTTGTTTGTTTGGAGACAAAATATAAAACTCAAAGAGCATTTAACACTAGCAAAACTATAAGTAAGTAAGTATACGTATATTTCAATATTTTTTTTTTGTTTTTTTTTTCTATTACCTCAGTAATTGTCGATGTAAAAACAGAGTGAAAACTAAGTAATTTGAAAACGCATTGATAACGAGCAGCAGTGCTCGTTCATACAATATTTATAGTTATTAGTAAAGAAAAATTTGACGCAAGGTACAGTACTAGGCACGTATCTTGAAATTTTTTCGACGGAGTGGGGATAAGTTCGCGCATGTGCTCTTGTTCTCTTTGCCTTTTTTCTCTTTTTTCTCTTGCCCTCTCCCGCCGTCCGCGCCCCTCACCGCTACGCATACCCAAAATACGCGTTTCGCGCAATCCCCACCCGATTTCAAGTTATATGCCTCGTACTGTAAGTACGTTAGGTACTTACTTACTTAGGTAAGTTTTATTTATCTGTACGCACAGGGTTAACAAAAATTACTGATATAATATGGTAAAACAATCGATATCTCACAATCACAACAGCCCATCCAAAAAACAACGTGTCTAACAAAGAATTCCATTCTCAAATAAAACTACAAAGCTTTATAAACAAACATTCATTTGAATGCAATAAAACTATAGAAATAACTATGCAAAACTCGTACACGGGGGCATCTGTTTATACCGACTCTGCAGGGCTTCTCATGCCTTAGATATTTTATTACTCTCCTGACCTAGACTTTGAGTTGTTGGTAACATCATAAAATGAACCATAAGTCAAAGGGATAATGACCATAATGACTATTATGCAGTGTTAAATGCATCCGTGTTAGAGGTCAGACTGCTGAAGTAGATTCAATTATATCGTTTGCCCTGAACTTTTTAGCTCCTACTGATTGTGTGATCTATGGCGTTGGGTTAAATGGTTATAATTAAGACTGTAGCATTCATCGAGTATAAAAAGTAAGTAGAGCTTAGTTATTTATGATGTAACAAAAAATCGTCAAATAAATTATCGCCTTCATATTTCAGCGTATAAGAGACCTGCTAAAGCTGCCCTTAAAACATTCACTGGTATTTGCGACAGGCGCAATAGACCCATGGGTAACCCAAGGGTTATTGATGTTCACACCTATGAGTCAGTAAAGTCAGTTATGGAATTTTATCCGTAGCTGATACTCTATTTATCGTTTACTAGCTGCCGCCCGCGACTTCGTCTGCGTGGAAAGATTTTTTGCTATCCCTCGGGAACAATACATTTATTCGGGATATAAGGTACCCTATGTCCTTCTCTGTACCCCTAAGCACGTGTATGCAAAATTTCATGATGATCGGTTCAGTAGTTAAGACGTGAAGGCGTAACAAACAAACAAACAAATAAACAAACAAAAGGACTTTCGCATTTAATAATATTAGTAAGGAAGTAAGGATAGACAGTAGCGAATTCAGGATTAAATCCAAATAGTGTAATAATTACTTACTAATTACTGGAATAGAAAAGTTTTCCGAATAAAATTATTAAGTATTTGGACCTGTCACCTAACTGTCTATCTTAAAATCTATCGCAATTGCTTTCAATTTGGCACGAATGCTACGTCCATTGCTGTGTGGCATTACAAAAAACTGTGATGTCTTTGAGACCTAGTGATGGATGTACACGATTGCCAAATTAAAAGCGATCGTGATAGAATTTGAGTTAAGCAATAAAACTGGATGATACATAAAACATTAAAACCACTGTAGTAGTGTTTATAATAGCACATTAATAATTACTAATTTACCACATAATAAAATTCAGACACCTTCATAATAATACCTTTACCCAAACTTTGTATATAGGTAGCAAAATGACACTTTTCTTTTTTCGAAAATAACTTCCGTTTATCAAAGAATAAAGTGTTAAATATTATTGCCTTATTTTAATTTGCTTTTTTTACTAACCTCAAAAAGGTATCTACTTCCCATACCGCTCTTAGAACAAAAACCTTTCATTCACAACTCTACTAATAGCATTCAATTCATTAAACGCTCCGCAGCGCTTGTCAGCGATTCTTCTAATTATCTCAGCATCTCTACAAAATCCAACATACATGTTCATTCTATAATATCATCTTGGACCTTATTCCGTTAAGATAAAGTAACATTTTAACCTAGACACGGCAAATGATTTTGGGTATGTCTATACAAATATTCGTCACGGTGGAACAACAGATTAAAAAAAAAAGAATCGTTGATCGCCATGTGCGGCCTAATTAAGATATGTATCCGATGAGCTTGCCCTCCGCTTTCAAACACTATTGTCCTTAACTAACATGAAAGGGATGCATGTAATACATAAATAAAGAACCTTATTGTCTCGGATGAAACTGTAAGTTTAGATGAGCCGAACGTTTTTGACCTTTCACACAAAGCCTCGTTTTAAAGGTACCTAAGTATATATATCTGAAATCCTGAAAAAGTTGATTTAGAACCACAGATTAAAATATAAGTACTAAGTACCATGACATTACTTTATTATAGTTAACGTTACGGTGTTAACACAAACGATTAGTGTTCGTAATCCGTTCAATCACCTAACAAAGTAGGTGGGTAAATTCAAACATCCGCTTTTGCGAGTTTAATGGTGGATTTTTTGCTAGGCGTGTGCCGGCGAACATCATAAACACCACATTTGCATCCCAACCGAAGCCCACCACAGAAACCACCTCAATCGATCGCTAAAAAAATTCAACGCATTATACTCGCGCAACTACCTATATAGCATATTCTCAAAGTTCAACATCTTAAACAACTCAATTAAGCAGCTTGAATTTGAGTCTTATTCCGTGGGAATAAAATTGTAGTCAGACCATGAGGTAGGACCGCATAAGCTGTTATGAGCGAGCAAGATTCCTATACAATAATACGTGCACTGGGCCGGCGCGCGCGCAGTCTGATCTGACCACTACTGTGCATTTCCCACGGGCTGCGTAGTCGTGCGTCCCGCTCGCTCGGTATAGCGGCGTCTCCCTCCCGCCTGATGGACTGCCGCTCTTTCGTTAAACGCAGCACACCCACACACGGTGCCGGTATTTCAGTTTGCTCCGAGGTGGAGACCGACATAGATTACGTCAGCCCACGGGTTAGAAGTTTGTTATCGACGTAGCACCACGCTTGAACACCAAGCCCTAAGCTTTTGTTCCTCAAATTGCAGGATACACGCCAATACAATTTATTTCATACCTACAGAGCAATTTAAGGTTACTTAGTAGATTTTAGCAATCACACAGCTAAAATATATTCTAGCTGGTGTGATGGATGATGAATGAATGATTGAGCATTTTCCGGCCTAGGTAAATTATTTCGTCAACCTACCTACTAATAAAATAAATTATAGGTAGTTAAAATCATTTAAATACTCACAATGCTATTTTGATATTATAGAAAAAGGTAAGTAGGTAACATGACTATATATTCCTATCTCCTACCTTCCTAAATAAAGTCTCAGTAGTTAACGACAAGTCTCGTTTGTAGATCATTTAACAGTTACTGACATGTCAGCATTTTTTACATAAGAAAAGTAGCTGTTCGTCGAAATTAGAATTTTTCTTATACATACCTTCGACAAGAAAAGTGGCGCAATGCTGCACTTCGTCGCGCTTTACATTTTTACAACGCCATTATTTCTATTTCAATCCAAGGAACTGAAAAAAGAGCATAAATGAACAAATACTCGTACCTTAATCATTTAAATAATAAGCATTCGTTTTATTGCAAGTTTTATAATTACATACCTCTTTATCTTTTTGTAAATTGTATCCAATCTACAACCTTATAATATTTTAATTCCATTTCCAAAAACTCCATTGACGGGCAATAATCTTAGACGCAAAAATTAACGAAAAGAATTTCCCACCAATTTCAAATTGCAGAATCGTGAGTGATAGTGGACCACTTAGATGGATCTACCCTTCTCAAATTCTCGATAATTGTGCTTCAGTTCAATTTGTTTATCCATTTCAGACAGGCAGAGGAGGTAACGTGTGTTCCTTTAAAAGCAGCCAGCAATAGGTTGTAAATGGATAGGAGTTCTCCATTAAGGATAATTGCAGAGTGCATGGCTCTCGATAGTTGGTTGCTAATTCCCATCTGTCTAGAGCGCATGCGCGGCGCGTCTCCTGTCAAGACTAGCCGCCGGCGCAGACTTCATTGCATCTAATTAGGTCGAAATATTTCGAACACGGATTAGTTTAGTCCTCATTTGCAAAATTGTCTACAAATGGAGGTCACTCTCAATCGAAAGCTGTTTATGTTCACGAAACACGTCATTTTGTTTCAATTTCGATTATCGATGACGTTCAAACGCACATGTCTCAATATGCTTTAACAATAAATCTTATCAAAATACCATCCATACATAACGTGCCGGACTACACGTGCCGGACTACAGCTGCGCCACAAAAAAAAAGTTGGAAATCTGACATTTTGACTATGCCATGATGAAGTCTATAGTTTGTCGGAGTTTGTCGCCAAAAATCAGAGTTTGTCGGTCTTCCGTTTAGGAGATACATGTGGCTCAGCTGTAGAGACGTCTCTACAGCTGCGCCACACAGATCTCGAAAACGGAAGGTCGTAGCGAAAATCTGATTACTTGTATGTATAGCCGTTAGTTTGTCGGAGTTTGTCGCACAAAAACCAGAGTTTGTCGGTGTAGCGTTTAGGAGATACGTGTGGCGCAGCTGTAGAGACCGTCTCTACAGCTGAGCCACACAGATCTCGAAAACGGAAGGTCGTAACAGAAATCTGATTACTCGTGTGTGTAGCCGGTAGTTTGTCGGAGTTTGTCACCAAGAACCAGAGTTTGTCGGTCTTGCGTTTAGGAGATATGTGAGGATACGCTGTGGAGACCTTTCTACCTGGATCTTGAGAACGGAAGGTCGTAGCAAAAATCTGATAACTCGAGTATGTAGCCATTAGTTTGTCGGAGTTTGTCACCAAAAATCAGAGTTTGTCAATCTTACGTTTAGAAGATATGTGGGGATATGCTGTAGAGATATTTCTACCTGGATCTCGAGAACGGAAGGTCGTAGCGAAAATCTCACATATCTCCTAAACGCAAGACCGACAAACTCTGGTATTTGGCGACAAACTCGGTCGAACTACCGACTATAGATATGACTAATCAGATTATCGCTACGACCTTCCGTTCTCAAGATCCAGGTAGAAAGGTCTCCACAGCGTATCCTCACATATCTCCTAAACGCAAGACCGACAAACTCTGGTTCTTGGTGACAAACTCCGACAAACTACCGGCTACACACACGAGTAATCAGATTTCTGTTACGACCTTCCGTTTTTGAGATCTGTGTGGCTCAGCTGTAGAGACGTCTCTACAGCTGCGCCACACGTATCTCCTAAACGCAAGACCGACAAACTCTGGTTTTTATGCGACAAACTCCGACAAACTAACGGCTATACATACAAGTAATCAGATTTTCGCTACGACCTTCCAACTTTTCCAACTTTTTTTGTGGCGCAGCTGTAGTCCGGCACGTCCGGACTACAGCTGCGCCACAAAAAAAAAGTTGTAAATCTGACTTTTTGACTATGCCATGATGAAGTCGATAATTTGTTGGAATTTGTCGCACAAAAACCAGAATTTGTCGGTCTTGCGTTTAGGAGATACGTGTGGCCCAGCTGTAGAGACGTCTCTACAGCTGCGCCACACAGATCTCGAAAACGGAAGGTCGTAGCGAAAATCTGATTACTCGTGTGTGCAGCCGTTAATTTGTCGGAATTTGTCGCACAAAAACCAGAGTTTGTCGGTCTTGCATTTAGGAGATCTGTGTGGCGCAGCTGTAGAGACGTCTCTACAGCTGAGCCACACAGATCTCGAAAACGGAAGGTCGTAGCGAAAATCTGATTACTCGTGTGTGCAGCCGTTAATTTGTCGGAATTTGTCGCACAAAAACCAGATTTTGTCGGTCTTGCGTTTAGGAGATATGTGAGGATACGCTGTGGAGACTTTTCTACCTGGATCTTGAGAAAGGAAGGTCGTAGCGAAAATCTGATAACTCGATTGTGTAGCCGTTAGTTTGTCGGAATTTGTCACCAAGAATCAGAGTTTGTCGATCTTGCGTTTAGGAGATATGTGAGGATACGCTGTGGGGACCTTTTTACCTGGATCTCGAGAACGAAAGGTCGTAAGCGAATCCTCACATATCTCCTAAACGCAAGATCGACAAACTCTGATTCTTGGTGACAAATTCCGACAAACAACGGCTACACACTCGAGTTATCAGATTTTCGCTACGACCTTCCTTTCTCAAGATCCAGGTAGAAAAGTCTCCACAGCATATCCTCACATATCTCTTAAACGCAAGACCGACAAAATCTGGTTTTTGTGCGACAAATTCCGACAAATTAACGGCTGCACACACGAGTAATCAGATTTTCGCTACGACCTTTCGTTTTCGAGATCTGTGTGGCTCAGCTGTAGAGACGTCTCTACAGCTGCGCCACACAGATCTACTAAACGCAAGACCGAAAAACTCTGGTTTTTGTGCGACTAATTCCGACAAATTAACGGCTGCACACACGAGTAATCAGATTTTCGCTACGACCTTCCGTTTGCGAGATCTGTGTGGCGCAGCTGTAGAGACGTCTCTACAGCTGGGCCACACGTATCTCCTAAACGCAAGACCGACAAATTCTGATTTTTGTGCGACAAATTCCGACAAATTATCGACTTCATCATGGCATAGTCAAAAAGTCAGATTTCCAACTTTTTTTTTTGTGGCGCAGCTGTAGTCCGGCACGTCCATACATAAGGATTTTTAGGGTTTAGTCTACAAATGCCACATTCTACAAATGTCAATATCTACAAATAGATATATGAATAGGCAATGAGCGCTCAAAAGAAGGTATAGAGGAAAAGGCGTGGAACACAATTTTTGACTTACATATCAAAAGTCCCCACCCGTAGCCCCTATGTCGGGGGGAGGGAGGGGTTTGAAGGTCCCATTTTTCGGTTTTTCACATATATCTCGAAAACTATACATTCCAGCGACATGAATTTTTTTACAAAACGAAAGCTGGTTGGTTAAATTTGCTACATGTTTAATTCAGTATTTTTTTTTTATATCTTGTGTAGTTTTCGAGATATTCACTATTAAAAGTCTGTAATTCTATCTTTAATATATAAAAGAAGAAACTGATTGGTGACTGACATATCAACGCACAGCCCAAGCCGCTCGGTCAAGAGTCTCCAAATTTGGCACATAGGTTCCTTATGAGGTCAAGGGGTGCACTAAGAAAGGATTTTTCAAAACTCACCCCCTAAAGGGGTGAAACGGGGGTCCACAGTTTGTATGAAAGTCCGTCAGTTTCAAAGCTAGGATCTTCAAATTTTGTGTTTAGGCTGACGATTAAAAATTTATATATATATATATATATATATATATGCCCCAGCGTTTTAGAAAATTCTACTCCCGAAGGGGTGAAAGGGGAGATGAAGTTGTGTATAGAAAATGCGATTTTGATAGAATATGCCGTTCAGAAAAGCGATAGGTTCGTTTGAGCTAACACCAAAGTAAGAAGATATCTACCTACAAACTTTCAGCTATGCAACCTCTACAGATTTTTTCGAATCATCATCAATCAAAAAATATTATTTTTCCTAAATTACAGCTATTCAGGAGCGGATATCTCAAAAACTATACAAGATATCGAAAAATTTTACATAATAAATTTTGTTTAAAATTTAATCAGCTTTCATTTTGTAAAAAAAACTCATGTCACTGTAATGCATAGTTTTCTAGATATATATGAAAAACCGAAAAATGGGACCTTCAAACCCCCCTCCCCCCCGGCATAGGGGCTACGAGCGGGGACTTTTGATATGTTCACCTCCTAACTGGTCCAAACAAAGTTACGAAGTCAAAAATTGTGTTCCAATCATTTCCCTCTACACCTTTTCGTTTACTGGGCTAAAATGCCAACTTCTAAAAATGCGACATTTATTTTCATATGGAGAAATAACATTTTCAATCACTCCGATATTTTTTTTTGTTTGCAGTTATTTTCAATCACTTTTGGATTTTGGATATTCTTTTTTCTTTCTTTCGTTATAAAAACGTCTCTAAAGTTCCAGCCCCCCTACTCAAATGGCTAACTTTCTATTCGTTTGAACGCTACGCTTACTTTTAAAAGTTAAATATGAGCAATAGACGATTAAATCACATGTCGCAAACTTAAATAAATCACAGACTTTGATGTATTGTATGGAATTGACAAGCTTACGGCACGTAATTTTATAGTTTTACTGCTTATTTTAAAGCTTCAGTAGTTAGCATAGCGTTCAAACGAATAGAATGCTGACCATTTGAGTAGGGCCTCTGGACACTTAATTACGGAATGTTAAATTATAACACGATTATCAATTATCTCAATTGTTTATTTCTTTTACATTTAGCACCTAGTAGATTAATAAACAAAAAATACTTAATAATAATTTTAAATTTAGCTCTGGAATACGGTGGGCGCAAAAGCTTGCATCTTAATTAATTGTCACATGTCGATGGTAAATCAAATTAAAATTAACAATTGATTAATTTTAAAGAAGATAGTTTTAATACCCAACAGAAATAACTTCACTCGATCATTTTCGCTTAGAAAAAACTTAAAAAAAAACTACCATAAACAATTAAGTACTGATCGTTTCGATACAACACACTCTGTGTTTTTTTTAAATAATAATTAATAGAGCTTGAATATATATAATATTAACCAAACATTTCCGGTATTATAGTAAAACCTTGCTAATTTATATAACGGTCTATATGGCCGTTATACAAGGTTATTTTTAGTTTATACAAAACCACTCGTGGGGTTGATCAGACCATCAAACTGAACAACTTTGATTATGGGACCAACCTTCAAATCGCGAAAAAAACAGCAGCTGTTTCATACGTTTCGATAGAGTAGGATTGTACTTTTGTATCGAACAGCTGTTTTTTTTCGCGATTTCAAGGTTGGTCCCATAATCAAAGTTGTTCAGTTTGATGGTCTGATCAACCCCACGAGAGGTTTTGTATAAACTAAAAATAACCTTGTATAATTAAAAAAAAAATATTAAAAGAGAAAACTTTCCAGAAATAGGGTTGCTTTTTGTAAGCGATGACGTCAAACTGGCGCTGCGGTGAATTTTATTTAATATTGTAATTTTAATAAAACTTTAAGTGGGATTTTTAAGACACCTTGTCTAGTATTTTAAGAAGGTGTCATTACATTTCCTTGTGACTACGATTATCCACTTTCTTTCGGTTTTTATTTTTTTATTTCCCGACGTGTTTTGCTGTCTACTTCTAGAAATAGTCATTTTTAGTAGTCACTAAATACCAGCTAACTACCAAAGTACTTTCAATAAAACCGCGCTAGTATCCGTTAAAAGAGGTATGCATTAAAATGCCGATAATTCATAACACATACTACCGAAATATCAACGCATAAAACACCTATTTTCAAAATAACGAAAATCCTAAATGTCGATATCTAATAGATCGGAACTTGAAAGATCGATTATTAAATGACCGAAAATTCAAAATTCCGAAAGTTAAAATGCCGAAAGTTCGAAATCCCGAAAGTTCGAAATCCCGAAAGTGTGTTTAGGTCTATTAGGTGCGAAGACGAGCGAGCGTAGCGAGCTAGGAGGAGGTTAGGTTCCATTGCGACCAACAACCACGAGCCGAGAGAGCGAAGCGAGCTGCCGTGGCAGCGGCCGGCGAAGTGCCAGAACCGACCTGCTGGTAACCCTAAATTAACCTTCAGTTTTCTGAGCTTCGGTTTTTTAAGCTTCGGGATTTAGTCTTTTAGGTAAAATGTCCTTTCGTGATTTTAAACGTATGGCCAAACAACCGTTCGGCCTTACAATTTTCGGTATTTCATCCATAGGTCTTGTAAAATTCGGTCTTTTCAGCTTCGGTATTGTTTATACGTACCCGTTAAAAGTGTTGTTAAAAGTTTTATTTCAGATAACAAAACTGCTGAAAGTTCAAATATACGAATGACTACGAGAGAATGTAATGATACCTTCTAAAAATACTAGATTATGAGTCCTAAAAATTCCACGTAAAGATTTACTAAAATCCTTTTCTTTTAACAACTTATTAAATAAAAACTTCTGAGGGCGCCACTTTTGGTATGGGATGCACCTTAAGTCATTAGATAAAGAAAAAATTTGACGTCCATTTTTAGATAAAATATTGTGTACCTACTATGAATTACCACTGTAACGATCATTTCTTCACTTTTAATTAAATTTTATGTTCAAAGGTGTTTTATCTAATGACTAAAAGCATCCAATAGCTACTTTTCCTTTTAGTTAATTACTAACTAAAGATACAACATACATAAGTAGGTATGTCACATTAATTGCTACATGCAAAAAGCTTGCCTCAAGGCTTGTTCGACACGACAAGAACCACCAATCCACTTGTATCATTATGTTCCCTTACAAAATAGGCACATATGAAATGACTCCTGTCCGGAGTATCTTTCCAAATGTAATAATATCATTTAGTTAATCAACCAGACTAAACGAGATTCTTAATCTTAGAATATAAACAAATTGAACATATCAAAATTATTAATTTAATCATAATAATTACAATAGCTTACGTCATGTAAAAAATTTTTCCATGAAAACACTCTGTTCTTATAATCCGCAGACACAACAAAACTACAATTATAATCGTTTTGTTCTTGACGGTACAGGTTACACTATAATACAACTTTCGTAAAGATGGGTTACCAAACATAAGTTTACTCCTAAGCGAAACATCAACTTAAAGTATCAATACAATTTTTGTGCAAGATGAATTAAAACATCTTTTAAGTAAGAGAGAGCTTTCTAAATTAACACATGAGTACTTGTAAATCGAGGGGAGTAATCGCACTTTCATCCGAGTGATACAGTGCTTTATACTACACCTACAAGGAAAATCACACTCCATACAATTGCATACTACACAGATGACGTTTTTGAATGTATGTATGTTACCGTTAAAGTGCGTAAATCAGTTAAGAGTGCACATTAACTAGTTAATCTGCAGATTAACTGGTCGAGTCAGTTAAAGTGCGAAAAATTGTTTCATTTCCTACATTAACTAGGTAATCTGTAAATTCCCTAAGTAATCTGCAGATTAACGACCAAGGACCAGTTAAAGTATGGAAACAGGTTTTTTAATTGAAAAATAGTGTAATCACGTAAATGGGGGTAGACACAAAAGCGGAGCCCCCGCCATAGAAAAATCCTTTGAGTTCATTAGGTTAGGTTAGTATAGCGACCAAAAACGCGCGAGTCGAGAAGTTTTTGAGAAAATTTACTTCCAATATAGGTCTTTAACTTAAATTTCCTGAAGCCTTAGCTATTTCACTCACCGTTTTCCGTAATTTTAACGGGTGTAGCATCCGTTGATGATATGTTAATGATAGATTATAGATTAACAAGTTAAACTGCGGAAATCTGCTATTTTATGAAAAATTTCACATTTAACTGACTCGATAAGTTAATATGCACATTAACTAGTCGATTCGCATATTAACGGATTCCGAGCTTTAGCGGTAACATGTACACTACTACTTTTATAAGTACGTACTTTTACTTGACAAACTTTGACTTTTATTTGAAAAACTCGTACTTGACCCTTTTTTGACATTTCATAAAATACCTCTTATATAATTCAATTACCTACCATAGGGTGCCAAAATGTGGTGTGTAGAGGTTCAATGTGGAAAAATAACCTTATTTTTGGACCCGACGCAACGTTTCAGAAATATGAGTTTTTGTAAAAAAAAATACGATATTTTTATCGTATTTAAAAAAAAATACGTTAAGAATGGATTTTCATACAACTTTTCCTCCCGCTTTTTAGCATAAGAGCTGTCTGCTCCTTTTTGAATGAGTGCTTTCCGAGTAGGTGTAGTAGAAATAATCATTTTTTTATGTCAGCTTGTGTTAACGCTCGGGCGTGAGCGGCGCATTCGCAAGATGACAAACCCAGTCAGATTTGTGATAAAAGAGATATTGCTGTGGCGCAGCTGGAACGATATCGTTCTGGGAGCGCTACCAGAGACCCACCAGATAAGGGGGTATATCTTCGGAGCCAGTCAGGCTACAAAATCAATCTTATTTTTACACGACTGGTACAAAATGAAGATGCTAATTAATTGAGCGAGCGCGAAACGTCTCCGTTTCAGCTTGGGCAAAAATGCTTTCGTATGTCTGGCTGTTCTTCTCTACTGATCGCATTTTTAAACGTTTCTCGCGCAGGATCCATAATTAAGTATATAGAATTTTTTGTCGATTACGTTTTACGAAATTTTTCAAAATGACGGAGATATAAAAACATATCGCGAAGTCTACAGCTCACAGAGCCACTAGTATTATAAATGTGAAAGTTTGTTACTTTGTATTTTTGGATGTTTGTTATTCAATCACGCAAAATTGGCCGAACAGATTAGGATAATACAGCCTGGATTGAAACATGAGATACTTTATATACCGGTTAGCGGATTACCACAACTCCTCCGTATACCTACATGACCCTCTGACGTTCGATGAATACCAAGTTCAAACCTAACAAAGGTTACATTTTTGCATTAGGTGTTTTTTTTATTTCGATTTATCACTTTTCTGCGCCTGCCGCATTGTATAAAAAAAAGAAAATCACCTCCCCACTGGGAGAGGGGCCCACTGGCTGGCAATATGGAAATGAAATGCCGTTTTTCGCAATCAGTCACAGAGTATTACAAATTTAAGCCTTGTCAATAGAATAAAGTTGACCATACAAGAAAAACTGATCGATATCTATGAAAAAATAACGGTTAATCGATGCCGTATCTACGCCGGCCTCATGAGGCCGCGCGGGCGTTGACGGAATGGCTTAATCTATTTTTAGCTGGCCTCGTGCGGCTGGGCCGGCGTTGAAGAACTAAAGGTTCCCTAGGGATTTTCCGAATGCCGAGGCGCAGGCGATTCTCGTCCGAGAATATGATCTGCGGGTCTATTGCCCAAGTGTCGTCGACTTTGCCGTCGGCTTCATTTGACAGATGGATGAGATACATTGCTACTTCTTTTTGGTACCAATAAAAACTTACCAAAGGAACGTAGCAATGTATTAGAACCATCTGTCAAATGAAGCCGACGGCGAAGTCGACGACACTTGGGCAATTCACCCACTGGTGCGAGTCCTATTTTTTCTAGTAAGTATATCATTTGGTATTGGAAGCTAGGGGTACGTATCAGAATGTCTAAAGTTAGAATGTCTAAACTTAAAATGGCAAAGTTCAAAATGTCAAAAATTTGAATGTCTAACGATTAAAATGTAAAAAGTTCAAAATGTCAAACGGTCAGATAGTCCTAAATTAAAATGTCTAAGTTCAAATGATCAAAACTTAAAATGTCTAATAGTCCAAATACATATAATGACGTATAGAATTTACTTATTTTCTTTCATTTAGGTATCTTATTAATTAGGTTAAATAACTGCGTGTTAACCTCTGTGCCTCCGCCGCACATCAAAATAGCCGCGCCACTCCCTGATTCGGTAGCCGGTGCCAGTCACTGATTTAGTAGCCGGCGAACAAAATCCACCAATTGACTTTGAAATATATTTTTTTCTGGCGCGCTGGGTTCATGTCAACCTAACATGCTCGTCGCTACGCTCCTCGCACCTATCTCGTGACCTGCGGTCTACGGTTTCTAAGTCCCAGTAGACTAGTTTAGACTCGTTTCCGACAGCTAAATTTGCTATAAAGCATTTTAGGCGAAGTCCAAAGACACCTCCACAGACTCAATTAACCTCAAAGAAGGCGATTCGTTTTCAGATCCAACCCAATTCAAATAAATCATTGTGAACTTAGACTTAATGACCATTTGATATTTTAACTTTCAAGTATTTGATACGTTTGATACTTTGAATTTTGCTATTTTGAAGTTAGACATAATGATTTTCGACATTTTAAACCATTTAAATTTTAATTTTTGACATTTTGAACTTTGTCATTTTAACTTTAGACATTATAACTTTAGACATTCTGATACGTACCCGAAGCTAGTGATATATAATTTACACGCGACTGTGGCGCTACCAGAACTATTCACACAACTCTTGTGTCTGTACTCACCAATCAAGTGTAAGGGTGCCAAGTATTTGGTCATTTCACCCAACTCAAAAATAAATAAATCTAAAAAATATTAAAAACACGCCTTTTTTTGTTATGTTTGTTTTTAATATTTTATAAATATATTAATTTTTATTCATACATTTTAGTGACAAAGTATAAATGGAAATGTACTCATCGGACTTTCATTTGATGTCCATGTTGTAATAATTTAAAAAAAAATCTCATTTGAAAGTGGCGTCGTACAAATGCCATATTGATTTTTTATTCAAAAAAATATATCCAGTGTCACTCAGAATGATGTAAGGATTCTAACGATACCCCATACATCTGTTAATGCATTTAGAAGTTATGGTGGAATAAAGAAACTCACCAACATAACATACATGAACCTTGAACACATATACACTCCTTTTTTGGGCAATCTTGTAAAAAGCAAGTGTATGTTTCAGAATCAAGCCAAAATAATGAGCACAGATATGAATAGTTACTAAGTATTAATATTATAATAATTATAATGAATTCTATTCATCATTATTTATCTAAAACATTAATACTAATAATAAACATTTATATGTATCACATAATTCAGGTAGTTCGATATCTCTTTGTAGGATATTTATATTATTTTTAAAGTAGGTATAATGGTGTTTTATTTTCACATCTACTAAACTACTGTCTCATATCTTATTTGACTAGTCTACGAGGGTGGATTGATAAGTACATGACTTTGTAATGAAGAAACACTTTTTTTCGGAATATTTTATTTTATTACTCTACATAATCTTATTGTAGCTCTGCGTATTCAGTCCAACGAAGTCCTACCTCTTTAAGCCATTATTTTTTTCCTTTCGACGCCTGAAAACTGGTAACTGAAACGAGGGCCCATTTCAGACACCACCTTTTGGCTTGAGCTTTGGCTTTTGGTGGGAGAACAAATTTCAGTGGACTAAATCTAAAGAAAAGGAAGGATTCGCATCTTCATTCGATGAGTTTTGATGTCATGAGTGCCACCGAGAGGGTCGACAGGGTCATTAAGAAAAGTTAGAGTTCGCTTGAGCTTTTTGTTTCCAAAAGTTATAATCTTTTGACAAATTTAAAAAAAAAGTAGTGTAAAGATTCCTTAAGGCTGTAGAGTCGCATCACATTCTATTTTTTAATTTTCAATACAAATGATCAAAACAACTCTGCGCGAGCCGTAATGAGGGCGAACTTTGAAAATTCCTATTAAATTATTAAATAGATATAAGTATATACAAAACACGCAATACATTAGACAAATACCTCATTATTCCTAAGAAAAATTAAAAATTACTTTAGATTCTGTAAATACCAGTAAAAAACATGTCAAAGTGTACCAATTTGAGCATTTTTTTAATATTTTATTTCTCTGTGATTAAAAGCATTTTTTTAATTTTTTTCTCTATAGGGAACTCCTTGACAATACAAACAATAAGTAAAAAAATAAATATGAGGCGTATTCTTATTTGTTACAGCTGAAACGTTTTTGAAAAATACCTCTGACAAGCAAATTTGAAATTCCACTTGAACAGATTGTCTTCGTTTTAAAATACCTGACAATTTATTATGTTTTTCTCTCTATACGGCACTAATTTAAGAATGTTGCTTCCTAAAACTAAAGTTTACATCAATAATAATGCTTTCATTCTTTAGAAAACTTCATTGGAAAAACACTAATTTCGTTGAAATGCAAAAATACAGCCTTAAGGAGTTTCTTTTTAAGATACAAAAATAAATAAAAAAAATAACTTTCTTCTTTTCAAAGTCATGGACTTATCAATCCACCCTCGTAGAACTATATCCGACAACCAAGTCAACCAAGTTTTACTAAGTGTAAGTATTCACTGTCATTGCAATAAATATTTGTCACCTCGGTCATGGCAATGGCAAGTATGATGTTAAAGGTTCGGTTTAGGAAATCAAAAGGTGTAATCCTTTTTAGCCGTTTCTAATGAAGTGTAACTACAGATAATTGAAAATAAAACACTTTTTACGGATAACAGCGTTATTTTAGAATTATTAGTGGTTTTTTTAATTTCCCGATGTTTCGACACCTTTTCAGGGCCGTGGTCACCAGATGACTAAAGCAAAACACAGCTCATAATTTTATGAAATTACCCGCTCGGCGCTTGATAAAAATGCATTCAAATGTATTAAATTATTTTAAAGCTGCGTTCTGAATTCATATTATCAGCCGCACGACACCCACTGCTGGATATAGGCCTCCCCCATGGATCTCCACAACGATCGGTCCTGTGCTTTAAATAAAGACTATTTTTTATGATTTAATTACAAATATATAGTTTTCAGACTTTTCCCTGTACTTGTAGTGTAAGACGATATTACTAATTGCCAAATTTCATAGTTCTAGGTCTAGTCACACCTCGGGCACCACGTGTCGCGTTTTAACTACCTATTACACAGACGCTACACAGTGACGTTTTTGCACCGCGCAACTGTATGCGTGAAATCTAGGGCTATTGAATGAGCACATGATTTGGCACACGAACTCGCGCGGTGGGGTGAGGTTGATGATTGTGGGGCGGGGCGGTGAGTTTCCTTTCTGTACGGTATGTGGGGCGGGGCGGTGAGTTTCCTTTCTGTACGGTAGTACTTCTGTGGTCTAGTGGTCAGCGTACGAGCTCAAAATCTAAGGAAAACCACAAATGGTTTAGGCGCATTTGGTCCCCTTATCGATGTACAGGGGCCCTATTTATTAATCGCTCGACTCCAGTCGAGCGCTCGTTTCTACTGATTTTCGTTCGACATATGACTCAAAACAATGGGATGACGAACGAAAATCAGTAGAAACGAGCGCTCGACTGGCTTCGAGCGATTCAAAAATAGGGCCCCAGGATAGCTGTTTGGCGCAAGTAAACTTGATATAAACATTTTTTTGAGCCGCAGTTCTTACATTAGCATATATCCATTAGGAGAGGAGTTATGGTTCATCTTTTTTTGTATGGAAAAAGAATAACCCAAAACCTATTGTGTGGTTACCGACTGAAAGGGCTTTCTGAGCCGGTTTTTTAGTATAAATCACATTTTTACATTTCAGCCACTTGTTTTAAACTAAACCAAAAACATTTTCGAAACATACCAAGTTTGGGTTCCTCCAGATACGATACGGTTGAATTATTTTTCGTAAAATACACCTCAAATCAAATGATACATAATATCCACAATATCTAACCCTCAGGAAAGCAATTTTACAATATACATTTAGTTTTAATAAACATTTAGTATTAAAGAGCCCAAACTTGGTGTGTTTTAAAAATGTTTTTAGTTTAATTTAAAACAAGTGGCTGAAATGTAATAATGTATGGATATATTTTTAGAACCGACTCATAAAGCCCTTTCATTTGATACCACACACGATAGGTTTTAGAACAGAAAATAATTATTTGTTATACAAGAGAGTAGTCATTTTTTGCTGCGAGTGCTGTGCTGACTTTAAATCACGGAACTAGCGAAATACTGAGCACAGTGAGTGATTAAAAGGCACGAGACAACACAAAAATTTGCCCTCGTGGCAAACATACAACTTTTCACCTCTACCAGCGAGAAAAGTGTTATAGGTAAGACAAACAATATTTAAGGCAACATTTAACAATATTATATATTTATTATAGAAAACATCAAAATTATAAATTAAAAATGAAAACTGTGAGATTCAACAATTCGTTGGAGCGGCACGATCCATTTATTCCAATAATAAAACCAACCTGTAACAAAGTATAACACTTGTTTTAAGCAGAAATATTAATTTAGCTAGTAACAATTTGCATACTTACTTTTATACCGAGGGAAATTGCAGTCTGGTGCTTCGTTAAGAAATTTTTCAATCTCAGGTGCAGTGAAAAGTTTAGAATTTTTTAGATTTGTATCCTTCCGACCTCCTTTTTAAAAATGACATCAGTTTTGGATATGTTTCTATATTCACGTCATGCTTTGTTTTAATAACAGCTTTTAGCATAGAATAGATCTATAGTGTACTCGCTTGCCTTGTGTTTGATAACTCCAGAAAATATGACAACAGCACAGTTTCAGAATAAGTTTTAGCACCTTTTGAAAGTCGAAAACTATTAAATAATTCGTACAAGACTTTTCTGGTGAAAGCTAAATTCAGCATTAGAAACTTGTTCTCTCAACTCATTTGGTGTTAGACAACTATCTTCATCGCTGGACGCATTCTTTTTCGCAATAATTTATACCACAAAATTCACAAAAATCATTAAAACCTTCTGAAAATTGATTCTCGCTATTTTTTATTACGGCTTTGGCTACCATATAAATTCCCGCTATTTATTTAATGGGTTCATTCCAGCAGACTAATCACTTCTAATAGACTCAGTGGGTGCATTCCATCAGACTAATCGCCGAGTTATCGGTCGCCATAGAGTAAATTTTAACCATGCAAAGTAATTTCTTCTTCTTCTTATTTTTTGGTTTGGCAATCTACTCTCCTCTTTAGGGAGTATTTTTTGCCAGTGTCAAGTGTTGAATAGTTCAGTGGTAGGTTATTGTTTCAGATTACATTAGAATGCGGGTGCATGATTCGCATTCCAATACTGCTTGGAGCAGTTGGCACCAAGTGTATCAAGACAGTTTAATCGGTAAGTTCTGCCGAGGTAGTCATAGTCACCACTACAATAAAAGTCTCAGCTTTACACATACAAGATCGCGCTTATTTCAATTATCCTACTTCAGTTGCGTAGACACTTGTACCACAAATCTGCACTTATTTTAAGGCACAATATACATTATGAATCAATTTGCAAATAAATAAAATAGTCACCGAACCGGTCTCAATAAAATGGCGCCAAAAACTCCCGGAAAGTAATTTGTTTTAAAGTTTAATTTTATTACTTTCCATGGTTAAATGGAGATCGATGACGCAGTGTTTAGTCTACTGGAATGCACCCAGTGCTAGCTAGATTAACGTTTTTCTGCCTCTTTCCTTTAAATTACTCACTATGCTCAGTAGTCTATATTAGAAGTAGACAATTTTAGACTACTTCGCTAGTTCGCGATTTAAAGTCGGCACTCGCAGCACAAATTGTCTTTGGTCACTTGTATAACAAATAACTATTTCCCATACAAAACAAATGACACCATAACTCCTCTTCAGGGAGTTTTTTTAAGAACTGCAGCTTAAATAAAATGTTTTGCCCTTAACAACGTGTGCCAAACGGCTATCCTGTACATCGATTTGAGATTTTTTTTTGCGTACGACTAGAACTAGTCAACGGAAAGTTACCTATAATATGCGTTTTCGCGGCATAAACGGCCGTTTCTGAATTAATGATATACGCGCTAAAATCCGTCAAAAGTGTTTTATTTCTAACTAGGACAGTTTTTGAAGCCAGAATGCCAAGCCACTATCAGTAAGCCAGCAAGCCAGTAACTCTGGCTTATATAAACAGAACTGGCTTCAACTCAAAGCTAGTAAGTGAGAGAAAACTGGCTTCATCTCTAGGCTAGTAAGCGAGAGAGCAAGCATGTTCTATACTGTACTGGCTTGCTAGTTTACTGATAGTGCCTTGGTATTCTAGCTTTAAAAAGTAGCCTGTAATGTAATTCGAACATAAGATACAATTTAGATTCCTAAAATTAGACAGTATAATAAATTGCTTAGACGACAAGGTCACTGCCTAAAACAAAGTTTTTTCTGACCAAAGAGGAATTCCGTTTTCGTCAGGAAAAAACAGCCTATATTTTTTTCTGACGAAAAAGGAATCTGACGAAAGTGTCCTTAATCTCTGCCACTGGTCTTTTCCATCTTTTTTTTCATACACATTGCCTATTATCTCCTTTTTTTATTGAAATAAAGTACTATTAATACTAATAAAGTAATTTAGAAACAGTTTCAAAGATTCCGGATATTTTTAATTAAAAAAAATCTGTAAACCGATCGAAATTTTTCCGGATCAGTTTACAGATAATTCCATGCAAATTCTGTTCCATTTTTAAATTAAACCAAAAAGATAGTATCTGAAATCTGTGAAACTGGCTCCGTACTTTATTTTAATAATTTATTATTATGCTCATTACAGATTAATTTTTTTAACAGAAAAATAACGTAAGACATTAGCTATTGTTGAAGCTGAGAATAAAAAATATATAATTTTTAAACAAATTTAATTTGATCGGACTTGGTTAAATTTAGCTTAAATTTATATAAGTTTTAATACTTTTCACGCCACGACGACAAAGAGATTCAGACGCAACATAGTAAAATATAATTCTTTTCAATACAGTTGCTCGAAAATGTGAGCTTACGTTGACAGGCCAGCGTGCGGTAAGTTGATTTTACCGCACGCCGTGCGTTTTTGTTTACGGTTTAGTACAGCGTGCGGTAAGTTGATTTTACCGCACGCCCGCGCCGTGCGTTTTAGTTTACATACGTTTTTTTTAATTTCTACTAGTTTCCACCCGCGACTTCGTCCGCGTGGACAGTAGAAAAATATAGCGACCAGTTTAAAATGACCTCTTTAGTGTATGAAAGCTAGTACTAGGGAGAGTTCAAGCTGTTTCCCAGGTTCCACCCACCTGAATTTAATGAAACATAGCTTAGATATTAAATTGGACCTTAATCTACTAAACTATGAAAAGCCCATCAAAATTCTTTTAGTGGTTTTTGCGTAATACGCGCACAAATATTTGGAATTTACAGTTTTATTATATGTATAGATTACATATAATAAAACTGTAACAAACAGATTACAATTTCAGTAGTACTTATAATGTTTTCTCGCAAATGTATTGAAAAACGTAGTATGGCACACGGTTGTTAAGGTTTTTTAAAACTCGTGACGATTATAAACCCTCGCCTGCGGCTCGGGCTTATAAACGTCGACTCGTTTTAAAAACCTCCTTACCAACCTTGTATCATAAACTACTATTACTTGATTTTGCCTCGCGAATAATACTTATTAAACTCCGTTCCACGAATCGAATTCCTAGGGAACAAAATACTCGCACCTCATTGGTCAATGCGCGCAGCTCATTGGTCAATGCGCGCGGCTAGGTAGCGTTCCGCGGAACCCTGGAATTCCGTAAGAGGCTCTCAGCGGTTTCGCAAAAATTCAAGAGTTAAGTATGTATCTTTTTGTTCTAACTAAAAAAATATTTTTATCTTAAAAGTCCTTCTTTTAAAGTCAAACTATACTTTCAAGACGCCAAAACCAAACCGAAAAGCCTCAGTAGGGTGTGATTTCACGTAAAAAAACAATGTTACAGATAAGTTTACTTCTTACTTGAGCTAGGGTTCCTTCCAAAAACGGTGAACCATAAAGGGTTCCATAGCCAAAAGAATTCGGGAACCGCTGAGCCTATTGTAGGTCACGCATTTACCAATGGGTGCACACGGACCAATTTTTTTTGGAAGCTCGTTTCGTGGAATGGGCTATAGTACCTATTTTTTCCAAAAAACATATTTTAAAGCATAAATGCAATTGCATTGAAGAAATGACAATGAACATCGGTCGATACATTAATTATGATACAACAACAAAATATTAAACAATACATATAATAAACAAAAAGAAAATATTCTCAGACACTTTGTGTTTATAAAGAAGATGGTAAAGTTTTGGTCTCGATCATGATCACGAATCTGGATAATGTAGTACTATATACATTTTATAATGATATTAAACTCTAACCTTAAATTAATAAGCTGTAGAAATTAAAAAGAAAATGACCTCTCATAAAATTTATGTATGTATTTTGTGCATTTCATGGTGTAGTCTCAAACATGGCTACACCATGCAACTCACAAAATAAATTCCTAGATACGGTCCGGTTGGATACCGGTTGGGTCAATTTAAAAAAACTACTATAATTGTCTTAGGTTCAGAGTGTTTAGGTATAGTTCTACTACCTCCCGAAGTCAGTTCGGGTATGAATGGTTTAAGTTGGAGGAAGTTTAGTGCAGGAAGGTGCATGTGGCATGTCTTTTTATACGAAAATACACTTTATCATTAAGAGATAAGGTTTATATTTCAATAGAAAAAGTCTGCGGTCCAGTTGAGATAGCAAGTACGAGGTGAGGGTGTCTCTTTCTATAACATTTTCAGCACTCTAAAATAACAGGTTTAGTAGATTTATGATATAACACGATCGTTATTAAAATTAAATAAAGTTAAATTTAATTATTTTAGTCATAAGAAAACATCTTTATATTAATTTATAATGTATAAAAATATATCAGAATCAAGTTTTTTACAACTTGTACTACTAATAGAATAGAATGATAGAATTAAGAATGTTAAAGTGGCAACATTATAATCTGAATTGTGTTGAGTGATAAAAAAAATATTTAAGGCTCCGTTATGCGAAATCATTTGTCTCTGTCCTTTTCTTTACGTGTAAAGAGTATGGAAAATAACCTCACTTCTGCACTTTTTCGATGTTTTTCATTGTTTTTTCATCATTATGAAATAGCACAATTATCTTTCTTGAAAAAAGTTGTTGGAGCAACTGCACAGTACGTTAAAGTGTATTTCGCTGTAGAATTCAATACGTATACGCTATTATTTACGCCAAAAATATGGCCCGCGACAAGCACTTTTGATGATATTCTGATTTTTTTATAATCATCTGTGAGGTTTATACGAAATTTAATGTTTGTAGCAACTCGATGAACTCTTTAGCTTGCCGTATGATTTTTTTGGTGGCTACAAGTTTACGTTTTCTATATAAAAATATGGCCCGCGCAATCCATATTTTCTTTCCTATTACCGCCCCTTAATTTCCTTGGTGGCCCTATCGTTAGTCGGGTTGGTTGTACATATTTTTATCCAATTTAAAAAAAAGAAGGTTCCCATTCTCAGTTTGACCTGTATATTTGTCCGCGATCATCTCGCGTTTGGCCGAACCGATTTTGATGCAGTTTTCAAAAAAATATTTGTTACATTTGGGAGGTTTTGGTATTTTAACCGACTTAAAAAAAGAGGTTCTCAGTTTGACCCGTATGTAAGTTTGGCTGAACAGATTTTTGTGCTGTTGTTGTTTTAATAAACCTACTTATCTATTCAATTCAGAAAGTACTTACACAAAAAACCTACATCTAAAAAGTAAGAAATAATACGCATTATCATTGTAATAAAGCACATCCAATGAAGTCAGGTGAAGCTTTTAGAATTAAAAAAAGTTGTCCTCGGGCTCATTTCCAAGCATTGATTCTCTACACGAAACATGAAAGCATAACCAACAAATGCTTTCGCATTTTTATTTTGAACAATTTTTATGTTTTTATGTTTAACAAATTGTACTTATAAAAAAGAACAAGTCTATTTGTCTTCAAACTTATGGTTACCCTAATAGAGCGAGACAAACTGACCTCGTACTCGCTATCTCAAGTGGACCGTTTTTTAGCCGCAGTGCACCTTTCTGCTGTACGGAAGTACTTATAAATTTCTTGTGTTAGGCACATACACATAATTTTAGTGTGCGTAATACGAGAGCGTGAAGACACACACTAAAACAATGTGCATGTGCACGCCTAACAACATTCATAGCTGAACGGACTTCGTGAGATAGAACAACTATATCGTCATTTTCGTTTTCGTCAAAGAAATAATTCAATTAAATTAGGTACAAGGAAATCCAAGTGATTAGTTTTAGGAAAAACTAGGACGAACATGATCAAAGCCAGGAATAAACACATTTACCATCTCCTTTTTATTATTCAGTTGAAATTGTTTCAACTAATACTGGACTTGGTTAATCGTCTATTGTTCCGCATCATAGACATGAACATGACCCCCTAGCCAAAGTAATATTTGCAAATCTTCGTTATCGCTTCTCTTTCGAAACATATATGGGATTGACATTGACATAAAGTCACAAAATATATACTTAATAGTATTAGACGTACAGAAGACCATCCGCGCGAGGACAATCAAATAATAAGCTACTCTCGCTGCACGGCAATAAAGTACAATTTCAAATTACACAGCGCTGCCTGTCTATTATTATAAACACCTCCGAAGCGCTTCTCTTTCTGTCGCTTAGCTCTGTCTCAACCGATATATGACATCCCTCGTGCGCTAGCTCAACTGAGTCACACGCGAGCGAGCAGTAATATAAAAGTTTAAGAGCGGAGTAAGACCCCCTGACTTCGCGGTTCCAAATTGTTTTTTTTTTGGATCCACGTCGCGGAGCATAGCCTTCGACTAAAGTGTAAAATACGTACGAATACGTATGAACACAAAGTAACCAATATACTCTACTGTCTTAATTAATACGAAAAATCAACAGTAAAATCACTTACAAAATCTATTTATTACTAAAAGACTGTTCTTATCAGTTACTTTTATTCGAACATCGTATATACCAACAGCAATATACAACGAACACATTCATAATCATAACTTATTTTCGGATGATTTCAGTAACCTAACCTCAGTAAAAGTTTTGTTTGTTGTGGGCCAATCGTTGAACTGGACCGATCGAGATCTGCCTGGGCAAATCATGATATTATAAAGTTGGGCAGAAGTATGAGAGCAACCTAGTTGTCGATTTAATCTTAATAAATAAATTATAGATTTGCCCAATTATTTCGAGATATGGCTGGGCGCATCGTAAAGAAGATCCGTTTCGCGACGCTCTAGAGGCGCTGTTAGCGCCCTGTCATCGTTGTGTTTAAGTGCAACAAAGATAGCGACATCACAAGAAATCGAAAACTGTGATTAAAAAAGCAATAATAAGTGAGTTAATGGGAGAAAAAATATTGTGTAAGAACGAGCGTCAGATACCGGTACTTTATGCAAATCAAGCAATTCGATTCAACACGTAAGTCAAATATTATTGACCTTCGATTTGCCCAAACGTACCCGGTCAAATTGTCGGACTTTAAGCTTTGAAATATATCATTGGCGGATCCAGGGAGGGGGCCAAGGGGGCCATGGCCCCCCCCCACGAAGCCAAAAAATGTTTTTAAAGTCTTATTGTTTTATGTAGGTAGTGTCAGTGCCTCTTTCTGTATTTTTTTTAATCATAAAACGTGGCCCAAGTAGGGTTACCATCTGACAGACATTTGGCGCATTTGAAAAGCATTTTACGGTTTCAAGGCTTGCAGCTGGAGCAAAGCAGAGACAGGCATTTTTGTTTAGTGAGTCTCGCTGTGAAATCTTGCGTACATGCTCCAATCACGCAAACCTTGCTGCGCAAGCTACCCATCTGCCCGGATGAAACCACATATTGCAAGATTAGTGGATAGAAATGGCACAGCGCAGACAAGATTAATTGATGAAACTAACTAAAAATCACGCTGCGCGGCTGTTTTTTACTAAAGACAGCCAAACATAAAAGATTAACGGATGAAACTGACTAAAAATGGCGCTGCGCGACCGTTTTTTTTAACTAAATACAGACAAGATTAGTGGATGAAACTAACTAAAAATCGCGCTGCGCGGCCGCTTTTTTTTACTATATACAAGCAAGAGTACAAGTATAACAGTTGTAACTGACTAAAAATGGTGCTGCGCGGCCGTTTTTTTACTAAAGACTGACAAGATTGGTGGATGATACTGGCTAAAAGCGGTGCTGTATCTTTTACTATAGATAGACAGACAAGATTAGTGGATAAAACAGACCAAAATTCGCGCTGCGCGGCTTTTTTTTACTACGGATAGGCAAGAGTACAAGAATAACGGATGAAACTAACTAAAAATGGCGCTGCGCGGCTGTTTTTTTACTAAAGATTAGTGAATGAAACTGTCTAAATATTGAGCTGCGCCGCCATTTTTTTTACTATAGACAGGCAAGAGTACAAGACTAGTGGATAAGACTGACTAAAATCGCGCTGCGCGGCCGTTTTATTTCGTATAGACAAGCATTTTTCTGAAAAATCAGGCGTTTTGTGCATCCTATTGCATCCTCCCTTACATAGATATCTATGTAAGGTAACCCTAGACCCGTCCTAGACCCGAGGCTCCGAGGGCCCCCCCCAAACTTGAATCCTGGATCCGCCCCTGATGGATGGCGGGTATCAAATCGGCAAATCAAGAAATGCCGGCGTATAGTGATGTGCCCAGGTAGGTCTCGATCGGCCCTGCTCAACGATTGGCCTGCGACATGTTTACGATGGATAAGTTACTAGGCAACTCTTGTTATTCAGTCATTTTACAGAAATATGTTGATATTTCTTGCTGTTGCCTTGGCAACAAAAATTTTGGTAGGACTATCTCTTACTGATGATAGCTTATTGTGATCAGCCGTTTAAAGATATGGTAGAAGTACTCTTAAATCTACGACCAGTCAATTTGGGAACCTTACAACGAACTAAATAACAACGATAATTATTATTAATTAAAAGATAATGTCAAAATGGAACGTACAAAAATAGAGGAACCACTAAGGTTCGCTGACTTTATTTATAGTAATCAATGATAGTATTCAAAAATCAACTTAATTCTATGAGGTATAAGGTTGGTTTTCTTATAAAAAGTATAGTTTATTCGCGAGGTCATCGGAGGGGGTTTGATGTATGTTTTGGCCGACTAGATATGCAAGTTTGTGGGCGTACTGGCAAGGGGCTGGGACTCTGACCGTGCCAGGCCAGTTGTAGTACAAATGGCACATTTTGTATGTAAGCCTTTGGCACTGGTCTGGCGTCATGCCGCTGTCGTCGTGTGCTACTATGTAGTGTGTTGGTGTGACTGTACCTTGATTGACTTTCTGCGAGACTATGAGAAAGTCGTACCTGTGGTAGAAATGTTGAGTTTTAGGTTTCCAAGTAACATAAAAAAACACTTTTTTTAAGTATAGGTTGCTAATCTCTTTACAATAAAATGAGTCGTGCATGAAACTAATATTGACTTTGTATTATTTTATAAAACACGAAGCTAGGTATTCCAACATAACTTCAATCGTATCATTTTAGAATTTGGAGAGCGGAGGGCAAATTGTATTACTATTACTATAGTTTAAGAGTTATAAGCAGTGGCAAATTAATTCATTAATTTAAATCATTTATTATATAATTTACTTATTATCTATTACAAATTTTTGCCTGTTGGCAGGAAATTGAGGCAACTTTGTTCGACTATATAAAAGTCTTGTCAAACTCGTAAACTTGGCAATTTTCGAGTCTTATTATCAAGAGTTGAGGTTGCACTAGGTTTACAAATAAAAAAAAAATGTCATTGTCTTATATTTTTTCGGAGTTATAGCCGATTATGTGCAAAAGCTGCCAGAAGTTCTGGAAGTTTTCAGGAATACTTGCTCAGAAATGGAATCTTTCCTGGAAGTTTTCATCTCTAACTCCTTATATTATTATAATGAGATTGATTCACTTACCAATCACGCCTCGTAATGTCATGGTCCACAACAGTACCAGGATGCGGGTTTTCGAACCCACTCCCCGCCTTCATAAAAATGCGTGTGTTGATACGCTTTTGCACAATAATGTACGTCAAAGTCGGTTGGTACGAAACCTCCATGAGGGAGAAGCAAATTTTCATTTGAGGGATCTCGTAATCTTGTACGCATTTCAATTGGCCGTCGCCAACGCCATCTCTGGAATAACAATAAGCATTAGTACAGAAACTATCGAGTATAAATCGATTTCGTATAGAATATAATTTGACAATTTCTTTTTAACTTAACTCTTTTTAACTTTTCTTACAAATTAAAAAAACTTTATGGAGGTAGGTGGCGGCGGTGTAACTAATTCAATACATGATTAGCCAATACAATTAATGATTGTACTGATATAAAAGATTGATTTGGATAATTTCACACAGCGCCATCTAGCCCCAAACTAAGCAAAGCTTATAATGTTGGCATGTTGACCACTGCACCACTCAGGTTGTCCCATATTGTATATGTAGAGTCTGTCTAAAAAGTCAGTTTACATGGGTAATTTCAAAGGTAATTTTAATACCCACCCTAGCAACACAGCAAATAATATATAGTTTATTTGTACAATCTTGATACTTTGGAATAAAAATATTTATATAAAAAATGATAAGTAAATAAAAAAACATTTGATTATGTGTACACTGTACCATGGGCAACAGCGTCGCTTAACCACTGCTAAGGTTAAAATCGCTTGCACGCCGCGCCCGCTGTCACATACGATTAGTTCGTGCAGGCAGGCCTCCTTCACTCGCTCAAGGTCGCGCGATAGGCACCTACCGCTAGCCGTGCCTACGGAGGCACAAGTGAGCAGAGGGCTGCCAAACGCCCGCCTGTGTAGTTGCGCGGCATCTTACTGCCTGCGTAGGTATTGTCATTTTATAATAGTAACAATGTCGAATCGACATTACTGTGCCGTGTACGGATGTCTAAATCAAAAAACCAATAAACAATTGTCGTTTTTCACATCATGATAAATGCTACGCAGTTCATTTAAAAGACGTCAACCCTAACGTTGCGTCGTCCGAAAGGGTAAGAGCACGCGATAGAAAGAGAGGCAACTACAGGGTAATATAACTGTGGGCCATTAGCGCTGCGCGACCTGAATTGCACTTTATTGTGTCGGAGCAAAAGTCGCTATTTATTTAAATAACTTTGCGACGTGCTGCTTCTGTACTTGTACTATTAGTTATTCTGTGGTGCAGGGGCGAAACGCGCGCACACGAATTTGGTTGCAAACTGGTTAAGCGACGCTGTTGCCCATAGTACATAATCAAATATTTTTTAAGTACAGGAATACAGGAAAAGCATTGACAGGTTTCTTTTTAATTGTCGACTTAGCTTTTTTTTGTAAAGGCAAGTAAAAGTTAAAAAAAGTATGCACATAAAGCTGTGAAGTTTTTTTTTTAATTTGTTGACTTTTCCTGTAATCCTGTACTTAAAAAATTCTGATTATGTACAGTGTACATAGTCAAATGTTTTTTATTTACTTATCATCTTTTATAATAATATAAATATTTTTATTCCAAAGTATCAAGATTGTACAAATAAACTATAATATTATTATTTGCTGTATTGCTAGGGTGGGTATTAAAATTACCCTTGAAATTACCCATGTCAACTGACTTTTTAGACAGACTGTACAGTACAATATGGGACGACCTGAGTGGTGCAGTGGTCAACATGCCGCCTACCACGCAAGAGGTCCCGGGTTCGATTCCCGACCGGGCAGAAATTGAAATGATGAATTTTAATTTCTGTGACGGGTCTGGGTGTTACTATGTATAATCTATATATATAAAAGCGTAAATCACTCACTGACTCATCACGAAATCTCAGAAACTACAAGTGCTAGGAGTCTCAAATTTTGCATGGGGGTCCCTTTTAGGGTGTAGGTGCTCACTAAGACGGGATTTTGCGAAATTCAATCCCTAAGAGGGTGAAACAGGGTGGCAAAGTTTGTATGGGAGAACGCGATTCCTTGGCCCGATTGACTTGAAATTTGGCATAGACATTCTTTTACAAAATTAATTGAACACGTGTTTCGTATTTTTTTGAAATGTACCCCTTAACAGGGTTGAAAAGGGGTAGAAAGCTATTTTTAGGGTGGTTGACTTCGATATCGGAATCAAAACTTCTTAGTGCATTTGAATGATTAAGAAAAATAAATGTCAGTTGTCACTGCACGGGCTGACGTTTAATCTCTAATTTTCCCGATTTTCAAGACAAGCTTTGATTCTTATAATGTTGTATAAGATTTTATTCCTATTTTCACTACTTTACCAAATATTAGTCAAATAAAACGGCAACATCTGGCAAATACCAGATAACGTGACAAGGAATGTGGTATTTAGAGAAGTGTTTCGATGGAGAGCCTGATAATAATGCACAACATTAGTTGCACCCGGCATAAATCTTTGCCCGGCATGCGTTGCAATGTCACGTTTTTTTTAGCCAGAAACCTTTTCAGTAGTAAGCAGAACAATTCACCAAACATTCACCAAAGTTTCATCATAATCGGATGTGGATGAATGGTTTAGGAGTGCAAAGGAAACAAATACACATACATCGATTTTTATTTATAAAGAAGATAACTATTAAGCAAAGATATTAGAATTTTTAACTATAATATATATTATTATACTTATTTTAATAAATTACCGCTAATAAATTTTATTAAGAACCTACCTAACTAATACAGAATCGTTAAGGGCGTGGATTCTGTAACCAAACTCGAACCCCACTTCGAATCTCACTTCACTGCACGGGAATTTGGAATCATAAATTAGATAATGATAAGAAATTTTTTTTATCACAAAAGATTTTAGATAGCTACGCAGGCTACCTAAATTTTTTGCCATCAGTAAAATAGCTCATTTAGTAAACAAATGTCTAATAACAAATTCACGCGAAGTGAAGTGAGATGCGAGTTTGGTTACAGAATCGACAGACTGCGCGGGTAAAACCGCGGGGTGCAGCTATTACCTATATAATCACAAAATTGTATAAATGTGAAAGTTTTGATGTTTGGATGTTGTTCTGTTAGGTACCTACTCAATCATATCATACTCAATCACGTCTGAACGGGTGAACGGATTTAGGAGAAATTTGGCACAGATATAGATTAAGTCTGGAATACTTAACACAGGCTTCTTTTCATCCCGATCATTGGTTTCCAAGGGAAGACTTACAACGATTACCGACTGCCACGCGGGCGGAGCCACGGGCAAAATCTATACATAGTATAAAACAAAGTCGCTTCCCGCCGTCTATACGCTTCTCTTAATCTATGCATAAAAACCTCATTAAAATCGATCCATAAGTTTGGGAGCTAGGTTGGTTGCCTCAGACAGACAGACACACACACGTCAATTATACTATAACACCCCTTACGTACGTCGTATAGGTATATGTCGTCCTCCTAGGTATATGTATCCTGTAGTATAATCTAATAACTTTACACTGACACCACATTAGCACAGTTTTACATTTAGTAACTACATTGCACCCGTGCGAAGCCGGGGCGGGCCGCTAGTAAGAGTATATAAGTAGTATATCAGTTGTCTAGCACCCACATTACAAGCTTTGCTTAGTTTGGGGCTAGATGGTGCTGTGTGAAATTATCCAAGCATTTATTTATTTAATATACCTACTTGACAACAGTTTGTTTTAACTCGTCCCGCGGCCACGTCCCACAGACTACGTTTGTCTGTAAGCGAGCGAGTACGTTCTCTTTGGCGTCTAACTTCACATTAATCAGTGACACATGAGTAATTTAGGCCCGAATACTAAGACATCATCTTAACTTCGAGACACATTAAACTATTATAATGTCCCACTAATATTACAAATGAAGTTTGGATGTTTGTTACTCAATCTCGCGGCTGAACTCATTTGGATTAAATTTGGCACACAGTTTATAGCCTGGTTTTAAACAGGATATTTTCTATCCATGTCAATGGTTCCTTAGGGATTTTCCGTGCCCATGAGGGCGAAGTCGCAGGCGAAAACTAGTAGTTGTAATAAATACCTGTATATAATAACCCTATCGGGCAGTTTTCCGTTGGTCCTCAGGTAATGCGTCAAGGAGTCGACGAAGCAAGACTTGAGAGCGTCCACTATTTCTTGACCTCTCTGCTGGAACACAGCTTTTGAGTACCAATGAGTCATCGTTTGATTGTACGACGCTATGAAGGCTGAAAATAATAATAAAATACATGAAAATAACCAAACTCAATGACATAAGGGTTAAGATGCTATGCCACCTTGAGGTATTTTTGTCGATGGATTATCTTTTTGGAACCCTTATTGAAAAGATAAACTATCAACAAACCATGAACCCCTGTCCTCTCCAGTAACACCGCCAATACATTAGTTTTATTATTTTTAACCGCTGCATACACATTAATTAAAATCATGCTTAGATATGATAAAGAGAAAGACAAAGAAAAAACCGGACAAGGGTGAGTCGGCCACAGAGGGTTCTATATAAATTCTGTTTTTAGTATTTGTTGTTATAGCGGCAACAGAAATACATCATCTGTGAAAATTTCAACTGTCTAGCTATCACGGTTCATGAGATACGGCCTGGGGCCGTACCGGCTGACTAAAAAGCTATTACGATAGCTATGTGAGTTAGCCGGTTGGGCCCCTGGTGACAGACAGACAGACGGACAGTGGAGTTTTAGTAATATGGTCCCCTTTCGGAACCCTAAAAAGGCACATAGAAAAACAAATGCTGCTGCCTCAAAAAGTATTTCTTCCTGTGCGTACTACGATGTCGAAGGATATGATAGCGACACAATGCAAAAGTCCACAGAGTATGAATTTTTTATTGCAAAAGCTTATTCACAAAGTTTTTTTTTCGAAATCGGTTTTATCGAACACTATTGAATCTTTTTATAAACAGAAACCATCTCGGTGGTAAGTAGAACTTTTCGCCAAAGTGTCATCAAAATAGGATGAATAGTTTAGGAGTGGATAGAGGTCAAACATACATTATATAGTTAGAGCTCAAACCAATGACGAAGGAATACGATGGTACTGACATACCTACGAAAAAAGCGTGCATACCTACTTCATTGTTCTCCATTCAAACGCAACTAAACATGGCGGCTTAGCTTAGTGTACATACACCTTATGTAAACAGCATAGAGTCGAAATTGTAACATGTAAACGCAACACAATATGAGGCTCAAAACACACGTTTGATGCGTTCCGGTCATGCGATCCGATCCGCTTGTATATTCGATAATGATAAGAATATCTACTTACTAAACACACTTTGCTTCTTTCTGCTAGCGTCGTGGTACGAATCAATGCCGACGACCATGGCAGTCTTGTACGGGATGGCGATATTCCACAAGGTGCCACCGAGCTTGCAGTTTATTTGCAGCAGAATCTTTTGAGTGATCGCACGTATTTTTTGCTGGTTCATCAATGTGCGAGCATTTATCACCTGTGAATGAAAGCGAGCTATGGAATAATTGCGATGCTTTTGAGACCCGGAAGCTAATAGTGAAATTTAAAAAAAAACTGTCGCAATCGCTTTCGTTTGACAGATGGATGTCAGACACACTGTTGCATTACTTTGGTAAGTTTTTATTTGTACCAAAAAGAAATATGAATGTTCTGTCAAATGAAAGCGATTGCGATAGATTTTTAAATTAGACCATTGGGTTGGTAAACTTTTTCGAAGAGAATTGTTTTTTTTTTATAGCCCAAGTTTGAAGAATAAAGAAAAATTATTATGTTTTTTTTTTATTTTACCTTGTTAACCAAATATATTTTTTTATATTATTATCGCGATGAAATATCAAATGAACGGCTGAACACGAAGTTCCCTTGATTCCATTTACTGATTAAAAAACTGATTGACAGGACAGATTTGACAGACAGTGTCAAAGAGTAATCATAAATCATTTAAATTAAAATGAAGTATTATAAAAAATCCGCAATTGGTTATACCTGACTCCAAAGCCAAAAGCTACCAGAAAATATATAATTCACAACAGTTTTGGAAAAGTTTACCAACCCAATTAGTGGGCGATTTATTCACTATGATTTATTATATTATATTATTCACTATGACGGTATAATTTATGTTAAGTGTCCTGATATGCAATGTCTCTAGGCGTAAGTTATCTATTTAAAAAAAATCGGGTTGCACTCCGGGAGTGCCGGCAGAAGTGAAAACTTTTTGCACGAATTGCCGTCTTACGAATTTACTCTGCACTTGAATTTACGAATACAGAACAGTATTGTATGAAAGTTTTATCCATAGCTTGACAGAAAATCTAGTTTTGACATTGAATTAAAAAATTAGCGCGTTGCTATGGTGACACAAGTGTTTACATATTCTTACGAATTTTCGATCAAGGTCACGTGATCCTGACTGACTGACGCGAGTTCAAAATTTTTTCCCCATACAAAAAAGCGTACAACGCCGCTAAAGAAGTTTTCACTTCAAAAATAATTATGTAGTCTTTGACATCAGCCATTTTTTATGTGCCCTATGCTGGGGCTCAGATCTTCCTTATGGGTGGATGAGGAGGATGGGACTTAACCCACCACGTGGGCTCAATGCGGACTGGTGGGTGTTAACAACTGTAATACAGCCGTACCAATAGCTTAACGTGCCTTCCGAAGCACGTAGGATCTCGAGACAGGTGAGATAATTAATTTTTGGTCACCCATCCCTTGATAGACCCCTATAATCAGGATTAAGATCGGCCTATTTTTGTTGTGGGATACCGGGAAAAAAGTATTGAAAAACAAACTTTTTTTTCCAATCTCTCCCAGTAGCATACAAAGGGAAGCGGGGTACGGGATATCTTAAAGCTTATGCCTTAAGATTAAATCCATTACAGCCCCTTTAAATATTATCGGATACATTTTAATTCAGCGTTTAATGTAGTTTTATGAGAGTTTACACACAACACAGTATTACAGATCCAGTAAACATACAATCCGATGCGATTCTGTTACTGTATCCAGTAGCGACGAATCCGTTAAATCGGTCCTGTAAATGCGGCGGGAACTTTTTTTTTTTTTTATACACAACGGGATAGTGCTTGCCCTTCATCTCACCTGATGTTAAATGACGATAAGGCCGAAGGTGGAAGCGCCCTACACCCGGAATACTGGCTATCTTACCTCTAACTGCCGGAACACAACAATTTTTAAATTGTTGTTATGGCGTCAGACTTAGGTTAGATGGTGGTAGCTAGCCAGGCGGACTTGAAATAAGCCCTACCACCAACCAAACCGAGTACAAATTGTACCCCCCCTGAGAATCGAACCCGAGACCTCTGCGTCTTACACGGGTGGGCGAACCACTAGACCAAAGAGGCGGTTAAAGTTACATTACGTCCTGACGGATCCCTTACAAGAGGTCCTTTAAATAAAACGGATAGTTGCGTAACGTAAACGGGCACTAACATTTCTGAAGTTCCTCTTCTTATTTTTGGTTTGGCAATCTACTTTCCTCTTTAGGGAGCAAGTTTTGCCAGTGTCAAGTGTTGAATAGTTCAGTGGTAGATATTGTTACATTATAATGCGGTTGCATCGCATTCCAATGCTGCTTGGAGCATTTGGCACAAGTAAAGCTTGACCATAAAGAGTATAATTAAATAAAATGGAACTAAAATTTTTTAGTACAAAATATAGTCAGTTTTGCCAAATTATTCGTGATTTTGACATGTTTACATAGAAAGTGGCGCCCTCAATTTTTGTCAACTCTTTATGGTCAAGCTGTATATCTAGACAGTTTAATCGGTAAGTTCTGCCGAGGTAGCCCACCACTACAATAAAAGTCTCAGCTTCACACAACCAAGATCGCGCCGATTTCAATTGTTCCTCATAATGTTCAGTTGCGTAAACACTTGTACCACAAAACTGCACCAATTTTAAGAAACAATATCCACTATGAATCAATTTGCAAATAATCAAAACAGTCACCGAACCGGTCTCGACAAAATGGCGTCAAAACTTATTTCTGATGTTACAGTTCTTACCTGGGAAGGCAATGGAATTTCGGCGCAGCAAACTTTCTTAATGGCGGCATAGCGATCGTCTCTCGCCGTAGGACATATGGCGACGACCAACTGCAAAGTCGGTGCGAAGGATTTCCTTATAGCTGTCACGTAAGTTTCGGGCCGGTCGTTTTGTAGACGGATCACTTCCGGGTTCGTAATAGATATACCCATTGGTTTGCAAGAACGCTTCAAAGTTTCGAGGAAGTCCTGGAAATAAGAAGGCATCTTTTTTTATTAACTTTGAATTTTATAAACCTGATTGGCTTCTACCTAAATTATACCTAAAATCTTCTGTTTAAATAACTGGTAATTAACAACCTCTATAAAAATCAAACTTATTCGTCACTAACTAACAACCAAAAGTTTCAGTGAAATACATTTTTAAACTCTTCAGTTTTCTGAATGACTATCAATCAATGCGTCTCTTTTATTTGCTATAAGCGATCGCCCGCGACTTCGTCTGCGTGGAAAATGCTATTTTTCGGTACCCTATGTTCTCTGTACCCCAGACAACATGTATGAAAAATTTCATGAAGATCGGTACAGTAGTTAAGGCGTAACAAACAAACGGACTTTCGCATTAATAATATTAGTAAGGATACAGCAAGAAAGAGAACTACAGCAATTCATAAAACTGTCAAATTTTTAAGAACTTTTAATATGACAAGTTTTGTTGCTTTGTTCATATTTTTCTATTACAAGTTTTATGAATTTTTGTTCTAATAGTAAAATTATCTTACCATAGTAACTTGTTTATCCCTATCAGTGTGCAGTAAAAGCCATCGTAAGATGTCAACAGCTTGCATCACTGAGTTTCGGGTCACCTCATTGTTCCACTCAGCGTTAGGTTTCCCGGGTACCCTGACATTGTTGCCAAAGAACAGAGGCTCCGGAGGTAAAGTCCGGGCAGTAATGTTGATCGTTTCAGGAGCTAAGCTCAGACCCCAACCAGCTAGACGATTTTTAGCCGTTTCGTTGTTCATGACGTTCTGTATAAACTGCAAAGAAAGATGTTTTTGTAAAAATTTGAATGAGACTGTCATACAATTATGTATGTGAAGATCAAAACAAAAGTAAAATATCTCTGCTGTCTCTTTCTCTCTTATGAGAAAAAAGCGCAACCGACCGTTCTGTAAAGTCGAACAACGATGACATGGATAACATTATTTCTGTTAAGTCCATAATGGAGTGTAAGCCCCGATTCACACGAGCGCTTTTTCAAAGGGCGTTAAAAAAACGTTTAAATGACACAAATGGATACCCATGTACTTATTCACACGAAAGTGTTTTAAAAGCGCGGCGCTTTTTTATTGAGCAGTGTTGGATTTTTGATGTTCAGCGTAGGACGTAAAATCGAATTGAGCATGAGCACGCTAAAAAAAGCGCCAAAGTCGGGTTTTAACGCAACGCTTTTTAAACTCTCGTGCGTTCCAGTTTCGACAATTAATACGATACCACATAATAGAAATAGAAATAGAAATCATTTATTTGCGAATACCGAGTATACATGTTGTTATAAAAATAAAATATTTTGGCAGTTCTACAGTATTTGCCTTATTAATGTAGGCATGCAAATATTTGTAAAAAAGAACTCAATAAAAGGCTGATTATACGCAATTTAAGGCTGGCACATTGATTAAAATTAATAAAAATTAGGTATGTCATAATTACAGTAAAATGTCAATAATAATAATAAGTATAAAAAGTCAATAGCTAAAATAATAATTATAGAAAAATAGTACTTATAAGATATTAAAATGTCATCAGTAGTCATCACTATTCACCAGCTTATTACGCTACAAGTTACGGTCAGAAAACAACAATTTGACAATAATTAAAAAAAAAAAAAAAAAGTTATACAATGTCAAGAACTTTTCTGGTCTAAGTACTCTTTAGTCGAGTAAAATCCCTGTTCTGAAAGCCAGGAAAATAAAGATCTCTTAAAAATATTTTTCTCTACGGGTAGTTCCCTCAAGTTTAGTGGTAATTTGTTATATATTTTTATAGCCATGCAGTAAACATTTTTTCTGAAGAAGGCTAAATTGCTTTTTGGTATACATAATTTATTTTGTCTACATTTTCGTACATTTGCATTTCTTTCAAATTGGGTGACAAAAAGTTCGGGATATCGCTTTACAAAGAGACATAACTCAGCTATATACATACATGGCAAGGTTAATATTTTATATTTTCTGAACCACGGTTGACAAGATTCCCAACTTTGTATACCAGAGAGTGCTCTAATACAACGTTTTTGAGCTTTAAATGCCCTTTCAAAATCTACACTATTTCCCCAGATTACTAAGCCATAGCGGAGTGCGGAGGAGACATATCCATGATATGCTTGCAATGCACTTTGCATTGATGCAACTCTTTTGATTCTATTCAAGGCGAAGACAAATTTATTAATTTTCTTACATACATTATCAACTTGATCCTTCCAACTTAAGTTTTCGTCAATAATGATACCTAAAAATTGAGTGGAGTTTACTATGTCAACGTTTTCATTTTCATGCTTTATGTCAAGATTTAGTTTTTTAGCCTTATATGTACGAAATTGTATAGCCTTAGTTTTATTGATATTTATTTGTAAGTTATTTCTTTTCATCCAGTCGTGAATATCATTAATTGTATTGTTTATGTCCGTTTCTAGCATATCTACGTTTTTGTTTTTAAATAGTAAAGTACAGTCGTCAGCGAATAAAAAGCAGTCATTTTTTGTAACATCTGGCAAGTCATTAATGTATATTAGGAATAACAGCGGACCTAATATGCTCCCTTGTGGAACGCCATTTTTTGTGTGCCTAAAGTCAGATCTAGCTGTGATTTTTACATTATTTTCCACTCTTACTATCTCTGTACATTGTTGACGGTTTTCAAGATAACTAGAAAGCCAACTATTTGCGTTTCCTCTCAGACCATAATCAAAAGCTTTTTTTAACAGAATACTGTGTTTTACACTGTCAAAAGCCTTTGACATATCTAGAAAAAGAGCCAGATTAAGAATTCCATCATTTATAGCTTCAGATATTTTTTTAATAAGATTAAAACATGCTAGCGTAGTAGATTTACGTTCTTGAAACCCAAATTGTTCATTTTTAATTATATTATTTTGTTTTATAAATGTCAGCATAATTTTAGCAAAAACCTTTTCAAATATCTTTGCAAATACAGAGTTAAGTGTAATAGGTCTGTAATTGTTCATATCACACTCATCTCCTTTTTTATGTAATGGTTTTACTACAGACAGTTTTAACCTGTCCGGAAATATGCCATTTTCCAGTGATAAATTTATAATATGTGCCAATGGTACTGAAATTTTTTTAGAACAAGATTTTATTGCGTCTATACCTATATCGTCATATCCTACCGATCTTGTATTTTTAAGGCATAATATTATACGATGGACGTCGTCATGAGACGTCGGAAACAGATAAATGCTATCTCTGTTTACAACTGAGTTTGATGTTTTAGTGTTATTAGTTAGATCTTTGTTGCCAGTTTCAATGAAAAAGTTATTAAAAGCCATCGCAATATCTTTCAAATTATATAATGTTTCATTGTTATTTCTTATTTGCTTAATTTCATTTTGTGTTATTTTATTATTAACATTGTTATTTATTATTTTCCACGATGCACTGCACTTGTTTTTAGCCTGAGATAAAATTTTAGAATTACATATTTTTTGTGACATATTAATACAATTTTGTAATATTTTTGTATAGCTTACATATTTCTGCTTATTATTTAATTTATTCTGCCTATTTGACTTCAAGTATGTATAATATAGTATTCTTTTCTTTTTACAACAATGTTTCAGTCCCTTTGTAACCCAATTTATGTTTTTCATTTTATTATTACATTTCACATTGATAACAGGAAAGCATTGGTCATATAATAATTTGAAAATGTCATGAAATAAATTAAAAGATTTGTTTGTTTCCGTTTCTTGTACTATGTCATTAAATGTCAATGAGTTTATGTAATTGATAAATTTTATTCTATTTTCATTGCTAAAGTCTCTTTTTGATTCAGTCCAATACTTAATACTATGATAATTATAGGCGTAAAATGATAAAATTTGACAAGTATTGTGATCAGAAAGGTTTATAGGGTCAGTGTAACCGTTACATTTTTGTATGTTGCTTACAAACACATCAAGACATGCATTTTTTCTTGTCGGTGTGTTGATATGTATTGAAATGTTGTGATTTTGTAGAATGCCGACTAATATTTTTGTGTTTTTGTCATTTGTTTTTATTATGTCTATATTCCAGTCGCCACAAAGAATTATTTTAGTATTTGGTTTATTTAATAGTGAAATCAATAAACTGTCTAGTTTTTCAAAGAACACTGATATGTCGGACGTTGGAGTTCTATAGATACATATAACTAACAAGTTTGGGTTTTTAATTTGCACGCCGCAACACTCGAAATTATGTTTTTCTGATAATTTGTCAGCTAGTTGGATTTTTGTAACACATAAATCTTTTTTTACAGGGATGCAAGAGCCTCCTCGTTTTTCATGCTTACGCGACCAGAAAGAGCCGATTTTATAATTTTTTAAGGTAAGGTTTGTTTCTGAACCTCTCATCAAAAATGTTTCAGTTAAGCATACTACGTCAATATTTTTGTTTTTATTTTTGTAATCGTCGAGTATTATTTCTAGCTCATCTTTTCTTTTTAGGGCACTACACATCATCATCATCATCATCATATCAGCCGCACGACACCCACTGCTGGGTATAGGCCTCCCCCAAGGATTTCCACGACGATCGGTCCTGTGCTTCCCACATCCAGTGGCTTCCGGCAACCTTCACCAGATCGTCGGTCCACCTTGTCGGGGGCCTACCCACGGAGCGTCGTCCGGTGCGCGGTCGCCATTCAAGAACCTTTCCGCCCCAACGGCCATCGGTTCTTCTCGCTATGTGTCCAGCCCACTGCCACTTTAGCTGAGCAATCCTTCGAGCGATGTCGGTTACTTTAGTTCGCCTGCGGATCTCCTCATTTCTGATTCGATCACGCAGGGAAACGCCGAGCATGGCTCTCTCCATTGCACGCTGGGTGACCTTGAGCCTCCTTATGAGACCCATAGTTAGCGACCACGTTTCACTGCCGTAAGTCATCACTGGCAACACACACTGGTCATAGACTTTCGTCTTGAGACACTGCGGTAAATCGGACACGAAGATTTTTCGGAGCTTCCCGAATGCTGCCCATCCGAGTTGGATTCGACGAGAGATCTCCTTCTCAAAGTTGGACCTACCTAACTGGACTGCCTGTCCTAGGTATACATAATGGTCAACAACTTCAAGTGTAGTGTTCCCAACATGAACTGGAGCGGGCACAACATGGGAATTCGACATGATTTTCGTCTTATCCATGTTCATTTTAAGACCCACTCTTTGGGAAGCACTACGGAGATCTTCGAGCATTGTGTTCAGGTCCTCCAAGGTCTCAGCCATAAGAACTATATCATCGGCAAAACGAAGGTGTGTTAGGTACTGGCCATTAATGTTGATGCCGAGTCCTTTCCAGTCTAAGAGTTTAAAGATATCCTCCAATGCAGCTGTGAACAGTTTCGGAGAAATAACATCTCCCTGTCTCACACCTCGCTGCAGTTGGATAGGATTTGTTCTCTGGTTCTGTACTCGGACCGACATGGTGGCATTTTTGTATAAATACCTCAACACCTCGATATACCTGTAGTCCACTTGGCACCTTTGGAGAGACTGCAGCACCGCCCAGGTTTCAATCGAATCAAAGGCTTTCTCATAATCCACGAACGCCAAGCAAAGTGGCAGATTATACTCTTCGGTCTTCTGTATGACCTGCCGCAGCGTATGGATGTGGTCTATGGTGCTAAAGCCTTTTCGGAACCCGGCTTGTTCGGGAGGTTGGAAGTCGTCGAACTTGCGAGCGAGACGGTTCGTAAGGACTCTCGAAAACAGCTTATAGACATGACTCAGAAGCGAGATGGGTCTATAGTTCTTTAAGAGGGACTTGTCACCCTTTTTAAAGAACAAAATCACCTCACCTATGTTCCATGTCTTCGGCGTCTTTCGGCACTACACATATTTTGATGAAACAGGAAAAAATTGTGGCTTTTACTTTTACGTACGAAAACAATTATTTTTACCCGTAGATTGCTTTTTAAAGTAGTAAGGAATTGTTCCCTTCCTTATGGCAACACTTTCATTCTTGTTAATGTCATTTCGTTGCGATAATGAAGTGTTTTGATTTGAGCAGTCGGGTTGTGATTTCTGATTATTATAATAGATAATAGTACTAGGGTACAGAAGTTGCACTTCGCATAATCGTTTAAATAAATTGCGACTCTTGCTCCGACACAATAAATAGCAATTCAGGTCGCACAGCGCTCCCATCGCTCCAAAACATGCACATAGTAGTTGTCTCTCTTTCTATCACGTAGGTCTTATCTTTTCTGACGTACGAAATTTGTCCTCTCAGAGGACGCCGAACGTTTCATACTCGCGCGCAGTGACAGAGCCCTGACAATACACAGTATTATGATATTATTAACATAAATCCTTATTTACACATCCATAAGTAAGTAAGTTCAACTGTCCTTCTACTTACTCACTTAATCTGAAAACAGCAAGTTGCGTCCAAACGGTGAGTTAACTTCGGCAAGTAAGTAAGTTCATAAGTCGACCACGCGCGTCGGATGACGACGACATTGCTACCCTCTTTATATACCCTCTTTATATAATTTTATTTACATTGCGGCCAACCATGGATTGGATGGATGAATTTTTAGGTTATTTAAAGATGATTTCAAGGTATGTCACTCATAATATGGTTTTTTACATATTTTTAAGTAGGTACTTAATGTTTTTTTGGTGAGCAATAGTTACGTTATAAGAGGTTAATTCGCGAATTGTTAACAGATGACGACTATTTGTTGCTAGTTCTATTCCTTTATACCAAAACAAAAACTTATACCAATGGTAGTAAATTTGTTTATTGTCGTAATAAATTTATTCCTAACTAATACCAAATTTTAATTATTATTTATTTATTAATCTTAAGCAAGACCAACAACTAGTAACAAACAAATAGCATTCGTAATAACAGTACGAAGTTATTTACAGGTCCTCGCATATATATAATAGGCTGGTCTACAAAAAGCGATACAAGCTTATAAAACAAATAAGACGTTATACTTACACTAAAACATACCAAAATTTAATTGTAATTACAAACAAATAAAAAATTTCAAGTACTTACTGCACATACATTAACAATATTATCTTTAAATCAGGTGTGCCTAAGCTACAATTATAGTCTAAGAAAGCTTAAAAGCATAAAAATACAAAAACCGCTCATGTAGCCAACAGAAACTGAGACATTAACTCAAAAAAAAATTTAAATGAAGCTCAAAATGTATTAATTTAACTTGTTTTAGGATTTGTTTATGAATGGTATTCGATCGGAATAGAAGATTAATTACGATCATAAACAAATACCATTAGTTTTTGGTATTTGAACGGATTAGATCACTCCGCTGCGACAGATGTCAACTTATGAACTTACTTACTTGCCTGCGGACAGTGCCGTTTACACGGCGGCAAGTAAGTTGGCGGGGAGCGGGAGACGAAGCGGGAGGGGAGTGCGCGCTACTTGCCTGACCAAAAAATAGAACCCGATCCTATCCTGCGGCAAGTTGCTACTTACTTACTTGCCGGACGGTGTCCACACACGGTTTCTACTTACTTACTTATGGATGTGTAAACCGGGCTTAATGATAGAATAATAAATAATATAAATAAACTAGCGGCCGGCCGCACTCGATTTCAGTTATTTTTCTATCCCACGGAAGGTGGGGAACAGATTTTTTTCTGGATGAAAGGTATGTCCTTTTCTGGATGCATCATGATGATCGATAGAGTAGTAAAAGACGTGAAAGCGTAACAAACGAACAAACACATTTTCTCATTTATAATAATAGCACACCCCGGACCCCGACACTCCATACAACCGCCCTGTTATAAACAGATGACGTCATATGACTTTTTGTACACGCGCAACAATGTAAGTCTAGGGCTACCGTGCAGTTTGTACTGTATGAGCGGCGTTCAATTCATAATTCAAACTTTTAGGTAAATAAAGTTACGACGTATTGCTTTGAATATCAAAATAACTTTACAGTTGACAAACACTACTAAAGCCGGCCACATTTGACTGAATCCCGATTTGGAATCCCGAACAGAAAAATCTCGCATGTGTGTGCATGGGCGTACCCAGGATCTACTTAGGGGTGGAGCAAAAGTAAAGATACCCGATAAATAATAGATGCTTTTTAATGGCTGACCTTATTTATTATCAAACTAGCTGCCGCCCGCGACTTCGTCTGCGCGGAAAGCTTTTTTGCTATCCCTCGGGAACAATACTTTTTTTCGGGATGAAAAGTATCCTATGTCCTTCTCTGTATCCCTGACAACGTGTACGTAAAATTTCATGATGATCGGTTCAGTAGTTAAGACGTGAAGGCGTAATAAACAAACAAACAAATAAACAAACAAACAAACGGACTTTCGCATTTATAATATTAGTAAGGACTAGCGGCCGCCCGCGACTTCGTCTGCGTGGAATGTTTTTTTGCTATCCCTCGGGAACAATATTTTTTTTCGGGATGAAAGGTACCCTATGTCCTTCTCTGTACCCCTGACAACGTGTATGCAAAATTTCATGATGATCGGTTCAGTAGTTAAGACGTGAAGGCGTAACAAACAAACAAACAAACGGACTTTCAAATTTATAATATTAAGTAAGGATTATTGCAGGTTATTAAACCTGCAAGGATTCTGGCAAAATTTGGTTTTTCGTATTCAAATTTAAATTGTTCCCAAAAAAATTTAATGTTTCCCCCCAGCTTAGTTTTATGAAAGTCAACACACACAAGTGAGCTCGTATGTTTGTACTCACTTATGTAAAAGCCTAGTTACGGCGTGCAAAGCGCGCCGCACGCTCCGGGCCGTGTAGTGGCGATGATGGTTTAGAAAAATCATTACAATCAAAGAAGGTGTAGCCTAGTCGCGGCGTTCAAAGTGCGCCGCGCACTCCAAGCCTGCCATAATGGTTTGGATAAAATCGTTACAATCAGAGATGGTGTATCCTAGTCGAGAACTGAACTAGCGCCACCAACTCCATTACCTTCAGTTCGCTCTGTGCCCTAATTTTTTTGTTCCCACACATTACTAACAATAGTCCAGATTTACCAAGAAAACCGATAAATTGTTTAATAACTACAAGAAGTTTCTGTCACGCGCTAATTTTGAATTTGAATGAAATTAATAAATAAATATTTTTGTGAATATCTAGCTTTAAAGTCCGGGTGGAGGGTGGGGCAAGCGCCCCACCTTGCCCCACTGTGGGTACGCCCATGTGTGTGTGGTGCCTAACCTAGATATGTATGTATTAGCTGCGTTCTGAATTACGTATGTACGGAATTCCGTTTGTCCGTATGTGACCGGCAGGCTGATTATCTAATTAGAAACCACCTAGCGACCGGTCTCATTTGACAGATGAATGTGATACATTGCTACTTCTTTTTGGGGTGAAAAAAAACATACCAAAGAAAAGTAGCAATGTATGTCAAATGAAACCGGTCGCTGAATAGTTTCTATTTAGATAATCAGCCTGCGGCTTAAACGAGCACACGATTCGGCACATGAACTCGCAGGGTGGGGTGAGGTAATTGATTCCCTTTCAACTCGGTGTACCTAATGGGTAGAGGGACTAAATCGCGTTATGACTAGTCATAGTGCGAAGTAGACATAAAGTTAGTTAGACCTATTGCGATATAGGTTAGAAGAGAGGAAGGCAAAGAGATTCATAGACATACTGAATTGTAGTTCAACAGCTACCAAGTACGTGATCGTGTGACGAAGTTAAACTTAACTAAACTAAACTTAAAACCTAAAAAAAAACCTATTTTGCCTTTTATACATTAATATGTGAAAATTAAAAAGGATCTTATAAACATTCACATTTATCTAGACATTAATTTAAGATTTTAAATAAAGTATAGGTACTACTAAGTACTAGTACTTAGATACTAATTAATTAACTAATTAATGACTGAATGTTAATAAGATTCTTTCTAATTTATTAATATTTTTAAGAAATATAACGCATTTATCTTATTATTTCGTATTTTTTCTAGCTCCTTCTTGTGTTTTGCTTTAAAAATAATATCTATAACAGCTATAAAATCTAATACATTATGATATTTAGGCAAAACGCGACTTAGACTGACGAATATTCAGGCAATCTGCTTAATAGACTGAAACCGTCCTAGGCATAAAGCGAATTTAGCCATTTGCTAAATAGGCTAACACCGTCTTAGGCCTAAAGCTAATAAATATGACATTTAGGCAAAACGCGACTTAGTCTGCCTACGCATTAGGTACACCGATCTTAAAGGATTGATTCTTGGGCGGGGCGGGGAGTGTCCTTTATGTAGGAAGTACTTATATTTATTATGTGATATTAGCAGTGCCGGATTTGTCAATAGGCCGAGTGAGGGGGACCTAGGACCTTGGACCTAGGGGGGCGACAGACCAGTAACGCCATTCACTCGGCCGCCTGAGGGGCGGCTGGTACCACTCGGCCTAAGGCGGCCAAAACAGTGAATCCGGCACTGGATATAAGTAAGGATTGTACCTTCTTAAATGCGGCGTGGCGCTGGTTGGGCGTGATCCTCGTATAAGTGGCGACATCCTTCATAAGTTTGAAGTTGGACCGCTGGTCGTCAGTCAGCCCCGTGAGTTGGCACAGCTCCGGCACCAGACAAATCATGAAATCTGTTGTTGTTTGGTCTGAAGTTTTCTTTGTATCCCTAAAATATTTGCAAATTTAATCAATGTTAAAATAAACATAAGGTCTAACTTTTTCATTAAATCAAATAGTTATCTATCAGTGATAATAATTTAAGTTTTAACACTGCCGTACAAATAAACGAAAAATAAGTTTATGACTAGTTTAACCAAAAATATTGCTTAACAATATTGTTAACGGCAGAACGAAGTGACTGTGTATAACAATAGCAGAAGACAATAGCTTTGTGTTTTTTGTAAGACTATTGTGTGTGTGACTTTTTCTGGACCCTTAGTATTATAGACAGACAATATTGTATCGTAGTATTGTAGGAATAAGGTTTGAAATCGTTAAGTATAATTTTGTTTACGACTGGTCGCAGCGTGAGTCTCGGCCGCCCGTGAGTCAACGGGAAGGTTCTAGCGTCGATCTTTCGCGAATGTTTGTATTGTTCCGCGCCCCCAGCGAGTGGGTATAAAAGCCGCACGCGTTCGACGCAGAGTCAGTATTATTCGGTCGGTATTATTGAGTCAGTATTATTCAGTCAGTGTTTTTTAGAGTATTATTCAGTTAGTATTAGTGAAGTAATAGTGCTCAATATCAGCTAGTTGCCTAAGTTGTGTGTTAAATATAGTTAGTTCAATAGTTATAGAAGTGTTTTTATTTCCGACCACACCGACGGATCCTGAACCCTGCCCCTGTCTTCTTCAATTTGGTCCTTCGAGCCGGATCGTCGGTGACTGAAGAATCGTCGGAATAAGAAGATTGAACTTTCTATCAACGGAGTACTGAAGAAAGAAAATGTCATACTCTGCGAGGAGCAAGCAACGCGGAGAAACTCACAGTGAAATGGAGGCTCAGCGGCTACGTGGGACAGCGATGACCCGAAACGAGCCCGCGACAACTGGCGTCGCGGATTCAGGCGTCGTGACGTCCATCCCCCCAGTAAGATCGCCATTAACGTCGACTCGCCCTGGTATAATGGATCAGAGCATACCACTGGCCAGCGATAGAGGAAGAATTGTGGATTTTACGACGGGAACGGAGGCCGAGAGTACTACTCCAGTGGCCAGCACTATGCGCGCGCCCTGTAAAGCGCCGAGTGTTGTGTCCTCGCGGTCGAGCCGTGCTCAACGAGAAGCAGCACGACGCCGCATTGAATATGAAATGGAGTTGGAGATCTGCGCAGCCCAGCAACGATTGGCCGAAAAGAAGAAGGCTATGCAACTAGCTGAATTGGAAGTGGAAGAAGAGCTTGAAGAACAAGAAAACGTTGTTCATGAGCAAGATATAGCACGTGTCGACGAGTGGATTGAGAAGTCGCCATTCCTCACGCCTGAAGACAAGACGCCACGTACGATGGAAGTAAAGCAACGTGAAACGTCTCGGGAACGTCGCATACCTGGGAAAGCAATAGAAGAATTAGCAACGGCGATACAGGAAATGGCGAAGCCGCGTCCTATGCCACGCGCCTTTTACGAGCTGCCGCATTTTAATGGAGATCCTGCCGAGTGGCTGTTTTTTAAGAAGAGATATGAAGACTCTACGAAGACCTACGGATTTGGCGCCACTGAAAACATCACGAGACTGCAGATGGCCATTCAGGGAAAAGCTAAGCTGATGGTGGAAGACCTACTACGTACCAGTTCTGACCCGGAAGAAATTATGAAGAGCTTGGAACGCACTTATGGGGACCCGAATCTACTGTTGAAGTGTGCCATACAGAAGATACGAGTACTGCCAAAAATGACTGACAATGACAGCGATGGACTACGAATGTTCAGTGCTACAGTGCGATCGTGCATCTCGACGCTGAAGAATATCAAAGCCGACGGGTACATCAACAATCCTCAACTGGTACGGGAGTTACTAGAGAAGCTTACGCCGTCACAGCGGACAGAATATAGCAAGTTTGCAAGACAGACAGCCATCATGGGTGACACGGATTTACGCATATCGCCTACGCTAACAGTGTTCGTAGACTTCCTGGAGGAGTTGGCTGACGCCGCTGCCTACCTAGTTCCAGCTGACATCTTCGGGGGTGGAGTTCAGCAGAAGCCGACTGCGAAGCCACAACCAGCGAGTGTGCGCCCAGTGAGGAATGTACAAAAAGTTATGAAAGTGCACGAGTCCAGTATAAATAAATGTAGTATGTGTGAAAGTGAGCACAGACTCTCGACATGTGATAAGTTCCGGGCTCTGGATGTGAACAACCGATGGGATCTTGTAAAAGACAACAAGCTGTGCTTCAAATGTCTGGGAAGCAACCACAGCCGATTTACGTGCCGAGCCAAGCGTTGTGGAAAATGTGACTTTAATCATCACACGCTACTGCACGCTGTGAAAGAAGAGAACAGCGAAACCGAGAGTAAAGCTGTCAGCGACACTCAAACTGAGAGAGTGACGAACCTTGGAGATCGCCGTGTGAAATCTTTGTTGAAAGTGATTCCTGTGAAAGTACAAAACGGAGATGTAACGCATGATACGTACGCCTTGTTGGACGATGGTGCCACAGTGTCGCTTATTGACAGTTCTGTAGCGACAAATCTACGAGGGCCGAAGTCACCGCTACAGATTATTAGTGCCGGTGGACATTCGATCATGGACGATACCTCACGATTTGTGACCGTGACGTTGTGTGGACCAAATGGTGAATCCCATAAGGTGAAAATGCGCACGATCAAGGACATTAAGTTACCTGCGCAAACAGTGCCACGAGAGATAGTGGACCAGTGTGATCATTTGAAGAGTTTAGATAGTGTGCACATGACAGACGCCGTGCCACTACTACTGATAGGACAGGACAACTGGGAGTTGATCGTCGGCGGAGACATTAAACGCGGAAAATCAGGAAGACCAGTAGCCTCACTGACGAAGCTAGGCTGGGTGCTGCACGGTCCCGTGAGTGAAAGGTTCTGCGACTCCGCAACTGTGAATTGTATGATAGACCTCAACGACTTGGTGAAGAAACAGTTCGAGCTCGACAACATCGGAATAACAGCGCAGAAAAGAGTGAAATACGAAGAAGTGAGAGCAGAGGCGATATTGAACAACACTGCGCGTCTCACGGATGACGGATGGGAAGTCGGACTCCTGTGGAAAAATGAAAACATACAACTACCGAATAACTACCGTGACGCCGAGAAGAGACTGCGAGGGATAGAAAGAAAGATGGATCGCGACTCTGGATACGCAGCTGCCTATACTGCACAGATCGAGAGGCTGCTAGAACGGGGATACGCGCAAAAAGTGGAAAAACCAATCCTGTCGCCGTACACTTGGTATCTCCCTCACTTTGGCATCACGAACGTGAATAAACCAGGAAAACTCCGACTCGTCTTCGACGCCGCTGCTACGTACCGAGGCACATCACTTAATGACAATCTACTAAGTTGGCCTGACCTCCTTAATTCACTTCTGGGAATACTATTCAAGTTCCGATCAAAGCCAATAGCACTGACAGCTGACATTGAAGACATGTTCCTGAGGGTGAAGATCATCGAGAAAGATCAGGGCGCTCAGTTATTCCTGTGGAGAGGCGCTGATCGCGTCCGTGAACCTGATATCTACGTGATGAAATCTATGATATTCGGAGCTGCTTCATCACCTACTTCTACGATATACGCTGTTTTGAATAAGAACGCCGAACGCTTTAAAGACGATAATCCCGAAGTTGTCGCCGCCATACAGAAGAGACATTATAACTACAATGACAGTGTGGAAAATAAGGATACTGCCATCAAGATGATCGAGGAAATCAGTGAAATCCATCGAAGCGGTAATTTTCGTATCAGGGGGTGGGCGACGATGCTACTCCTGGAGCTGCAAGCTGTTTTTCTTACATGCAGACTTGCGGAAACTGTGGTAGATGAACACTGCTTCGAGATTAGACAAAGATTACTATGGACAGATTCGAAAACGATGCTACAGTGGATCAGATCGGACCCGCGAGATTACAAACCCTTCGTCGCGCACCAACTGGCTGAAATCGACGAGATATCAGAGACCAGTCCACCTACCTGTTACAATCCAGCCGACGAAGCCTCGAGAAAAGGATGGGCTATTGAGAAATCGATTTGGTTTTCGGGACCTGAGTGTCATCGTGAAGATGAAGAGCGTTGGCCCAAGGAAGTACACTCAGCCACTACTGAAGAAGCAGCTGGTGAACTTCGCTCAGCCCTGGTATACGTCATCGCCGAGGCCCAGCATCCTCTCATCAACATAAAGAGGACACCAACAAGGGCAGTACGACCAACCGTTCGTGTGTTGGCATTCATGCGCCGCCTCAAAGATAAAGTCGCATCCGCCGTCACAGCAGAATTAATTGGAAGAGCAAAAGACATCCTGTTAACGCAGTCAGAAGCAGCTTTTATACGAAAACTGAAGACTGGAAGTGAACTGCGTCGCCAGAGGCGCCTTCTTCATCTTGGCCGGTTGTTGATAGAAGATGGTTTACTACAAGTACGAGGTCGGACGGAAATGAGAAAAGCCTGGCAGAAAATGGACATTCATCGGCTAGAAAAGTCAGCCACCACATTGGGGATAAAGTGGGTCTTCAACTCTCCTGTGAACCCACATATGGGAGGCTGCTGGGAAAGACCCGTACGCTCTACGAAATCAGCGTTAAGGGTGACTCTGAAATCGAGAGCGCCCAAGGAAGAGATCCTACAGACGTTACTGGCCAAAGTTGAGTCGATCATTAACAGCCGACCACTGACACACGTATGGGTCGACCCCAATGATCCAGTCACCTTGACACCTAATCATCTGTTACTGGGCACCGCATCAGCATCGACGCGCCTCGGGGACTTCACGAAGGATGATTTGTGCACGAAGAAGCAATGGCGTGTGGTACAAGCCCTAGCCGACATGTTTTGGCGTCGTCGGTGGATGACTGAATATCTGCCCACACTGCAACGACGCACGAAATGGACGCAAGAGGTCACTCCATTGAAGATCGGTGATTTAGTGATCATCGCGGACTCCACCTTGCCCAGGAACGTGTGGCCACGAGGTGAAATAGTCCAAGTGTACCCTGGAGCCGATGGACAAGTACGTGTTGTAGATGTACGAACGACTCGTGGGATTCTTCGACGGCCTGCAGTGAAAGTGGTCGTTCTGCCTACTAGTGAGTGTTGAGTGATACCCTCAACAAGGGGGTGGAATGTTAACGGCAGAACGAAGTGACTGTGTATAACAATAGCAGAAGACAATAGCTTTGTGTTTTTTGTAAGACTATTGTGTGTGTGACTTTTTCTGGACCCTTAGTATTATAGACAGACAATATTGTATCGTAGTATTGTAGGAATAAGGTTTGAAATCGTTAAGTATAATTTTGTTTACGACTGGTCGCAGCGTGAGTCTCGGCCGCCCGTGAGTCAACGGGAAGGTTCTAGCGTCGATCTTTCGCGAATGTTTGTATTGTTCCGCGCCCCCAGCGAGTGGGTATAAAAGCCGCACGCGTTCGACGCAGAGTCAGTATTATTCGGTCGGTATTATTGAGTCAGTATTATTCAGTCAGTGTTTTTTAGAGTATTATTCAGTTAGTATTAGTGAAGTAATAGTGCTCAATATCAGCTAGTTGCCTAAGTTGTGTGTTAAATATAGTTAGTTCAATAGTTATAGAAGTGTTTTTATTTCCGACCACACCGACGGATCCTGAACCCTGCCCCTGTCTTCTTCAAATATTACTTCTTACGTTTGACGTCTCAAAGCGTCTTATTCCTAAACAAAGTTTTTGGTTATTCTAGGTATAAACTTATTCTTCGTTAATTTGTACGGTAGTAAGAATTTCTGTGTTTTCTCTTGAAGTAGTTGACTTTTTTAACTTTTTTGACTTTGACCAAAAGAATTCAATGTATTAATCCATACAAATACATAGAATTAATGTACACTTTTACATGTCAATATGTCATAATGCCATTATTGAAATAATACCCATATATTCATCAGCACAGGACAGCATCTGCCATTTTATAGTCCCCACTGCTGTCTTCCTTATGGGTCGATAAGGAGGATGGGCCTACCACATGGGCCCAATGCGGATCGGTGAGTGTAGTCGTTAACACTCATTGGTTGGCATAGGCATTGGTTGCAGTCGTTAGCAAATGCAGCCAGGACTAACGGCTTAACGTGCCTTCCGTAGTACGGAAGAGCTTGAGATAATACATTTTTGGTCACCCATCCCATGACCGACCCTTGCGAAAGACTACGCCATCGAGCTCCTCATGTTTCATCGTTGAAAATAAAAAAGGAAGTATTAAATGTTACCTTGATATAAGCAACGGCTGGTCCCAATCCATAATGTCTATACCGTAATTTTTTTTGTAATATTCTATGTAGCTTATCTTAACTGGCTGGCCCTTTTCGTTCTTCTCGAAAGTAGAACGCGGAGTCTGCGTATCGTCAATTGCGTCAATCCTAAAAACCAAAAGAATTACAAATTTATCTAAAAAAATATACCAAGTCTTGCCTGTAGTTGTAAAACAGCGGTTGTTATCGGGTAGTTATCCAAAGCCGCCGGTAATAACGTATAGACAGCGGCTGGCAACCGGCTGCTTATCCGACTCAATACTAAAAGGTCTTACAATTTTTACAGTTCCTAAGTCGAAATTATTAAAATAATCGAGCCGTTATATACAAATAGGTATTTTTACTAAATTAATTATCTACTTTGTCATGGTTTAAAACATAAAATGTTAAATATTATGAATTAGGTATTTTGCAATGTCCCTCAACAAGACATAATAAGCTAATGTACCTACCTACCTACTTATTTATAAAGTACATGATTAGTACCTATTTAATCTGTAGGTATGAAACTCCGCTTCGCCACTTTTATTATTATTATTATGGTACAAACGTAATAAGAAGGTAAGCCCGCAATCTTGGCGTTTCGCAATGTTCCACATGTGTACCTAGAACGTCCGTTTTGTGTTTCGTGTTTTTGGAATAATATGTGATCAGCCCGAGTAAGATGAAACATTTAATTTAAAAGTTAAGTATTTCAAAATAACATCGACGCAACTAAAAAATAGGAAAGAGCGCTTACCTGAATAATTAAAGCTGAAGTAACGTATAAAGTAAGTAAGTAAAATGTAGATAAACAAAAATAATCACTTATGACATTAAACGGATTGAATAAAACATAATGACTTGTTTTCAATCGTAGACAGCCGCTGTTTATGGGTGATCACCGTAGTCAGCGAAAAAAGCGGCTGGTAACCAGCTAACAACCGCCTTCACATCTACGGTCTTGCCTCGTCATTGAAAGCTTTTTTTATGGATGGATAGGGATGTTATTGAGCCATTCCAGCAGATTGCAGGATGAAACGACTGCAAATGCAGCTAGGACCAACAACAGGTTTAAGCATTTGTAGTAGCATAAAAATATAAGTTTAATCACTACATAGTATAAAACAAAGTAGCTTCCCGCTGTCTGTCCCAATGTATGCTTAGATCTTTAAAACTACGCAACTGATTCTGATGCAGTTTTTTAATAGAGTGATTCAAGGGGAAGGTTTATTTATATGTATGATACATGGTATCAAATTCCACACTACACCGAAGCGAAGCGAGGGCGGGTCGCTAGTGAAAGAATAAATATCACGGTGGCGGTAAAGTGCTGGTAACTGTGATTCACTGATATATCTGAATCGGGCTTAAGCGTTCTCGCAGACTAGACTTTCTATCGGCCGATAGTTGGTTTTTATATGAAGAGTCGACCGACACCAAATCGTTGTAATGTGCGCACTTCCATACTTCTTCATACTGATTAAAGGCCCGACCCAACTATCGCCCGACAGTTTGGTCTGTAGTTTGCGGGGACTCTAAGTCAGAAATATCATTTACCGGAATAGTTTCTTGTTGTACGTAGTCATAACAGACGATCCAACCAGTCGTTCAGCAATGGCCCTCTTCCAGTTAGCACCTTCAGATTGCACAGTCTCCTTTATGAAGGAAAGCACCGACTGTGTCCGTAGGACTCGGTGGGTGGAGTCCAGAGTCAACATCAAACCACCTTCATACTCATCCACGGCTGTGACATACCTAGAGAAACAATAAATGATGAAATAAATAAAAAGAATAAGGGCAGATATTTCAACGCCTAGATTAAAGCTTTATTCGCTTGACATCGTATTCAAGAATATCCTAGATCGGAAGTGTCAAACATACGGCCCGCAAGCCATCTCAATACGGCCCGCGACCAGAATCTATCCAGTGAGTATTTTATACGGCATTCGATGCCACACTACATTGTAAGATAATTTGTATGAAAATTTACTTAAACATAATATATAAAGATTTTAATTTAGTATGTGTTTGAGTTTAATTTTGAGTCTGGCCCGCTAAAACACCCTTACGGCCAAATACTCAAACGAATCTTAAAGTTAAGACCACCTTAAATTCAAGAAAGTTGTCAGATTTGACAGAAATTCTATGAAACTGACAGCTTCCTTAAATAACTTTAAGGAGACCTTAACTTAAGATTTAAACTAAGAAGCCTTTGAGTATTCGGCCATTAATCTTATAAATGACCCTTTAGAAAAATCAGTTTCACACCCCTGCCCTAGATAACGCCTCACGATCTAAGGGCCCTCGCCCACGACAACTTTTTGTAGCCATGTTGTCGCGCGTTTCAGACGCATTTGCAACGCGCTACAGAAGCGATGCCAACGCGCTACTAACGCGCTACAGTATTAGTAGCGAGCGACCGTATCGATGCAAACGCGCGACCGTGTCGGACGACATCGGGGAGAGAACGGAGGGAGGGTGGCGAATAAATGATATAGAAGAAATTATAAAACATAGCGCGACAGTATCGCGACTGAATCGTGGTTTTGTGGGCGAGGGCACACAGCTCACGACAGCATCGCTACAAAAAGTCGCCGTGAGCGTTTGCGTGCTCTAAAACAGCACGCAAATATGGCACAGACTACAATTGTTCTATCTACGAAGTCCGTTTGGCTATGAATGTTGTTAGGCGTGCACATGCACTTCGTTTTAGTGTGCATCTGCACGCTCTCGAGGTTACACATACTAAAATATGTGCATGTGCACGGCTAACAACATTCATAGCCGGACGGACTTCAGGTGGTAGAACAACTATGTATAACAAAACTAGTAAATGTACACAGCATTTATGTTTAAAGTAATTTATGCCTTATCTGCTAACTCTAGAGTGCAGTTTTGAATGTCAAAAAATTGTTTTTCTTGTGATCTAATTTGCAACGAGGGCAATGACTATTCCACTTTAATCAGATTTGATGTTCAATCTCTGTCATTCAGAGAGTGACTCCAGCAAGCCGTCTACTCGAACTTAATTATTACTAGAGGCCGTTATCGGACGTGCATTTTGCGAGCAGCAAATCTTTAGAGATGTGGTAAAATCTATTGGTTATTTTATTTAGATATTGATAAAAAAATATACAGTGCTGAATGCTGATTAAAAATTTTAATTCTAGATAAAAATGCAAAGCAGCGCAAAAATAAGCAAAACACTAAGTCGGGTCAGTACCTACCTTTTGTGATAGTGTCAAGTCACCTAGCGGACGATAGACATTAAGATAAATAAAAAACATTTAAAAACCAAACTGTCGCTTGACAAGTAATGAAAAACAAATTAATTGTTTTCTCACTATTTAGAGGATTTTTGTTGTGTTGTTGTTGTTGTTGTCCAAAATGTTGACGCTTAAAGAATATAGAAAGTACAACAGCACGTTTCAAGAAGAAATGGCGAGAAAAATGAAGTATAAAACTATTGCCGACATAGTACATCGATATCCTTAAAAATAACTAATAGATTTTACCACATCTCTAGAGACTAGCTGCTCGCAAAATGCACGCCCGATAACGGCTTCTAATTATTACTATTGGAGCCATTTTAGGCATAAGAATAAATAAAACTGGGTAGAACGGACACTTCCGCTCCGGACGGGCTCAAGGTCACGATATTAGCCTACACCATTACACCATAAACAGAAAAGAGTTGTTCGAGGGCCGTATTTGACTCTGACTGAACATCTAGCTAAGGTATTGTTCATCGAAGCATGTACCACTGTACCAGAAAATATTATATTTTACAAAAAAACCGGCCAAGTGCGAGTCGGACTCGCGCACGAAGGGTTTCGTACTAAAAAACGGTAAAAAAAAAAACACGTTTGTTGTATGGGAGACCCCTTTAAATATTTAGTATTTGTTGTTATAGCGGCAACATAAATACATCATCTGTGAAAATTTCAACTGTCTAGCTATCACGGTTCATGAGATACAGCCTGGTGACAGGCGGACGGACAGCGGAGTCTTAGTAATAGGGTCCCGTTTTTACCCTTTGGATACGGAACCCTAAAAACATAATAAGTGAACAAAAGTGTATTACCCAGGCCACACTTCCAGCTTGTGCTGTGGTATCTGTATGGCGGCGTGTTCGTTGTAGTGCTGGCGGCCGAACCGCACCAGTTCCAGGTCCTTCATGATATGCTTGAACAGCACGTTGTAAATGTGGATCATCTCCGTGAGCCGACGAGTACGCCGGAACAATATCTAAGGGGAAAACGTCATACTAGGGCTGCGGTCCCCATGGCGATTACATCGATTACGGGCGTTTACAACGCTCACACGAGGTCCGCATTCGATATCGCGCTCAAATCGATAAAATCGACAAATGACAGTTGGCGAATGCGAACCGCTCGTAATCGCGCTAACGTTTTATTCTAACCTCAAATACAAGATGGAATAATTGCTAGATACTATTTTTGCTCTCTAAAGCGATGATAATGATGAAGAACGTTTGATTATTGAGTCGTGTGCACCCAACATCTTTTTTTTTCAACTTTTTACATCAACCACCTTTTTGGATAAGCTCCAAATTAGTATTAACAAAATATTAACCAATATAATGCTCTATCCTTTTGTTGTGAAGTGAGGAAAAGATCCTTCTATAACGAACTCTCTAATTTTTTGATTTTTTGGCGAAATAAAATTCTGACACCTGTTTCGTTTGACAGTCACTTATAACTTTTGACAGAACGTTCACAGTGATTACGCTCCGAGGCATGGTCGCTGTAAGCACAAGATGGCGCTGGTAATGACGTCATGAGTGACGTCACGCTAGATATTGTAAACGCGCTAACGTGCATGCGGACCGGCTGTTATCGCGATAATATCGATATTATCGCCATGGGGACCGCAGCCTAAATGCATGCTCTAAAAGTATCGAGAGAAAAGGTAAAAACTCTTTTGCTTTATATTCTCCAGCAATGATTTATAAGTTGATAAAACCCGACTACGGAAAAATCGTGCTCTAAAAAGTAAGAAACAAGAAAATATTCGAGTCCAAAATTCAATAAAAAACCGGCCAAGTGCGAGTCGGACTCGCGCACGAAGGGTTCCGTACCAAAATACGGCAAAAATTACGTTTGTTGTATGGGAGCCCCCCTTAAATATTAATTTTATTTTGTTTTTAGTATTTGTTGTTATAGCGACAACAAAAATACATCATCTGTAAAAATTTCAACTGTCTACCTGTTGTCGTTATTAATATCGAGCAAAAAAACGGCAAAAAATCACGTTTGTTGTATGGGAGCCCCCCTTATATATTAATTTAATTCTGTTTTCAGTATTTGTTGTTATAGCGGCAACAGAAATACATCATCTGTGAAAATGTCATCTTTCTAGCTATCACGGTTCATGAGATACAGCCTGGTGACAGACAGACAGACAGACAGACAGACGGACAGCGGAGTCTTAGTAATAGGGTCCCATTTTTACCCTTTGGGTACGGAACCCTAAAAAAGGATAACCGTAGTCGCATGCCACTTTGTCCTAGACACGAACAACAGGCTGGAGGTGGCATGCGACTACGGTTATCCTTTTTATTGAATTTTGGACTCTAATATTTTCTTGTTTCTTACTTTTTAGAGAACGATTTTTCCGTAGTCGGGTTTTAATTTTAAAATTTCTTTTTTATTTTAAATATTTTGGAGTTGTCAATAGGGTGAAAGCAAGCAAAGCCACGGGCAAAAGCTAACAATATATTTGAAAAGTGCTCATGAAGCTCTTTCATTTGGTACCCAACACAGCATTATTAAAAAATTTTTTTTTTTAAGTTCATGTCTTTAACTCCTCTAGAGGGCGCCACATTCAATTTCATGTAACGTCATATAGCCTATGTTCATTGGACGATTAAGACGCTTCTAACGATACCTCATTTGTCAAATTACAACAAGTAGTTTAGAAATTATGAGGGAACAGATGAATTTACAAACATACATACACACAAACAGGTCAAAATCATATACCCTCCGTTTTGGCTTCGCCGTAGTCGGGTAAAAAATAGGTATAATCTCAGGACAGCTTTGTGGAGAGCGGTTAATATAGGGCCTGAGCTGTTTTGGATATGTTGAAAAAACCGCGAAAATAGCATTAAAATGTATAGAAATCCTGAAACTGAGAAGTCATCCTTACAAGAATAAAAACTTACAGTAATCTGTACTTTACTGTTGTCGTTTGGGTTGGTTGATATTAATCTGGTTGCTTCTTCCGGCAACCGATGTGGCACATAGAGAGTTGTGCCATCAAATGTCTTCTGCTTGAAATATTGATGATGTTCTGAAAAAAGTGTAACATCATATTTTTACTTCATAGTTTATTAGAACTTCTGTTAACTGAATATTTATATTACATTATGGGATTTATTATTTTTTTAGTTATTTTACGTAAACAGGGGAGTCTCACTCCACACTTAAACTTTTATATCAGCCTACTGCTCGCGGCTGACTCGGTTGAGCCAGCGCACAAGGGTTGTCATGTGTCGGTTGAGACAGAGCTACACGACAGAAAGAGAAGCGCTTCGGAGGTGCTTATAATAATAGGCACGCAGCGCTGTGCTGGCGGGATGTCACAAAAATTATCCCACTTCGTGGTGCTACTGCTGCTGGAGACCTTTGTACGGGCATTTATACCCGATTTTTCCATTTATTTTAAATAACATCTAAAAATGATTGATAGTAATAAATTATTATTATGGAAGTTAGTAAACGAATTAAAGATTGGAGAAAACCAAAATGTGTTGGAAGAAAAATTTATATTTACGTAAAATCGCTTCCAACTACAAAAAAATTGATAGCAAACTCATAGAAAACAACGAGATGACAGGTCTACATCTACACTAGCGCCAAGTTAGTGGTAGTGCGCCGACTGGTGGACGATTTATGAATCAGCAAAATTATACTGCCACTGGAAATTGTATTTTATTGCCTTGCAGCAAGAGTAGCTTATTAATTCATTGATGGGCTTCTGTACGTTTAGTACTATAGGCTTGTTTCCACTAAGAATAAATCGGCTAGCATAAGGTTTCTAATGATTAATCATGTTAAATAGTAACCAAAAAAACACTTTTTTCATTAAAATAAATAAAGATTACCAATATTTACGGAAAATAAAATCGGCAAAATTGGCCATTTAATCACGTGACATTGAACACCAATCAGAGACGCATGACGTCAAGCCTCGCGAAACCTTTGTTGTTGCTGTCATTTTCACACACACACAAACACACAGAGGTGTATGTGTGTAGGTGTCAAAAACGAATGTTTCGCGAGGCGTGACGTCATTCAAGACGCCATGACAGTTTTGGCCTTTTTCGATGTCATTTTGAATTCATTTCTTAAAACGCAAAATTCATAGGTAAAATGACTTATTTTTCTTAAAATAATATATTTTTGGGGTAAAATGGATACCAAACTTTATTTTTAAACTATTTTCCAAATTTTGTCAACTAGCCTATTATATGTATATTCTGTGACGTAACTATGACAGAAATAAGTACATCTAGCATATATCTTTTTAATGTTGAAGCATATGTTAAAATTTGATGACATATCCAAAACTCACCATTGAGAAGTTTGAACCGTAGATGTTTGTAGTCCTGTTCCGGCTCATACACGACCTCATACTCAAACACGTAGTTCTCTTCAAACTTGAGGTATACGAAGTTGGCTGTGACCTCCATTGGGTTGCCGGTCTCGCCTTTCATGACCACCGGTGGTGTGTCTTTCACTTCTTTCTGTTAGGAAAGAAATATAACAGTTTATGATTTAATTCATTAAGCGTGAGGTGGCCACATGAGGTCGGACAACGATGGAAATCTAATGTGTCTCATTTTGTCTGGCTTGCCGGGTTAAATCAAATCAGATCAAATTGTTTTATTTGCAGAATATAGGTAGTTACAATAATTGGTGTTGTATTACAAAATTTGAGCGCTGTATTCTTACCCAATGGGTGTGCAAAATAAATTCATGGTATCTATGATTTTTAGTGAATGATTTAAGTTTTAACTATACATTCTCAATGCGTTTTAAACTTATTGGCGACTCGAGACATCGCGCGAGACGATGTGCATAACACAATTTCTGGCAGTCATCCGCTGCAATTTAAGTCGAGATGTCGAGATATTGTAAGTGGGTGGGTGGTGCATAGTGGCTAACTTCACAACCACCACTGAGAATGAAATACATTATACATTTGTGGAGAGTTGCAAAATATGTAGCAGCCTAGCAGGAATACATCTACAAGGGAACCATGTCCAGCGGCCCTGCTGAGCTTGAAAACAACTTAATTCCTCGTACCTAGGGTTACCAAATCTCAGGATTTTTGGACTTTTCTCAGGTTTGCGGCCGGGTTTTGAAAATCTCAGGAAATTTTAGGATTTTTAGAATTTTCAATAAAATCAGTACATTTCAAATATTTTTGAAATAAAAGTTTAAGAAACTAAAAATTATACTTTTATCTTTGGTAATAAATGGCAAAATAAGTACTAATACTAATAGAAGGATAAACAAGCTAACAATGAGTAGGTACTTAATCGGTTCTATCATATAATTGGTATTTATGATAGAACAGATAGACCCCCCCCCCCTCACTGTACGTTATCCTCAAACTGCTACAAATCTCAGGATTTTTAAATGGAAATCAGGCTTATTCTCCGGACTTTTGATTTTTTCATCTGGTAACCCTACTAGTACCACAAAACTGCGCGCATCGATAAGCGACACCCTTCATATAGATTGCGATAATTGGACGATGGTCGGTATTCAGAGACTTTCATACTACTATTAATGAACTCTCGGCATACAGCAAAATAAGTAATATTCATTGCACTCACAAAGTATTTATTTTTGCCAATCGTCTGTGCGGTTGATGCAACAGTTGAAGAAATAGTGCTTTCAGCCATTTTCTGTGTTACTGACTTTACATCGCCCTGACCACCGGGGTCAGCAAGTTTTGCTGCCTTTCTGTAACAATATAAAATAGGTAAATGTTGGTTGTTTGACAAATAGATATCATACAAAAAGGGTTAGGCAGAACAAGTTTATAAAGCCAAGTACAATAAACTATTATGGTAAAAGATGTTCAGGATACTTAGTGCCTGATACATGTAACAAGGTGGATTTACTAAGAGAGGATAATAAAGTTTGTAAACCCATTAAGAGAAAATTAAAAGATCATTTCATGCAAATAGTATAAAATAATGTAAAATATTTAGTAGTGTGACGTTTTGTCGTTGAGTAGTAATAAATTCATTTTATTGTTATGATTTTAAATGAAGTTGAAAGGATAATAGTAGTATCTTCGTTTATTAGCCTGGCAACACCGCCGCTGGCTCCACCGTTTCCCGCCACATTTTCCCGCCATTTTGTAGTGGAATGTGGAGGTAAAGTAGTGGGGATAATCGGCGGAACGGTCAACGAAAGTCAGTTGCAGGCTCAGTCACTGTCCAACCGTCGAGAAGATAAGTAGTTAGGGAAAACTGTTAACGTATTGTTGCTATAACCTAGTTAATAATAATCATGGTGTATTCCTGTGAAGAAAGTAAAAGTACTTCACCGTTATTACTGTGGTTCCATTATATATCGCACGGTTTATAATACTGTGATTATAGTAGGTGTACACAATCAATTTAATTGTTAATGAGTGCTTTTCTTTTCTTCGCCAACAAACTGCCATGCAGTTTGGCGAATACTTGTGTTTTGTTCAACCTGCTTTGTAAATGTTGTTTAAATAAATAAACAAAAAATTGAGTAATTATACCTACTTCTTATAAAATTTGAGGAAAAGCTTTCCTTAGAAAAAAAGATCGCTTCTAATTTTTTTATTACAATGCACGATCGCCTATACTAGTATACAGTACCTATTATTTATACTTGCAAAAATATCAATAACTTACAAGTTTTCGAGCAGCTTTAAACCTCTGCCGGCACCTTTAACTACAGACGGACTAGGACTGACGTCTGATGCTGGGCTGTATGTCACTCCTAAAACAATTTTTTTTAATAGAAGTGCTAAAGTATAATCACAGAATAGATATTAATGTAATGTAATAGATACAGGGTCATTTTGAACTTACCATCCAAATTTTAAAGATGTATCCAGTCCATGAAACTAAACAACTTTCTTTAAGAAACATGTGTCAAATTTCGCCAAAAAATTTTGGTCATCCCATACTAAATTGATCACGTGATCTCTTTGATTTTAGGGAAAGTCGATTTTTATTTTACATATTTGACCATGTGTTTCTATGAGAAAGTTGTTCAGTTTCATGGACTGAACACATCCTCAAAATTTGGATGGTAAGTTCAAAATGACCCTGTATAAATTAAATTCTCCGCCCCGCCCCACAATCAATTACCTCACCCCACCGGCGCCCACCGCGCGAGTTCCGTGTGCCGATCCGTGTGCTCATTCAATAGCTCGCTACGCTTGTATGGAGTGACCGGAGTGTGGTATAATGTAATTTGAGATTCAATATGAAAAAACCGACTCCTGTAAGACAGTGGATCCAGTATTTGTATTCACTAAAGTATAGTTCGCACAATATAACTTGAACCAAACCATAAATGGCTTGCACACTAAACATTTTTGTACCTAAAATTGCTACTGCGCAGGTCAAATGGTAAAATTTGGGTCGTTATTTTGTGCGAGCTGAACTATTTTGTTGCATCCCTACTTTTTCTAAAGATTTACTTTGCATTTTATACTCCAGCCAACATACGGAAAGAATGTTCACAATCACAAACAAACCACCCATACAACAACAAAAGTACTATTTTGCATATTTAGAAATACGTGTTACAAAAATACAAATGATGCTGAATGGAGTAGATAAGGACCATCAAACTGAACAACTTTACTATGGGACCAACACTGACATCGCCAAAAGAAAACAGTTGTTTCATAAAAATAATAATAATGAAAATATCAAAATGTATAAACCAGATGATTACCTAATTAGCTTACCTATGTTGTCCAAGTTGTATTTGTGGTGTTAATGGGGGATGTCCGAAAAAAATCAAATTGGTTAAATATTTTTTCATAGGTAGGAAGCTCTCCTAGTAATAGAAAAAAATATCAGAATTTTCGGTTGCGTGCAAATGTAAAAAAAATTTAAAGTCTTTTCGACTTTACAAATGTAGGAAAGTAACAGCAGAATGGAGATTATACCTTTGCCAATGCCAACACCTGCCACTATGACAACAAGAATTAAAAAAAAAGTTATGACATTTTGTGTTGAAATTTTTTTTTAATACCATGTTGTAGTTGTGGCAGGTGATGGCAAAGGTGTAATCTCCATTCTGCTGTTACTTTCCTATATTTGTGAAGTCAAAGAGACTTTTATTTTTTTTATTTTTCACGCAACCAAAAATTCTGAATTTTTTTCCTATTACTAAGGGAGCTTATTCCTACCTATTAAAAAATAGTCAGCCAATTTGATTTTTTTCGGACATTCCCCATTCACTGAAACTTAACATATTTGTGGAATAATTACGAAAAATGTGCAGTTTTTTTAACAAACATTATTTCTGTAATGCCGGCGCCAGACATGTGATCAAAGTTTGAACACACTACAAAGTCGCGAAGTGTGGCACTGACATTTGCGTATTTGTGCAAAGTTTGAACACATCTTTGTAGTTTGCCATGTCTTGTCGGTTTTTCCGCGCAAATCAAAGTAAACAAAGTTCAAAGTTTGTGCAGCCTGCCACACTTGTTGCAGTGTTTAGTATCGCGTGTGCAGTTGACCAGAGCAGTTGTATTTTGTTTGTTTGAGCCTCAATAATGGAGTGGAGTAATAACGCAGTTATAGAATTCATTGAGCTACTTCAAGCAGAACCCTCAATATGGAATCCGAAAAACAGGGATCATAAAAATCGAAACTTGGTAAATGACGCATGGATTAGAATAAAAAATAATTTCTCCGTACCAGTTACAGTAGAAGACCTTAAAAAGAAGAGAAATAGCCTACTAAAACAGTACAGAGAAAATTTGAAAAAAATTAAAGACACAACAAAAACCGGTTCAGGGTGGGCAGATGAAATTTTTAAACCAACGTGGTTTGCGTTTGATGTGATGCACAATTATATGGGTTCCGTATACGATTATCGTGCAACATTGTGCACTGAGGTAAGTAAATAGTCAGATAAGTTATTTATTTCATCACTAGCTGTTGCCCGCGACTTTGTCCGTGTAAAATTCGCACATTTAGGTACATTACTGCGTTCCAGACCCGTTCTCGCGGGATCTGCATTAATTTCGGGATAAATTGTAGCCAATGAGTTATTCTGATGTATAAGCTTCATAACTGCCATGTTTCATCAAAATCTGTACGGAAGTTTTTGTGTGAAGGAGTAACAAACATTCAAACATCCACACTAAGTCCTAAACTTTCACGTTTATAATAATAGGGTGTCTCAGCAAGAACTTTAATTTAAAAAATTTCATATGTATTTTTTAATATTTTACTAACATTTTTTTACGTATGTATGGAGGAAGTGATGATTATTACACGTGAAACAAAATATTGGTTAAATGGTCACCGTTGCTCTGTTGGCGGGTAGGTATGCACTCTTTTGACGAAATTTATTATTATTATTAATTTTTTAGGCAAGCAGTTTAAAAATATAATTCAAATATTAAACAAATATATATTTTTTACTTTTAAAAATCATCTTTTTGCTGAGATACCCTAAATTATTAGGTTAGGATAATATTAAAAACCAATAATTTAATGTAATATACTTTAATTTAAAAATAATATAGGTACATTAGTTTTACTGATTCAAAATCATATTAAAATTAATTTCTTGATACTAAGTACTCTGCGAACTCCTCCTGAATTTTTTGTGCAGAAATTGCTCCTCTTCTAGGAATTGAAGGAAGCGGAACGAGACCTGTGGGTGGGTCTTCATTTCGCCAAATTCCAGGCATGAAAACATTGTTATTTACTCGATCAAATGATTCTGTTGGTGAATTTGAACAAGATGAAGTTCTGCTTTTCCTCAAAAAATTATGTAAATATATACATGCCATAGTAACAATTGAAGCTTTGTCTGGTTGGAGAAGCATAGGCTTTTTAAAGACTCTGAACACTGATGTCATAATACCAAAAACGTTTTCTACCTTGACTCTTGCCCTAGATAATTTTCGGTTAAAAATTCTTTTCTTACTTTGTTCAGGGTGGTGTCCTGGGTACGGTCTCATGACGTAGTTACATAATGCAAAGGCACTATCAGCCACAAACACATATGGCACATTAACATTTCTTCCTGGTAGCGGACGGGGTTTCTGTAGTTTTAGAGTATTGTCGTTCATTTTATCCCATAATAAACTATTTCTTAATACACCACCATCGCTCATTCTACCTTGGCAACCCACGTCGGCAAACATAAAACAATAGTCACTGTCTACTAAAGCCAATAGGACAATACTAAAATCCTTCTTGTAGTTGATATACTCAGACGCACTATGTATAGGTGATTCCAAAACCACGTGCTTGCCATCTATAGCTCCCAGGGCCAGTGGAAATAGCCTTTCAAAGCCAGCTGCTTTGTTTAGCCACTCATTCGTAGTTTTCGGCAACTGAAACAGAAATTAAGATGTCTAATTTTAGTATTATATTTACAGGAACAACCGGATTTGAATATTGAACGGCCTCTATCACGTGAATCGGAATCAAGTAACTTTATGGGCTCAAATACAGTAAGATCAGAGTCACGTGTATCAAACAATCGAAGTGGGACTTCTGAAAGCCAGTCTGATTCTTGTGTGATTTCCAAAAGACGGCGTGGAATGCAGGATGTACTAGTTGCAAAAAAACAGATGGATGAGGCGTTTGCAATGATTAAAGAAAGATCCGAAAGAAATACGAAAGTAGTCAGCGAATGTGATTTATACGGCCAACTACTCGCTGAAAAGCTAAAGTCACTACAGGAAGATCACCGATTGATATTAATGAACGAGATTGATAATTTAGTATTTAAGTACACTATGAAAATCAGGAAAGAGATAAGTTCATCGATAACATATAATGACCAGCTCCCTACTCCAGTTAATCGACATTCTATCTATGTACCTAGATCCTCTCCGTCTGAATAGTCTTCAGATTCACCACAAGAGTGTGTACTACCTGGGCCATCCATACGCCAATATCCAGCAACACTAATGCCATATGAAAGAGACATACAAATACAGGCTGACATTCATCAGGCATCGGAGCGATCATTCGATGCTCAAACTGTGTCACAACAGCCAAATTACATAACAAATACTAGTAGCATCGCATGTGGTTATGATGATAATGTAGCATCATCATCATTTAGTATAAACAGTCTACATCAGAAACCAGTAGTGCCTAATAACAAGAAAATAAATATTATTTCGGAGACCACTATACGCCCTAAAAATAGCAAAGATATAATTGAAGAAGCATATACGCGATGCCGTGATACCGATAATATCGATGATGATGAATATTACTATTAGTGAACAATAAAGTGATGGTTAAATTTACTAAATATGTAGTTTTCTTGTACTCACCTTCACTTCATCGCCAAGAACTCGAATCAGCGCATTACAAACTTCATATACAATAGTAGAAATGAGCTGATGTGAAATTTTAAATAAATATTGCAGACTCATATAGCTGTCCCCTGTTGCTAAAAACCTTAAAGTCAATGCTAATCGAATTTTTGTAGGAACAGCAGTTCTCCATTTAGTGTCTTTCTTTGAAATTAAAGGAGAAATGCGTTGTAATATTTCTTCAAAATCAGCACAAGACATTCTGCAAAAAATATCGAAGTAGCCTACGGGTCTAGGCATCAAATCTTCTAACATATTAGTCATGAAATCTCTGAAAAGGAATTGATTTGGTTAATTAATAATTAGGCAGTAAACATGGGCGCCGGCAGCAGGGTGCAAGAGGGTGCACTTGCACCTCCTTACAGGAATAAAATAATATAGAAAAAAAAAAACCGGTCAAGAGCGAGTCGGACTCGCGCACCGAGGGTTCCGTACAATCATAAATATATTTGGATATGTTACTTTAGTACAGTCTTTAAAAAAGTAGGATAAACGGCAGACAGGTGGAAGGGCGAACAGGCGGACAGTTAATTTACAAATCTTAACCACAGTTGCTTATGGTGACTGAAAAACGTTTCAGCCGCTCCACATTGCAAACTGTTTATATTACTAAGTAGGAACTTATTCTTCGTTTATTCGTACGGCAAATAGTAGGTAATTTATATAAGAACCAGTCACCAATTATTACTGTAGTATTAGGTTGCGCCATCTCTTGACCGATAGTGGAACTATTTTAATTCGCAAGTCAGCATTCTTAGGTCACCGCCATCTGTTGACGGGTAGTGAAACTGAAAAAAATATTGTTTGTTTTTTGAATTTCTAAAAAAGTGTGTTATATTGAGACCTCGTTTTATTTTTCCTGTAATCTTTACGTAAACTACTATCACATAGAATTATTTCAGATTTTTCTCTTTACAAACTTCGGAGATAAGGGGGGGGGGAACGGTATTTTTTTTTTACATTTTTCATCATAAGTCGAAAACTATGCGTCCTAAGAAAAAAGAAAAAAATGTTTTAAAATGTGCAAACAGCGCTCTTTCATATGATACCCCACACGCCCTAGTCACCTCACTTCAAATTTTTAAGACCCCTTTTCAGTCCCTGTTGTAAAAAAAATATTATTTTTTTTATTTCTTTCTTATTTGCAAAATAGTTGGGCAAATGTCATCTTAAACTATTCCAAATTTCAAGTTGATACCGTTAGTAGTTCTCGAGATATCCAGCTGTGACAGACAGACAGACAGACTGAGTCACACCATAAGGGTTCCTTTTTTACCATTTTGGTACGGAACCCTAAAAATATACATTTTCTTTCTTAAGTTACTGTTTAAATAAAAAACTGAAAGCGTCTAAAATAAATTGGTTCAGCACTTTGACAATAAATTCAGTAGGTATTAATAGTTTAATATGTAGATGCAGATGCTCCTCTCTAAAAAAAATTCCTGACGGCGCCCATGGCAGTAAACGTTTAACTGCAAAGTAATTAACTTACCGTGTTCTCTTACGATACAGGGTAGACACCCATTCACGTCTTCTTCTTGGAGATTTCACTTTATTTGAATGTATATAAAAATTAAAGGCACTCATGTAAAACAAAGTGACGGAGTCAACAAAATCGTCGTCCATTCTGTCAGCGATCTTTGCGGTAACTGTGTCCGCAAAGCATTTGAAAACAAGTCTGGCAGATACTATTTGTGACTATTTGTGCACATAAAGTTTATTCAAAGTTTGGAAAAAGTGTGCTCAAACTTTGATCACCATGTCTGGCGCCGGCTAGATGACTGGAATATACACATTGAGATTGAAATAACTCTTTTATATTATGACTTAATTAATTTGATTACAAATTCTATCAACAACATTGTACACACCTCCTGGTTTAGATTGCATCTTTGACAGCATCATAGCCGCCACTCTTCCTCGCCCTCCGATAGGAACTGCACTTGAGACCTAAAAAAAGCATGATATTCTCATCAAGAACTTCAATTTATCAATCTGATATGATCTTCGATATAGAAAGTGAGTTATTTGGGCCAAAATATATATTTTTTTATAGGTACTTGGCAGTCAACAGTTCAACAAGCTCAATATTATTAAAACTGTTTCATTTGCGCTTTTGACAGTCAACGGGGGGCTGATTACGTAACTGTGTTGTTAACAACTCTCGATTGAAACCGCAGTTACATTGCTACTTTGGTTCTTACTAAAGCAGCAATGTAACTGCAAATTCTGTCAGAGTCAATTGCAACAAAGATACAAAATCAAGAGGCAGGGTAGGTCAATGGGTCATCAGTCTCCCTGACCGGAACCATTTCACCCAGTTCCTCAAATCCCCGGAACATTCTCGTATTATGCACACCAAAATAATGTGCATGTGCATAGCTAACATTCATAGCTGTACTGCATTTGTGAGATAAAACAACTGTACTTTTGATATTGTATTATTATGATTTAATTTTAAATTACCTAAAGAATAATGTTTGTAATTACTGAAATGTGCAATGATGATCCGTAATGATTTTAGTTGAGAATGCATATTTATAGAGCCAAGAAATTTTGTCTTTTTTTATAGTTAATGGGTTTGCTCTTGACCCCAGTCTTGCCCAAAAGCAAAGACAGGGTATAAGATGGAGTGAGCTTGCCCAGGAGGTGCGTGAGGAGTCAGGTTGTATGCACTCGGAAACACAGACGCCGGCAGGGAATTCCATTCCATAGCTGTGCGCATTATGAACGATGATGAGTGAGACCTGCAGTGGGTCTGGGTATCTGATGGTAGGGAGAAGGTGGAATGAGCTCATGCAGCTCTTGCGCACACTCACCAAAGTACAATCTATAAAAGACCGATAGGCAAGCAACTTTTCGGCGGAGAGCTAAACTGTTAAGCTTAGCTGCTACCAGTTCTCCATCGCCTATTAATCTCTTGGCTCTGCGTCCCACAAAGTCCAGTGCAGCAAGTTGACATTTCACAGAGCCATCCCAAAGGTGGCAGCAGTACTCCATGCAAGATCAGACTTGAGCTTTATAAAGAGTTAAAAGCTGCCCAGGCGTAAAGTACCGCTTGACTTTGTTTAGGACGCTCAGCTTCCTAGCTCCAGTTTGAGCCTTGGACTCGATGGAGGTGCCGAAGTTAAGGTCAGAAGATAACTCCATGCCAAGAAGCTGGAGAGAATCGGTTACTTGGATAGATGTACCTCGGAAAGTAGGACTTAAGTTAAATGGACTCCTTTTCGTGGTGAACCGACATGCCTGCATTTTAGAGGCGTTGAAGCTGACAAAATTTTCATCACCCCATTGGGAGACGAGACTTAACGTCAGGTTCAATCGCTCAACCATGGCCTTTCTCATTATCTTTACCTCATCTCCACCTGCTTTCGCGCTGGACAGATATCTCTCCATGACAGTACTGTCGTCCGCATGGCCAACAACGCCCGATATAAGTAGGTCATTGATGTGTAGGAGGAAAAGCGTCGCAGAGAGCACTGACCCCTGAGGAACTCCGTCATCAATCGCCATGAGGTCAGAGGAGCAGCCGTCAATGACTACGGGAGCGTTCAAGAATTACGTAATGCAATTTTTGACCAAAAATTTACGAAGTTCTATGAAAATCATCATTTTTATCTCTTTTATAAAAAACAAACTTTAGCTAGTTGTCACAATTATTGCTTTTTTTAAGCCCTTAAACTGACCATACACCTTCTGACCTGACCTGTCTTTATAGTTACATTACAACCCACGCAGATAAATAATGGAATTAGAGATGGTGTTGTTTAGTTGTTCATATTCAATTATTGCTCGCACATTAATTGACACACATTTCGCTCTCTCAGTCACACTCATTGTGGTAAGAATGGTGAAACACCATTTTCAATCGCATTCTTTATCTACGCAGGTTGTAAATTTTGTTCATAACTATACCAATCTTAAAAATTATACTAAAATGGAAGGTGTGATATATTTATAAAGACTTACATCACTTGGAGCAACACTGGGTCCAGGAGTCACGTCCGGAGATGGGTCTTCAGAAGGTGGAGGCGAGTCCATCATCTGGCTCTTCTTCAAGGCTTGGAGCAAAGCCAAGCCCCGACCACGTCCCTTACTAGGGTCCATGCTTACGAGCAATCACTGAAAAAGTGGTCAAATTGATAAAAACCATTCAATATAGCAAGTCTGAACGTGCCGATCTTGGAATTCATCCAAGGTGCCAATGCCAATGAATTGCTGGAAACAATTGAAGTTCGTCAGCAATTGGTCGCTATATTAATGCTTAGCTGACCTCCTAACTTACGAGTTTCCTCAGCGAGTTTCAGAACTAGGTGCTTAACATTTTGAGACTCTATTGTAGGTAGGTACGAAAAGTGAGTTGTCCAAATTCTGCAGAACACACAGTTTGTACATTAAAGAATTAGTGAATACTCACCTACCTCAGTTCTTTGAGAATAAGACAATAAAACGAAACCAAATTACAAAATAACTATCATTTAGATTCAATCATGCGAAATCGTATCACATGCAACGCAATGCAATGAAGAAAAAGAAACCCACAAAAACGCAAAACAACACAACGCGAGCGAACGCGAGCGATGCAGGGTTGCCAAGTGATAAAAATTGTAAAAATGTGCGCTTTTATTTTTTACGGCCCATAGAGTAAACTGCACGGCCCGGCACGGCACGGCTCGGCACGGCAGCGGCGACACCGAAAGACGCTTTTATAATGAGTGACTTTCCAGGCAACGTTCCTCAAAAATCTACTAGATGGCGCTGTCCAATTCCCAACAACCTTACTTGATACTATGGTATATGAATCACCTCCTTGATAGTAATAAAGAGTACCATCGTAAAAACTTGATACAGCTGTCAAAATCATATACGTAATTTTTTTTTACGATGCTTCTCTTTGGTTAGACTATTTGTACCACGTTCATTCATACTATACTCATTAGCGTATAGTTGGCAGCCTCACCATGGAATTAGAAGGTTTTGACTAGGTCAAAAAATTGTTAGTAAATAGTTATAAATAGTGAACTATAGCATATAAATAGTGATACTATGGTTCAAAAGATATTTGAGTATCTTGGTGAGGCTGCTATCTTGACGTCAAGCTAGCAGACACCTTAAGAAATACAGTTCGTATCAATGTGATTTATATGCCAAAAAATTGTTAGGAAATAGTGAATCGTATACGCAAAATTTCAATAATATAGCTTCAGTACAAGCCGAGATATTACGATCTCAAAGTGGGCTGCTAACTTGACGTTTCTGGCAATGGCGATTCCAGAGAAACGGGTACAAGTTATAAACAAATAAATATATCAAAAAATTGTTAGTGAAATTGTGATTCTTACGATATAAATTAAAAAAGAATTCTTCATTGCTATTTTCTAAAAATCGAATGTTAACTTCTACATAGTACTCTGAATATAGGTTGTCGATCAATATTGAACTTTGCTCCACAGTAATAAGGTTTAAACTTGATTGCAATCATGAGGTGAGTACTATCAAGCAAAAAAGTGAAATTTAAATTTTTTGACTGTGTCAATAGTATATCCTCGGTTCAAGGCTATTGATTTGGTATAAGTAAACAAATATTTTTCTACCCACTTTTTTATTTTTTAGAGTATTGACACAATCAAAAAATTTTTGATTAAATCTCATCAAAAAAAATTTGGTCGTTTAATACTCTACTCTCAGTTCATTTATTTAGTTTAGGAAAAACTACAAATATTTTACTACCAATTAGGTACCTAACGTTAAAACTATAACTTAAAGGGAGGAGTCTAATGAAAATACCCTAACCTGTAATTTTTTGAAAATGAATATTTTGTATTTTTTTTTAGTAACTGAAACTTTAACGTTAGGGTGTGTCCCCACTCAGGTTTGCGAACCTCCGCGCTCCGCGCTCCGCGAACCTCGGAGCGTGCTCCATATTTGGGATCCGATGCGAACACGCGAACACGGAGCGAAGGGCGCCAGTGTGACCAGATTCAGTATTTTAATACTTTTTCAGTATATTTTATCGACTTTACCGAACATCAGTATTTTTGTAGGTATATTAGCGGAAGTAAGTATTTTCGGTATATTTTGGTTATAAAGTTATGGTAACTACGGTGTTAAGTCCCCGCAAACATTGATGTTCAAGGAATTTCCCGGATTAAGTCTATATTTCATTCAGAAGCAAAGATCAGTAGAGTCTGTTTTGAAAAAGAACAAACTTGGGATTTATGCTTGATTACCGTTTTTGAAATGTTGATGGTACTGTTACGTTTTAGTGCGACTGTATTAACAAGATAAATATTAATTCAAGATAGTCGCACTATAATTACGTATAAGGCGACGGCTACACACACAGTATTTACTGTGGTCCAACTGTGTGGTAAATACTGATAATTCCAATTCCAACGATGGAATGAAAACGCACGCCTACAGGCTCAGTATTTACCACATGGTAATGTTGCCAGATCGTGCCTATTATTACAATTTTAGTAATAAATCTAAACTAATAATAAATAAATAAATCTAAAAGATAGCAGCCAAATTTTATGTTTGGGGGCCGATTTCGATGAAACTCGGTTTTGGGTACTATTTCGACAACAAAACAGCAACGCAAAGTTAAAAATATAAAAAATCTAAGATGGCGGCCAACTTTTTTGTTTGTGGGCCGATTTAGATGAATCTCGGTTTTAGGTACTATTTTGACAACAAAACAGCAACGCAATGTTAAAAATATAAAAAATCCAAGATGGCAACCAACTTTTTTGTTTGTGGGCCGATTTAGATGAAACTCTGTTTTGGGTACTATTTCGACAACAAAACAGCAAAGTAATGTTAAAAATATAAAAAAATCCAAGATGGCGGCCAACTTTTTGTTCGTGGGCCAATTTAAATGAAACTCGGTTTTGGGTACTATTTTGACAACAAAACTGCAACGCAATTTTAAAAATAAAAAAATCCCAAGATGCTGCCAACTTTTTTGTTTGTGGGCCGATTCAGATAAAACTCCGTTTTGAGTACTATTTCGACAACAAAACAGCAACGCAACGTTAAAAATATAAAAAATCCAAGATGGCGGCCATCTTTTTTGTTTATGGGCCGATTTAGATAAAACTCGGTTTTGGGTACTATTTTAACAATAAAACAGCAACACAATGTTTAAAATATAAAAAACCCAAGATGGCGGCCAACTTTTTTGTTTGTGAGCCGATTTAGATGAAACTCGATTTTCGGTACTATTTTGACAACAAAACAGCAACTCAATGTTAGAAATAGTACGAAGTTTCATCTAAATCCGCCAGATGGCGCTTTGTAGTAAACAGTCTCTACGTTAAATATTGCCGAATAATTTTAAATCACAATTCTAACATTTGGAATCAAGTTAAATCAATAATTTGTCTAGTGATTCACCAGTGATATCGTTTGTAGAACTATACCTATAGTTTAAAAGTGTGTATTTGTGCTCAAAAAATATTCAGTGCCTTTTTTAATAAGTGGATTATTAAAAACTGCTGAATATAGTCTGAGCGTTATCCTCAGAAAAGTGATAAAACTGCGCTTTAATTTGCGTAATAAATCTAATATCCAGTGTTAAAACTAAATATTATCATCAGTGATATTATCAGTGTTGAGGTAGTACAATAATTATTATTTTCGTCTTGACCTCATACTCAAACCAACTCATACATCAAGTTTCAAACCCTACTTAACTGATCAATACTTTGAACGCTTTAAGTCGCTTTGGCGCATACGTTAGCACACTGAGTGCTGCATACTGAATTCAGCTGTGAGTGGCCCGAAGATCGATCCTCGCTTTTAAAGACTTTTTCTCCCAAATTTTTTTAGAGACATTTTATTTATTTTTAAAGATATTTTTTTTTAATTTGTATTGAAGATATTTTTGGACATTACTTTTCAATTAATTTTGATTTACTAAAACATCTTCATTCACCAAAGCCGTAGTAAGGTATAAGATTATTGAGAGTAATTGGATAAGAATAAAAAATGTCGACTAAAGGATTATCTGAGTGCGCGGGATGTCCTATTATCATGGATGGAGCAATATTCATGCAATGTAAACGTTGCAAAGACAATTATCATTTGCAGTGCACTGCATATTTACTCGCAGATTAGAATGCGATGACAGCTGATACTAAAAACTCCTGAATTTGTGATTTCTGCCACATTCGCGAGCCCAAAAAGGGTAATAACACGATTACACCAACGAGAGCTAAATTATCCACTGCCTCCAATGATAGCTTCGTTACCCAGCGCTTGAAGTCAAGTTTTCCTGCGCCAACGAGTTGTTCCTGTCGGCCAATGATTTAAGGGACATTATTAGAGAGGAGATTTACAATGCTTTTGAGGATGTTATTAATCCAAAAATTGTTGCCTTGCAAAATATGATAGTTGGCTTTGAATCATCTCTCTCGGCATTCAGCCAGGATCTGGATAGCATAAAAACGCAACACGCCGCCCAGTTGGCCACTTTGAATGATGTCCGCAAGGAAAATGAGTCGCTACGTTCAGCTAATCAAAACTTTTCTTCTAGACTGGCACAGCTTGAGTTACAGACACGTTTTTGAGTTACAGAAAAATTTGGTTAATACAGTTCTGCAGCTTTCTAAGGTTATAAAGTGTCCTATCAATCAACGAAGGCAACATTCATTTTAGCGCTAGACTTGCTAAAATGGACAATAAAAGTCCCCGCCCACGCTCAAACTTTACTTAAGACATTAATGCCTATTATGAGTAACTGTTGATTTTAAATAGTTTTTGCCTAAAAAAGGTACCTAACTAAGATTTAAAAAATTAGGACTCGTTAATCTTTAAGTCACTAAATAATTGTACCGGAGACAAACCTAGAGGTACTTTTAAAGTCTGAATAATTGTGGAATACTCTGAAAAAACCTTCATTGATTGTAATTCAACAGATTTTGTAATTTACTTGTTCCACTTTATATAAAAAGGCAAAATTAATAACAGTGTTTCATTGTTAGACACGGGGTGTTTCTTTCACCTAGGTGTACACAATGAAACAATTCCCATTTTCTTTTAAAAGTCTTGTTTTTGGTTATGTATCTATTTATTAATGAAACTATAAATGCCATACTATACCTAATTGAGTAGACTCCGTTCCTGTAAAAAATGGAATTCATATCTACAAAAATGAGAGAAATATGAGACTCAGAACTTTTGGTTTTCATTGTACCACACTACACCCTACCCAAAACCGAGTTTCATCTAAATCCATCTTGGATTTTTCCTATTTTTAACATTGCGTTGCTGTTTTGTTGTCGAAATAGTACCCATAACCGAGTTTTATCTAAATCGGCCCATAAACAAAAAGTTGGCCGCCATCTTGGATTTTTTTTTATTTTTAACATTGCGTTGCTGTTTTGTTGTCGAAATAGTACCCAAAACCGAGTTTTATCTAAATTGGCCCACAAACAAAAAAGTTGGCCGCCATCTTGTATTTTTATATTTTTAATATTGCGTTGCTGTTTTGTTGTCGAAATAGTACCCAAAACCGAGTTTCTTCTAAATCGGCCCACAAACAAAAAAGTTGGCCGCCATCTTGGAATTTTCCTATTTTTAACATTGCGTTGCTGTTTTGTTGTCGAAATAGTACCCATAACCGAGTTTTATCTAAATCGGCCCAAAAACAAAAAGTTGGCCGACATCTTGGATTTTTTTATATTTTTTACATTGCGTTGCTGTTTTGTTGTCGAAATAGTACCCAAAACCGAGTTTCTTCTAAATCGGCCCACAAACAAAAAAGTTGGCCGCCATCTTGGATTGTTCATATTTTCAACATTGCGTTGCTGTTTTGTTGTCGAAATAGTACCCAAAACCGAATTTCTTCTAAATCAGCCCACAAACAAAAAAGTTGGCCGCCATCTTGGATTTTTCATATTTTTAACATTGCGTTGCTGTTTTGTTGTTGAAATAGTATCCAAAATCGAGTTTTATCTAAATTGGCCCACAAACAAAAAGTTGGCCGCCATCTTGGATTTTTATATTTTTAATATTGCGTTGCTGTTTTGTTGTCGAAATAGTTTCCAAAACTGAGTTTCATCTAAATCGGCTCACAAACAAAAAAGTTGGCCGCCATCTTGGATTTTTTATGTTTTTAACATTGCGTTGTTGTTTTGTTGTTGAAATAGTACCCAAAACCGAGTTTCATCTAAATCGGCCCAAAAACAAAAAAGTTCCGAACACACTCTAAGTTACAGATAAGAAGCCTTCGAATAGAATGTTAAAATATAATTTAAACATTAATTGTGATGATAAATGAATAAAACCTGTTTTGAAAATCAGTATTTTTATCGGTATATTTTCCATGTGCAACTTGGTATGTTTCAGTATTTTTTTGAGGTGCTTCGTTTTTTTCGTAAAATTCAATCTGGCCACACTGCGGAGCGCGGTTCGCGGAGCGCGGTTCGCGGAGCGCGGTACGCGGAGCGCGGTTCGCGGAGCGCGGTTCGCGGAGCGCCGCAGGGTTGCGTTCCGAACCTACGCTCCGGCTGCAACCAAACGCTCTAACGGCGGCGGCGTTCCAAACATTAGAGCGTAATTTTAATTTTTAAAATGATCATAGTAGATCCTCAAAAAACGGATTTTATTTGATTCAAAATAAAGGAAAATTTCAATTATTCCTATTCCAAATGGAAAACAAAAAAGTTGGCCGCCATCTTGAATTTTTTTCATTTTTAACATTGCGTTGCTGTTTTCTTACCAAAATACTACGAAAAACCGAGTTTTATCGAAATCGGCCCGCAAACAAAAAAGTTGGCCGCCACCTAGAATTTTTTTCATTTTTAACATTGCGTTGCTGTTTTCTTGCCAAAATACTACCAAAAACCGAGTTTCATCGAAATCAGCTCGCAAACAAAAAAGTTGGCCGCCATCTTGAATTTTTTTACGTTTTAACATTGCGTTGCTGTTTTCTTGCCAAAATACTACGAAAAACCGAGTTTCATCGAAATCGGCCCGCAAACAAAAAAGTTGGCCGCCATCTTGTATTTTTTTATTTTTAACATTGCGTTGCTGTTTTCTTGCCAAAATACTACGAAAAACCGAGTTTCATCGAAATCGGCCCGCAAACAAAAAAAATGGCCGCCATCTTGTATTTTTTTATTTTTAACATTGCGTTGCTGTTTTCTTGCCAAAATACTACGAAAAGCCGAGTTTCATCGAAATCGGCCCGCAAACAAAAAAGTTGGCCGCCATCTCGAATTTTTTACATTTTTAACATTGCGTTGCTGTTTTCTTACCAAAATACTACGAAAAACCGAGTTTCATCAAAATCGGTCCGCAAACAAAAAAGTTAGCCGCCATCTTGAATTTTTATTTTTTTTTAACATTGCGTTGCTGTTTTCTTGCCAAAATACTACGAAAAGCCGAGTTTCATCGAAATCGGCCCGCAAACAAAAAAGTTGGCCGCCATCTTGAATTTTTTACATTTTTAACATTGCGTTGCTGTTTTCTTACCAAAATACTACGAAAAACCGAGTTTCATCGAAATCAGCCCGCAAACAAAAAAGTTGGCCGCCATCTTGAATTTTTTTTACATTTTAACATTGCGTTGCTGTTTTCTTGTCAAAATACTACCAAAAACCGAGTTTCATCGAAATCGGCCCGCAAACAAAAAAGTTGGCCGCAATCTTGAATTTTGATTTTTTTAACATTGCGTTGCTGTTTTCTTGCCAAAATACTAACAAAAACCGAGTTTCATCGATATCGGTCCGCAAACAAAAAAATTAGCTGCCATCTTGAATTTTTTACATTTTTAACATTGCGTTGCTGTTTTCTTGCCAAAATACTAGGTACCAAAAACCGAGTTTCATCGAAATCGGTCCGCAAACAAAAAAGTTGGCCGCCATCTTGAATTTTTTACATTTTTAACATTGCGTTGCTGTTTTCTTGCCAAAATACTACGAAAAACCGAGTTTCATCGAAATCGGCCCGCAAACAAAATAGTTGGCCGCCATCTTGAATTTTTTTCATTTTTAACATTGCGTTGCTGTTTTCTTACCAAAATACTACGAAAAACCGAGTTTTATCGAAATCGGCCCGCAAACAAAAAAGTTGGCCGCCACCTAGAATTTTTTTCATTTTTAACATTGCGTTGCTGTTTTCTTGCCAAAATACTACCAAAAACCGAGTTTCATCGAAATCAGCTCGCAAACAAAAAAGTTGGCCGCCATCTTGAATTTTTTACATTTTTAACATTGCGTTGCTGTTTTCTTACCAAAATACTACGAAAAACCGAGTTTCATCGAAATCAGCCCGCAAACAAAAAAGTTGGCCGCCATCTTGAATTTTTTTTACATTTTAACATTGCGTTGCTGTTTTCTTGTCAAAATACTACCAAAAACCGAGTTTCATCGAAATCGGCCCGCAAACAAAAAAGTTGGCCGCAATCTTGAATTTTGATTTTTTTAACATTGCGTTGCTGTTTTCTTGCCAAAATACTAACAAAAACCGAGTTTCATCGATATCGGTCCGCAAATAAAAAAATTAGCTGCCATCTTGAATTTTTTACATTTTTAACATTGCGTTGCTGTTTTCTTGCCAAAATACTACCAAAAACCGAGTTTCATCGAAATCGGCCCGCAAACAAAAAAGTTGGCCGCCATCTTGTATTTTTTTATTTTTAACATTGCGTTGCTGTTTTCTTGCCAAAACACTACGAAAAGCCGAGTTTCATCGAAATCGGCCCGCAAACAAAAAAGTTGGCCGCCATCTTGAATTTTTTACATTTTTAACATTGCGTTGCTGTTTTCTTACCAAAATACTACGAAAAACCGAGTTTCATCGAAATCGGTCCGCAAACAAAAAAGTTGGCCGCCATCTTGAATTTTTATTTTTTTTAAACATTGCGTTGCTGTTTTCTTGTCAAAATATTACCAAAAACCGAGTTTCATCGAAATCGGTCCGCAAACAAAAAAGTTGGCCGCCACCTTGAATTTTATTCATTTTTAGGGTTCCGTACCCAAAGAGTAAATACGGGACCCTATTCTGTCCGTCTGTCTGTCTGTCTGTCTGTCACCAGGCTGTATATCTTGAACCATGATAGCTAGAAAGTTGAAATTTTCACAGATGATGTATTTCTGTTGCCGCTATAACAACAAATACTAAAAACATAATAAAATTAACATTTAAGGGGGGCTCCCATACAACAAACGTAATTTTTTGCTGTTTTTTTGCTCGATATTTATAACAACAACAGGTAGACAGTTGAAATTTTTTTACAGATGATGTATTTTTGTTGCCGCTATAACAACAAATACTAAAAACAGAATAAAATTAATATTTAAGGGGGGCTCTCATACAACAAACGTATTGTTTTTGCCGTTTTTTGGTACCAAACCCTTCGTGCGCGAGTCCGACTCGCACTTGGCCGGTTTTTAACATTGCGTGGCTGTTTTCTTGCCAAAATACTACCAAAAACCGAGTTTCATCGAAATCGGCCCGCAAACAAAAAAGTTGGCCGCCATCTTGAATTTTTTTTACATTTTAACATTGCGTTGCTGTTTTCTTGTCAAAATACTACCGAAAACCGAGTTTCATCGAAATCGGTCCGCAAACAAAAAAGTTGGCCGCCATCTTGAATATTTTTTACATTTTAACATTGCGTTGCTGTTTTCTTGTCAAAATACTACCAAAAACCGAGTTTCATCGAAATTGGTCCGCAAACAAAAAAGTTGGCCGCCATCTTGAATTTTTTTTTCTTTTTAACATTGCGTTGCTGTTTTCTTGCCACAATACGACCAAAACCCGAGTTTCATCGAAATCGGTCCGCAAACATAAAAGTTGGCCGCCATCTTGAATTTTTATTTTTTTAACATTGCGTTGCTGTTTTCTTGTCAAAATACTACCAAAAACCGAGTTTCATCGAAATCGGCCCGCAAACAAAGAAGTTGGCCGCCATCTTGAATTTTTTTTACATTTTAACATTGCGTTGCTGTTTTCTTGTCAAAATACTACCAAAAACCGAGTTTCATCGAAATTGGTCCGCAAACAAAAAAGTTGGCCGCCATCTTGAATTTTTATTTTTTTTAACATTGCGTTGCTGTTTTCTTGCCAAAATACTACCAAAAACCAAGTTTCATCGAAATCGGTCCGCAAACAAAAAAGTTGGCCGCCATCTTGAATTTTTTACATTTTTAACATTGCGTTGCTGTTTTCTTGTCAAAATACTACCAAAAACCGAGTTTCATCGAAATCGGCCCGCAAACAAAAAAGTTGGCCGCCATCTTGAATTTTTTAATATTTTCACATTGCGTTACCTTGCGTTGTTATTTTTGTGTCAAAATGGTACCAAAAACCGAGTTTCATCGATATCGGCCCATAAACAAAAAAGTTTTCAGCCGCCATCTTGGAACTTATTTTTTCATTATTATTTCCTAATTGAGTACTAATTTAAGATTTATTTTATACTTATTTAGCCCTAAATTAGTAATGATTTACAATTAAAATTATGATTATCATACATCCTTTCCATATTCTTTCCATAATTCCTATAATTCCTCGCACTTATGATGCAAGAAGAAGAAAAAAAGAGAAAATACTAAGAAAAACTTTTTCTTTTCCTTATTTTAAGAGCATTAAAAGAAGGAAAAGAGACAAATTTGAAAAAAATATTCTTACCTTCTAGAAAAAAATGACAATAAATAATTCAAAGAATAAAACAAGAATTTTGAAGTGTCTATCTTATTTTTCCTATATATTTTTAAAATTCGAAAAGGCAAATTACATCGTGCCAACCCTTACACTTTTAGTCGTTGCGTCAACTGTCTAGACGAACGGCGGCTTTTGCGCCAACACAAAGGGCGATGTCCGACTGTAAGAAGAATACTCTCTAGGCTGTGGTATTACCGTTGATTAGAGTAGTAGTATTAATTATTATTAGAGTAGTATTACACAATCAAATTTTTTTTGATGACATTTAATAAAACTTAAATTAAAAAAAGTACGTAGAAAAATATTTGTTTACTTATTACCAAATCAATAGCCTTGAACCGAGGATATGACTATTGACACAGTCAAAAAATATAAATTTCACTTTTTTGCTTGATAGTACTCACCTTATGATTGCAATCAAGTTTAAACCTTATTACCGTGGAGCAAAGTTTAATATTGATCGACAGCCTATATTCAGAGTACTATGTAGAAGTTAACATTCGAATTTTAGAAAATAGCAATGAAGAATTCTTTTTTATTTTATATCGTAAGAATCACAATTTCACTAACAATTTTTTGATATATTTATTTGTTTATAACTTGTACCCGTTTCTCTGGAATCGCCATTGCCAGAAACGTCAAGTTAGCAGCCCACTTTGAGATCGTAATATCTCGGCTTATACTGAAGCAATATTATTGAAATTTTGCGTATACGATTCACTATTTCCTAACAATTTTTTGGCATATAAATCACATTGATACGAACTGTATTTCTTAAGGTGTCTTTGCTTGATAGTACTCACCTCATGATTGCAATCAAGTTTAAACCTTATTACTGTGGAGCAAAGTTCAATATTGATCGACAGCCTATATTCAGAGTACTATGTAGAAGTTAACATTCGATTTTTAGAAAATAGCAATGAAGAATTCTTTTTTTATTTAAATCGTAAGAATCACAATTTCACTAACAATTTTTTGATATATTTATTTGTTTATAACTTGTACCCGTTTCTCTGGAATCGCCATTGCCAGAAACGTCAAGTTAGCAGCCCACTTTGAGATCGTAATATCTCGGCTTGTACTGAAGCTATATTATTGAAATTTTGCGTATACGATTCACTATTTCCTAACAATTTTTTGGCATATAAATCACATTGATACGAACTGTATTTCTTAAGGTGTCTGCTAGCTTGACGTCAAGATAGCAGCCTCACCAAGATACTCAAATATCTTTTGAACCATAGTATCACTATTTATATGCTATAGTTCACTATTTATAACTATTTACTAACAATTTTTTGACCTAGTCAAAACCTTCTAATTCCATGGTGAGGCTGCCAACTATACGCTAATGACAAAAGTGACATTTCGGTGTAGACAAGCCATTGTTCTGTGAGTCGAATCTTATCTCGATGTTGGTTATGCTACGCGTGCGGGCTATGCAACCTACTTTAGTATTTACTGCTTGCTTTCGTAAAATTGATAAATAATCATCATCAGCTAGCCTATTCATTTCCCCCACTGCTCGGGCACAGGCAGTGCTCGAGGTTGGACCGGTTTACTACGGTGATCTAGTAGGATCGGAGGCGAACTTCAGGCGGCTGCGAGAATTTGCGCGTAAGTGGCACAGGATTCGGAGTGGACTCGAGAGGAGGTGAAGAAAGAAGAACCGAGGCGAAGAAAGAAGAAACGGAGCCGGAGCGGTACCACTTCGTAGTGGGCACGAGGCGACCTGGGAGGCACCGGAGGCGTTTTCGTGTACGTCCGCCCCAGAAAGGGGAGAGGGACCATAGGGACAAAGGAGACAGATTTAGAAAGATTTGTAGGGAGTCAAGAAAGTGCGCGCGGTGGAGGCCATTCCGCGCGCATCTCCCGCTGCTTCGACCTGCATAACTTAGATGTTCGTCAGGTCATGGGTGGTTGGTGGGTTTGCTCGGGCACAGGCAATGGCCGGTTGAACAAATGGTGTCGGGAAAAAAAGTGAAGATCGGAAAATATTTGCCTAGTGATCACTAGTTAAAAAACGAGTGCAAGTGATTTTGGACCTTATTGACATTTATCTAAATAACGGTTTTTAATGAAACAGCAAAGTTAGTGAACGGAGAATAAGGGCAAAATTACCAAATTTCAAACGTCAATAAGGTCGAAATCGAAAGTCGCATGCACCTGTTTTTTCCCTTCAGATCACTAGAAAATGTTTTGTGTGATGTTGTTGATGAATGTGTGAATTTCGAAAAAACAAATGAATGTCGGGCAAACCAGTGAAGGGTTTTCCCAACATTCATTTGTTTTTCGAAATTCACACAAATTGTATTGTTGTTTTGTTAAAATTGGAATACTTAAATAGTATACTTGAACTTAATTTAATGTAAATAAACTTGATTTTTATTATTTACTAGCGGCCGCCCGCGACTTCGTCTGCGTGGAAAGTTTTTTTGCTATCCCTCGGGAACAATATTTTTTTTAGGGATGAAAGGTAGCCTATGTCCTTCTCTGTACCCCTGACAAAGTGTATGTAAAATTTCATGATGATCGGTTCAGTAGTTAAGACGTGAAGGCGTAACAAACAAACAAACAAACAAACGGACTTTCGCATTTATAATATTAGTAAGGATAGTTAATGCCTAATCATAAAATGTAGTATGGCTATATAACATTTTGCTGACATAAAATAACCAGGCGCTTTCTATAAAAACATTAGTCAAGTTAAAATAAATAAAACCACTGGATTTTTTATGATATTTTTCAACACGTACGCAATAAACATGGTTCGTACATCAGTTTTCATCAAAAAACAGTAGCGTTTATCTTTCCTGAGTGCATGTTCTGAGTGGCTCTGCCAGAGAGTATGCTTTGCAGCGGAGCCACAATCAATGTATTTTTTATTATTATCTATTGCACGTACAGCGATAAACGGCATACGTACGTACGTAATGTTCGTATAACATACATTATTTTAAAATATGAATGATCGATTTCTAAGGTGGTGGTTCTGCGGCAGAGTACTAATAATAATAATAAATAGTAAAATAAAATTTATTTCTCCTCACAAAACAACAATTTGGTACAATTTAAAGACATTTGAGCAAATTTGTATGTGAGGAGCTGGTGTCTGAAATGGGAATAACCTGTATTACAGATCACCAGGTCCCCACCCCACGAATACAATCATAATAACATAATATCTTTTATCTATCTAACATAGATATTGTGAGCTGGAAAACTAGAAGGTGTTTGGTTGTGTGTGTATGTGTGTGTGTGTATGTCAATGTGAGGTGTGTGTGTGAGACTTTTTTTTAATCAATCAAAAGAATCGTTTGTAAATAGTTACATTTTAATACAAAAAATAAATAAATAAATAAAAATTTAATTCAGGCAGGAAGCCCTTTAACATTCAGAGTAAGTCTTCTGTTACTGTGTAGGTCAATTTTTGCAGCCAATCTTTTATTAAGGACTTACATTGACTTTTAGGCAACGAGTAGATTGACAGAATTCTGTTGACTTTGTCGTATAGACTGGCACCCTGATAGCAGAAAAAACGATGTGAGAATTTGGTATTAAACTTATTCCTGACACAAACTAAGTCCTTTCGTCTTTTATTATTAATCTTGTGTGGTTCGTACTCCATGACAGAATGTTGTTTTAGCAGAATTTGCAAAACAAATAGTTGCCGTACTGTCAAGACCCCACTTCTGTCATACAAGTCAGAGGTCGGGTGTCGGAATGGCAAAAACATACTAATTTTTAGAATTGCTCTTTGAGCCCTTTCGAGTTTTAAGAGAGTTGATTTTCCTGCACCACCCCATGCTATTATGCAATAAGAAAGGACAGACTGACAGAGGGCATAATAGACAGACCTTATCAAATTCACATCTGCAACATGCCTAAGGTTCTTAAATATAACCATTAATTTACGAACCCTAGATGTGACCATATCGACATGCAACTGGAAATTAAGTCTGTCATCTATCATAACTCCCAGGTACTTGACACTCGAGGATTTCTTTAATTTTGGACAAGAACATGCTGTATCATTGACATTTTTGCAGCTGTGAGATACGATGCAATAGTTAGGGTTGTCAGGACATTTGTCTCTCAAAGAAAAGGTTACAAAGTTAGTCTTTTCGACGTTAAGATTTAGGATATTAGCTCTCAACCATTGCGTCACTTGATTGAAACCCCTTTGTGCATGTGAAAAAACTTCCTCCCATGAGTTCCCACCAAAGAGTAGAGCTGTGTCATCGGCAAAGGTAACAATTTTAGCATTGGGGATAGTTTGTTGACACAGGTCATTAATATAAACTAGAAAGAGCGTTGGTCCTAATATGCTGCCTTGTGGTACTCCGAAAGAAATAGGAAGCTCTTCACTGATGTGGCTGTCAATTTGGACACACTGTGTGCGATCAGAGAGATAATCTCTGAAAAGTTTCAACTGGAGGTCCCGAACACCAATACATTCGAGTTTATCAATTAAGTTATCTGCAGAGACTGTGTCGAAAGCTTTTGCTATATCAAGAAATATTGCTATAGTTTTCTTTTTATTATCTAAGTGATTGACAATAAAGTCAGTAACTTCATGCACGGCATCAGCTGTTGATTTTCTAGATCTAAAACCAAATTGAGCCCGAGCTAACAGCTTTCTATCTTCAAGATATTTAACCAACCTACTTTTGATAATTCGCTCTAGGATTTTGGATAAAGTTGGAAGAATGGAAATAGGTCTATAGTTATTGACACAGTCTCTGGAGCCACTTTTGTGTATCGGAATTATTCTTGATCTCTTTAAAGCTGTACTACACTACACGCACATTGTGCGCTTTTATAATTCCCAACGGCCCAGCAGCCGTCCAACGGCACATCAGGGAAGTGAAATGTATGGAATAATATGGAGACGCTTTTATATTTCCTCAACGGCACCGGCAAACCGTGCCGGGCCGGGCCGTGCCGGCCACATCCTACGCTGCCGTCGAACTTTTACGATGTAGTGCGTACTGCGTAGCTACAAGGATTCATATGTGTGAGTGTGAGTCCAGAGCAAAGAATATACAGCGAGCATAAAGGGCACAATCAGAATACTGGTGTAATATCGTTAATAGGCCAGTTAGTAGGTATGAACGTCTATACAAAAAAATTTGGAAGTTACAAGGCGTGATAAAGTTTCGCCGCATGATGGAAACTGGTCTGTAGGCTGTTTTTAACTAATATTGAGCTGGGCCAAACTATCCTTACATATGAATCCAAACGGCGACGGGTTGATGTAGCGTTACGCCCGGCTTCATTCTAAAAATTATAACTGTCCTGGTTTAGCTTATAGGTCAAGTGTGGTATCGATTTCGGATAAACCAATAACGTAGAATTCATTACTACACTACTACACTACTACTTAAGTTTAAGGCGAAATTCTTTCGCATTTTCCTTGTACTTATTATGTAGGTCGGTAGGTAATTTATTTAAGTAGTAAGGTATTAATAATTTAGTAGTGTAGTAATGAATTCTACGTTATTGGTTTATCCGAAATCGACACCACACTTGACTTATTAGCTAAACCGGGACAGTTATAGTTTTTAGAATGAAGCTGGGCGGAACGCTACTTCAACCCGCCGCCGTTTGGATTCATATGTAAGGATAGTTTGGCCCAGCTCAATATTAGTTTAAAACAGCCTACAGATCAGTTTACAACATGCGGCCAAACTTTATCACGCCTTGTGATAATGTTTTTTTTTGTATAGACGTTCATACCTACTAAGTCGTCGTAGACACAAAAATCGCGTTAGGTCGCAAAAACAGTCCTAACAACAATCCCAAAAGGTTTTGGGATGTTGTTAGGATAGATACCAATAGTGTAAATCTAAATTTGCAACCCTGAAAGACCTGCGCTAACTTCGTAGTGCTCAAGAAACCTCGACGTTTTTTCGATTTTGACGGATTTTAGCGCTACAACCTAGAGAAACCTTTGGGTCTACTAAATACATTTATAGGTGTTTGCGACAAAAAGTAATATGATGATACACTGGAAAGTTAAAGGGTTAGAAAGGAAAATTAAAGTTGGTGAACGATTTCTTAGAGTCAACTTTGAACATACACAGAAAGAAAAACAAGTACAAACAACAACAAAAAGTGTGAAATTTGATTTTTGTATGAAGTAAAGATTATTCTAATATAAATTTTACGTAATAATAATTATGTATCTAGGAGAAATTCACAGTTAATTCTGAGCGTTTTTAGTAGTTTTATGGTTTTTGATTGGGATTTTTTTTCACATATTCCATACATAATTTCAAAATTCCGAGGCCGCTATGATCTATTCGACTATATAAGAAATAATATTCATTTTTTTTTATTTCATTTGTTTAGCACAGTAGTTCAATCCATGACCCCAAAAAAGTGCCTTCGCGTATTTTATGAAAATCTTTCTCTGCGATTTCGGGTTTAATTATAAAGTTAAGCAAATTTTCAAAAAAACGAGGCCGCTATGATCTATTCCAATAGCTGTTCTACACTATTCAATAAGTCAAAACTGTTAATGTATTGTTGTTTCTGAGATCGAGAACCCCAAAATTGGCCATTTTACGCAAAAATCACAGTCGAAACGTAATATGCCTCTTAACAAATTATATATCTAAACCTTCCTCACAAATCACTCTATCTATTAATGAAAACCGCATGAAAATTTGTGCAGTAGCTTTTGAGTTTATCGTGAACAGACAGACAGACGAGGCGGAGAACTTTGTTTTATAATGTGAAGTGTTACACGTTAACATTAATTGTATTAAATTTTTTTGCATGATACACTGTATATCGCTGATTTACATCATTCTTATTCTTTAAAAGAGTCCCACCACTCATCAGGCTTAATTTTTTTGAAAAATCCAAATTACTATTTTTTTTTTATCTGATAACAAGAGAATTATTATTGGTCCTAAAGAGTTTTTCTTAATCTTAAATTAAAGCTAAATAGTTGCTATGAAACTTTATTTCTTATGCTTTTTCTCGTAGAATGAGTATTTTAGACGTTGTTTTGTTCGAAAGACTAGCTTGAATAACTCTTTGTCAAAAATGGACCGTATTTAAAGTGTGTATCTCGAGATATATATGACACTCAGAGCTGAAACTAGATTCAAATAATTTGAATCAATTATTGTTGGTAATTTTATCTTCTTTAAAAGTGTCATAGACAACTTTGCCGTAGAATTCATTTTTTAGAAGTTGTAAGCCAAAAACTGAAAAAAGTCAAGGTTTTTCGAGCACTACGAAATTAGCACAGGTCTTTCAGGGTTGCAAATTTGGATTTACACTACTGCACGGCTAGCACAACTTATAATAAAGTGACATAGACCGTGACTCGACAAAGGTTTCTCGCGACTCGACAAACGTTTGTCACTTTTCGTAGCACAACTTTACAAAGTGAGAAAAATCACCGTTGCTATGCGACGGTGATGCTACGCGACATGGCTATCTCGACGGCAAGAAGCTTATACCCCCAATGGAGATTGTACGGCTAGTATCATAGTGAAGATAGAAAAAATGTCCTTGAGTGACGTTACGGCTTGGCTTATTACTATCTCTTTTTTTAGTGTTACAATACGTTTTCGTTTCTCACTAACGAACGAACGACGAACATCGAACACGTATTGTCACACTAAAGAAAGAGATAGCAATAAGCCGTAACGTCATTAAAGGGCATTTTTTTCTAAAAAGTAGCGTCATCTCTGTATTAAACCATCAACTTTCACCACCAAGTCTTCAAGTTTGCCAAAAGATGTCTCTGCAATCGTACTTATAGAATATTCAAAATAAATTAAAATGTAAATAAAGAAGACAGAACAATGAAGGTAGTTATTTTAAATACTATTTTGTTTTAAATTACTTTATACCCAGTATAAAGTAATTTAAAACAAAATAGCTTAAAAAAATGAAAATGTTTTGAGAATGGTTATGGTACGAACGAATACAATATAATGATAAAATTCGATACTTGAAATAAAGACCCCGTAGCGTAGCGAATTACACTACCTACTAACGATCGGTGAAAACCATGTTCAAATAAGCCAAAGGTCACATAGTCAAAAAAACTACGAAAATATATATTATATAAGAAACAAAAAAACACATTTTTAGTGATTATAATTTTACGTTAGTTTCGCACTGAGTTAGTAGTTCAAATCGGTGTTTCAAAAAATTGCCACGAGTGAGCGCTCTTTTCCCTATGTATTATTTTACTCTTGAAGTGGAGGTATCTATTTTTTGGTAATATCAGAAAATGAACGTGTTTACGGAAATTAAATGAACAATAATTTGTATCTTTCTATCGCTTATTCCAGCTTTCATTGTTCTATTTTTTTGGGTCATAAATGTCGATTTTTCTCTTATATGTCGGCGCTGTATCTTCCTATTGTATATTTCCTCATTAGTTATGAAGAAATAGGCCATTTTGCCGGTAATAATCACACATTAATTAATTTTACTGCTACGTCGCGTCAGTCGCATGCCTGAATACCTCGACGACAAACTGTCGTCTTTTCATGTCAAAAAGTGACAAGTGATGTCGCTTTCCGTAAAGTTGTGCTAACTATAGCGACAAAAAGACAAACTGTCGTCTTTTTATGTCAAAAAGTGACACGGATATCGCTTTTCGTATAGTTGTGCTAACCATAGCGACAAAAATCGAGATAAAGTCACTCACTCACTTTATGTCACACGAGTAGTTGTGTTAGCTGCACGCGACATAGGCACACATAGGCTTATGTCGCGCCCGCGACTCTTTCTCACTCGAGTCGCGCTAAGTTGTGCTAGCCGTGCTGGTATCTATCTATCCTAACAACATCCCAAAAATGCAGAAACTTGCAATTTTTTTGCGACCTAGAATGTTTAAGATGACTGGGGTATAATGTGTTGTTGTTGGTATGCTATGTACTTGTGGAAACAAACAACATCAAAATTCAACAAATAGGTAATATTCCGACAAACAGTTATTTCAATACTGATCGGAAAGGTACTTATAGCGGTGGGAACACCGTTAATGGGGGACTTCCAAAGTTAAATATTGTTACCTATCTCAACAAATAATTACCTAGATATTACTTAAGTTAGTAGTTACCTACTTAATTAAATAATGTGTTGTGTAGAATATTGGTAAGTAGGTACGTAATGAAAACCAGCTACATATATTATATTCTTGGATTTTTAAAAGATTTATTTATCATTTAATTAAGTACCTACTACCTACCTACATTGTAATATAATCTTTACAGAATTTACAATCAATTTGTACATAACACACATTACTGTAGAAAAACTACCAATTGTCAATATACAACGTGTAACAGAAAGGGGTATCAACCCGAAAGGAGGTCAATGTACTCGTGAAACTTCCAACAATAAAAAAAATCAAATAAAAAAAATTTTTAGAATGTTCCTATACAAAATGTTGGCGGCAAATTCAAATTTTCTATGGAGAGTCCAAAATTTTATTTTCGTATTGAATTATTTTCTGTTGGAAGGTCTTCAGATTCACGAGTACATTGACCTCCTTTCGAGTTGATACCACCTTTCTGTTATACGTTGTATAATTGGTAAACTATTATTTTATGAAATATATATAAAGATAACAAATATATAGAGAGAGAAGGTCAACTTTTATTTTTTATATTATTCTAAAGTAAAAAGTAGGTACCACGACACAACTGTACAATGTACAAATGGTAACTTCTTAGCTATGAGTGTTCTGTGTTGAACATCCAACGGCCGGCAACGGCAGCAATGGGGAATGTCCGAAAAAAATCAAATTAGCTGAATATTTTTCTACAGGTAGGAATTTTCGGTTGCGTGAAAAAAAGTTAAAAAATGAAAATCTCTTCGACTTCACAAAAGTACGAAAGTAACAGCAGAATGGAATTTATACCTTTGCCATTACCTACCACAACCACAACACATGGAAATAGTACTATTTGTGACAGGTGGTGGCAAAGGTATAATTTTTAAATTTTTCACGCAACCGAAAATTCTGAAACTTTTTTCTATTACTAAGGAAGCTTATTCCTACCTATATACTATATCTTTCGGCGTCGCCGCTGCCGTGCCGAGCCGTGCCGTGCCGGGCCGTGCCGTGCCGGGCCGTCGGGAATTATAAAAGCGCATATTGACATTGACACTAACTATTTATTTATTTATTTTTATTTACCTCGTCTGTCGAAGTGTCGATCGATCTCAGTGTTGGGAAACGTACAATAATTATTGGATTCTTACAATAATTCGCGATACGAAACTAGATTGTTCAATAAAACATAGCTTTCTCATTATTGTACGCTTTTGTACAATATTTTCAGATTTGACACAATATAGGTACAATATTATGGCACGTGACACTAAAATTAATAAAGAAACGCATCACCTAGGTACTATTATTCTGTAGCGTCACACTTGTCTTGTCTTTTGTCTCTATTAATGCCGTAAAGTTGGTAATTCGCTTTTATTTCTTGCTTGCAGACAGTAAACTATCAAGACATTGGTAGTAAACATCTTGCCTTCCCTTGTAGAATCATATAAAATATATTTTTTTATTTAAAAATCAAAATTAATTGTATTTAATAAAAAATAAAAAAATAATTAAATCATTACCTTTATCAAAAAATTAATTTGAACTTGTATTAGAAGATTTGCGATTCTATTGAATGATCCGCTTCAACTTCACTTCACTCGAGAATTTATGAGAAAAAGAAAAGAGCAAGCGCAAAATAAGTGGGGCAACTTTAGTTCAGTTGCAAATTGTAAAATCAATCGCATATTAGCGGCCTAAACATTAAAAACTATTGCCTAAAACGTACAATAATTCGACCTAAAATACAATAATTTTTAGCTTGGCAGTACCATAATTTCGCATCCAACATTTCCCAACACTGATCGATCTTCGCTTTGAGTCGAATCGCATGTTAAGTGCGCTGTACACATTGGCCCAACGCGTTGGCCGAGCGCGTTGGGCCAACGTGTAAAGACCTACTTGGCGGTATGTTGGGAGTTGGCGCCAACGTGTAAACAGCGACATGCCCTGGGGCTCAAGTCTGCTAATTTACAAATGCATCAATGGAATCTTAATTGGGTCTCAAACGCCAATTTTGACACATTTGGTATTCCGCTCCTTAAATAAGTTCAATCGTTTTTTAATGACAGGCCATCGAACCATCATTCAATCGTCATGGTACTTTTTGGCATTCTGCTAATAACTGCGTTGCAATCGCGTCTCGATTGAACAATTAATTGGTATTCTGCTCTTATTTGACGTTTGTTTGACGTTTAAATCAATGGTTTTTCAATAACAATTTTGCCATTGAACTACAATCGAGCAACGACACCTCTTTCTTAGAATTTGTTTGTAAACATTGAAGAATGAGACCATCAGTACCAAGTTTACGCTGGCATATTTTGGCTAGTGATCATAGATATTGTGGAAAAACAATGTGTACCTACTTACCTACCCCACAGTGGAATTTTAAGGATTGATTTTCCTATTGTACCTACCTATAGGAACTTATTAGGTGCTAGGTGCCTTTGTATGCAAATTCACTTTTATTGAATAGGTAGGTAGGTAGTACCTACTGATAAATAAATAAATAGGACAAACCATGGACAAAGATTAATAACCACTGATCCATAATAAAATAAGTAGGTAAACACTTGGTGTCTATAAGTGAACATTTTTATCTACTTACTTACTCAGAATTCTAATTTGAATTTCCAATCGCTGTTAATATTATAATTATTACCTATCATATTAAAGTGTTTCTTAAATATTTATTGTAATATTTAAGTACTTAACCAATACAATGCCTAACATCTTTCTTCATGATAACATTCATGGCCCAAGTACTTTATCTACTAATAGTCAAAGTAAAAAAAAATTGCTTTATTCAAATAAACTTATTAAGTACTTTTGAATCACCTAAATTTTCCTACCACCTGTTTCAGACTTTTTTTTATACTTGTAAACTTGCAAATTAGTAGATCATCAATCTACTCTACACTACAATACCTACTAAAATACTTTGCTTCTTAAACCTAATGTTGGACCTTTATACTACCTACTGTAGATGCATGGTTCAAAATTATTTTTCTTGGGTACGGACCTAGATTTGATGTAGGTAATAGTAGACAAAATGAAAACAGGTTAACATAGAGTCAATATTTTATTTTATAGTATCAAAACCAATACAGTATATGATTAAAGCACAAGCTTTAAAGTACAGACTGCAGTCACTTTTCCAGCGTGCTCCTTTATTTACAATATAGCTAATGCTTCATAGTTTTGCTTAGTCGCTTGGAGCAAATATACATCTATAGTTTTGTTTGGTAATAACTTTTCCAAAAGGTACTTGCTTATTATATTCTGCAATGTCATTACACATATTGTATCTGAAATAAAAAATTAGTAATTAATAAAAATTTTAATGAGATTAGGTTAAGCATGCCCGCAGACTACTGAGTACAGACCAAACTGTTGGCCGATAGTTGGAATCAGTATGAAGAAGTATGCAAGTGCACACACTACAATGATTTGGTATCGACCGATTCTTCATACAAAACCAACTCTTGGCCGACAGTTTGGTCGGTAACCCGCGGGCATGCTAAGAGTCTATGCAATTAATAGACTTCTTGAGAACAATTACGGTATTTTGATGTAATAAGTATTTTGATGAGCATAGTGGATCAGTTAGGTGGAATTTCTAAAATAAGCCGATGAGCACCGGCTTGTATGGACCCTTTGACCATTAGCTATTTTTAATGTCACCACTGCTGGGGCACAGGCCTTCCTTATCGTTCCTCAAAAATTAACGCGGCTGCGCACGCGACGGTTATTCGCGGCTCCGTCAGTCCGCACGCAGACGGCAAAATATGCACCCACTGCCCAAGCTTTGGGGCTACTCAATGCTCTGATCGCTCAGCAACCAGATGTTGATGTATTCTATGTGTCTGTCCATGTATTTGTTCATTGTGTTATTCGTCTGTTGTGTGTATAAAATGTAATTGGCCTTCTGCATGCTTTGGTGTGAAACTGTAAGTGCAGTGGGCAATTGAAATTTAAATAAATAAATAAATAATGGGTGGAAAGGAGGATGGACTATAACCCTCCACACGGGCCCAATGCGGATTGGTGGGTCCATATACTATAGTATAAGCATAGTATAGGTAAGTGCCTCAATGTTTAAAGTCCACTATGTGTATAGAAGGTAATAACTTAAATAATAATAGTCTAAGGGTAGTATTTGGTCGGAGAGTCAGGTTCAGGGATTTACTAGGTAATTTACTTACTCGTAAAGGTAGGTAAAACGTCTTTGTATGATTTGTTGTATTGTATTGGTTTGTAGATATGAATTCTTACAACATTTCATTACCGAATGTACAATACTTAACCTGACGGTTAAAGAATGATTTTATGTGATATCATATATTTCTGTAGTTTCTGGGTTTATTTATTTAGTTATTATATAAAATTCTTTAATTAAAACTCGCTGAACGACAGACCACACACAACAGGGGCACACACACCACACTTACATTATAGAACAACGCGCAAGTAGCGCCATCTCTGTATCTTAGCCATCATCTTTCACAACAAAATCTTTAAGTTTGCTAAAATGTCTCTGCAGTCAGACCCAGACCAGACTAGGGTTGCCACCTTTTTTTGGACTAATAAAGTATATTGGTTGCTAAAGGTAGAAAAAAGTACCTTATATGGAAATAAAGTATTATTTATTTTTAACTTTAAAAACATACTTACCTTTTATTACTTTTGGCAATATTTAAACAAACCATGTGAGTATTTTCGCGTACTTTATTTTCCTCATAAAGTATAAAGTACAATTACCCAGAAATAAAGTATATACCTTATTATTAAGTACGGGTGGCAAGCAACCATAGCGGACTATCAAAATAATCTAATATTTAAGAAGACAGTACAGACATTAAAAATCGTGTTCTAATTTGGCTATAATATCTATTTATGCAACTGTACTATAACGAGGGGTATTAAAACACGAATGTGATAATAGTACCACATGAGTGTTTTAATACCTAATTATGTACAGTTGCATACAAGACTTTATCTACACCCATTTTTTTATTTTTTCTTATTTTTATTAGGGAAACAAACAATATTTTAATAGATATGGATTAAAAACACCCATGATATTTATCTAAACCCATGATATGTATCCCCTATAAAGATTTTGACTTTGACTTTCCTCTCCCTCCTCGTCATTATGTCTTCCGCAAGAGTGTTATAATGTTCTACTGAATTTCATAATGCAACGTTCGCGCGTGGGCGCGCGGCGCTGCAGGACCAGCTCTCGCTCGGGATTCTGTAATGATGGCAGTAAGCTAACTGTTTCAGAACCCCTTACAGAGGATTTAAAGCATTGGGTGTAGATAATAGTAATTTATGCAATTACTGTAGTATAATGAGGGCTATTAAAACATATGGGCTTATCACCCGAATGTTTAAATACCTAAATATGTAGAGTTGCATACAAGACTTTATCTTTTTCTTTAACCCTTAGGCGCCGGCTACACGCGTGGTATTTACCGTGATCCATCGCCATAGAGTAAATTTTAACCATGGAAAGTAAAATATTGAATATTCCGTAAAAAATACTTTCCATGGTTAAAATTTACTCTATGACGATGGATCACAGTAAATACCACGCGTGTAGCCGGCGGCGCCTTATCAAGTATCCTCTATAAAGGGTTTTGAAACGGTTGCTTAATATCCGAGCAAGGGTTGGTTGCGCCCGTCACGCGCGCGTCCATTATGAAATTATCTGAATCATAACGAGTGTTTTAATGTTATACTGAATTTCATAAAGTATCGTTCGGGAGTGGGTGCGGGGAGCACCCACTGTCACCCTCGCTCGGATATTGTGGTTTTATGACACTGGTTGTTTTAATATTGGCTATAATCTAACTGTTTCAAAACCTTTTTTTAAGGATTTATAGCATGGGTGTAGATAAAGTATTTAAAAACAACATTATTTTACAATGATGCAAACGAATTTTTTTTTGAAAAAGGCCTTGGTGCGAATTATAATAATATAATTGTAAAATTCGATGACCTTATTCGATTCGATTCGATTACCACACCACCACTCTATATATGACACTCACTACTATCGTTGGATGAATACCGAGTTCAATCAAACCTAGCCAAATTAACATATTTGTTTTGTTTTGATTTATTCTTTTTCATTAATACTTTGTTACAAATAAAGAATATCACAAAAAAGTCAAAAAATATAATAAAGAAACAAAACAATACATTTTCAACTATTATAATTTCATGTTAGTAGTTCCGCATCGATTTCCAGAGGCACTAGTGGACTTTCCCTTATATGACTCTACTCTTTGGAACACAAACAAATATATGTCGTCATGACAACCACTTAACATAAATAACGTTCCGTTCTACAAAGTTCTTATTAGATAATTCTAATAATTTAAATATTTGAGTGCAATATTAACTGATTCGTAATACAGTACGTCACATTTTGTTGTATCTAATGATTTTAAGAAACTTTAAATACATTTGACCATTAATTATCCAAATAAGTCGTAAAAACAAAAATTTCGATTGAATACCGGTTTTTTTACTTGAAATGGAATTTATATCAGAGTGCTATTATTTTACACTGTGACATCTATCCTCATGGTAGATTTTAGTGGGCAACACCATGATTACGACGACATTACGATTCAACGACGACCATTAATCCAGTCATATTTTTTTTAGCAGAATAGCCAATTAGTAACAAACGTAATGAGGTCGCGTCTTGATCGCAGAACGGTGTCATTTTATTTCAATTAGCAGACTTGGCCCCCTGGTCGCGCGCGTTGGCCCAACGCGCGCGGCCAGGCGTTGGCCCAATGTGTACTTCGGGCTTTATTTTCATATTTTCTTGCCGAATCATATTCTCTTTGGCCGAATCAAAATAAATAGAAGAATTTTATTCTGTCACTTACATACTGATACATAAATAAAATTGTATTGCATATTGAAAAGGACAAACCCAAGACAAACCTAAACATGTTACGCAGTTCACTTAGAATATTTCAAAGAAATCATTGCCGTAGCCGCATATTTGCCAACAATATACTTCAGTAAGGATGTTTGCTATAATTACTTATTTTGTATTTGATATAAACTTAAGTAGATACTTTATTCTTGCTACAGATTTATGACAATCTGACTATTTCTTCAGGTACATTGACAAACGAACATTTACTGGATTACAAAGAACCCAAGTCCCTAACCTTCAGCATGGTTTCCCACTTCATCCGTGCTCTTGCCGCACGATGTTTATTCAAACGCAAGATACCCCTAACCCTAACAGTATAAAGTTTATGCCAGGGACTAAAGTACTGGAGCCAGGTCAAACTATGGATTTTCCTAACATTGGAGCAGCACAATGTAGCCCTTTAGGTATGGTTTGTATTTCTATTATTATAATAAGTACTAGCTTCTGCTTTCAACTTCATATATTGTACCTATGCAGATTTTCGTTTCTTGTGGGGATAATAGCCAGATGTTTTTCTCAAAAGTCCAATCTGTCATTTATCAAAATTTCATTGTGATTCAGTGGTTTTAGTATGACAACTTGCAATAAATATAATGATTAAGTATCTTTTTTAGGGTTCCGTACCCAAAGGGTAGAAACAGGACCCTATTACTAAGACTCCGCTGTCTGTCTGTCTGTCACCAGGCTGTATCTCATGAACCGTTATCACAGTTTGTGTATTCACATCAAAATTTCAACTGACAGTTGAAATTTTCACAGATGATGTATTTCTGTTGCCGCTGTTATAAAAAATACTAAAAACAGAATAAAATAAATATTAAAGGGGGCTCCCATACAACAAACATGTTTTTTTTTTGCCGTTTTTGGTACGGAACCCTTCATGCGCGAATCCGATTCGCACTTGGCTGGTTTTTTCCATAGCTCAATAATATTAATACACACATCAACTTTGTCTAGGGATACCAAGTGTTATTTTCATACAAACAAGGTAACTTTGAAGCCTGCCAGGGATGTGCTGTGCTGTGATATGATGACGGCTATCCAGGAAATGAATGGAGGAGATTCAGATCGCTATACACACCCAACTGATCTGACCAGCATTCTAAAAACATAATGGGCATGTTTAAAAAAACCGCGAAAATAGCATGAAAATGTATGGAAATCCTCAAACTGAGAAATCTAACCCATTAATCTTTTAGAATGCTGATCAGATCAGTTGGGTGTGTAAAGCAATCTGAATCTACTCCATTCAGTCCTTGGATGGCCATCATCAGATTACAGCACAGTACATCCCTGACAGAAAACCAAGGCTTCAAAGTTACCTCGTTTGTATGAAAATAACACCTGTATCCCTAGACAAAGTTGATGTGTATAGTTAATAGTTTAACAATAACGTTACGTTTTCTTCTTTTGTTCTCTTATTTTCTCTGGTGCCAATTATTTTTAGGGGGGTAAACGGCCGGCGCAGATGGGTTAAATCATTAAACCCCAAACGGCCCTTCATGAGGCCGCACAACAATGGGAAATCTATTGTCTCATTTTCCCGTGCTTGATGGGTCTTGCTTGATATATTATTGTTTCTCAATGTATCTATCTATCCTGATTTTAAACTGAAATTGTATTAATTCCACAGCAAAAATGATTTTTAGAATTGATGGAGTAAAAGCTGTATTTTTTGGACCTGAATTTATAACTGTAACAAAACAAGATGATGATGTCGACTGGAGAGTGTTGAAGCCTGAAATATTTGCAACTATCATGGATTTTTTTGCCAGTGGCCTCCCTGTTGTAACTGATGCCAAACCGTCTGGAGACACACGTAAGTTACTAGTTACAATAAAGTAAGTAGTAAAAATTGCCTTGATATTTACCATGACTAGCTTTTAAAATTTACATGTATGGTTCAGTCATATCCTAATAATGTCACAATTGAAGTGTTGTTAACAAGATTTTTCTTTTGTACTGGTTTTGTGAAACATAAAGGCATTGTATTGTAGGTATACTTATTTTGATAGTTCAATTTACTTAATTTAATTTGCACTGATGTGTTCACAATGTAATTGGGTTACATGCTAGACCTATGATTTAAAAATTACATTTTGTAATGTAAACATGTTACCTGTTGGTGTCCCTAATAAATAAATAACTTAGTAAACTAAACCCCTAGAACTGATGGCCGTTGGGGTGGAAAGGTTCTGAAATGGCGACCGCGCACCGGACGACGCTCCGTGGGTAGGCCCCCGACAAGGTGGACCGACGAACTGGTGAAGGTCGCGGGAAGCCACTGGATGCGGGCAGCGCAGAACCGATCGTCGTGGAGATCCTTAGGGGAGGCCTATACCCAGCAGTGGGTGTCGTGCGGCTGATATGATGATGATGAAACTAAACCCCAAATATGCAAAAAAAAATAGAAAAGTACTACCACCATTATCACAAAAAAAAGTGTTTTGGTGTATAAATGGTATGCAACCTTGCCCTGAAGATTAATAATTATATAAGACCCTGTTTACATTATTTCAGTAAAAACATTCTATAGAAGTTCATTACCTGGCATGTTAGTTGATTTTAAAATAACTTCAAACTCACCACGTATGTACAGCAATGAAAGTAGCTGAACACCTTAGTACTTTGTCAAAGCATATACAGATGCCTCACAGTTTGAAACAGTTATCAAAAAACTTGTTATGACAAAGTACCAAAGTTATGAGCAACTTTCGTTGCTGACCGTACTTCTACTGTAATAATGCAAAATGGGTCTAAGCAGTTGTTTAAGTCTAAGCGGTCTAAGTTTGTGATCAAATTGTCAATATTATTCTGTAATTAAAAGGTGCAGTCGCTCTCAGACTTAGCTGTCCCTAATCAATTATATCAAAGCTGGTTTGATAAATTAACAAGAAGAATAGTAAAGTGTGGCAGGTTTCAAAACTGTTCAGTATTATTATTACAGAAATAAATGAAGACGATGATGAAATTGTTCAAATGATCAAAGAGTTGCTTGATACTCGCATCAGACCTACGGTGCAAGAAGATGGTGGTGATGTATTATTTGTGGATTTCAAAGATGGAGTGTTGACATTGAAGATGCAGGGATCATGTTCCTCTTGTCCTAGTTCAATTGTTACTTTGAAAAATGGGGTAAGACACTTTTATATATTTTTTTGGTTTGACCCACATCTGTCATCATGGAATCCCATTTTTCATGCTTTATCCTTTTCTATCGCTCAGCCAGCAGTATGACCACTGAAATGCGATATGATATGGCAATTTATTATGTTTAACTTCAAAAGACAATTGATTTTGACAGTTGAGTGTCGATAAAACGCTATAATGTTTCGGTAGTCATGCTGGGGGGCCAGGAACGTCATTTGCTAGAGCGAGAAAAAAAAGACAGCATGGGTGCTATAGCACAGAATAACTAATAGTACAAGTACAGAAGCCGCACGCCGCAAAGTCATTTAAATAAAAAGCGACTTTTGCTCCAACACAATAAAGTGCAATTCAGGTCGCACAGCGCTAATGGCCTACAGTTATATTCACCTAGTAGTTGCCTCTCTTTCTATCTCGTGCTCTTACCTTTTCTGACGGAGCAACGTTAGGGTTGTTTTCTTTTAAGTGAACTGCGTAGCCTAGATCATAATGTGAAAAACGTGGCTATAGTGGCTGATGCAACGTGCCGGGCTACAGCTGGACCACAGAAAAAAAAGTTGGAAATCTGATTTTTTGACTATGCCATGATGAAAACGATAGTTTGTCGAAATTTGTCGCCATAAACCAGAATTTGTCGGGCTTGCGTTTAGGAGATACGTGTGGCGCAGCTGTAGAGACGTCTCTACAGCTGAGCCACACAGATCTCGAAAACGGAAGGTCGTAGCGAAAATCTGATTACTCGTGTGTGCAGCCGTTAATTTGTCGGAATTTGTCGCACAAAAACCAGAGTTTGTCGGTCTTGCGTTTAGGAGATCTGTGTGGCGCAGCTGTAGAGACGTCTCTACAGCTGCGCCACACAGATCTCGCAAACAGAAGGTCGTAGCGAAAATCTGATTACTCGTATGTGTAGCCAATAGTTTGTCGGATTTTGTCACCAAGAACCAGATTTTGTACGTTTACGACCTTTCGTTCTCGAGATCCAGGTAAAAAGGTCTCCACAGCGCATGAGGAGATATGTGAGGACATATCTCCTAAACGCAAGATCGACAAACTCTGATTCTTGGTGACAAATTCCGACAAACTAACGGCCACACACTCGAGTTATCAGATTTTCGCTCCGACCTTCCTTTCTCAAGATCCAGGTAGAAAAGTCTCCACAGCGTATCCTCACATATCTCCTAAACGCAAGACCGACAAAAACTGGTTCTTGGTGACAAAATCCGTCAAACTACTGGCTACACATAAGAGTAATCAGATTTTCGCTACGACCTTCCGTTTGCGAGATCTGTGTGGCGCAGCTGTAGAGACGTCTCTACAGCTGCGCCACACCTATCTCCTAAACGCAAGACCGGCAAACTCTGGTTTTTGTGCGACAAATTCTGACAAATTAACGGCTGCACACACGAGTAATCAGATTTTCGCTACGACCTTCCGTTTGCGAGATCTGTGTGGCGCAGCTGTAGAGACGTCTCTACAGCTGCGCCACACCTATCTCCTAAACGCAAGACCGGCAAACTCTGGTTTTTGTGCGACAAATTCTGACAAATTAACGGCTGCACACACGAGTAATCAGATTTTCGCTACGACCTTCCGTTTTCGAGATCTGTGTGGCGCAGCTGTAGAGACGTCTCTACAGCTGCGCCACACCTATCTCCTAAACGCAAGACCGGCAAACTCTGGTTTTTGTGCGACAAATTCTGACAAATTAACGGCTGCACACACGAGTAATCAGATTTTCGCTACGACCTTCCGTTTTCGAGATCAGGGGCCGTACCGGCTAACGAATCGAGCTTCGAAAAGTCTGCCGGGTTTCAAATTAAAACAGATAAATCGAGCACCAATTGGGCCAAAATGGCGAACCCTAATTCATGAGGTCATACAAACATCCATATCTTCCAAATAACTTCAACAAATAGTACAATACGAAATTCCTTACTTCAATTTATCTTTTTTTAATTTGAAACTCGGCAAATTTTCCGAAGCTCGATTCGTTAGCCGGTACGGCCCCTGTGTGGCTCAGCTGTAGAGACGTCTCTACAGCTGCGCCACACGTATCTCCTAAATGCAAGCCCGACAAATTCTGGTTTTTGGCGACAAATTCAGACAAACTATCGTCCTTATCATGGCATAGTCAAAAAGTCAGATTTCCAACTTTTTTTTTTGTGGCCCAGCTGTAGTCCGGCACGTGCTGATGCACTGTAGTTTAAAAATGTGATTCTGTGTTTACTGATCTAGGTCAACCCCATTTCACTTTATGTAACTAGAGGTAAACATACTGTACTCTTTATTGCCAAACTACATTTGTTATTAGTTCCTCAAACGAAGATTATCAATCTCACATAATTATTAAATATAAATAATGTAATGAAAATTCTTGTGCTATACTAATTTGGTCATTAATCTCAATCTCTCAGAAGCACTTATGGTGGAGCTTGACAGACTGATCGTACTCGATCACGTTTGTTAAGCAATGCTCAGTCCGGCCAGATGTCGGATGGTTGACTGTTAAGTGGCATTACAACTGAGCGCTTCCGTGCTTCAGAGGGCACGTTAAACTTTCGGTCCCGGCTGTTGTCATCTGATAACAGTCGTTAAGCCAAGTTAGAGACCTTACAGGTGGCTTGATAGACTCTAACACCATGCCCCCTAGCATGACCACCGAAACACGATATGATATAGCGATTTACCACGTTTAACTGTCAAAAGACAATGGACTTTGACAGTTGAGTGTCGTTAAAACGCTATATCACGCGATAAATATCGTGTTTCGTCGATCATGCTAGGGGGGCAGATGTGGCCACTAATACTCAACGATAAGAAAGATGTCAAAATCAAAATGAATACTTTACATAATTTTGTTATTTTTTGTTCATTAGGTTCAAAATATGATGCAGTTTTATATCCCTGAGGTGTTGGCTGTTGAACAAATTGATGATGAAGGTGACAAATTAAGTGAGAAAGTATTTAAAGAGTTTGAACAGCTAAAAGCCACGGAGAAGAAGGAATGAATCTCTTATTTCAATCATGGAACAATACTGTATGTAGTTTGTACATAATATTTTAGATATAGTTAATAATGTTTTACATAATCTATAATATGTGATATTATTATATATTTTAAACAAACTATTAAAAAACTTCGTATGACTCATTACTTATTCATATTCTTCAGTTATAATAGTTGCCCCTGCTTATCTTTAAACAGCATTTTAATGAAACAGCTTTTCATTTTAATGATGTTAATCGTAACACTTTGTATAGTTAAAAACACTCGATGAAATATTAGTTGTATGTATTGTTTCTTTAAATAAAACCAAATGATTACATCCAGGCTCAATTTATTTTCATATAATATAAACACATTGAGTAAATCGATATACATTAAAGGTTGGAATTACATTACAGTTATTGTTAGTATTAACTTAACTTAATTTCAAAATTCAATTACAATATTTTATAAACTAATTTGTGAAATTTTCTAAGCCTTCTTCAGCATTACATATATAGAGCTAAGCTAATACTTAATTAAGTAGCTTAATATAAATGTCAGCCTCACAACAAAAGTTGGAAGATTTATATCTTTAGTTAAAAAAACTAAGTAGGTATTTAGGTACTCTATTTAAACTTATATAAAATGACACTATTATAATCTTACAGCCATAATTTACGTAATACATGCATGCATTTATTAACTGTGGTAAAGCATGCATGCATGCATGCATTTACTACTGTAATATATTCAGTGTCATAGTATTACTTGTATTGTTACGAAAATTATAATGAAACTGTACAATGGCAGTGATTAACATTAATATCTATAATTTCATAAATTCTTATTGCTACTTAAAACAACTTATTTTTTAGTTTTGCAAATCGAAGTCATAAAATAATTAAGTTCTATTCAATATTGGATATTAAAATATTCTATGATAGTTTATTATATGCAGACAATTTACATTGAAATTCGATATTTTGAGTGAAATAATCCGATAGTGAAGTATTGCATCTATTACCACTTCAGGTAATATTTTAATACCTACCTATAGGATTTTACTAGACTTTTTTAGTCCCATTTTTTATTGCACAAATACATTGCAGGAATGTGCAAATAGCATATGAAATACATTACTTATAGAAGTTATAGAAAAGTAGAGAATAGAAAACAAAGACATCAAAAGGTTAAATCATTGTGTTAGGCAGAAGAAGAGAAGAAGCAAGTCATTCGATGAGCAATAAGGATTTAAGATGAGTCTACCTCAAATTTTCCAAAGCTTTACTCGGTACATTTTCAATCTATAAAAAAATATTGTCAATTTTATTAGACTAGCTTGGTAAGTGTTGCCTATCCACAAATTATTTTAATTTTTCTTCAATAATTTAAAAGTGACCCGACCATGCACGTTTTGCGGTATTTTTCTGTCGCTCTATTCCTTTGTATCGCATAAAGGCGTAGTATTAAAAAGCGATGATAGCACCGATTATCTGTGTGAAATTCTTTTTTTTTTGTTAATCTGGTCACACTGGTTACGTACGACACTTCACCTTTTCGCTCGATCATGGCATGGATTGCCGGCTTGTAATTTTGAGAAACTATCTACGACATTATAGAAGATTTCATCAATTTCATGGTTTTATTGAAGAAACTCCATTCTTGTGCCAAAACAAGCGATATAGATTTTTAAAATGCGTTAAAATGAGCTGATTGGCGAGCATGAGTTGTTCGGTCAACGCAACCTCGGCTGAAGAGCGCGCACAAACAAAGCCTCGAATACATTAGGGAACATGTTGCTCAACAATCTACGTGGAATGGGCAACGTTGCAGCGCAGTAAAGATTTCTTTACCGTGGTTGCAGCGTCACGTAGATTGAGCGTTACGCGTCATGTTGGGGGACATTTTCCTCCCCCCTAATGTATTCGAGGCCTTAGGCTGACATCAGAGTGTAGTAAGGATGTATTATCCACCAATAATGATAGTTTATTTTCATAGCGAAGCTTAGTACTGGTGGAAACGGGTTCAATGATGCTATTTTTTATATGGAAGAATACGTGCTAAGGATTGGAGCTATGGATGGAAGCACAGAAAATATAATACATGGAAGCTAAGTTTATCCCGCTTCGCTACATCACTTAGCATTTGTGAAACGGTTATATAGTTTTGTAGTTTAGCTTTGACTTCGCTCACAGCTTACACCTAGCACATCTCTGGTGGAAAGGCACCCTAAATGTGGTCACTTCCTAAAATGATCAAACCTTTTTCATGTTTCGCGACAACGTAAACGGCTGTTACTTTGACTTGCCAATGTCAAACTGTTTTTGTGCCTATTTGATTTCCGCCATTTTGGCGCTGTAGGACGTAGCGCGAGCATAGCGTGCGTACATGGTACTAAAGTTTGAAGTCTGGAGAGACTATCACGTCAACCATTTTCATATTGTACGTCAAAATTAGTTCTTTAGACGCACGCTAGTGGCGTTTCAAATAGGCACAAGAACTTTGCTGTCAAATCATAAAGACAGCCTGTCCAGTTAAATAAAAAAAAAAATTCATGTCAGTGCAAAAACTGGTTACAAAAAAAAAAGAATTAGAACGAAAAAGATTTAAGGATAAGCTGTAATTAAGGGTTTCACCGACACACAGCAGGAGGCACATCTGGTGGAAAAGCACCCTAAATGTGGTCACTCCATAAATTACCAAACTTTATTTTCGCGACATCGATCGTGCTGGCTGTTAGTTTGCCAAAATCTGTAGGCTGATTATCTAATTAGAAACAATCTAGCCACCAGTAATATTTACGGAATCGTCGCTGTCAAACTCGATTTTGTACCAGCCACGAGTTCCTGATAGTGCTGCCTCCAGCGAACAACCAAACAACTAACAAAAACAAACACTTCTGCAAGGAAATGCTCCAAAATTCGTATTATCCTCAGTAACCGCGACGCGACTGCGATGAAGTCGCGATTTCTTCTGTCAAACGGCTTAACAGCGACGATTCCGTAATGAGGATCAGTAACAGGTTTGAATCCTATAGTTTTATTGATATAATATAAAGACATATTGATAGCTATGAAACCTAGTGAAAGAAGTTTTTAAATCCGTTTAGAAATGGTTGAGTTAAAAGGGTTTGAAGGAAATGCCAAGCTCAATGCAATATGTGCTTTATCACATACGACATAAGGTTCGCGTGCGTCGCGATGACGTCATAAGAACCCCCAAAAACCAGTATTTTAGCTATAACTTCTCAGGTTTAAGAGATATCGCAAAAAGTTTTTACCAGTTAGTCATGTGGTGGCAGCTTTCTAATTAGCCACTAAACAAAAATCGTTACTGATCTTCATTATTACTGGTCGCTAGATGGTTTATAGTTAGATAATCAGCCTGCGGGTTTAACAAAAAAACCGGCCAAGTGCGAGTCGGACTCGCGCACGAAGGGTTCCGTACCAAAAAACGAAAAAAAACACGTTTGTTTTATGGGGGCCCCCCTTAAATATTTATTTTATTCTGTTTTTAGTATTTGTTGTTATAGCGGCAACAGAAATACATCATCTTTGTAAATTTCAACTGTCTAACTGTTGTCGTTATTAATAGCGAGCAAAAAAATGGCAAAAAAATCATGTTTGTTGTATGAGAGCCCCCCTTAAGTATTTATTTTATTCTGTTTTTAGTATTTGTTGTTATAGCGGCAACAGAAATACATCATCTGTGAAAATTTCAACTATCTAGCTATCACGGTTCCTGAGATACAGCCTGGTGACAGACAGACAGACAGACGGACAGCGGAGTCTTAGTAATAGGGTCCCGTTTTTACCCTTTGGGTACGGAACCCTAAAAAGATTTAGATCAAAAAGATTGAAGGTTAAACTGTAACTAAGGGTTACACCGACACACGCAGCAGGAGGGGAAGAGGAACCAATCCATGAATATGCCGGCGCAGTCGTCGTTGGGGTCGTACGCCAGCAGTCGGTGCCACTTGTATTTCTGCTCGCAGCCGCAGTCGCCAGAACATCGGGACGTCGACTTTTTACTGAAAAAGGCATACTAATTTACTAACTACTGTGAAATATACTCATCAACTTTGTCTAGGGATACCAGGTGTTATTTTCACACAAACGAGGTGACTTTGAAGCCTTGGTTTTCTACCTAGAGATGTACCGTGCTGTGATCTGATTATGGCCATCCAGGGAGTGAATGGAGGAGATTCAGATCGCTATACACACCCAACTGATCTGATCAGCATTCTAAAAGATTAATAAATTGTTGTAAAACTGATGATGGGTCAGAGTTCTCAGTTCCAGGATTTTCATACATTTTCATGCTGTTTTCGCGGTTTTTTTAAACATGTCCTTAAATCTTTTAGAATGCTGGTCAGATCAGTTGGGTGTGTATAGCGATCTGAATCTCCTCCATTCACTCCCTGAATAGCCATAATCAGATCGCAGCACGGTACATCCCTGGCAGGAAACCAAGGCTTCAAAGTTACCTCGTTTTTATGAAAATAACACCTGTATCTCTAGACAAAGTTAATGTGTGTACCTACTATAACATTTGATTCTAAACTTCTAAACATACCGGGTGTAACAAGACCCTCAACGAAGCCGAGGTCTACGTATTCTGCCCATCATCAGGACCAATTCTGTTCAAAATTATTGCTGGGAAACGATTTTCATTTTTGGTGTTAAAAAAGTATTGCATACACTACCACGCAATGTAACGCGTACTACAATATAATTTTAAGATCCTTATTGTACCACATGAAATGCAATAAACACATTCTATTCTATTCTATTCTATTCAGACCGCGCCTGCGAGTGAATGCTACACAGCTGTGTGCGGCCGAGTTGAAAGGCAACGTTTATGTGCGTGCTCATGAAATACATTGAGTGATGACGTTTTAAAGCAATTGTTTGTTACGAAATACATAAAATTTTAATAATGTTTCTGTAGACAAAAATTAGGAAATAACGAATAAAATAAGATTTCATAAAAAAATTGAAAAAAAATTTTTGACTTTGACCTTCAATAACTTTGTAGGTATTGGTTTCCCAGGTATAGTCTAAAACATGGGTCTCCAAACTTTTTAGAAAAAGGGCCAGACTTACTCCTGCACCAAGTCCCAAGGGCCATTATCTAGCTAGCTCCGTACCAACATACTGTAAATTACAGTATTGTTGGTACGATCCAGCCTGCTTTCGCGGGCCGGATTGTTGGTGCTCGCGGGCCGGATCTGGCCCGCGGGCCGTAGTTTGGAGACCCCTGGTCTAAAAGACAAAAATGATCCTGATGATGGGCGGAATGCGTGGACTTCGGCTTCGTTGAGGGTCTTGTTACACCCGTTATATCTATCGCAATTTGTGGCGTAAATAAATTATGTGATCCTGGTACTTAGATGACGTAATATTTTACGGAAAAAACTATATTTTTTTTGTCATGTTTCATGTCAAGGGTGAGTCAGTGTGACTTCTGGTAAAAAAAATCCTCGTAGTCACACTGGTGTGGTAAGTTGGTGTGACCACGGGTCGGTCGGGATAATCTGACCTGTGTAAACTTTCTACTTGCTGGTTCACAGTTTTATTTTGGGCGCAGGTTAATGCCTCAGAGCCTTATCACACCACCGTATAGGGTACTAAATTTGAAATCGAGTATTTTATAATCGAATAACACTTGCTTTAAAATTCGGAATCTAGATGCATCAAATCTCGCCAAAAGGTGCGCGTCCACTGCATCGGAATCGGAGCGGACGGATTTGTTGGTTTGTTTGATTTTTATGACACTGCGTACACTGCATCGTTATTTTAGAAATCCATACAAAGTGACAAATGTCGACACTCCGTCCGCGCCGTACGCTCCGATTCCGATGCAGTAGACGCGCGAGCCGTGTGTTCTTCGGTCAATACTGTTGTAAAAGGAATTAAACAAGAATTGAGCAGGTAAAATCAGTATTTACTAGTGAACATTTTGGTAACCATGTAAACAAAGTACAGGTATGAACAGCTGTCTACGATGACATAGAATCATAGAATTTAGATTAAACATTGTAACTAACCAGTATCACAACAAATACAAGTGTTATTCAAACAAGGCATGGATTTCAAGTCACTATACGAACGCGTTATTTAGATTTTGTTGTCTTTTGTAATGTTTGTAATATTTTGTATGCATTTTTTTCTACTTCTATTTGCTTTACATCTTACATAGAAGTAAATAAATTACCTGCAGACTTCTTGGTGTATCGCTTGCTCGAAGTGCATCGTGTTTACGATTGCCCTCAACTTTCTCGCCGAATTTAGCGCCCAATACGGCGTCATTATCTCCGTCTTGCTCTCACAAGCGTCTATTCTGTAATGCAGAATAAATTTTATTATTACTTAAAAAATTGTCTATCTCGCCCATTCCATCAGCCGAATTATTTTGCGGAACATTTTGGGTAGTTCTTTGGATACATAGTAGCCAATCAACGAAGGGTTTGCGGGTAGTGTAAAAGTAAAGACCGGCTAAGTGCGACGAACAATTCCGTCTAAAAATCACGTTTGTTGTATAGAAGCCCCCCTTAAATATTTATTTTATTCTGTTTTTAGTAAATATATCATCTGTGAAAATTTCAACTGTCTAGCTATCACGGTTTATGAGATAAAACCTGGTGACAGACAGACGGACAGTGGAGTGTTAGTAATAGGATACCATTTTTAACCGACTTCAAAAATTTGAAAAGGAGGAGGTTATCTGTTCGTCGCGTATATTTTTTTTATATGTATCTACACCGATTACTCGGAAAAGGCTGAACCGATTGAAATGATTTAAACGCTATAACATCAAGTAATCTTGAAAATACTATCGTTTTTGTTACCATTTTATACGAATTCAGACGGATGTTCAACCATTTCTTTTTTGTTTATGAACCGATTTAGATATTGCTTTTTTTGTTTAAAAGAAGACACCTTAAGAATGATACCATATTAATTTCATTGGTATTAAACTTTGGCTTATGAAGATACACGAGAGAACTCCTCAAAATAAAATAAGAACTGTAGAGTGATTGAAATATTGGTAGGTTTATGACAATGAAAAACAAGTTACGTAACTATCTATTGTCAAGGACGTTCTGGACTAGAGTTGAACTGCGAAGGCCCAGCGGAACTCCTGTGGAAATTGAGTTACTAAGGGTATACCAATGAAAAATGTGAAACATATTTTATAAAATCATCGTTTATATACGTACCTACCACAAAAAAGTTTAAAATAAAAAAGCTTTTTAAAAAAAGCACGTCCTCCTTCAAAAACCTTAAAAACAGCTCTATAAAAAGCAAGAAATAATGTTAAAATCGATTAATTAAAACACGTCTATTGAAGTCGGGTGGGGCTTTTAGAATATAAACAATACAATAAGTAAAAAAAATACTTTCAGCTCCACCTGACTTCAATAGACGTGTTTTAATTAATAGATTTTAACATTATTTCTTGTTGGACGTCACCACAACATACCTCGAGTCATATAGTTCGAAATCAAATAGATTACGTCATCATAAACAAAAGATTCCGAAACTCAATCAAAAGTGCTGTAACTTATCCGGGAGCTGATATAAGATCTGATCACAACCCCGTCGTTGTAAGAATGCAGTGTAAGTTTAAACAAGTACACGGAAATAACAGCAAAATAAGAACAGACACAGGAAAGATAAAAGAACCTTTGATAAGAGCAGCAGTTTCAAATGCTATAAATCAATGGGCGGGTCAGGAGTTAAAGAACTGTTCATCGGCTTCGGATACGTGGTCATCGTTAAAAAAGACGGTCAACGACATCAACACAACAATACTGCAACCCAATAGCACTATTAAGAAGCAGCAATGGATGACTGACGAAATCCTAAATTTAATGGAAGAACGAAGGGGGTATAAAACTACAGATCCCAAAAAATACTCAGAGTTGGATAAATCCATAAACGTGAAAGTAGGAGCTGCCAGAGAACATTTCTACAGGGATAAGTGTGACCGTATTGAAAACCTTCTACAAAAACATGATAGTTTTAATCTGCATAAAGAGGTAAAAGAACTAGCGGGGCTCAACAAAAAACCCAATTCTAACATGCTTTATGACGATCACGACGAGCCTCTCCTGGACATAGATAGTAAAATAAGAACATGGAGCGACTACATAGGTAAACTGTTTGCTGACGCCTCAAGAAGTCCTAGTGGTTTGATCACGGACGACAATGGCCCACCTATTTTGACATCAGAGGTGAAGCAAGCGTTAAGGTCAGCCAAAACAGGAAAAGCCCTCGGGCCAGACAACATACCAGCCGAAGTAATCAAACTTTTGGAAGACTGCCATGTGGATGCTCTAACTCATCTCTTCAATCAAATCTATGACTCAGGAAATCTACCCGATGACTGGCTCCGATCTACGTTTATCACCTTGCCAAAAAAAGCTAAAGCAAAGAAATGTGCAGAGTATCGTACTATCAGTCTCATGAGCCATGTTCTTAAAGTATTCCTAACTATAATCCATAATAGGATACGGCCAAAATGCGACGAACAATTAGGGGAGAGTCAGTTCGGTTTTCGATCTGGAATGGGTACTCGGGAAGCACTGTTCGCTCTCAATGTTCTGGTACAAAAATGCAGAGATATGCAGGCTGACGTTATCCTGTGTTTCATCGATTATGAAAAGGCGTTTGATAACGTAAAACATGACGTTCTTATGGAACGCCTCATTGACGCTGGTCTGGATGGCAAAGATATCAGAATTATCAAGAACTTGTACTGGGGCCAGAAAGCAACTGTCAGAGTCGAGCATGCGGAAACTGAACAAATCGAGATTTGCCGTGGAGTCAGACAAGGTTGTATATTGTCCCCCCTGCTTTTCAACCTGTACTCTGAAGCAATCATATCGGAAGCACTGGAGGGGCTGGAAGTCGGAGTTAAGGTAAACGGCAAAGTCATTAATAATTTGAGATATGCCGATGACACAGCACTAATAGCCTCAACCGAGCGTGACATGCAGGAGATAATGGATAGGGTGTACGAGTGCAGTTTGAGAGCAGGGCTGAAGATGAATGTCTCCAAGACTAAGTTTATGGTTGTGTCCAAAAATCACCTGAACGCAGTAATAGCAGTTGCAGGATCAGATCTCGAGCGAGTGCGGATGTATAAATACCTCGGAGCTTGGGTAAATGAAGAATGGGATAGCGAGCAGGAAATTCGAACCCGGATTGAAATTGCCCGAGCAACGTTAAAAAGAATGGAAAAAGTTTTATGCAGTCGCAAACTATCACTAAAGCTCCGCCTTAGAATGCTCCATTGTTACGTCTGGCCTGTAGTGTTATATGGTAGCGAGGCTTGGACTCTGAAAGCCGACACACAGAAGTTTCTTGAATCCTTCGAAATGTGGTGCTACCGAAGAATGCTGCGAATTAGTTGGACTGAGAAGGTTTCTAACGCGAGAGTTCTCCAGCGCGTTGGCAAGAGTCGCGAATTACTGCAGACCGTCAAGAAAAGAAAAGTCGGATATCTTGGTCATGTCCTGCGACACGAGAAATACCAGCTTCTCCAGTTAATAATGATGGGCAAGATTGAAGGCAAACGACGCGCTGGAAGAAGGAAAAAATCGTGGTTGCGCAACATCAGGGAATGGACTAGTATAGCCAGCGTCGAAGAACTGTTTCGCTTGGCGCAGGACAGAGAGAGGTTCTTTAGGCTGACGGCCGACCTCCAGTAATGGAGAGGCACTTGAAGAAGAAGAAACATTATTTCTTGCTTTTTATAGAGCTGTTTTTAAGGTTTTTGAAGGAGGTCATGCTTTTTTTAAAAAGCTTTTTTACCCTTTGGGTACGGAATCCTAAAAATGGATTGAAAAATAAACAAGGGTCTTTATCTCAGAGACAAGAATCAAGCAATACACGCATTGATAGCCATTTAGAAAACTGACAAGTTTCTAGAGCTTGTAATGCCTGTACTATTTGATAGACTGTGCGTCCGGCAGCGGTGTGTTGGTCGCTTGCCGCGTGTCTGAACTGAAAGAGGAGTCTAGTCTTCACGTCTGGCACCCTTGTGGCTTACTGAACTCTACTCTAGACCATATTTTTGTGCTCCAAGCGTTATACACGCCTTTACTTTGCGATTCAGTCAAAGCCGAAGGAGGATCGAGTAAAAATATTGAAAAATAAAACAGATCTCACCTGCCTGTACTATTGATAGACTGCGCGTCCGGCAATGGCGTATTAGTCGCTTGCCGCGTGTGTCTGAAGTAGGAGTCTCCGGGCTCCAAGTCCGGAACTCCTGGGGCTCTCCGAACTCGACTCCCTCCAGGAGTTGTGAACGACCCGTACATCCGTTTGATTAACGCCTTATTCTCATCTATGAAGTTTTCTATTTTATCTCTGAAAAAAGATTATTGGATTTAGGTATTTTAAAAAATAAAATAAAGTTGAAGGTTTTTTTATATGGTCAGACTTCAGAGCCTGAAGAGTTAGCAAAAGGTAAGTTCTTAAAGTTAAGCAATTGAAACTACAATATCGGCAAATTCGTTTAGAAGCTACGATGCCAAAGACAGACGCATACCATTTGCATTTAACTTCCCTCTGTGGTCTATATAGTAGTTTGCCCACCCGTGTAAGACGCAGGGGTCCCGGATTCGATTAGGAGGGGGTACATTTGTACTCGGTTTGGTTGGTGGTAGGGCTAATTTCAAGTCCACCTGGCTAGATACCACCATCTTACATAAGTCTGACGCTATAACAACAATTTTTATAATTTTTGTGTTCCGGCAGTTAGAGGTGAGCCAGTTCCTTAGTGATGAGGATTCCGGGTGTAGTGTGCTTCCACCTTCGGCCTTATGGTCACTTAACATCAGATGGGGTGAAGGCACTATCCCATTGTGCATAAAAAAAAGAAAAAAACCTACGCCAAGCTTATGATACACCTCTCTGTAATTTTCTAGGGGGGTTTTCTTAAGTGAATACTTACAAAGGGTATGTGTTCCCAGCAGTGGGACAGTAAAGCTGGTAGTTCCTCTTAACGCATGGCACGCCTCGGATGATCTGGCCCTGCAGTTCGTAGCCTAATGCTACAGACAGCGCGGTCCATAGGATCTGGAACATTAAATAGGGGGTATTAGTGGTTAAATAAGACAGGCTCAGTTAGAATATGGACGTATTATTATCTCCTAAATTATTATTTTACATATTAATGTTAGCTAGCCTAGCTATAATGTTCTCTGAGATAGGCAAAATTGGTTTAAGATTACGTAGATTTTATAAGTTTTAATGTTTTGCCCCGATGTTTTGGTTCAGCAATCAAAGACTGTTGGGCTTTATGTTTCATGATCTGCTAGGACACGGGCGTAGCCAGAATTCTGTATCGGGGGGGGTTTCAAGAAAATAAAACTACAACAATGTAAATGAAATGACATTTATATTTTTATTAAATGAACCCATGGGCATTAGAAGACCGCTCGGAGAAATAAATATTTAAAATTAAAAATGTAACTTAAATGCCTGTATATAGTAAAAAAACGGCCGGACAGCGCGATTTTTAGTCAGTTTCATCAACTAATCTTGAAAGTTATGATCTTGCCTGTCTATTGAAAAAAAACGGCCACGCAGCACGATTTTTCTTCAGTTTCATCCACTAATCTTGTAAGTTGTGATCTTGCCTGTCTATAAAAAAAACGGCCGCGCAGCGCGATTTTTAGTAAGTTTCATCCACTAATCTTGAAAGTTATGATCTTGCATGTCTATTGAAAAAAAACGGCCGCGCAGCGCATTTTTAGTCAGTTTCATCCACTAATCTTGAAAGTTATGATCTTGCCTGTCTATTGAAAAACTAAAAACGGCCGCGCAGCGCGATTTTTCTTCAGTTTCATCCACTAATCTTGCAAGTTGTGATCTTGCCTGTCTAAAAAAAAAAACGGCTGCGCAGCGCGATTTTTAGTTAGTTTCATCCACTAATCTTGTAAGTTGTAATCTTGTCTAACTATTGAGAAAAAAACGGCCGCGCAGCGTGATTTTTAGTCAGTTTTATCCACTAATCTTGTAAGTTGTGATCTTGCCTGTCTATTGAAAAAAAAAGGCCATGCAGCGCGATTTTTAGTTAGTTTCTCCCGTTTCATCCATTAATCTTGTACTCTTGCCTGTCTATAGTAGAATAAAACGGCCGCGATTTTTAGTTAGTTTCATACGCTAATCTTGTGATCTGTAGTTTCTTACGCGAAAATTAATGTTTTCTAGAGAACTTTCGGAACAGCAGTTTTTCCGGGAGATTTTTAGATTTGCGGGAGTCGGGAGACCACTTGGAATTCCGGGAGAATCCAGGCAAATCCCGACCATCTGGCAACCGTAGGTAGCAGTGGAAACGGGTATGGTCGCCAAAATTTGTAGCAATGTATAAATATTTGGATATACTTAAGTAAAATGACAGGAATTAAACGCATGCAAATTACGATAGGTATTTTCACACCTACCTATTTTCCCGACGTTTCGACCAAGTTGCAAGAACCTGCGTGCGATAATATTCGATCCAATGGTTTGTGCCGCTTTTCAGCAAATGTTCTGCAATCGCTGATTTATTAGTTTGGCGGTTTTTTACAGCTGTGATGTATTCACGGACTCTTTCAGTGATAGTTCGTGTCGTCTGACCAATATAACAGCTGCAGTCTATCTTGTACACGCCTGGTGTTTGTAATGGTGTGACATCCTTCGGCGAACCCAATATGTTGTTGACCTTTATGCCTGGAGTGTAAACTGTCGGTACAGAGTATTCACGTAAAACGTGGCCGATCTTATCTGTTACTCCTTTATCATATAAGGCATGTAGGCTGGTTGTCTGCTAACCTCGCCGAGGTTACCTCGGGATGCCAAAACTTAATAATAATAAGTTTTATTGTATAAATAATCACGAAAGAAAGCTTTACCATTTACTTACCAAATCACACTATATGGACTGACAGATGTCAAATGTGATCTATTAAATTGGCCCATTTTTTTTATTAGTTATTTTCATTTACTTACAAGTAAGTGACAAAATACTTCGTTCACTGCAGTCCGGCACGCACGCTAGAATATTTATACCTACCCTTGCCCTACCCACTAAATTATTTTCGCGGTAATCGGTGCTGCTGCTGACTGTTGACTGGCGACAGCCGAGCGGTGCACGAAAACATACGAAAATCCGAATGCGATGCGTGGGTGTAATTCAAATGATCGGTGACAGATGGCAGCGCGGCAAATTCAACATGTTAATATGAATAAAATTTTACTCCTCGCGTTGCCTAACTTTATTTTAATGTTATAGATCAATAAATAGATGATGCCTATTGTATATTTCGGGGGGGGTTTGAACCCCCAAAACCCCCCCCCTGGCTACGCCCGTGTGCTAGGATAGGACACTTTACTCCAACAATTTTTTTTTACTTTAAAGCTTAATATTTCGTTTTTAAAATACCTATCCAACGACACCCCACCTTACAAGATTGACGAGAAAAAAACCATTCATTAAAGGGGGGGTACAATTATGATAAAAAAAAGAATTTTGTGTACCTACGCTAAAAAATATTTTATCAAAATTTTTATTCTGCCAGTTTTTCAGCGTTATTAAAATACACATTCATGCCAAATTATAGCTTACTAGTACTAATAGCCTCTGAGCTAAGCCGCGGACGGACAGACGGTTGGCTAAACCATAAGGGTTTCTTGTTGACTTGACTCCAGAACCCTAAAAATTAATGGTGACTGACCTATCAACGCCCAGCCCAAATTATAGGATTTAAAAAGCTGAAATTTAAATTAGAAGGAATAAGGAAGGATAGTTTTATAATTCAACCCCTAAAGTGGTGAAATAGGGGTTCAAAGTTTGTACGGAAAAAAATATTAAATCAATAGACATTTTGATTTGAAACGTCGTCGCAGTACTTCTAAAAATAAATAGACGTAGGTATTTCGAGAATTTCCAAAAATCAGCCCCTTAGCGGGTAAATGGGTTAAAAAGGCCTAAAAATCGTTATGGATGGATGACGTTATTGAAGTTTTATGGGATGTTGACTGCGAAAATGGCATTTTGAAATCCAACACATTATGATGGGGGTCCAAATTTTGTAAGGAATAATAATACTGGAACGGGAACTAGAACGGGAACGGGATACGGATATCATATTTATATTATAAATGTGAAAGTTTGAATGCACAGTCAAAGTCAAAAATAGCTTTATTCAAATAAACTTAATTATTGAGTAATTTTGAATTGATGTTTAGATGTTTGGATGTTTGTTACTGAAATTATGGTTTGAGTACCTAGGTATGATTGAGTAACTCAATCACGCAATTGGTTGAACGGATTTGGTTGGATTAAATATATAAATATAAATAAGATAAAATTCCTTTTTATTTTATGAATAGCATAAGATACTTTTTATTCCGGTCAAAGGTTCACTAGACATTTTCCGAATGTTCACACGGACGAAGTCGCGGGCGCAAGCTAGTTTATACAACAATACAGGCGTTCAAGAGGACTTTCCCACCGAATATAAAATAAACATATTGGATGACATCAGATAAGTTGTTCTGGTTCCAAAGGCCAAGAATAGTACATTATTCGTAGCTTGCCATGCTCGGATAAAATTTGCCCATGTTTCAGTCGGCATGGATACCTACTGTGGAGACCCAGCATATGAGCAAACGTTCTGCAGATAGCCGTATACATTGGTACCTAAATGGTAATAAAAACAAACAAACAATGAATTATGTGTACAGATAACCAAGTATTCTGAACATGTTTACGTCGTAAAATTTGCTTAAGAATAATTTTTATTTAGACCGCGAACTCGGCAAGACGCGTGGGATTTTTCTGAACATAATGTGTAGACAGGCGGCAATCTTTGGTTCAAGAACATTATGTTGAAATTATTCATACAAAATGATTGTTTTAAAATATTAACTGGTACTGTAAATAAAAATAATAAGAAATACCTTTCGTTTTAGTTTTTAACAATGTATGTTTAGCTGCCCATTTGGGCATAAATGTTTAATACCCATACCAAATACATTTGCATTTGATATATTAAAAATTGATTTAATTAAAAATAATTTTCCTCGCATTAGCTTTCATGGAGCAAATATTGTAAAGAATCGTTCTTCATTTTTTTTCACCACTTAATTTAAACTAAGCACATTTTTATATCTTTATAAATGGGTACTTATAACTTATGAATATGGGCAATTGGGGAAAACTATCGATTGGAAATAAAGATATATCGTAGTCCTAGTACCTAGGTATATTTAATTTTACTCACAGTTAAATGACAAAGCCCGAACGAATTCATATCCGCTACCGAATACTGCAGCAATTAACACGTCTGCCACCTTTAAGCCCCGCTAATTAACTGAACTAATCCAAAATAGTTTGCGATGTAGAAAAAAAACTATCGTCATCTCCACACAGCGTAACGCGATTGTGATGAGAAAACACTTCCTATCATTCGTATTTTTTAATTCAATGTATAGCTTGGGACCTTTGATTAATGCCACTGCATACAGCTTGCGCGCGCGCTTCAATGCAGCATCGGACTTTTACGTTTCAAGTTTTTGGAATCGATTGGAATAATGAGCGTTACGAACAAAGTTTACTGAACCGTAATTAGAAAATTTACAGTTTTTTTTTATAAAAACACATTTTTAAAGCGAACCAAAATGTATAAAATAATATCTCCCTTAAATATTTATAACCCAACGTGGGGCGCATACAAAAGACAATTGATGAAAAATACGCCCCACGTTTTTAGAATTAAAACATCTGCAAAAGGTTATATAAGCTAATCTTTACGGGAGATATTATTTTTATTACTTTTTAGTCAGTTTTAAAAACGTGTTTTACATAGGTACCTAGGTACTTCTAAAAAAAATCAGCAAATTATTATTTTCTGCTTTTTAGTCAACGAGCTAAAACTAAAAATACATTATCTCCTATCGGAGTACTCGTCAAGACGATTTAAACGAGCCCAAACTCAATGGGGTTGCATGGTTTTATTATAGAGTTCCTGTGGTCTTCTTCCGGCTCCAAAATCAGACTAAAGTCCAGGCTTGGATATGTCTCTGTCGGGAAATAGTATGCTATTTCCCGACAGAGTACTCGTGAAGACGATTTAAACGAGCCCAAGTTTGATGGGGTTGCATGATTTCAATACTGAGTTCCTGTGGCCTTCTTCCGGCCTCAGCATCAGACCCTGGACCTCACCTCCCGTCAGAGTACTTCTCAAGAGGGTTCTAACGAGTCCAAACTCGATGGGGTTTTATTATAGAGTTCCTGTGGCCTTCTTATTCCATCTTCAGATCAGCTCAATGACACCATAATATTGCATTGCCTTCCAGTTCTGACCTATGTTCAAAGTTTCAAGTCACCCGCTCATCGGGAAGATATTATAAGATCCTTTGCTAAATTTGTGGACTGACGACCCAAGAAAGCAACCTAATAAAAACGTGTTAAAAATATCTCAGAAGATATTACTTATGTTACCGCAGACAGGACAAAAAAATAAAGAACACCGAAAAATTTTCCTTTGTTTTTAACCAACTACGGCGATGCAAAAATGAGAGATATTTTAAGCTAATACTTAATTCATTCATCCATTTCACAGAAGTCGGGATTCAATACAAATTCAAAACATTTATTCAGTCTAGGCTGTTACAAGCACTTGTGAATGTCAAAGAAGTTAAGGCATCGATCGCGACTTGCGATCAATCGATTCGCAAGTCCTAAGTGGGAGGGGAGACTTTGGCTTGTAACAAGATGAACCATCAAGAAAAGGGTTCGGAAATTTATGTATGAAGACTGGTATGTTGATTTTGGCCGCCTCTGATAAAAGTAATCGATAGAGTAAGTCTTTACAAACAAAAAGTAATAGGAAATAGTCTCATAAGTGATATACTTATTGAGATATTTGAGTTTTAAGTTGAATAAAGGAAATAGAAGTTGACACCACTTTTATCAGAGGCGGCCAAAACCGACTTTTTTTCAAAATGGCGGACCGGTAGGTATGCCAAAAGGGCCTGATGCTCTTTAGATCATTAATGATGAAATCCAAAGTGTATTAAACTTGAAAGTGACATATTTTGAAAAAAAAAGTTAGTATGTTGCATAGTGTCAACCCTAGACCGAAATTGTGTTTTGAATTTGCCTATTAATGTGATTGATTATCGAAAACAATAGTCTATTTGCGTCTAGGGTTGTCAGTGTTGTCACTGAGCAATTTTCCAAACAAATAAAAAAAATCTCGGCCATGTGGTAGTTTTCAGGGTTTATCTAATTTTCCGGGGTTGTATGCATGAAACCCTATCTACCATATTCGGTTTTTTAGGGCTATTTCCAAACACCCCGTATTGAAAGTTTAGCAAAACCCATTTAAACTCGACGAAAGATTTTTTAAAGATTAACTAACTTAGGCCGTAAAGCTGTGCTTAGGTACCTACTTGCACGATTTGTATATTATAGTTTTCCATCCGTAAGTCCTATAGAAACTACCTAATAGGTAGATTATTAGCAAGTATGTAACTATGGATAATATACTCGACGTCAGAAAAATCGCACCTCGTCGAAAATAAGTTAAGACTTGGCCATCTGCTATTGCTAGCTAACGTTTTATTGTGTACATGTTGATATCTATTGAAAGTACATTTAATGAGCTTTCAATTAATAATTGTTTGATTTGATAAACATAAGAGTTAGCAATAATTAAAGGCTTAAAGCGTTATTGCTTGCGCCGCCATTAAAGGGAAATAAAAGGGGTCAATTCAGGAAATGCGGCCAAATTCGCTATCGAGATGATGGAGAAAACACACTTCAACAGTTCAATTAAAAAAAAGAATACCCAAGATGGATAGGTATTGCCCATGAAGTTGCTCAAATATTGCAAAAAATGAGGCTCGGAAACTGAATCTCAGTAATGATCCCGTTCGACGATTATTCCGACGGTTTCTAGAGACTGCTGGCTATGTCCGAAGTGGAAGAAGTATATAACAACACTTACCATTAACTTTGAAGATAGGATTAAATTAACTTTGAAGAAATTTTTGAAAGGTACGATTTTTCTGACGCCGAGTGTATAATCTGCATTCCAATTCAAAATGGTTTACTCAACTTCGATCACTATTGGAATACAAATTTTTTGGAATAAAAACCGACTTCAAAAAACCTACCTCTAAAAAGCAAGAAATAATATTCGTAATAATAAAACACGTCTATTGAAGTCGGGTGGGGCTGGAGTACAAATCCCTTTTTTTATTCTAAAAGCCCCACCCGACTTCAATAGACGTGTTTTATTATTACGAATATTATTTCTTGCTTTTTAGAGGTAGGTTTTTTGAAGTCGGTTTTTTGTTTTTTTAAACAATTTTTTATTTTTTTATTTTTAGTGTAGATACCTTTTGTATTAGGTAGTGTAGGTATATTATTTAGGTAGAAATTAAAATCGGCTCAGCCAAACGTGAGTTAATCGCGGAGAAACATACATACATGCGGTTCAAACTGAGAACCTCCTTTTTTAAGTCGGTTAAAGACCTACACTTAAGATATCCCTTTTCCAACAAAAAATAATTATCTTATTCAGTTCATGAACAAAGAAGTTATACGACTGATCATCGAGGTAGTTCACACAAAATCATACTATTTTCGTGCTTTTTTCAAGATTACTTGAAAAGTACTGAACCGATTTCAAAATTTTAAAAAATGGGACCAACTTGGGAGTTAACCTAATGTAATAACGTTTGAATCATTTCAATCGGTCCAGCCGTCTTCGAGTAAACGGTGTACATACAAAAAACAAAAAAAAAAAAAAAAAAAAAAAAAAAAAAAAAACGGTCGAATTGAGTACCTCCCTCCTTTTGAAGTCGGTAAAAAATATGCACGATTATCAATGGGAATAGAGAAGGAAAATGCTAATTCTTAATAAATTTTCGAGATTTTATCGTGAGTCAGTGTTTATTTACAAGGGTTGAAAAAAATAATGACATTTTTATTTCTGTTCTGACATAATTTTTTGTTTTTTAAATCAAAACGCATAGAACGCCATAATAATATGTTTGAATTTGGCGCGGACCACACCACCGCCGCACGCGACGCGCAACGCCCCGCGTCACCGCAAACGAGCACTAGGGGCGTTATTATTTTGTAGCATACGATATTAACACGACAGGTCATTAAGATATTATTGTGTAATGGACCCATTCTTCATAAAGACGCGACTTTTATCATTCCGTCACAATTCCACCGTATTATTTATGCATTCTAGTGATTTATTAGATTTCACAGTTGTGAAATATGCGTAAAGGTAAAACTAGATCGCCATTAATTTGGCAAGATTTGGTTGTTTAGCAACTCTAAGACTAGCCACTGACGAGTCAATAACCTTGCATTGAAAATAAATTTGCATATATTTTAAGAGCAAAAAATATATGAGGCGCCACATCTGTACATGAACTGTTTAAATTATTTATAAGCCATTTTATGCATAAGTTTGTCGTTCTCTTATACACGTTTTAGTTAGGTAATAAAAATATTGATTCCTATTTATAATTTAGCAGGTTTAAGACGATGTTATGCCTAAAAAAAAACATTTTTTTTATTCAAACTAGAGTTCAAGGTTTTAACCCAATATTTTATACAACCTAGAATTTAGGAATTGTTATGAAGCATAAAATGAGAATATCCTTCTTAGGTATCTACACTAGGTATTACTTAGTTACTTCTAGAATTTACGGTGAGATCTCGTCAGACCATAAAATAATATCTATGGCGCGACCTTTAAGTTATCGAAGTAACTAATATACAGTTTCATAATAACTCATAGGTATGATTTTTATTTGTATGAAACTGCAAAGTGACAACCCTAGACGCAAATAGACTACTGTTTTCGATAATCAATCGTATTAATGGGGAAAAGTAAACACAATTTAGGCCTAAAGTTGCCACTATCACAGTTTTTCGTGAAAAAAAAATGTAAAAAAGTGGCGGTTTTCAAGGTTTTATTTTTTCAGGGTTGTATGCAGGTACCTTATCTACCATATTCGGCTTTAGGGGTTTTTGTAAAGCCTTGAAATCTGAATGGGAGAATTTACTATGTGCTATTGTGTAATGATGCATTATGCGTAGAGGTGAAAATTGTAAAGTTTCCATTACTAGGGAAATAATTCTGAAAACTTCAATAATTTCCGTTACCTATGGAAGTTTTTGACCGAGCGAGCACGAAGTGCGAGCGAAGCGTCTCTCTGCTTCAGCTTGGGCAAAAATCTTTCGTATGTCTGGCTGTCTGTTCCCACCTAAAGGTCGCATTTCTCAACCGATTCTCGTGAAATTTTGTGAGCAGGTTCGAAAATTATATAGATTTTTTTTTTGTCGAGCCAGTTTTTCAAAATTTTGCAAAATTACGGAATAATGTTAAAAAAAAACATATTTCAGTCCGCCATTCCAGCACTACCTTTCTCCTCTACAGGTCGCATTACTCAACCGATTCTCGTAAAATTTTGTAAGCAGGTTTGAAAATAATGTAGAATTTTTTTGTCGAACCAGTTTTTCTCTTGTTTTTCTAAATTTTTGAAAATGGAGGAGATATTATGTTAAAAAAAAACTATTTCAATCCGGTTTTCCAGCGCTGTCTGTTCTCCTCTACAGGTCGCATTTTTCAGACGATTCTCGTGAAATTTTATGAGTGTTCGAAAATAATATAGAATTTTTTTGTCATGCCAGTTTTTTGAAAATTTTCAAAATGACGGAGAAATGTAAAAAAAAAAACATATTTCAGTGCGGCTTTCTAGTGCTGTCTGTTTATCTCTATCTATCCTCTACAGGTCGCATTTCTCAACTGATTCTCGCGAAATTTTGTAAGCAAGTTTGAAAATTGTATAAAAATTTCTTAGTAAGCCAGTTTTTTTTAAATGGCGGAAATATGGAATAAAAACATATTTCAGTCCGGCTTTCCGGCGCTGGCTGTTCTCCTCTACAGGTCGCATTCTCAACCGATCCCGGTGAAATTTTGGGAGCAAGTTTGATAAATATATAGTTTTTTTTGTCGAGACAGTTTTTCGAAATTTATAAAAATGACTGAGATATGTAACAAACCATATTTCAGTCCGGCTTTCCGGCTGTTTGTTCTCCTCTACAGGTCGCATTTCTCAACCGATTCTCGCGAAATTTTGTCAGCAAGTTTGAAAATTGTATAAAAATTTCTTAGTAAGCCAGTTTTTTTTAAATGGCGGAAATATGGAATAAAAACATATTTCAGTCCGGCTTTCCGGCGCTGGCTGTTCTCCTCTACAGGTTGCATTTCTCAACCGATCCCGGTGAAATTTTGGGAGCAAGTTTGATAATATATAGTTTTTTTTTTGTCGAGACAGTTTTTCGAAATTTATTAAAATGACTGAGATATGTAAAAAACCATATTTCAGTCCGGCTTTCCGGCTGTTTGTTCTCCTCTACAGGTCGCATTTCTTAACCGATTCTGGTGAAATTTTGTGAGTAGGTTCGATAATTATATAAAACTGTTTAGTCAAGTCAGTTTTTCCAAATTTATAAAATAAATCACCCTTTTCGAAAAATAATCAAAATAATAAGCACCATCTAGCTGCGAATACTGACGTACCTACTGTGTGCTTTGAAAACTTCATGGCGACATTTTATTTATTTTATCGCGAGGTCTACAGCTTACGGAGCTACTTTGCTATAAGCGAAAAGCGGTAGGTAATACAGAAATCTCGCAAGAGATTTTTCTACAATTTCGGCATGACTGTGCGACTTCTGAGCAAATTTCCTGCGCGTTGCATATAAACTACCTAGGCGTGACATCATAACTGGGTAGCCGTTAATATGCAGCATTTTTGGATGAGTCCAATTTTTGTGCATTTCAAACTGTGTATCTCGGGCAGTTTTCATGCTAGCGAAATAATTATTTTACCAATGTTTCTTTTTTTGAGAGGTAATTTATGTAACATAAAATAAAAAATATATTCGTCATGCCTATTGTGATGTGTGTGCTGCGTTTAAGTCTTTTTCATAAGGATGCAGGAATGGTGTGACAATAATTAACTTACATTATAGAGCATAATTTTTAGCACTCAATTTGTGGTTGCAGTAATTTATTTATATATTAAATACATCAACGAGTTGCTAAATAAGCCATTAATTTTTATGACCCTAAGTGGCAACAACTATGTGGGTTGGTCGGTACAATCTTGTAGTTATTTGTAACAAGGTATTTCAATTATTTTGTATAAGGTTTTTTATCTAACCTAAGATAATTATTTAACCATGAATGATACAAAAATAGCTCAAATCCAATTGGAAACCTCTATAGGACTTGAATAAGTAGGTAAATAATATTTTACTTTATTTTAAAACTTTTTGGAAAACTTAGTTGATTTGCTCTAAGGATTTATATAATGATGCTATATTAGAGCATTAAAATGCTAACAGAGAACAGCCATTTACAAGTTTTCACATTAAAGTAGACAAAGGATACCGGTGCCAAATAATGAAAAAAAATATTTAAGTATTTCTTTTTGTTTTCGAATGAAACAAAAAAAAACAAAAAATGTAAAGCATACAAAAAAGTAAGCCTGGACACATACATACGGAATTCCGTATATACGTAGAAGACAGCTAATCCATACAAATCTATGGACCTACCACATACATGCGGGATTTTTCCGTTCGGAATTTTCATACATTATCGATATTCCGGAAACCCGAATTCGGAATTCCCAATCGGGATTCCATCTGTAACTATGTGGCCAGCTTTACATATTTTCTCTCTAGCCGGAAAATCGTCGAAGACAGTTTTATCGCGAAAAAATTATGTTTTGTAATACTAAATCCTTACTAATATTATAAATGCGAAAGTCAGTTTGTGTATTTGTTTGTTTGTTACGCCTTCACGTCTTAACTACTGAACCGATCATCATGAAATTTTGCATACACGTTGTCAGGGGTACAGAGATGGACATAGGGTACCTTTCATCTCGAAAAAAAGAATTGTTCACGAGGGATAGGAAAATACTTTCCACGCAGACAAAGTCGCGGGCGGTCGCTAGTATATTATAGTTGAGTCTACGGATCTCCGATCAATGGACTCCCTTCTATGAATGGTGCGAATAATTTAACGTCAATTAATGTGACATGGTATAGGCGCCCGCGCATAACGATTATATCATCTGTTTACGCTTCCAGTTAGACGAGGATCTTCTATTAAAACGTCACTGAGTATAAATTAAGCTATCCTTATAATAGCTTATATTCTAACATTGTGGATGAGATACTACTATCTCATCCACAAAGTACTACAACTTAAATAAATTCCGTCGGTGTACATAGATTTTGGTACAGGGTTATTATTAATTTGTAAAACACCAAAAAACTAGGAGGAGTAGGTTACTGATATCATAAATAACAACATTTGTTCTACGACTTTTCCGAAAACAGACCAAAAAAACAACTTTTCATACAAATGTCCCGAACAGCTGATTGAGTTTTGTATGAAAAGTCGATTTTTTTGTCTGTTTTCGGAAAAGGCGTAGGACAAATGTTGTTGTTTATGATGTTAGTAATCTACCACTACGAGGTTGTTGGTGTTTTAAAATTAACCTCGTATACGGGTAAAATACTTATATTATTACCTACTTTAGATACCTAACAGCGTGGGTGATTTAGTTAGTTGAGAAAAACATGCAATTCTTGCCCTTTCTAAGTTCTACTTTGTAGTCAAATCGTCATTGTTTTAGTGATACAATTTGAAGAGAATTAGTCAACATTTATTTTGTAAAAGAAACAAAACAATGATTTATGTTTGATAGAATCACTAACGAACTTGAGAAAATTCTCTATTCGCAGTTAGAAAATATTTGACTAAAAAAAATGTTTTTTTTAACATTTTAGTCGTAAATTGACGATGTTTAATGTTTATATCATAAAACTACTATGTAACCTAATGAATTGCTATCAAAGAAATTTGCGTGCAAAAATGTATGAAATAGCGAATACAGTATAATGAAAAAACTATTTTGAATGCAAGAAACCCATCAGATATAGAAAAGTTTAATAAAATAAGCGTCAACGGCTTACTTAGGTACGATTTATTTGTGAGTGTCTTAATTTATTCGATACGTGAAGAATTTTCCGATGTTAGCAGGTTCTGACTCATCTTTATGGGTTCATTTACATTTATATATATTAGAGTTAATAAACTTACGAATAAATAAAATACTTTTTATCCAGAAATAATATAACGTTCACCTTTTTTTTTTAGTCGGTTAAAAATGATCATTTCATTGATCAGGTATTTTGTGGATGGCATCTCATTTTCCCTTTTATACTGGAAACAAAAAATTACAAAAGTATGTTCACCAAACAGAAGCTTGCAATGCCATAAATAGGCGTTTCCAAATCGAGGGCAGAAGGCACCGGAAGTAGCTGTGAAAGCCCACTAAAAGGTGGACCGATGATCTGGTTAAGGTTGCGACATGCCGCTGGATGCGGGCAGCGTAGGGCCGATTGTCATGGAGAGGATAATGAAATCCTTTTGCCAGCAAAATAAATTATGAGCATGTCCTGAAAACCACTGTTGTTTTCAGCAAGTGAAGTTGCCAGCAAAGGCATTAAACGGTTTCTTTTAATTCAGAAAAAAAATAAGAGGAATTGCGATACTGACTTTTTTAGTAGCAATGGCAATGACTGGAAAGTAGTGATCTGTCAATCGCCTACGCAAAATTCATCAAAGTAGCTGATGAAACTACGTGCCGGACTACAGCTGCGCCACAAAAAAAAAAGTTGGAAATCTGACATTTTAACTATGCCATGATGAAGTTTATAGTTTGTCGGAGTTTGTCGCCAAAAACCAGAGTTTGTCGGTCTTCCGTTTAGGAGATACATGAGGCTCAGCTGTAGAGACGTCTCTACAGCTGCGCCACACAGATCTCGAAAACGGAAGGTCGTAGCGAAAATCTGATTACTTGTATGTAGAGCCGTTAGTTTGTCGGAGTTTGTCGCACAAAAACCAGAGTTTGTCGGTCTTGCGTTGCCACATGTATCTCCTAAACGTTGCGTGAGCCACATGTATCTCCTAAACGGAAGACCGACAAACTGTGGTTTTTGGCGACAAACTCCGACAAACTATAGACTTCATCATGGCATAGTCAAAAAGTCAGATTTCCAACTTTTTTTTTGTGGCGCAGCTGTAGTCCGGCACGTGATGAAACTTTAATTCTTAGCTTCAAATCATCATCAAAGAAATAGTTTGGAAATCTTCTGCAGTCTGATTCTTTTTACTGGACTCTCGTGAAAAGATCTTTTTCCTTTGAAAGCTGACCATCCCATCCCATGGCCACTAAGGTTTAATCTGCATTAGATGTTGGCGGAAAGGCCAATGCAGTATTAGAATTGCGACAGCGTAGGATCGCAGGAAACGGCTACCCTAGCCAACGCTGGTTGAGTCACGCGTGGGCCAAGATAAGTAGACGTGACCAATTTACGACATTGGCCAGGTCGTAATTTATGCCCTTAGAACGTTCACCTCAACTCAGTGTTATCGACTCAGTTTCATAATAATGACACTTGAAATGCCAGGAAATCATACTGTTTCTCTGGTATAGTGCTAAGCCAATCGTTATTTGTAAAAACAATATAAGATTGGGACATTCACAAAATTCTGTATAGGCTTCAACCTGGCTCTTTATTAAAGACCCAGGTTGAAGATGTTAAAGAGTTAAAGATTCTTTAACTCTTTAATCAACTCTTAAAGTAGAATATTGAGGCAGTGGTGTAATTGAAATGGTGCAGCTTAATGTAACTTCTGACTAACTGTTATAGTAAGTATTAAAAAAAAACTTAATACCTATTATGATTATGTACGCTTAGGAATTCACGGGTCAAAAGTAACCGTCCTTGAAGGCTTGCGTGGAGATATTATGAATCCAACGTAGGGCCATTTTTAACGACAACAAATGCACAGGAACTTTGGAATCTACTGGGCTTTATTTAAAATAAAGTTAGGTATATTTTTTTTAAGGAAGACTTTAAGGAAGCTTGTCAAACAAATCTTAAAAGCCCACCTTAAATAAAAAACCGGTCAAGAGCGAGTCGGACTCGCGCACCGAGGGTTCCGTACCATCATAATTGCACCATCAAACAACACTGCAGAGTAGAATAATTAAATAAAAAATTTGATAATTTCTAAAAAAGTGTGCTATATTGAGACATCGTTTTATTTTTCCTGTAATATTTATATAAACTGCTATCACATAAAATTATTTCAGATTTTTCTCTTTGCAAAGTTCGGAGATAAGGGGGGGGGGGGGGGGACGGTCATTTTTTATACATTTTTCGTCATAAGTCAAAAACTATGCGGCCTAAAACAAAAAGAAAAAATGATTGAAAACGTGCAAACGGCGCTCTTTCATATGATACCCCACATGCCCTAGTAGTCACTTAAAATTTTTAAGACCCTTTCTCAGTCCCTGTTGTAAAAAAGATATTTATTTTTTTATTAATTTCTTTTTTGCAAAATAGTTGGGCAAATGTCATCTTAAACTATTCCAAATTTCAAGTTGATACCATTAGTAGTTCTCGAGATATCCAGCTGTGACAGACAGACAGACAGACAGACTGAGTCACACCATAAGGGTTCCTTTTTTACCATTTTGGTACGGAACCCTAAAAAAAGTTGTCAGATTTGACCATAGACATAGAAAAATTTTCGCTGCATGGATTTGACAGAAACTGTGAAATTGACAGCTTCCTTAAAGTTATGGAGACCTCAACTAAAGATTTCAGCTAGGACGCCTTTGAGTATTCGGCGGTAGTAAGACTTCTACAATAAACGTCAGTGGAACCTAGTTTACAATAAAACAAATTCGTTTTTGTTTAGTTATTTAACCATGAATTTATGTATGTTTTCATGACCCAGGTCAATTCTAGTGAAGTAAAGCGTTAGTTTATTGACAAAGCTCTTCGGCATACTTATCAAATAGAATTAGTACCTTCGCATATTACGACGTCTTTGAATGTCTGCAAACAAACATTGTCCAAATATGGCCGGTGGTAGTGGTTTATGATAAATAAATAGTTTCGATTTTTATTACTTTGTTTACAATACATGTTTACCTTATAAACGAAGAGTTCAAAAGATTTGTTACAAAATTATTTGCAAAAGAAGAATCGAGATGCATGTCATACGAGTGTAATGTCTCCTTCATCAGCCCGCCATGCCATCCCAATTTCAGAATATCGTAGATTTCTTGAGGGAGGACTATGCTCAGCAGTAAGTTTCGTGTGTCTGATATGATGATGGTTTCTACAAAAGGGTTTCTACCATACCTTATTGCCCTTACCAGCAGTTATCTCATATCAATTACCCTCTTCTCTTTTCACATTCAAATCTTTCCACGCACCCTGTCTTCAGTTTCTATGTGATCTACCTTTTCCTCTGCCTCTACCCTTATTCTGATTATTTATATTCTTCTATTTTTATCAATGGTAGGTCAAAATAAGTAATTCAAAAATAGGTAGGCATTGCAATTTTAACTTATGTTTATATAACCTCAAATTTTCTGATTTCTTTGATGAGTCAAGGAGTGGAATTTCGATTTTAAGTTATTTGTAAGAGCGTAGGTATTATAGTAAAGGAATAGTAAACCAGTTTCAAATAAAATATATTATAACCTCTGCTGTAAAGATCCTTGAACTATGAAAAGAAATTCATTGACGAAGAAACCTGTTCAAAGTAAATGTCATATTTTACACAACGATCGAAATCAAATCTAAATAATATTATATTGAGATAGCCTCGTTGCTTGTTAAACAAACATGTGAAGTTGATTAAACAAACTCGTTTAGTTTGAAATTAATGAAGGCATAAACATTATGGTATAATTAAAAGTAATTTTATGTTCATAATAAAAGTCAGGCTGGCACTTAAGCTTAAAGCATTTTTAGGGTTCCGTACCAAAATGGTAAGAAAGGAACCCTTATGGTGTGACTCAGTCTGTCTGTCTGTCACAGCTGGATATCTCGAGAACTACTAATAGTATCAACTTGAAATTTAGAATAGTTTGAGATGACATTTGCCCAACTATTTTGCAAATAAGAAATAAATAAAAAAATAAATATCTTTATTACAACAGAGACTGAAAAGGGGTCTTAAAAATTTGAAGTGGAGCTACTAGGGCATGTGGGGTATCATATGAAAAAGCGTCGTTTGCACGTTTTCAATCATTTTTTTCTTTTTGTTTTAGGCCGCATAGTTTTCGATTTATAATGAAAAATGTAAAAAAAATACCGTTCCCCCCCCTTATCTCCGAAGTTTGCAAAGAGAAAAATCTGAAATAATTCTCTATGTGATAGCAGTTTATATAAAGATTACAGGAAAAATAAAACGATGTCTCAATATAGCACACACACAAAAACTTAACATTAGTTCCACTATCGATCAAGAGATGGCGCTGACCTAAAACTGCAATACTAATTTAATTATTCTACTCTGCAGTGTTGTTTGATGGTGCAATTATGATGGTACGGAACCCTCGGTGCGCGAGTCCGACTCGCTCTTGACCGGTTTTATTTCAGATGAATATTTTAATGATGTCTTTATTCCCTATTTCGTTATAATTTTAGTTTTACTTAATTTTAAAGGAAATAGAACAAAATGCTTGTTGTTGATCCTCAAGTCTAGTCTCCCCAATTTTAAATCGACTATCTTACACTTCTGGAATGCTTGTAATCAAGAAAACAGTTTTCACGTTATTTACTCAAACTGTAAGTAATAGTTAATTATAAGGCTTATTTAATTCGACATAATAATATGAACAATTTAATCAAAGTTACATAATATGAGTGTCCCCCAAAGCTTAAAGTTTATTTAAACCACCGAGTAAAATAACCATTCAAACTAATTAGTGAAATGTTTGGCAACATTTAGGACGTCATATTAATTTATTAAATGTATATTGTGTAACTTTTTAACAGTATCGTCATGTTGGTTGGTCATTTGTCTTTTGCCTCTGCAAATTGTCTGTGTTTGTTTAACCTAGCTAAGAAATTTTCGTTTACGCAAAGTGTACTACGCTAATATACACATTTGCAATTACCACATGGATGATGGGATGACTAGTAGGTACATATTTGATATGAAAAAAAAAAACCGGACAAGTGCGAGTCGGGCTCGCCCACCGAGGGTTCCGTACAGACCTACATCTATACATAAAATAAAGCTATAGAAAAGTTGTGTCGGTACAAAGGAAATATTTTGAAAAAAAGTGGTTGGTAGTTATTAGTTTTTTATATGAAAACTGTACTACGGAGAGTTCAAGCTTTATCCCAGGTTCTACCTACCGGAATTATGTGTCCAAGCTACCAAACTGTAAAAAAATACCATCAAAATCCGTTCAGCAGACTGCTATATATAGATAACCATTTGAAATCCTTTGTCGCCACGTAGAAAATAACCCTTCCAGGGATTACGACAAAGAATTGACCACGGGCGAAGTTTGAAATGGAATAGTACATTACTGCAGCGGCACTCAAGACAGGCATTGAAGAACATACGTTAGTCCATCAATGCCTAGTTGCGGCCAAGGCTTGTGTAGTACTTTTAAACTTTTAGCTTTTTAGTTTTAAAAGTTTTAAGCTTTTTATTTTAATTTTAAATTACTTACAGTAATTGAAAAAAGAAAATGGAAAGTGGAATGTGCACATAAAGGCCTTTCATTTGATACACATATTGAAAAAAAAATCCGGTTTTTTTTTCATTTATTTCCAGTTTTTCATTTTTTTTCCAGTTTTTTGGAAAGTGCTCATCAAGGCCTTTCATTTGATACCCATATTGCAAAAAATTTTTTTTTTTTTTTTCAGTTTTTTTGGAATGTGCTCATCAAGGCCTTTCATTTGATACCCATATTGCAAAAAAAAAATACCTTTATTTTTTAATTTTTTTTTTAGTTTTTTGGAATATGCTCCTTGATGAGCATATTCCAAAAAACTTTTCAAAAAACTTTCATTTGATTCCCATAGGTATTGAAAAAAAAATTTTTTTTCGTTTTTAATTTTTTTTATCTTTTTGGAATGCGCTCATCAAGGCCTTTCATTTGATACCCATATTGCACCAAAACAGTTTTTTTTCGTTTTTATTTTTTTTTTCAATTTTTTGGAATGTGCTCATCAAGGCCTTTCACGTGATACCAGTATACCGAATATTAAAAAAAATATTTTGGAATGTGCTCGCTCATCAAGGCGACATTTGATACCTATATTTGTGTTTCATTGAAAAGTTCGCTCCATTTCTGAATTACACGTGTGTAATGAGTTTTAATAGAAACATTGCTGGACAGACGCAGGCAATTTTGTATGAAAATCCATTATAACACGTTAGTAATGGATTCTCATACAAATATTGACGGCGCGGTTTAGGTCTGTCCGTAAACTCTGATTTAGCACGAAGAAGGTTGTCAAAATAATGTTCGATATTCCAAGCTTTTTTGAGAAAAAATAAAATAATTACAAACCCACCGCACCTGTATGAAATACAAGTACTGTTGATTGTCAACAGATGGCGCTGTATATCGATAGTACACTGTATAATGTTCTGTGAAATGGTTTTATCTATCGCAATATTATTAGACAGGACCCTTTGGTTGTGTGAAGCCGAGACTTTTATTGTAGTGGTGGCTACCTCGGCTGACCTTACCGAGTAAACTGTCTTGATTATACTTGGTGCCAAATGCTCCAAGCAACATTGGAATGCGATGCACCCGCATTTTAATGTAAACTGAAACAATCTACCACTGAACTATTCAACACTTGACACTGGCAAAAATTACTTCCAAGAAGAAAGTAGATTGCCAAAACAAAAATAAGAAGAAGAAGACCGCCATGTTGCGAAAATATTTAGAGCCAAATTTATTACTTTTTAATTTTATTTTTAAAAGTAATTAACTATATCAATATTTGAAAGGATCTGAATAATTAATAATAATAAATATTGATATTTTAAAAAGAATTAGTGGCGCGATTAATCCAAAAGTAATTAGAAGTTAAACTATGACCGCGCATACCGTTGTTTCACCAAGATGATTAATAATTACGTATTTTAATGACCATATTTTATTATGATTTAATTACAAATATACAGTTTTCAGATTTATTCCTGTAAGTGTAGTATAAGACGCTATTACCTGCCAAATTTCATAGTTCTAGGTCAACGGGAAGTACCCTATGAATTTTGATTCCTTTGAGAGTATCGAAAATGCGTTTTTTGCGCCCTAAACGGCAGTATCTTTTTATTACGTTAATTTAGAAGTTTGATTTTTTTACAGCTTCAAGGGCCCGTAGACCTTAGTATATGGTTTAAATTTCAATTCGATACCTCCACGCGTTTCCGAGATAAAGGGTCTTGACAGACAGACGGACGGACAGACAGACAGACGGACAACAAAGTGATCCTATAAGGGTTCCGTTTTTTCCTTTTGAGGTACGGAACCCTAAAAATGACAGAGTGAGCGCGTAGCGTCTCCGTTTCAGATTGGGAAAAATGCTTTCGTATGTGTCCGTCCGTTCTTTTCTCAACCGATTCTCGTAAAATTTTGTGAGGAGGGTCGATAATTCTATAGATTTTTCTGTCTATTCTGTTTTTCGAGATTTTTCGAAAAAAAAAACATTTTCCAGTTATTTCGAAAAATATTCAAAACTGTCACAAAAGCGAGGTCTACGGCTCACTCACAGCCGTCACAGCCTTGTAATTTATTCAACAATTTTAGAAAAAATCTGCCATTTTCGCAAGTTCTTGATCATGACAAATATTATTATTTTAAACGGGCAACAAACAATGGCACAGTACAACAGACAATACATCTTGTCAATATTAGTGATACTTTTTAGGGTTCCGTACCCAAAGGGTAAAAACGGGACCCTATTACTAAGACTCCGCTGTCCGTCTGTCTGTCACCTGGCTGTATCTCATGAACCGTGATAGCTAGACAGTTGAAATTTTTACAGTTGATGTATTTCTGTTGCCGCTATGACAACAAATACTAAAAACAGAATAAAATTAATATTTAAGGGGGCTCCCATACAACAAACGTGTTTTTTTTTTGTCGTTTTTTGCTCGATATTAATAACGACAACAGGTAGACAGTTGAAATTTTCATAGATGATCTATTTTTGTTGCCGCTACAACAACAAATACTAAAAACAGAATAAAATTAATATCTAAAGGGGGCTCCCATACAACAGACGTATTTTTTTTACCGTTTTTTAGTGCGGAACCCTTCGTGCGCGAGTCCGACTCGCACTTGGCCGGTTTTTTTTATTTGCAATCAGTTGAACTTTTAGCAAATGTGCTGGTTAGTAAGTAAGTCATTGCGGGTGAATTCTCCATAAGTGTAGAAGTTTCTCCCCTTTCGAGCATTACTCCAGTTTAAGTATGTCTTTTCATTTATGATAAACATTATTATGTGCCAACCTCTCGTCACTGCCACAAAATAAAGAGAACTGCTTGTATAAGCCATATTTAACCAGCCTAATGAGTTTGAATACAAACTAATAATATTAAAACCTATTTGAGTTTCATACCGTTCTCTAGTGTTAAAAAAAATGTAGGTAAGATAATTAACGGTAGTTATTTATTATTATTGTGGTTGTCTGTCACATTGATCGTTGTGCAATATTGGACTGGATTTCCAAGGAAACAAAATAATTGTGAACAAATTATGAATCAATAATTTGGCCGATTCACAAATCTTCCACCAGTTTGTTCACTCCACCAGCACCAATTTGGCGCTAGAGTAGATATAGACCTATCATTTTGTTGTTTGCTATGTGTTTGCTACCAATTTTTGGATGTTGGAAACGAATTTTCGTAAATACTTATCAACAATTTTTCTTCCAACATTTTTTGGTTTTCTTTTTTTTCAATTCGTTCTTTAATTCATTTACTGTTTAACGTCTATAATAATTATTATTACTATCAAACATTTTTAGATAATAAACGGAAAAATTGGGGGTAAATGCCTGTACAAAGGTCTCCAGCAGCAGTAGTGCCACCAAGCGGGATTTGTGACATCCCGCCATTAATGGGGAATGTCCGAAGATATCAAACTGGCTGAATATTTTTTATAGATAGGAATAAGCTCCCTTAGTAATAGAAAAAAAATTTCAGAATTTTCGGTTGCGTGAAAAAATTTAAAAAAATTAAAGTCTCTTCGTCTTTACAAATATAGGAAAGTAACAGCAGAATGGAGATTATAACTTTGCCATCAACTGCCACAACCACAACATGGTATTAAAAAAATAATTTCAACGCAAAATGTCAAAACTTTATGTTTTTAGTTCTTGTTGTCATAATGGCAAGTGTTGGCAAAGGTATAATATCCATTCTGCTGTTACTTTCCTACATTTGTGAAGTCGAAGAGACTTTATTTTTTTTCACGCAACCGAAAATTCTGATTTTTTTTTCTATTACTAAGGGAGCTTATTCCTATCTATAAAAGAATATTCAGCCATATTAATTTTTTTCGGACATTCCCCATTAGCTTAATTGCCGATTTTTTCTCACACACAGAGGCTCTCATATCCTCAGTTATTTACTATGATCATGACGGCCTACTGTCAGCAATAAAAATATTTCTGATTTTCTTTCCTTAACTTTAAAAAGTTGCCAAGTGAGTGTCGGGGCACGCGCAGTAGGGTTCCGTAGTTATCTTATACCATACCATATTGAATACCACTATAATTTTTCGTCTGCAAAAATAACTTTGTTTTTCATAGTGTTTGTATGAATGACAAAGTTATATTTGCGATTTTGGAAAATGTGATATATCTCTAAAAATTATCACTATATCTTGTTCAAACCAATTTTCGTTGAAAGTATTTATTAGGATCTACAGCATATTTTTATTTTTTTTATTTTTCACTTTCTTATTTTAAAAGTTAAAGGGGGGGGAGGGGATACTCATTTTACCAATTTGGCAGTGTATATCTTTCAAACGGTTGACTTTGAGAAAAAATAGTCTTAGGAACCTCAATTTCATTTTTAAAGACCTATCTATAGATACCCCGTACGTATAGGTTTGATGAATTTTTTTTTCTGTTTCAGTTCCATGTGTGGGGAGACCCCCCTTAATCTTTTATTTTTTTTATTTTTATGTAAAAACCTTAGAGCGGTTCACAGAATACATCTACCTACTAAGTTTCAACTGTGTAATCTTAATAGTTTCGGAATAAAGTAGTTGTGACATACGGACAGACAGACAGACATACCGAAACTATAAGGGTTCCGTTTTTTGCCATTAGGCTACCGAACCTTAAAAACTATCTTAAAAGTAGGTAACTCCTTTTTTCGTTAGTAGAAATGACCACTTAATTCGTTGTAACTTAGCCGATATTTTTTTTTAACTAAATACAACACATATATGTGAACTAATGCCATATATGGCATTAGTTCACTGAGTGTTCAAACATTTGTGCATAAAAATTTTACAAGTAGCGTTCATGGGTGTCATATAAGTCTATGTTAGTATGGAAAAAGCAAATTCTTTAAAATTCTCCATACAAAGCGGGAATTTCATGATTAAACCCCTAATATAAGACTACAGATAAAAATTATGTAAAAAGCTTTTATATACGGAGTGGAGACTACAATGCGACAATAAATCAAAACATTGGTGACACTAAGTTCATTAATACATCCAAGAGTTCATAGGAGTATTTTGAAACTATCAAATAATTCCTAGGAACGAAATAAAAAAAAATCCAAACAAACTAAAAAGCAGGAAAATTAATTGTACTGAAAACAGTAACTGAAAAATATTTCCTATGACTAAACTATTGGATATTGTTGTTTTTTTTTCTTGAAGCGTTCTAAGCTATTCAACATTTAATTTATTGTCGCATTGTCGTATCCAGGAAGCTAATTGTCTAATTTCAAAATCTATCACAATCGCTTTCAGGATGTGATACATTGATGCTTCTTTTTGGCACAAATAAAAACTCATCAAAGAAATTCAGCAATGTGACATCCATCTGTTAAATAAAAGCGATAGCGATAGATTTTGAACATTAGACAATAAGTAGGCAGGTTTAGAAACTCACTGGTATTTGGTAGAAAGATCCATTATTGACTGTAGGATAGGAAGTCAGTGGCACTACAGGCACCGTGCCGTTACGTAGAAGAATTGGCCCCTGCAGAGGGGTTATCGCCGGTTGACCAGGACCTGAAAAAGTTAAGTGTCTATATTATGAAAAGTGACAAAAAAACAAAACCTCCTTCAACTAACAAAAACAGCTTTAAGAAATACCTAACTTTTAAAAAGTTAAAAATAATATTATCAGTCCTTAGATCTATGAAAAAAATAGACGTCCTGGGGACCGTTAGGTATCGCTGGACATTGTGACGAGCTTAGATGGCGGGCCCCGACGCACTATGGGGCACTTAAGGTCATTTGATGAGCAAAAGTATCTGATCATTGTAAATGATAAAAAAAACAATTTTCAGTTTAAAATGACATGTTGAAAGGATTATTTTACAAAAAATAATTTATTGACAAAATCAGTCACTACAAGCCCCTCGGTCATCTTCGTCGTCTTCCTCGAAGTCACAAACTTCAATAGATGTCATCAATTTTAAGATTTTAAACAGTCATAATATTCATAATAAGATGACTATTAACTGTTTCTGTATTAAATAAAATGAATTTGACTAGCTAAGTGTATTTTAAATACATACTACTTTGTGATGGAAAATATTATTTTAAACCAGAAACGCAAAAAATCCGCAACTTTTTCTTTTTAAGTCCATTTGAAAACATTCAAAATAAAGTAATTAAATAGAAACCAAATCCCTAGACAACTCCAGAATATACTTTTCCAATACTTTTTTCAAAATTACAGTAAAAAAAATGATTTAAATATCATACTAAATACTACATAATTTATCAAAATATATTATGATATAGTTAACTATTTTTACATGATATATGCTACATACCTTGTTCTAAAAGATCCCTAACTTGATTTAAGTATAAATTTAAAAATAAAAAAAAAATCTGCAAAAGATATGTTTTTTAGTTGTCGTGTACTGTACATGTGCGCACACGCAGGGCGTGATTTTTGACTAACAAAAACTAATATTGAGCCAGCAGCGAGATTTTGGGCTATGATAAAGGTAGAGAGGCTCTTGAGCTTTGAAAAAATAAAGAAATTTGCCGTTTGTATAAAGTTTCATATAATGAGTTTTGCGCATGTACGCCCATACAAGCACCCCATAGTGCGACGTCTATTTTTTTCACAGATCTATAGGACTTTTTTCAACTTTTTAAAAGTAAGTTTTTTTGTGTCGGGACTTTTTATTTTTTATTTGAAACTTTTTAATTTTGTTTAGTTAATTTTTGGCGGCCTTTTTTTGCCGCCATTTTGTTTTTTTAATGCACCTTTAGGTATACATTATTTTAGTCAAAGCACCACCTCTGTATCTTTTTTCCGTTTCGACAGGCAGTTGACATCTGCATGATTACTAAGTTAGGTACGCATATAAAATAAAATAAAATAAATCTTCAAAGGCCAAGGTCAAATGTCAATGAAATTAAAATAGAACAAAGTACACAAAAGGTATTCCTTTTCCTTACAAAAAAGAATCATACAAATCGGTTCATAAATAAAGAAGTTACGTTCGAACAACCATACAAAACATCAATGTGATAGTAACGGATATGAAAGTATTTTCAAGAAAAACTACGAACCGATTTCCAAATAAAAAAATGGGACCAACTTGAGAGTTAACCGGATGTAAATAAAGTTTGAATCATTTCAATCGGTTGAGTAATCGGCGGACATACACAAAAAAACAAACATATAAATGCACAAAGAACCTCCTCCTTTTTTGAGGTCGGTTAAACATATTATGATATGAGACGTTCCCAGCCCAGTTGCCTTCTCTCCCCTATTACCCGTAGTCCCAGCCAAATGTCCCACCAGTGGATTCACGGAAAGTTTTCCCGGCTTCAGCAAGCCTATTTCATCATGCCAGTGCTTAGAGCAACGCTGGCTTCGTCCCGACGACGAGAGCAGCCTTAGCGATTATTACTCTATTCAAATTATTCTGGTATTTTTTTCCGGGGGGGAAGTGCACACAAGTGCAGTTCCGCACACTCACATACAAAAACATCACTGTAATGACGACACTACACATAAAAAATAAAACAAAACAGCAAAAATGTGTGTACGGATGAGTCACATCACTCACAACTCACACAATGACACGTTTTTGACATAAAGGGCTGGGCTCAACTGTCGATGCAGCAATATCGATACGGAAAAAGGAATTATTTTAAAGGTAACAAACTCAAACATTTTACTTACCGTAAATTAGGTGAATAAGGGCTACTTCTTTTGTAGCCCTTCAGGGGGGTTATTCACGATTGTCGGAAACCAACTTTCCGAATAGAATCGGAAAGTCTGCCAAAACACGCGAAATCATCGGATCGAACATTTTTGACATTAGATTCTCGATTGAATTCGATAGTTTAACCGAGAGCATATTTCTTTCGGTAAGAGATCCGTACCCTAAGAAGATTGGAATTAATGTAAAAAAATCTTGAAATTTACCTAAGTATATTCGAAAAGCTTATTTAAAACTCCAAAATTAAGGCCACGAAGTAAGTAATCTTATTTTTTTGTGGTCTAAAGTTTATAGGTTATATATTAATACTAAGTATAAATGTATATATTGAATTACCATACTTTTGCTTTTAGTAAGTACCTACTCTTATTTTCCAAAAAAACAAAATTGATCAAAAATACGGTACATAGCGTTGAGCTTATGAGCGCAAAAACGGAAAAAGATTTTTTTGTTGTAAGAAGTAATGTTCACGTTTATAAAGAATGTTTCCATGTTAAATTCAGTATTTTTATAGTTTATTAAATATCGCAAATTTAATGACAAGTGCTATTTTTTTTGATAATATGATTAAACTTGTGAAATATCAATGTTAATTTTAGTCATTTATCACAAAACATCAATTCCAGCTTATCGATTTTATTTTCTACCTTAAGCTAACGAACTTTGTAAATGCATTGCGCTTTCTTGTCGGAAAGTGAATCGAATGCCAGTCGAATGTATTTGTGAATAGCAGTTTTCGAATCTATCGGTACGGAAAAGGATTCGAATCGAATGCTTTCGACTATATTTCCGACAATCGTGAATAGCCCCACAGAAGCCCGTCTTGCTCTAAGTGCCAGTGAATCGAGCTCGAGCAATTGGCATGATCATCTATTTATCATAAAGAGTCGACTCGTCGTATGTTCACCGATTTCTCAAGTGCGTTGTAGAGAGAGCAGATGGCGCTGTAGCCTGGTGAATCGCGCTACTGAGTTTTTTTTACAGACGTATGTATGGGGCGAGTAAATTATTCGTGATTCAGGATAAGGTGACCTATTTAAGGTCCCGGGTTCGAATCCTTAGTATTTTTGAAGTGACTTAGTACGTAACAGTACTTGGACACGTGCTTCTTTGTGGAAAACTTATAAATTAATACCATAGGATTGTACCACTGTACAAATGCTGTACAATATTTTAAATATAATATCATAAATTATTCCATCGTCAAATTCGTCAATATCAATATCATATTATTCTTGGTAGGGACTTTTTTTTAGTACTAAAGTTATTTATTAGTACTACGGTTATTCTTTTTATTGAAATTTGGATTCGATTCAAATATTTTCTTGTTACGTACTTTTTAGACCGCCATTTTTCCGTAGTCGTGTTTATTAGTTCATAAATTTCTTTTTTTTCTGAAAATAAATGCATGGCTTAATTTGATGTACCTACAGATCTTAGTAAGTTATACTTAATGCACTTTTTCCTAGACTTTACATCACACGAATTCGTATAGGTGGCAACTAATTCATATTAATGTTTATACACTTTTAAACTTTCACGTTGCATTTTATTACATTAGATCTGATTGCCATTTTTATTCACAAGTCGTACATGAAGCGATTGAAAATAAAAAACATCCCAATAACTTCAATCGTAAAGATGGCTGACAATTATCGGCAGTGGAGAACCTTTAGACGCATAATACAATCCAGTAATTGCAAACGCACTACCTCTTTGTTCGCGGTCGGCTAACTAACAGAATACGGCTGTGGTACGGAATAGGAACACCGTTAGTGTTGTGTGTGGGCGGCCTTATATTAGGGCGTTAATGCTCTAAGTGTGCGGCGGTAGTTGGAACACCTATGTTTAGTTTAAAAACGCATTTAATTTTCTTTGTCATGGGGACAAACAACTCTATTCTTCATACTCCACCCTTGTCATTCATACCAACAAATGGAAAAATAATAATTAATCGCTATTCCATTCTCAACTCTTGAACTATTATGTATTCTGTGCTCTTGATCTAAGCTTATATCATATGGTGTGTCCCCACTTAGGTTTGCGAACCTCCGCGCTCCGCGAACCTAGAACAGTGATCCATAGCAAAAACAAATATTTTTACTTTGGCTACAGTGTGTGCCTGTGCGAACCAGCTTCGAATACGAGTTCCCTCACGTACACACCTCGGCGCCCTGTTTCAGCAGAGGATAAACGATATTTTCGGTACAGGTTCGCGGAGCGCGGAGGTTCGCGAACCTAAGTGGGTACCCACCTTTAGTTTAATGTTTCTTTGATGTTGGCTTGGCACATACTACCCGGTCAAGTTAACTCGGCACCTGAAGCGCGATAGACCCCTTCGTTTTCTCCTTTTCTCACGCCACCGTCGTCAATTTTTTGAAAGATTTCGATAGATTATCGTTCAATTACCGCTAATAAATGTACTAACGCTACTGGCATGACGACAGTGGCGTGAGGCAAGAAGAAAACGAAGGGGGTCTATCGCGCTTCAGGTGCCGAGTCTCTACCGGGATATACTTCTATTTATGCCTTTGGTTAGTGGCAATTTTCATGAAACTGTATGTGTAAATGGTTGAAACTTCGTTCCTTCTTTTGTCTGTTATTAAAAGTACGGATGAATAGCAAATATTTTTTTTTGCGAACAAATGTGGCTTTCAACTTAATTAAAATTTATCGTAACACCTTTTATAGCAACGTTTATTAACATCACTTGGTCGAAGTTTATTAATAATCATTCTATGTAAAGTCAAGGTCCAAAATTCTACGGCTATCACCGAATATGGACTAAATGAAGTTTAGTAACAACTCTAGAGTTTCCAACGTCTGTCGTTTCGTCATCCGAAGGCGCGTCACCTATTCGTGTCAAAGGTTACGAAATCACCAAATTTAATGCCGGTTGTAGACTAAAAGCAAAGCTACGAGTAAGTTAGTTTAGCTTAGTGTAGCGGCGAGATTTATACGCTACATAATAAATTATGAAGAAATGCAGGAGCAGCGAAAAGTATGAATTGAGCGCAGCGGCATCTACTATGCGCTTCACAGACTACGCAACACACCGTACAACAATGATTACACATCGACTTAACTAGATGGCGCCTGATGCGGAAACAAATGACGAATTAGTATGAAGCGAGAGGAAAACAGTATGGAAATCCTACATCTCGCTAACGGAGTTTTCTCAGCGACTCAGCATATATACAACTACCAACCAACCAAGAACGGTTGGACCGCGGTCCCCGAGCACAAGTCACCTAGCTCGGTGGAAGTATTTCCCTTTTCGCTGATTACCTGGCGAAGAGTTCCTGCCCCTACAACTTAGCTTACATAGCTGGAGTAATTTTTCATACGTATACATGCAGACTGCAAACTAGGTATGTAAGTACATCCTACGAAAAATAACCCCAGTTATGCGAGCTAAGCTAAACTAGTTCTTGGTCTGCGATCGGCTTCAGAGTATGCAAACAAGGCATTTAGCGCTTAAGTGGCACATTAATTTGCATAAAAGCGTAATTAGATTTCCTGGAAAAAAAAAATATTACGATGATCCTCAATAAAAATAAACGGTTAAAAAATTATTGATTTATAAAAAAAAATGTAATGAGCTTACATTATTCTTCAGACAGTTTTCTTCGTCAATGTCTCTCATCTATTAACTACTAGTAGCTCCGTGAGCTGTAGACCTCGCGTTAAAAACCGGCCAAGTGCGTGTTGGGCCACGCGCCATAGGGTTCCGTAGTTACCTTATACCATACCATATTTAATACCACCTATAATTTTTCGTCTGTAAAAATAACTTTGTTTTTCACAGTGTTGGTATGAATGACAAAGTTATATTTGCGGTTTTAGAAAATGTGCTATATCTCAAAAACTAATTACTATATCTCGTTCAAACCAATTTTGGTTGAAAGTTTTTATTAAGGTCTACAGCATATATTTTTTTTAGATTTTTCACTCTCTTATTTCAAAAGTTAAAGGGGGGGGGGGGGGACACACATTTTACCACTTTGGCGGTAAATATCTTTCAAACGGTTGACTTTGACAAAAAGTTGTCTTAGAAACCTTAATGTCATTTTTAAATACCTATCTATAGACACCCAACACGTGTTGGTTTGAAGAAAAAAATTTTTTTCAGTTTCAGTTCCATGTATGGGTAGCCCCCCCTTAATCTTTTATTTTTCTTATTTTTGTATTAAATTCGTTAAGCGGTTAACAGATTACATCTATTTACCAAGTTTCAACTGTGTAGTCTTAATACTTTCGGAATAAAGTGGCTGTGACATACGGACAGACAGACAGACAGACAGACATGACGAATCTATAAGGGTTCCGTTTTTTGCCATTTAGGCTATGGAACCCTAAAAAGTAGTTCAAATTGCATGCATTTTAAAAACAAATATCACAGAATAGATAGATACGTATAAGTTTTTTCAAATAATAAGTATCTAAGTATACTGTGCAAATAATATACACAGTCCTAGGTCAATTGCATTCTTTAACTGCAGTATTGTTTTACTGTATTATATTCAATTTTGTGATAAATTAGGAAATTATGTTAATTTATTGAGATTGCCTATTAGTGAAGTTTACACACACAAAAAAAATTATAATAAAGTCAAAGTCAAAAATAGCTTTATTCAAATAAACTTAATTATTAATTACTTTTGAATCGTCTATATTTTCCTACCTTTTTTAACTGACAAGAAGAACGGGCGCATGAAACTTAAAATATGGAATCTTAGAGTATAATGATTCGACATTATCAGTATTCCTAAAAAATAAAACGGAAGATATACAAATATCCCTTTGACCTTGCTTCCGTTTCTAAATCGATTAATCCAATGCCATCAACAGATACCCAGATGTCATCATTAACTATATCTATTTTATTGATGAATGATTGATCAGCTTTAATGTTGATATTTACCTTGGGCGAAATAGGCTACTTTATTTGGGGCTATCTTTTGTATTATTATTTCTGCTTAAGTACTTCGTGTCAGACTAGTCGCCGCCCGCGGTTTCACCCGCGTGGTTCTTGTTCCCGTGGGAGTATCGGGATAAAAAGTATTCTATGTTTTAATCTATTCTATCTACTATCTGTGTGCCAAATTTCAACCAAATCTGTTCAGTAGTTTTTGCGTGATTGAGGAACAAACATCCAAACCCACAAATTTTCACATTCATAATATTGGTAGGATTCACTTTTATTGACTTTCTGTCGGTCTAAATTTTAAAGAAAAAATTCAAAACTTTATAAAATGTAATAAATATCATATTTTTGGATTGATAATATTTTATTTTATATTTTAGTTTAGTTTGGGAAACAAACAATTTCACAGTACCTACATTTAGTTTTACCAAATACATAATATGAAACAGTAATCAGCAAAGTTTCCACTAATAATTAGAACATACAAAATAAACTACAGGGTAAAATATTATCTTGGTAAAACAGATTCAATAAATATTTATTTAGCAAATTGATTAGCGACACGCTATTGAATTACTTAAATTGTGTTAAGTGCAATCGATTTACTACGAAACTTATGGCACAGAATAGATATAAGTACTACCGTCATCATCATCATCATCATCATATCAGCCGCACGACACCCACTGCTGGGTATAGGCCTCCCCCAAGGATTTCCACGACGATCGGTCCTGCGCTTCCCACATCCAGTGGCTTCCGGCAATCTTCACCAGATCGTCGGTCCACCTTGTCGGGGGCCTACCCACGGAGCGTCGTCCGGTGCGCGGTCGCCATTCCAGAACCTTTCCGCCCCAACGGCCATCGGTTCTTCTCGCTATGTGTCCAGCCCACTGCCACTTTAGCTGAGCAATCCTTCGAGCGATGTCGGTTACTTTAGTTCGCCTGCGGATCTCCTCATTTCTTGATTCGATCACGCAGGGAAACGCCGAGCATGGCTCTCTCCATTGCACGCTGGGTGACCTTGAGTCTCCTTATGAGACCCATAGTTAGCGACCACGTTTCACTGCCGTAAGTCATCACTGGCAACACACACTGGTCATAGACTTTCGTCTCGAGACACTGAGGTAAATCGGACACGAAGATTTTTCGGAGCTTCCCGAATGCTGCCCATCCGAGTTGGATTCGACGAGAGATCTCCTTCTCAAAGTTGGACCTACCTAACTGGACTACCTGTCCTAGGTATACATAATGGTCAACAACTTCAAGTGTAGTGTTCCCAACATGAACTGGAGCGGGCACAACATGGGCATTCGACATGATTTTCGTCTTATCCATGTTCATTTTAAGACCCACTCTTTGGGAAGCACTACGGAGATCTTCGAGCATTGTGTTCAAGTCCTCCAAGGTCTCAGCCATAAGAACTATATCATCGGCAAAACGAAGGTGTGTTAGGTATTGGCCATTAATGTTGATGCCGAGTCCTTTCCAGTCTAAGAGTTTAAAGATATCCTCCAACGCAGCTGTGAACAGTTTCGGAGAAATAACATCTCCCTGTCTCACACCTCGCTGCAGTTGGATAGGATTTGTTCTCTGGTTCTGTACTCGGACCGACATGGTGGCATGTTTGTATAAATACCTCAACACCTCGATATACCTGTAGTCCACTTGGCACCTTTGGAGAGACTGCAGCACTGCCCAGGTTTCAATCGAATCAAAGGCTTTCTCATAATCCACGAACGCCAAGCAAAGTGGCAGATTATACTCCTCGGTCTTCTGTATGACCTGCCGCAGCGTATGGATGTGGTCTATGGTGCTAAAGCCTTTTCGGAACCCGGCTTGTTCGGGAGGTTGGAAGTCGTCGAACTTGCGAGCGAGACGGTTCGTAAGGACTCTCGAAAACAGCTTATAGACATGACTCAGAAGTGAGATGGGTCTATAGTTCTTTAAGAGGGACTTGTCACCCTTTTTAAAGAACAAAATCACCTCACTTATGTTCCATGTCTTCGGCGTTCTGCCCTCGACGATGACGGAATTGAAAAGCTTCTGGAGGACTTTAAGTATCGGCTTACCGCCCGCTCTCAGAAGTTCTGTAGTGATTCCGTCGTCGCCCGCCGCCTTGTTGTTTTTCAGCTGTTTGAGAGCCATACTAATCTCGTACATGCTGACGTCCGGGATATCTTGGGTATAGTGTCGGGTAAGCTTGGCTCTGGGGTCTTTAGCCTTGCTTTCAACGGGTGTCTGCGTGGAATATAACTGCCCATAGAAACTCTCGATCTCCCTCAGGATTTCAGGCTACTACCGTACAGAAAGGAAACTCTCCGCCCCGCCCCACAATCAATTACCTCACCCCACCGGGGCCCACCGCGCGAGTTCCGTGTGCCGATCCGTGTGCTCATTCAATAGCTCGCACACAGTTGCGCGTGTGCAAAAACGTCACTGTGTAGCGTCTGTGTAATAGGTAGTTGAAACGCGGCGCTTGTATGGAGTGCCCGGGATGTGCTGAAAAACAGGCTACCTTTTACGTTCAAGTCTTGGGAGCCGATCGTACTTATTAGGTATACATGAAAAAACCAAAACAAAGCATTATTCGTAGTTTCAATAGCACTAAATTTCAGCGAAATTATTGTTAAATGTAATTGAAACCTAAAAACCATTTGTAAAAACAAGTTCACAACTCCAAAACGGTAATACCTAAATTCATGTAAATTCTTCAAAGATCTACTATTTCGATAGCGATTGTCTAGTAATTTTTTTTGGCATCTAATTATATAATTTAAAGAGTCGTTTAAGAACGTGTTTAGATATTAAATAGAGCGTTTGATTATTTCCTGCCAGTATTTGATCTGCTAATATGTTTTAATTGTCATCGATGGTTAAGTTTTTGTGGTCAGTTTATTTATTAAGTCGAGCAAAAAGGAACAGGTCTGCTTTAAGGTCGGTATTTGAAAGGACTGTCTAAGCATTTATTAGTTCACGTTGCCATTGTGTAGCTATGTCGAATTCACGATTTAATTCCTTGATTTTATTAGCCTAGCGGGCTTTACACATAAAATAAACCGAAACCTTGGGCTGATTGTGTATACTATACAAATACGCAATAAATTAGACTGATATTTATTTTATATAAGTAGGTACTGTAACGCTTGTAAGCGCTACTATAATAAAAACACTCTTTTGGACCGAACAATTATGATTTTATTTAAATCCGTTATCTAATTTCAAATACAATGTAAAAACCAGGATACGCCTACATGGCCGCGCACTGAGTCCTCTAGAAAATCGAATCTTAACTTTTTAAACGTAAATTCAAAACCATGTCAACGCGCCACCGCAGTAACGGCCAGTACGCGGGCATAGACATCACAGTACCTACTTCGTAAAATTCTCAAAATGGAAGAAAAACATTGGTAAACTTAGAAATTATAAAAGTGTTTTCTAGTGATTCTCAGTTTCATTAACTTATTATACGCATAAGTTAATGAAATTATTTGTTCGATTGTCCATTAAAAAAATATAAATAGAAAGATTAAAAACGGGTTTCATTAAACTTAATATAGGTATGTAGTTTATGATATTACTGTTCATTACGACATAAAGTGTGCTGTTACATAAGAAAACGTCATCAATGCACACGAAAAACCTGTTTTGAAAGATTACGTTACTATTTTTGATAAAACATGTCTCAAATTATGATGTGCATAACGTGAACTCAGACTTACTTAATGGTTGGTGAAAGGAAAAGTCTAAGCAATAACGAAAATATAAAGGTATCTAATACTAATTTATAAAAGTATAAATTTTGTTGTAAGACATTTGACTACTATACTAATATATAATAATAAGAATTGTTTAAAAAAAACATTTGAGAGCGGTCCTAAAATACCAGTGGCATTGTCATTAATAAATCTTTGAATTGAATAATATTTATAGGAGCTCAAAGGTTTTTCACAAGTCTCAATTACAAATAAAAATATTAATTTCGTACAGTTCACGTCTACTATTTAGTTGAACTAAATGATAATTCAAGAATAAATAATCCCATTAGATAGATACAACTATGCATCACAAAATTCACAAAATTATCACTCGCGGGATTTGAATTCGAAATCATGTATTAGGTTTTGTCGATTTAAGAAAGAACAGTAACAAGAACAGAGGAAAATTTCTATAGTCAGGGAAGCTTGCAGATAGGAACGAGTAGTTTTACAGGTATACAGTATTTATGTAATACTAATAATCTTTGAAACAAAGATTACGTTTATTAATAATCATCATCATTGCTAGCCACACTATATCGCACATTGTTGGATATACAAATAGGCCTTAGTTCGCATAATATTGATTGTAAAAGCTGGAGTTGCCACGTCGTGTCTGCACTATTAATAATTAATACTCGTATATTAAAATATAAGAAGAATATCATCATAAATCTGGCACAAGGAAAACTCTAATTGTATACGAACGACGCCGTGCTTATGAACGAAAGTGTTAACGAGCGCTACGAAATCGAAAGTTGACGATCCGTAGCAGGTTTTGCGTACCGAATCGAGCTTTCACGCGACAACGAGCTTTATTAACAACGGAATAAGAAACAGCGAATTGAGTTTCGAGTCTAACAAAAATTAAGCTGTCTGATGATGCAAAATAAAGATACCACTCGCAAGTTCACGATGCTTTCTTCGAACGGGGTCAAGGTCACGCTTGTAATTCCATCTCGATTGACTGCTAATTTAATACCTGATGTTGTAATTTGATTGTAAGGTGATGCTTTGGGATCAAAAGATGCGCTGTGTTTAGTTTAAAGAGATTGTCTGACCTCTTTTTTGAAGCTCTGCACATTTGTAATAGGCTTCATCAAATTGTTGATTACATTTTTAAATAAAGTAAATTAATGTCACACCATTATAATGATGATAAAAAGAAGTTAATAAAGAACATAGTAATGATAACATAGGTAATGCTTCTAATAGAAACTTAAGTTTAAAAAAAGACAATATTGATGGTGTATTTAATCTATTACTTACCTGTAATGATGATGCTCATCTCAAATTTGTTTTGCTTTATCAGCTTAGAAATATCTCAAACGGCAAATGAAGTAAATGGACGCTTCTTCCTCCTTTGTCTAAATATAAGTGAGGACAGAAGAACTTCGACTTCAACAGTTTCCAATGGACTGCAGACTTGACAATACAGTTTTGAAAGTGAAACCAAGGTCTCAGCAAAGTGAAGACACAACGTGATGACTCGAGATTTGCAGTCAACTTTATGCTAATGCCCATGTAGGTATGCTGTCACAAACTGGCTTCGAGTTAAGTAACTACAGTTTTCGTGTCTGCATTTCATTTGTTTTTTGATGTCCTTGCGTATTAGGCAGTAGTATGCGGTAGTAGGTCGAATAGAAGTAAAATACTTTCTAGTTACTGCGTTCGTAAAGCTCGTGCCTAGTTTGTCCTTAATTTGGATGTATTTTCTCCTTTATAAATAGCCTTCTTGAAATTGAATGTAAAAGTAAAATCAAAAGTACTGTAACTCTTAAACATTTTTAGGGTTTCGTTAGTATGCCGTATGTAACTACCTACGTACGTATGTACTTAATTATCTATTTGAAGGATTATTACCTATAATACTTTAGATAAAAATAATTACTGACGATCAATAAAAATATGCACGGATATTTTGTAGAGCACATAAAACTGTGGAGCACCGTTATAAAATTATTCCTTTAGAAAACCTGACACGTTGACATTGAACAGAATATTGCACGTGAATTTGGAACATAAAATCATTTTAATGATGCGATTGACATCTTAATTGGTACTTCCGATCACGATGTTGTCGAAATAGAAGATCCTAGTATACATACAAAAACTATGATATTAAATTTTGAGTAACATAATGAGGAGTTTAAAATAATAGCTATTAAAAGGAAACACCGAGAATTGAAAAAATTCTAAAGAAAGTTGACAAAATCAACGTTTCGTACTCCCCTGTTTCCTCCTCCAAAACAAAACCGATTTAAATACGTTTTCCATCAAAAAGTAAAGAAATGTTTTGGCTGATGTGTTCCTATGTTTTGCTTTTTTATATAATGTCGTCAAATTGCTGGATGTCTTAACATTGGCATTTTTTTAGGTTTTTGAAGATGAATATCTCTTTTAATAATTTATTTATGAAAAAACGGAAAACATAGGAACATAGCCAAATCTTTTATTTATAATTTATAAAAAAAACGGTCTAGTTTTGGAGGAGGAAACAGGGGAGTACGAAAGATTGATTTTGTCAACTTTCTATAGGAATTTTTCAATTCTCTCGACCGTTGTATTTTCCTCTTAAGGTCCTCACGTGACGTATAATGAAAGTATGAATTTGTGAATTATGATTTTGGTTATAAATTTTAATTATAAAGAAGAATTATAAAGAAGAAGTGCTTTGTTAAAAGTAATTAAAATAATTGTATTAAAATCCGTACATCTCACAGCAATCACATAAAGTAGAAGCAGAAAATAAATCATAGGTCGAAGTAATCATAGCTTGTATTACGGTGACTAAATACATACAGTGTGTGGCCTAGAACCGGGGATAATATTAAAAACGGAGGCTCTTTAGGTCACTAGTAATTGAATCATTAAGGTCCCAACTAATTAAAATAAAATATTTACTTTTTAATTTTTTCTAACAATGTAATGCAAACAACAGTTCCGCTCAACTCAATCGACAACACGCGTACTACTCATCGTACTTATTCGGAGCTACTCGGAACGTCTTGTTGACAATTTATGGGTTGTCTGACACAACTTGTATCGGCTGATAGAAATGAACCACTTTCTAGTCAATAGTAAATTATTTATTGTACAAATACTTAACAAATACAAACACAAACCGGAAAGCTCGTTGCTTCGCTACACAAGTCAATTTTCAAATGTCTGCCGCTCTGCTGTATGCAAGTAGTGTACCGACTGATAATGTTATTGTGAACGGTTTCTTAATCCACGTTGAATAGCATCATTGTGAAAATTTAGTGTCTGTTGCCCTAGTACAAGAGCACGGTTATCAGTTCACGTAAGCGTTATAACCACGCGAACATTCCTCGGGTGCCTTCTGTTTGGAAACAACGCCAGGGCACGTGATGCATTACCACGAGCTTTTCTGCACAATAATATCATATTCACAAATGGTCTAGCCATTTTCACATTACAAATTGTGTTAATAAATCCAATTCAAATATTAAATTAAAATTAATTTAAACTGTAACCAAAGAAATTCTCGTGACAACATTTTGACTTTACTTATCAAAATTATTATTTTTTATAACGTTTTTAAAAAGATCATAGGTAATGTAAAAGAGTAAACCACGTATTGAATCTTTAATCCCTGAAGAAGAGTAGATTGCAAAACCAAAAATAAGAAGAGAAGACTGACATGTCATGTCATGATGGATAAAATTTAATTATGTAAACAGATTACTGTCATTGCGATATTTAATAATTACATACTTACTACAGATTGTAATTAATTTGAAACTGATTTTATGCTGTGGGAAGTGAAAGCAGTGGGGTCCGGTTCTATTCAAGGAGTTAAAAGTATGTCGGAGGAATGTCGTTTTGGAATAATACACTGATTATGAATCGTAACTTTAAATTTTTATTGTGTGTAACGTATGGGATTTAATTAACTGGGAACTTTTCAGAATAAACACTAATACTCTAGAGAGTCTCTATTTTCTATATTATCCCCGGTTCTAGGCCACACACTGTATAATGGTAGTCATAGGTAAGTATCCATGACTTAAGAATAAATAAGCAAGGGAAATTAGTGTCCATCAAACAAACACAAAATGCTGCTCTCCGAACTGCCGATCCACCAATTGCTTCAGCGTTTGCGAACGAAATACTGACACAGGATAAACAAAAATCTTCTGAGTGGATGTCTAGAAATTATGACTTTTTTCTAATAATGTTTGAGATATAAGACTGCGGCACAAAACGCAAACTTATTATTTGTGACAGTGGCATTCATGTTCATGTATCAATGTCTACGGTAGACTGGCCATTGTTTGGGTGGCATTGGGCTCGGGCGCCAAACTAATCGAAGGCCTTCTCAAACAAGATATAAGCTTTAGCAATTAGGGATGCTGTTTTTTAGGCTGGACTATCTGCTGTATTTCCTCATTTCCCAATTGTATTTACTTAAATGGAAATAAAAAAAAAAATTGGTGATGTTTTCCGTATCTTCTCAATCGATGTTTGAAAACAAAGTCTTCACACAATTAGAACTTTTAATTTATTCATACTTACTTTGTAATCTTAAAATAATGGACTGTTATTATCGATATTTCTTACGACTCGAGTTAAATTTCATCGATAGCCGCAAGTTATTGAAACCTTAGTGCACGTGATTGCTCGTGGTAAGAATTTGGAGCATTTATATAGCTACCTAACTCCAGTGCTCCAAAGATAACTATCAATACAGTTGCCGACCAATTTATTACAATAAACGGTTATTGCTAGCACACTGAACAGGATTTAATTGTTAGCTGACCACCTTGACGCTTGCGAATATTGAAGGTAGGATTAGCCATTTTATCCTTTAACCTTAACAACCCAACAACTATTTAAGTTTCACAACGCTCTAAAAAATTATTAAAATAGTTTTTCAATTTGTTGAGCGAATTATTACTTCGTTTTATCAAATTGCCAACAAGCAAAAGAGAAGAGAATAATAAAATATAATTACCTGGTCCAGGAACGTCATCATAATAATCATCATCATAGTCTAATACAGCATGCAGCTGAGTTTTGCCTCCAGAGCTCCCCGTTTCCACTTTCGTAAACCCTCGAGGTCGATCAGGAGGCTGACCGCTACCACCAGCGTTACTATTACTGCCAGTTTTGACGCCCGTGTCCAGAGTTCTTGAAGGCGCAGGTGATGGAGCTGGTCTATTCGCAAAATTGAAATTATTAATATTTTGGTTCGAATTTATATCGAACTTTCGACTAGAAGAGGGAGTTGTTGCAGCCGGGTAAGGCGCATTCGTGAATCCACTATACGGCGGACGAGGAGCATTTGTGTTTATCCTCCTCTGTTCATAATCATAGTCGCCGGTCGGATCGTGAATATACTGTCCTGTGTTATCAAACTGTGAATTCACTTCCTGTACTCGTTGATTTTCTATCTGTACGTCTAGCCGTGCGTTTTGTTGGTATACTTGTGTGTGAAGTTGGCCATTATAAGGATTGCGTGGGATGGCATCGTGTGGGTAATGGGTGAACTGGTTAGGGGGAGGGAGGTACGCGGCGCCTGCGCGCTTTCTAAGTTTGGATCTCCTTTGTTGGTTGGTCGGTGGGGAGTATGGTTCGTTGCCTGGTTGGGGAGGGTACTCGGCCTGTTCAGGGGAGTAGAGGAGATCATCAAGGCCGATTCGGAGAGGAGTTGGTGCGGCTGTCGCTAGGGCTGGAGCCGCGGCATTCGCGGCTGCTAGCGTAAAATTTGCTAATGCCATTTCTTATTCAGACGGCATTGGCGGCAAATATATACCCGTTAAGTCAATATAACATACGGCCACCGCTAATACGGTCACGTGTGCATGATAATGTGAACGGCGTGGGATCGTTTAGATGCACGAGCGTCTTCTCATTGTGAGACCACTGCACTGTCACTTGTTCACTACACCGATCTGGAACAAACAAAAAAATATCTCTGAGTACCAATTACACAATTTCGAAAGAGCTAAATTAAATAATGCTAAGCGCATATTCTGTTCCACACAGCTTTGAGTCCTGAGTTTGAGTAACCAGCCTTTCTATTGTCTAACTTAAAAATCTATCGCAATCACTTTCAGGATGTAATCCACTGAAGTTTCTTTTTGGCGCAAATAAAAACTTACCAAAGAAATGCAGCAATGTGTCACATCCATCTGTCAAACGAAAGCGATTGCGATAGATTTTTAAAATTAGACATTTAGCCCCCGGGTTGTACATAACATTACTGTCTTACAAATGTCAAATACCCTGGTACCGTTGGCGTCTTTATTACATAAGCCGTAAGCCGTTTTTGATTCAAATGAGTATTAAATTAAATAGTCTAAAATTCTGAGTTCCTTAAATTTATTACCCGAATGAGTCAGCCGCGTAATTTAAAGACGTGTTACAGTTCGCACATATTGTATTTTAAGCTTTATTGTTGGTTGTCGTTTTATGAGCGGTTTTCCCCTCGTTTCGTGATATCCTTGCCACTTGGAATGGCATTCCGTTCGAAAGGCTAGAGTCGTGAAGTTAAATATTCCGGACAATTTGGACTTTATTCACTTACTTGTTAAAATACGACAAGTACTCTATATATGACTCATTTCAATTACTACATAAATATGTTTTATTGAAGATTTCCAGTTAGAAGTTTGAAGAAGTCCAGTTATCTTTTGTTTTTTCACTAACAATAAATTAATAGACTTCCACTTATCAGTCAGCTTTTTTATTTTTCTATTAGGTTTCATTCCACATTTCGTTTTCTGTCTAACGGCAAAACTAAATCAAAACCTACATTCTCACATAAAACATAATTAGCTTCAGTTTCTAAATTTTTATTGGTCGTTTATTCAAAAAGATCTATGTTAGAGCCACACCACACTAGAAGTTTCACGCCAAAATTGTTTGCACTTTTAAGATCCATCGACGTAAAAATTATTGGCATTTAGTGTAAGGCCGTGAGCACTTTGGACGCGTTTTCGTACGAATTTTACTCGTCCGAATACGTTCGTACACGCACGAAAGATCCCGACCTTTGAATTACTATGGGAGTGCGCACACTGGGTGCGAGTTAGTCGTACGTATACGTATATATACTTCCGACGTCCGAATACAATCCGAACATGTTGGGATTTTAAAAACCGTTCGTGCGTTAAAAAGGTAAAAATATAGTTATTTACTTAATTTACGAACATAAATGTTTGTGAGATCACAGTGATTAAAGCTACCATTATTTTTTTTCCATAAAATGATGGAATTCACCGAAATCAACTCTTTTTAAATATTGTATTTCATGCATCCATTTGGTTCAACGACAGCGACGATGCCGCCATACAGTCTCCGAGTAATAACAGAATTATCTTGAAGATACAGATTTAGATTTTTCATCGTGCTCCAACCGAAGATGACTTCATGAATACGATATCTGTACCTATTTGACGGAGAAAAACGTATTCAGTGTGCGCACTCAATTCGTACGACCACGATCATACGTTTACGTACGATGCAAAATTCGTATCCAAAGTGCTCACGGCCTTAGAGTTCTAGTATAACTAGCTTTATTTTGCTTTTTGTGTCGAGTTTACCAGGGTATAGCCCCAGCCCTAATGGTCAAGCTTAGTTGGCCCAGTTTACTACTGGATATTGTAACCTTCAAGTGGAACATAGTATATTTAACAACGTTGCTTTGAGCCTGTTTTATTTAGAGCTTTACAATCTATAGAGGCACTTAATATATTCAGGTGCGTGAGTAACTTTGTTTGTATCTTTTCACACCTAAATCACTGAATGATGAATTTTAAAAACGAAGAACAGAGCGTTACTCCCAAAATTCCGCGAAAAACTAAATTCCACATCATAATAACATTGATTCTTGTTTGTTACATGGATTCTACTAATGCACTAGAAAGTATTAAATCTGCTAAGTTTATGTAGATCTTGAGTGATGTTTCCACAGAACAATGAAAAATGTTTTTCCCTTCTGTGTAAAGTATTAGGTATATTATCTGTGCTTCTGTGGATGTTTCTATTTGCCTCTATATTCAAAGCAGAAATACGATATAAAGAGCTTATGGTAAAACATGTAGTAGTACCTACCTTTAACTAACTCTGTTTAAAATTACATTATGGAATATTATTAGGTACCTATGTTGTGTCGTTTGTGACCTTAATCCTAAACTAGGTCTTTTGTTCTTGCACAAAATGTATATAGTATTTCGACTTTTGACCTTGTTGGGCTATCGATGAAGATCATCAGACTCACGACAAGACGCTCACACGATTCTCTTTCTGCCATCTTTACTTCATCCTGTCTCAGCAAAAGTGAAAATCATGTTAAATTAAGTAGGCATAATGGGGAATGTCCGAAAAAAATCAAAATGGTATTAAAAAAAATGTTTCAACACAAAATGTCAAAACTTTTTTTTTAATACGTGTTGTGGCTGTGGCGGGTGGTGGCAAAGGTATAATCTCCATTATGCAGTTACTTTTGTATATTTTTGAAGTCGAGGAGACTTTAAATTTTTAAATTTTTTTTCCCGCAACCGAATATTCTGCTACTTTTTTTTACCTAAAAAAATATTCCGCCTATTTTTTTTTCGGATATTCCCCGTTATCCGTTCCACCTCATAATGATGGGGAAAGTATTGGGAATGTGACGCGTTGGCAAAAGAAAAAAGTCTTGGTCACATCCGGGAGTGGACGAAGATTGCGAGTGTTGAACAACTTTTCCGCTTGGCGCAAGTAACAGAGCGAAATTACGACAGTGAAGCTCCAGTAGTGGACCGCCGAACAAGAAGAAGAATTATCCTTTTAATGATGAGAATATAACCAACCCTTCAGGGATATCGTAAAAGGCGATTTTTTGTTCACAGTGGAATAGCGCTTGGCTTTCAAACATCAAAGGAAAACATCCTCCCACAGGAAAGGTCTACGCCTTGCAGGGGGATATGTCTATGAATCAGCTGTTACGATGATTTATGTATGATGAATAATAATTATTCATAGAAAGCATGTTTTTATTACTTTAGGGTTTGTTTTAATGTGATTTATCCTCTACGCACGGAAATCTAAGAATTGTATATCTAAGTAAAATAAGTTGGTTTTGAAAAAAAATTGTTGTTAAAAAAGGCCTAGAAAAAATAGTGCTTTGCAAAAAGATTTTAATAACAAAAGAGTCAATTTTAAAGGTGATCATTTTAGTAACAAAATACACAATATTCAAAAAGGATAAAACTCACTATCATATTTTAATTTTAAAAAAATAGACTGGAAATAGGGATGTTGACTTATGAATAAAATAACGAAATACTAATAAAAATCGTAAACATTTCAAACTTGGAGTAGATTCTATACCTCTTGGTTTTATATATTGCGTATTATTTGTTTTATGACCCTTCAAAGTTGGGTGGACAAGTCCATTTAAAAAGTATAATATTTGTTAAAATAAATAATACATTTAATTAGTCCGTAAAATTTATAGCAAATTTGTCAAAGAAACCATTTTGATAAACACAATATTTAATATAGCTGCCGAACAAATTTCCTAAGCGTGGCATACAACGTAGGAATGCGTGACGTCATAACTTGGTAGCCGTTAGTATGGAGCGGTTTCGGATGAGTCCAATTTTGTGCATTTCAAACTGTGATATCTCGGGCAGTTTTCATGCTAGCGTAATAATTCTTATATATTATTTTTTTAGGGGTAATTTATGTAACATAAAATAAAAAAATAGTCAACATGCCTATTACTAAAGATAAATACATAAGTTGTGTCATAGTAGAACCAAATAAGTAGGCCAACTCGAGCCTCGAGCGAGCGATACAGCTTAAACACGTAGGGCTGTCACATCGCTAGTTTATTCAGTCGTCAAAAAATGCATAGTCAATCTCTATACAAAATATTTTTTTCTTATAGGGTAAGCATCAGGGATCTATAATTCAAAGTTTTTTTTTATATTTTTTTGTACGTAGACCAGCGGGTCTATCGACTAAAATAATGAAGTTAATGTTAATTGTAATTTGACAGATGTATGTGATACATTGGCTCTTTCGTTTTGACACCAATAAAAACTTACTAAAGAAAAGTAGCAATGTATCACATTTATCTGTCAAATTACAATTTACATTAAATTCATTGTTTTCAGGAACTGACTACAATGTTTTCATTACCTACGTCATGTTATGTGATTTGAAAACTTACAAACGAAATAGGATTAATTAAAACGTGGCTTTACTAAATAATGTATTTATTCAAATAAAATAAAATGATTATGAAATTTAATTTTTTACACTATTAACTGTTTCTTACTTTTTCATTTACCTACACTTATTAAAATAATAATCTTTAAATTCGGAAATTGTTTACTTTCCATAATAGGCATGCATAATAGGCTATAGGAATTTGTGATTTTATAACAATAAATATTACACAATTGATATAATAAAAAATTCGTCTGTTTCGACAAGTACGAAATGCCTTATTATTTAAAGTTAATGTAAAATATATCCTCATTCTCACAAATCTTTTTGCAATAATATCTTTGGAAAGCATGGTATGTACTGTAGGTAGGTACACGTTGAAATTATTACGAACGGCGCGGCGGCGTGAAGCGTGCGTGAGCGCGGGCGGGATTACGTACGGTGCAGCCATGACTGTTGCACCTTTATCACCTTTAAATTTTGTCAGTGTGTGCGTGCGACGACGTATATGTACGTGCGATACGTACGGGCCCGCTCACATACAAACCGCGTTCATGCGTATAAAGAGTAAGATGACTTACTTATTTGGTTCTACTTTGGTTGTGTTCTGTCAATCAACCTAATTTCTATTTGCACAATCACTATGTGTGATTTAAAGTCGGACTATAGTGATGCGTTCTTATACCGTGGGAAATGTCTGCGCGATGCCTGGGAATCGAACTAGCTATTAAAGAGAAAGAGAGGTTACTAAGTTAGTGTTTCATATTGCGCAATATTGTCAATAGACAGTGATCCGCTGCAACTTCACTTGAGAATGTATGGAAAAGATAAAATTTTACAGATTGAAATAAGTCGTTTTGTACCGCGCGGTCTGAAATTAGTAATTTCAGTTGTACATTGTAAATTTAATTGCATTGTACCATGTTTTTACATATTTATGGTTTCGTTACGATTTTGATGCGAATGCGAATTAGTACGAGTATTATTTGATTCTATTTTAAGTTTTATTCTTTGTGAAGTGAAGAATGAAGGGGGACCACGCCCAGATAAGCGTTTTTTGCTGACTGTTTTTACAATCAATTGTTTTATAAAAAGATGTCACCAAAAATGAGTAAAATAAAACCGGTCAACAGCGAGTCGGACTCGCACACCGAGGGTTCCGTACTTTCATAATTGCACCATCAAACCACACTGCAGAGTAGAATAACAAAATTAGTATTGCAGTTTTAGGTCAGCGCCATCTCTTGACCGATAGTGGAACTAATGTTAGTTCAACTTTTTTAGATATTTGATCATTTCTAAAAAAGTGTGCTATATTGAGACATCGTTTTATTTTTCCTGTAATCTTTATATAAATTGCTATCACATAGAATTATTTCAGATTTTTATTTTAAAACCAAAGCAAAATTCATCAAAATCTTGCAAACTCTTTGCGATCCACGAATGATTAGTTGGATTAGTGACTAATCCAACGGAATATTAAAAGCACAAAATTTAACTTTTACTGTCATATAACAATGAATATTTATACAAAAAGACTCAAAATTACGTCACCAAATATATCACGTGCGATAAAAAAAGACAATAGCGTTAATTTAACGCTATTAAATAGGTACATTATCTAATTCGAATTTAATAACCAACCGGAAATTGTCATTTCCGATATACTTTATTCGAAGGATAACAGAACTCCATTTTGATCAAAATACTTGACGCCATAGCAAACATTACTCACGAATATAGTATGCAACTGGAGTATTTCCCGTCTGAACTAGTCTATAAATCTTGTCAGATATTAAATCTATTAATAGTGTAGCGCCTATTGTTGAATAGAAACAATGAGCAGTTTTATACAGGCAGATCTAAACAGTTATGATATTGTATAGCCAATTTATTTGCAAGTGTTTATTTTGTAAACAAACAATTCAATTTCGTTCCTAAAATTTTGGGGTATGTATTGATCTATTTCATTAATTAATTAAGTATATCACTCTCCTAATTAGGTAACAATTGTTACACAACAATTCTCACGACGCCATATTTGCTTACCTTATCAAATAAGGCTTCAAATATGGACTATATTTTTAAACTATTTGATGCAATTCTGAACCTATGGCTAAGAAAATATAATAAGAAGAGAGGTGGATTTTATTGAATGTTTCTAAGCGCTTAATATTAGTTTTTGTTTTCAGATCTTTTGTTCAAAATTACCTAACTGAGAAACAGAATGTTATGAGAAGAAAGTTGGATTTTATTCATGTTTTCTAAGATCAAAATTCTAGTTTTTGTATTTATAGAAAAACTATGCAGATTTTATGTAAATAAAAACGTTACTTTGAAACTGGATGAACAAAACGAACAAAATAAATGTTAGTTGAGGTCAATGAAATAATAATCATTTATGCGACTCCAACAAATAATTTATATTTTGTTTTGTTCAATTTATTTACAAATTTTAGATTTATTCTCATGCCGAAAAATGGATTGGTCTTCTTAATTTATCAAACGATATCTGCGAGATTAAAATTAGAGCGTGTCAGCTATTTGGAATTAAGCTTCGATTATGAAACGTAAAAAGTGTCACGTATCAAAATTTACGTTCGCTTTCGAATATAATCCGTCGATTTTAAATGTCAGTATTGCTGTCAACACAGTGTATTTCATTTAAATATATTAACTGTATCTATGTCTTCACTATGTATGTTATAATCTTTAATGATGATAATTGTTTTTTTTTATTTTGGACTTTATTGGATCGCATTGTTTGAGTAACAGTTGTTATAAGTTTAGCGCGAGACTGTTGTCATTTGAAGGTAATTATCAGCAACATGGTTCATTCAATAATTTATCTCTCTTAAATAATAGGTCTTTACCTATGAAATTGCCGATTTGTATGGAGATTTTTCAAGAAGTTGCATTTTTCATAATAGCATTTTCTATATTTGAATGAAGGACTGAGGTGCGTGCATGTAGTGGGGCTAGTTAATATTTACTTTGTATTTATTCCTATGTAATGTGTCACTTAAAGAATATTATCGTGATAAATTAATAACATATTTGTACTCTTGGCCACATTCGAGAAAGGCTAAGAAGATCCCGAAGATGGAGTGAGCTTGCCCAGAAGAAGCCTATTCACTCTGGTTTTAAATATCGCTGTGTTGTATGCTTACGGGAATGCAGACGCAGGCAGGGAAGTCCACTCCTTTAATTTTTTTAATAACTTCACCCTGTAAATACACGCTTAGCGCGTATAACCCTTTAATCGCTCTATATCATTTTCATTTAGTTGTAATCGTATAAAATTGCATTGTTTGCGTAATTTTCTGTATCGAGACGAGAGTATCGAGCCTAGACTCGATCGGGCGGCCTTGTCGATATATTTCGAATAGATCGACGGAATGTAACGACCGTGAATGTGTAGTAGTCGGCAGATTTTTTTTTATATTGAAGCCTGTTCAAATACCTACGGCTGTGATCGCAAATGTCAGAGACATTTTTTGCCACAATTAAATAAGTAAAGTATGGAAAGAATAAAAAAGATATTAACAAAAGCGGATTATAGTTATGAAAACCGTTTATTAGACGAACTTTGAATCAAAATAATGGTAGGTAAGTAAGTAGCGTAATCGTTTGTCGTAATTTTTAAACATTATTTTATTAGTTTACTACATCATACATTTATCTGAAGGTACGTTTTTACGCCATTATTTATAAGCAGTATTAGCATTGTGTTGTGGTAAAGTTTTTTGTTCCATTTACGCCAGTAAATGACATAAATCATTCTTCAGCATGTGTAGCTGTGTGTTAGGTATGCCAAAGCGTATTTTTAATAAAAGAAAATTATTTATTCTGACGTTAGAAGGTTTCACTTTTGTTACAATGTCACCATCATCATCATATCAGCCGCATTGGACATTCACTGATGGGTATATTAGAATTTCTGGGTATATCCAGCGGCTTCTCGCGACCTTCATCAGATCGTCGATCCTCCTGGTAGGACAAATATTTTTTTAAATGACAGACAGGCAAGTTTTTGCCCGCTATCCCGCCTGATGGTAAGCGATGATGCGATCTAGGATGAAACGCGCTTGCCTAGAAGATATACCTATTCACTCGTGACTTGAAGGCCCAAAGATTGTCCCTATTAGGTAACAGACTCAGGCAAGGAGTTCGACTCTCTAGCGGTACGGATGATAAAAATCATGACATTATTATGAATCCATATAACTAATAAATAAATACTGGACGTCATTGTGGTCAAAATGGCATTAAAGTCTAATCTACATAAATCCGAGTCACTGACATCAAGAGTAGGAAGCTATGTAAGACGTTAAATGCTGCATGACCTCACTAAATACGCAATAATGTTTGGACAAATTGAACGTATGTGGCATACTAAGTATGTAGATAGCAATTGCGAATTGCTACTGTGAGAAAAAAATATGAGTAAAACTAACTAAAATGGAAACCACGAAAGAAAGGATAAAATTATGTTTTTTTTATAAAACAAGAGTTTGGAAGTGTCTGCAAAAATTACTTACAACACTAGACCAATTTAGTCAGTAAAAAAATAGTTACACCAAAAATAATCACAAGATTAAGTTTGTTGTTCGTGTATTCGTATGTTTACATAAAAAAACTAGAAATATACTTATTTGATATTTTTGTTTTGAGAATATTACAAATTTTATTCTCGGGATAAATAAACCAGTCTATAAACTCTACATTTTATTAGTTTTAACATTCATGTTACCTTAAATTACCTAAAATTTCCTGAATTTTTCTTTTAATCTACCTATTTTCACTACTCTGTTAAATACACACCAACATATTTGTCTAAGAAAAAATCGAGTACAATGCGAAGAATAAATAATAGTACAATATAAAAAAATCGAAATCTTAAGTAAAATATGTTGCTATGGCAATATAACATTTATCTCAATGCTTATAAAATCTACCCACACGTGATGGTACTTCGTTTTACGACCATTTTGTGACTACCGATATATTATATTAGCAGAAAATGGATTATGTTCGACCCAATTTGTCAGTATTCGGTTCCGTTTTGGGAAAACCTAATCTAGTTTATGGCTCTTTCGTAATTTACATGTAGAATGTTTTTCAAGGTTTCTTAGTAAATTTTTTTTTGTTCGCTTATGACTTTATTCTATGTATTCATCAGTGGCGAAGTGTGAAATTATTTCGAAGGTAAGTCGTTCTACAAAATGATAAGATCTGCATAGTTGATCGGTGGGGTGGTATTAATAGGTGCCTACTGTAAAGCATTTAGTTTGACAGAAAAGGAAATATAATAAAATCTAGATTCCTAGTAGTATAAAGTCTTAAGTTTGTAGTATAAAGTCTTAAGTTTGTCTTGGTGTAAAAAACCGGTCAAGAGCGAGTCGGACTCGCGCACCGAGGGTTCCGTACAATCATAAATATATTTGGATATGTTACTTTAGTACAGTCTTTAAAAAAGTAGGATAAACGGCAGACAGGTGGAAGGGCGAACAGGCGGACAGTTAATTTACAAATCTTAACCACAGCTGCTTATGGTGACTGAAAAACGTTTCAGCCACTCCACATTGCAATTGCAACTTAGTAGGAACTTATTCTTCGTTTATTCGTACGGCAAATAGTAGCTAATTATATTAGAACCAAGCCACCAATTATTATTGTAGTATTAGGTTGCGCCATCTCTTGACCGATAGTGGAACTATTTTTTTCTTAGGTCAGCATTCTTAAGACAGCGCCATCTGTTGACTGGTAGTGAAACTAAAGAATTTTTGTTTGTTTTTTGAATTTCTAAAAAAGTGTGTTATATTGAGACATCGTTTTATTTTTCCTGTAATCTTTACAAAAACTACTATTATATAGAATTATTACAGATTTTTCTCTTAGGGGGGAACGTTATTTTTTTTTAAATTTTTCATCATAAGACGAAAACTATGCGCCTAAGAGAAAAAAAAATGTTTTAAAATGTGCAAACAGCGCTCTTTCATATGATACCCCACATGCCCTAGTCACCTCACTTCAAATTTTTAAGAACCCTTTTCAGTGCCTGTTGTAAAAAAAAAAATTTTATTATTTCTTTCTTATTTGCAAAATAGTTGGGCAAATGTCATCTTAAACTATTCCAAATTTCAAGTTGATACTATTAGTAGTTCTCGAGATATCCAGCTGTGACAGACAGACTGAGTCACACCATAAGGGTTCCTTTTTTACCATTTTGGTACGGAACCCTAAAAATGCACCAACGCGCGTAATATCTCTACTGAAGTCTACATAATGTAGCGTGATGCGTGTACGGACCGTCTGAGAGATTATGAGTATACGTATACATATTTTTTTATAATTAAATAAAACAAAGTCGGGTTATATACACCTTTCTTAACTCAAGAATACCAGATTAGATTAAGTTAGTAGACAGATTAGAACCTGGATTCACATACCTATAAGTAGGTAATTTTCTATCCCGGTTGAAAATTCCCTAGGATCCACGCGGACGAAGTCGTGGGGCCCACTAGTTTGCTACATATAAATATAGCACTTAATTTGTATTGTCACTTGAGGGTGTTTTTCAGTCAATTTAAAACTAAAACAATGAACAGTAGAATACAGAAACAAAAATTTACACTCAAGTTATATCCATAAGCTTTAACAATATATGACAGTCATTAAATGTATCTTCTTTTGGGTTCCTAAAAGCGTTCGGAACGTCTAATGATGACCAAATAAGCAGTAGCATAGGTAACAGTTAATTAAGCAGTTTAAATCACACACGATTGTTCTAGAATCAATATAACGATTCAATAACGTCTTGAATGGTTGGTAAGAAATACATTGATGATGCAAAATAGCTTAATTTCTTAGTTTATTTGGATTAAGATTATTTTTACTTTCCATTATAAAATTCCACTCAAGAATCATGTAGAAGCACTATATATATAAATGTATATTTTTATGGAGTTCGAAACATTCGTTTCTTTAGAAAGTAATAGAAAATAGAAAAATCTTTATTCAATTAAGCTCACATAATAAGCCTTCCTATCAAAAGTTTCGGTAAAGAGACTTCCCAAAACATTTGGATAAATATAAGACTTGCAAAAAAACTATATTAAAAAAAGGCTAAAGTACATTTTTATAGTTTTCAGTCAAAAATATAAATGTAAGTTTCATTTGAAGTTTTTTGTGGCTTTAATTATCATTAAAATTATGAAACAAAGCAAGAAGTTTTTCAAAAGAAAATCGTCTTTAATTGTGGATCATTCTGAAATTGACAAATTAGGTTAAAAAATAAAAGGTATTTTTTTAAGCTTTTTATTGAATATCTTTAAAAATATAGACTTATTTTAAAATCTAATTAGTAGACATTGTACAGAAAGCTTATTTCTCGAAATGGTTTTGAGATTTCCGGTCATGTTCAAAAAGTTAGCAAAGCCAATTGTTTATAGAAAGTATTTTATACAGGCGGCTGCCCTAAACCAAATCCAAGTATCTCATTCCAGACAAATTTTACAGGAGAGCTTAAAAACGTTATTTAGTGTTTTTATTAAAAAAATGTGAAATTGTCAACACGAAAATGTTAAAATATCATTTGTATTTAAAGTAAAAACATAGGAATGTAAAAAAATAAGTTCTTATACCTACATTTTGACGAACGAAAATAGTTTTTTGCGTAGAAATATTTATTGATTTGTCAATAATATTCTACGCTGTAAATAAGTAACTTCAGATTCTCTAATATACTTTAGTAGACCGATTGTATCTAAAGGTTTATTTAATACCTGAAAACTAGTAAGTACTTAACAGTGGTTTTGTAGGAAAATTAAAAATGTTGTATTATGTAGAAAGTCATATTTTACCGACTCTCCTTTTTTTAGCAGATAAATATATTACAAATGTAAGCTTTCTAGATTTATTAGTTTAGTCAGTTCATGACAAACGATTTGTAAGATCGGTAAAGTAATTTTCAGTAATGGAGAAAGATCCTTTTTTTGGGGCACAATTAATGCTCTACGAAACAAACTATAAAATAAGTTATCCGGCATTTTTTAAATATAATCCCTGAATGAGAGTGTAGAAAAAGGGGATGATGGTGAAACATTACTTTTATTTGTCGATTAATTTAAAGTTCGACATAAATACTTTCTAATACAAATAATAAAATACTTATCGTAGCATCACTTAATGTTTATCCTCTAAGTGGCAAACAAAATAAGGGATGAAATTATGGATAGTTTTTGGTTAAAATATGGGTACTTGTAGGATTTAATCAATTTTCGTGTAATAATCTATTAAGCACAAATATTAAAACTCTACGGTACAAACAATAAAATTTACTTCCATTGTTGGAAATAAGTATCCCTGTAGATACTTGTTTTCAGCATCGCATAGAGCCAAAAAATATTTTACTTACCACTATAAAATCAATACATAAGAATCAAGTATCTACTAATCTATTTTAAAAATAAGTATTTTGATAAGACTTGCTTGTTTTTAAGTTAGAAATGGGAAATATACTTTATTTCAGCGTAGATTTTGCAAACGGAAAAAGATACTTGAAACAAATAATTGGCTATATTTTCCGAATTAAACCAAATTTTAAAAAAAATAAAAAAATAGTAGATGTGATTTGCTTTGCTTAAACAGAAAATGAAATAATTTTTTTTTTGGAGACTGAGTTACTTGACTTCTGCGTAGGGCAGCCGAGAGACTACAAGCTTTCTTAAAACAAAGCTGTGATTATTTTATTAATCAAAAGCTCACGATATATGAAGTTGGTCTGCTCGTGATACGCCCAATGTGATTATGATTACAAGTAGTATTTGACCCGGTTATGTCAATCAGACAAACGATCTTGCGTCACACTGTCGATGGTTACGATCGCCTTTTTATGGAAAGTGTAACAGGTTTTAATATGTGTTAACATTGACTACCTGTCTCTTGTGTACGTCGTAGTCTCATGAGTTTGCCATTGAAATTATTAAATACATGAATGATCCTTTGACACAAAAAGAATTTTGAAAATCCAGTGCAGTTAGTACAAGAGATTTTTATATCCTACCTACTGTAGGTAACCTACAGCATTCCGTTGTTTTTAAAGTTAGGTCTTAATTTAGCACTTAACATTTATATGTTTGAATCTGTCAATGATTATCTGTAAACTGTAAATTAAGTATAAAGTAATGACCGTATCTTCCCTTCACTTAAATATATGCAGTAAAACGTAAATAAAAAAAGTCAAGATATTGAGGTTTGTTTGTGACTAAAAATTTGACTGAATTCGGGAACACGAGCGCAATGAAGAGATTGTCTTGTTTTACGTAAGTCATGGAAAGAATTAATGACAAGTACGCACTCTACTTGATATTTTGGGGGTTCACTAATTTATCATATATTTTTCCGATATTTTCATTTCAGACATTGATTTTTTAACTTTTAACTGCAAGTAGGTACCTATATATTTAGTAAAGTAGTCTTTATCCCCTTCATTTTAAGATACTTACACTTATAAATATTGCCTGTGGATTCTCCTGTGAATATATAAAATTATTCCACTTTAATTTGCCTCTACTAGAAAAACTCCACCCATACCTACTTGTAATTCAAAGTTGATTTAAAAATCGACTGAGCGTTAATCAAATGCAACACTAATTTCTCCGAAACTGTAATATCAAAGTGTCAACGACATAACAAGGTAACCCGGAAGACAATGTGATGTGTGCAAGATTTAACCAATGTTTAATAAGAACCCGTTTAATTGGCAGTACTTTCGAATTAAGGACAAAGATATGAGACACATACACATACCACACTTTTCCGGGTTCGACAAAAAGTCGATAACTACACACGTGTCGACTTCGCGTAGGATACGTGAATGACATTTTACTAGAAGCTTGTAGATGTATCCAAAAGTAACCGACAAGTTATTTCGAAAAATAATTTATTTTTATATATTTTATTTAAAATCACTTATCTTTTTGCTTTCATATACCTACAATATAGTAAACCAACAGTGGCGTTTTCCTATAACATTGACTGCTAAATAAATGGACAAGGTCGAACTCAAGGTCAGTGTTTTATCACTAACTTGTCGCTTTACTAACTTTAAAGTTAACAAAAACTTTAAATAAAGATTTATGATTACTTGATCATTTTAAATATTTAATTACATTATAAGTACATTTTATTTTCTGTTGAGAGAAACTTCTGCTTGAATACAAATACCTCGTAGTGTGATAGTTAGTTTTGCCTTACACTTGCTAAAATAATTATGATTCTGGTCTGATTGAAAAATCAGGTAACTTTCGTCTTGAAAAAATAATAGAAATCCTAATATAACATTAGGTTTTTGAGTCGTAGAGACTAAGAGAAAATAATACAAACTACTACGAAATGAAATTATTAAATAATAAGCTACAACTTTGGTTGACTGACAGTATGCAAGAAATAATAACAAGAAAGTTTTAAATGTAGATAACTCTAAATTTCAACAATAATTTTGATTTATTTCAAAAATAATTGTTTTGTTTCTGCAAAGTACATAATTGTACTACTCTAATTTTGCGAAGATATGTACCAACTGTTTTTTCCCTCAATGACTTCCCACACTTTATATTGATCACATATATTAAATAATTTTGCAATAGAACTTCGGGTGATTTGATGTGGGTAGTAAACAACATTTTATTTTTAAGCTATCAAGTTAAGAAAAACTATTTTTTATCAATAAAAAAAAAGCATTGTGAATACCTAAAATCTAAAAATTCAAAAATACTTTGTTCTTGCAGTTGCATCAGAATGTCGGATTTAGTACTTACTATTCATTGTTAATATTTGTTTTATGCTGAATCAATAAATGTTGAATGTTTACTGATGTCTGAAAAACAAATACTTTTGTTGTATAGGAACATAAAGCAAACAATTCAAAATAATCTATTGTGAAATGTGATGTAAATGGTTTTGTTTATTGACTAAATCGTAGCAGCTACTCATTTCTTTTATGTCCCACAAGCTAAGAATCTTTATTGATACCTACCTATCACATTTATTAAATGTACAGTCGACGACACATCAGACTGTACATGTTAACCTTGGGACCAACTATTCCATCTCATTCCTTTCTTTCCTCTATCGCCTCACCACGGGATAAGCCCAAAGGTGCCTCAACACATTTAAACTTTTTAAACACTTTCCTTAATTCCATCATCACCCACCTCCATCCTTGCTAAATCCATTCATGGATCCCCCATATCTTAACTCAATAGATAAAAAAACCTTGAGACCGCCTTTATGCCGTACGCAATAAAAGCTGTTTTTTACATCAACCACCGTGCTGTCGTGTATTACAATAATACTGTAAAATTCATATTGGTTCTTGACTTCACTAAAGGCCAACCCAATTCTTTCAGCAATTTTTTTCTCAAACTATTTTATTGAATCTCGATAGACATTGTAATGTAACTATATTTGCGTCGTTAAATTAAACAATGACAATAAACCTTTATAAACAAAAAGTAAACTAACTGCTGTGCAATTCAGTACAATTATTTACGCTCATGTTTACAAGTCACGCTTGAATATTTATATTAGAATTAAATTTATGTACATACAGTTGTGTCATGACTTCTGATCTGGACGAAAAGCGTTTGCGTAAATATTGGCGACACAACACCAAGGTCACCACTTTAGACTTAAAACTAACAGTGGGTAAAATATTACTATTTATTATACACACACAATATGTTGACATGACATAGATTTGCTTGAGCATAGATCATGAAACACAAAACAGAACATACCTTTAAGCTATTAAGACTGAATACCCTCAAAAACTTTTTTTTCATGAGCAAAGAAATTCTGTGACCCATAGACAAACAAAATTGATTTTTATTTGAAAAACTAATGCTATGAACACCTAATCATTATTAATTACATCTCATTGAGTGAATTTAATGATAGTTAATTTTGTAACACACTAACCTACTGCATACACTGTTATTAACTCTTATATTGTACACTGATCGTCAAGCTTGACATTTAATTTGAGATATTACTTAAATTGCACAAAATTGAATGTCAAGCCGATTTGTTAATAAGAAAAAAAAACTTACTTTTTTTAATAGAACTGTAGAAGAAAAATCTCAACAGTTTTCCCTCCACTATAGTCCACAGATAATAAAGAGTAACTGTCACGTTCGAAACTTTTTTCACACGAAATTAAAAAAGTTAACGCGTACGGCAACGGCGTGCGTACTCGCAGCCGCTCACGCGGTAACTAAAATCTAAAGAGTTTGTATCCTTTTACCAGCCAGTGTCAGACAGCTGGTACTTACTGGACGCTGGACAAAGTGATCTGTTTAATAAACTTCCGATGATGTATTGTGTACCGGTGCCCGGTTATAATAGATCAGATATATTATTGGTATGACACGCGGAAACAGTTGCGGATCGAAACGTGCGGTCAGTTGCATTGGAACCAGGGAAAGCCACCATAACTACGTGTATATTCTACGAATGGAGTTTCCATATTCTTTAAAAGTTAATTTTGAACGAAAGGTATTACTCATAAAAATAAGTTCATACGGAGCAATCATAAAGATTATTGTAATACTTAATTCTGTATCAGAATTAATTTTTTTTTTTTCGATTTTACATACGGTTTATGCAGTTAACAAGCCTATGTGTTATCAGTGGCATAGATTAGCTTACCGTTTTAATGACAGTCAAGTCAAATCGTATAAATTACTTCAAATATCAATTAAAAGCATTTTTATATAAAATCCACAGGCGAAAGTTGCCTTAAAAAGACATCAACGAGTGCTTTTTTGGCTTTTATGAAATAAAATAGATTTAATGACAATTAATTAATATTAAGTCCAGTGGTAGAATTTCATTTCCCGTATGTATTCTAGGATCAATATTAGCTTATGTCCTTTTCCAAGGTCCAGTAGTATGGATAATGACCAACAAAAGCCTACAACCGGTAGATTGAGTTTATTTGCCAATAAAATAACCATATTTCTTAGACGAGAGTTCGTTCGTTTAGAGAACCCAAGCTAGTAAAATATAAGAAGTAAAACAGAACACAGAAGACCGTGTAATATCTTTATGCACGCCAATACAGCCCATTTGTATAGTCGTAATATGAAGACTGGTATAATTTGTTATGGTTGTCACAATACGTAATATCTGTAAGTACGTAATAAAATTATGGTCATCGTCGAAGAAAATTTTCAAAATTATAATTCATTTTCAGATGCCGTTTAAAAAAAAATTATAAGTATTAAGTTTTAGCAAAAAATATAGTATTAAACCTTTTTTACATAAAAAATACAACATGAAGGAATTCGGATTCGTAAGTTACTTACTCCTAATTAGCCTAGAGGAAATCATAATGATTTATTGCTGTAAATATTAGCTAGGTTCTGTTCTTTATTTTATACTTATTGGGAACTGGCGTGATTTTTCTACTAAAATTAATCATTTCACAACTCATTTTTCTATGTTCAACAATAAAAGTTTACGAAAATTATATTGTTATATTACTTTCATATGTAAACAAAAATGCAATCATATTGATAATAATTAAATTTAATATTGTTGCGATCATATCTTATACCTTTAAACGAGCAATTCTTGTATATTCATTTATATGTATATTTATAAATTTATTTCTGTAATCTCGGAAACGGCTCTAACGATATCGCTGAAATTTGGTATTATGGGGGTTTTCGGGGGTGAACAATTGATCTAGATTAGTCTTATTTTTGAGAAAACGCGTGTTTTCGAGTTTTCATGCGTTTTTATTTCGACGCAGAATATGGTCGCTAATTTCGTCCTGCCGGCCTCTGTCCGTCTGGTCCAGCGGGTTAAAACGCGAACGGCAAGAAACGAGTGTTACGGGTTCAAAACCTGCTCGGTGATTTACTTTTGTTTTTTTATATGTTCAAGTTCATATATATTTTTTTATATTTATTGTTTTTAGACAAGTTTAAAAATGTAGTTAATGTTTGAGATAACAATTTAGATAATCATCTAAACACCACCATATTACAATAAATAGTAATAACCGAGCAAAGCTCGGTCGTCGCCCAGATATTGCATTATTAAAAGAGCAAGTAAAACGACATTTTGACAACCCTAGGATAAACTGACCCAGGCATAACATCCGCGAAACTTATGGCGCGACCGACGAAGCAACAGGCGGTTGAAAAACTTAATTAAATGCAAAATTCGTTGCTCTCTAAGCTTAGGCAATATAAAAGCATAATAATCTTAAATATTGTTTTGCTTACTCATATTCCATATCTTTAAAAGTGGAGGAGTGGTGTATATAAAATTAACATCATTATATTTTTGTTGTGAAGAAATGTACCTACCTCTACAAAGTTATTTTTAGTTAATACAAAACCTCGTGGGGTTGATCAGACCATCAAACTGAACAACTTTCATTACGGAACCAACCTTAAAATCGCGAAAAAAAAAACTTCTCTTTCATACATTTCGATGGAGTAGGATTGTACTTTTGTATGGAATAGCTGATTGTTGTTTCGTGATTTCGAGGTTGGTCCCATAATGAAAGTTGTTCAGTTTGATGGTCTGATCAACCCCACGAGAGGTTTTGTATAAACTAAAAATAACCTTGTAGTATTTGTAAGTGGTAGGTACATACAGTTGAATTCACTTTAAGTATACACTTTTCACAACAAATTCAGCAACCTTTTGTCCTTCGTAATATAAAAGTCATTCTAATCTTGTATGTGTTTTATAAAAATGTAAGTTTACATAAGAGTTCAACTATATTCAAATCTTTTAAGTGGATATTCGTGGAAACTGACTAAGGTAAAATAAAATAGTCAACATCTGTATGCAATACGTGACATGGAAATTTTACATTAAAATGAATATTAAGTAAAGCCTCTTTCGGAATACTGTATTTCGTTATTTGTTAAGCATGTCTACGAGGGAATGGTGATCTGACTCACATGTATAGAAAAATGTGACATTTCAATTTTTGAAGGCGAACTAAAGTGAGTCATGTACTAGAGCCTAGTGAATTTTCTAGTAGAACCATATAAGGGAATTTCGACTTTAAGTTAAAGGATTAAGATATATACAAAGTTATGTAGTGACTTTATATCAATTGTATTGTATGCAAATGCAGATAACTACATATTTTTAAATCTTAAAGTAATTTTTACTTGTTATTTCTCTCTTGGACCGATGTTATCATTGTTTTTTGTTTTTGTTTAAAAGTTTCATATTGTAACTACTTGAAATAGAAAAATGTGACAGTTTAAAAGATCTTCCTTTGTTTGTTGAAATAATATATTATGAAAAAGTTAAAATACTCGTCGGCTTATATTTAGATTTTTGTATTGACAATGTTATTAGCTCACTAAAAAAACAACTCAACTGTACTAAACTAATGTAGGTACTCAGAATGACGAGTACCTACTTAGTTAAAAACGAATTACTTTTATCTATTATAATTTTTTTCAAAAAGTCATCTGTTTCATACAAAAATTAATAATGAAAATATAAAAATGTATGAAGCAGCTGATTTTTTTTTCGCGATTTCAGAGTTGGTCCCATAGTAAAAGTTGTTCAGTTTGATGGCCCGAAGAAACGGTTTTCTCATTTTGCGTTAATTCATTAACACGTTGTATACTAGGAATCTCTACGGGAATAGGAAATATAAGTTGGATGTCAACAAAGTAGTGGGTGGATTTTTGAACTATAATTATCATGAATAGTTGAGTAAGATGTCGGCTGGCTAATTCAATGGTAGTGAGAGTTGAGTCACAAAAACAATAGAGATCCTCGGAGCTTTTGCGTAACCTATTATTAGTCATAGTCAGCGGCAATTATTAACCAATAACATTCTACTAGTTCTTATGTAACGTATGGAGTGCGGAATTGTATATTTTAAAGCAGGTTGAGACAGTTCAGTATACCAACCCTCAAATAATCCACCCTAGAGTGACTATACGGCGAAGTAAGTCCGATAATGCATCCTAACCTACCCAAGCTTAGGCCGAATTTTTGGGTATAGTTTTTGCGTAGCTACTCTATTATATAAATTAGGTAAGTATCTATATTTAGATTTATTTTATTTACTAGCTAGGAAATACATATTAAGATGGAATACAATTGATTGTCACAAAATATTGAATTTTTGTCAACGTATAATATTAATCAACCTTAACTAAATAAAAAAAAACAATGCATTATTTACTAAAATAGTAAGTAAGCAACATATTTATATTAGCGAATTTTTAATCCGTAAATAATTTGGTTACCTTAACTCTGAAATACATGTATTGTGTTTGTTTTATTGCTTTAACAATCGCACTTACATTTTAATAAAAAAACTCTTAAGTAAATTAAAAGCGGCTTACTCCAAACAATTTCATTAATGAGGCGTAAAAATAAATTGACATTGTTCGATGAAGATCTCAGATCCTCTTTGTACGGTGATCAGCAAAGTCATTTCATACACAATAGTATTACGAGCAAGATGCTTGTACATAGTTACTATAGAGGTATATAACATTTAATTCGAGCCATGGCACAGTATAAATGAATTGCAGCCAACTGAACCGAAACACTTTCAGTACATCTAAAGCGGTGTATGAGTTTCTATTGTTCGTGTCACGCCTCATCTTATGTATAATGGATGTGCCGGGATTTCCTTACTTCCGCCAATGCCATGGGGTTTTCTCCACATTACGACATTTTTTCTGCACTGCTACGTTCCGTTTTACAAAGCCGGATCTATTTTTTAAGAGTTTGTGGTCAATCTACTTACGTTATTGGACAATGAATATAGTACATTTAACTAAGTCACTATTTCGGACTAAGGAAATTGGGATAAGGGGATAAACACCAAATAGAATAAACAGCAGTCTTTTCTAACGCTGTATGTAATGTAATACAGGCTTATGCCTAGATCGGCAGCAGATACATAATACACAGTAGGTATAGTACGGCTCTTTTCAACCAAACACGGTCCCATCCGGCAGAAAGCATGAAACTTGGATGCATGTAGCTTTTACGAATAGAATAAAATAGAGAAGTAGAAACAAGTCGTAAAGTGATTGTTTCCCCCCTGGGGGGGCGTTTTGTTTCCCCAATTACAGTTTTTATTTTTTTAATAAAAAACGGTGAAAGCTACAACAAAACTTTACATTTTTGTCATAGAAACATGGGTCATAAACGACAAAAATAATTACTTTCCCATACAAATACATGTTTTTTAACCGACTTCAAAAATTTGAAAAGGAGTAGGTTATCTATTCGTCGCGTTTATTAGCTGCTTAGTTAGTATGTGAGGAGAGGACCAACATTTTTTGTCTTTTTCCGACCCATGTTTCTTTGGCAAAAAGGTAATTTTCATTGGTAGAACACTTCTTTATGTTAATTAAAACGACTACAAAATGATGGTGTATTTATCTTGAAATTGTTAGTCCTGATTTTCCTACATACATGATATACATTTCGAATCAGTATCACTTTTATAACGAAATTAACATTATAAATATATTAAAAAAATGTTTCAGAATCGTATCGTTTGGTCTGTAAAAGGGAATCTTACTCAAGACTGCGAGTGACTGTTCCATGGATTTTTTATTTTAATTCATTTATCACTGTTAAAGATACAAAAAAATGACAAACTTAACTTTCGCCAAACTGCATAACAGTTTGTCGGCGAAGTTAAAGTTATTATTATTAGGTATCGTTTACAGGGTCCATTTTTAGGATTCCGTACCAAAATGGTAAAAAGGAACCCTTATGGTGTGACTCAGTCTGTCTGTCTGTCTGTCACAGCTAAATATCTCGAAAACTACTAATGGTATCAACTTGAAATTTGGAATAGTTTAAGATGACATTAAGATGACAATAAGAAAGAAATAAAAAACATATTTTTTTTACAACAGGGACTGAAAAGGGGTCTCAAAAATTTGAAGTGAAGTGACTAGGGCCTGTGGGGTATCATATGAAAGAACGCTGTTTGCACATTTTAAAACATTTTTTCTTTTTTCTTAGGCCGCATAGTTTTCGACTTTTATGATGAAAAATGTAAAAAAAAATACCGTTCCCCCCCCCTTATCTCCGAAGTTTGCAAAGAGAAAAATCTGAAATAATTCTATGTGATAGTAGTTTATGTGAAGATTACAGGAAAAATAAAACGATGTCTCAATATAACACACTTTTTTAGAAATTCAAAAAACAAACAAAAATTCTTTAGTTTCACTACCAGTCAACAGATGGCGCTGACCTAAGAATGCTGACCTAAGAAAAAAAATAGTTCCACTATCGGTCAAGAGATGGCGCAACCTAATACTACAATAATAATTAGTGGCTGGTTCTAATATAATTACCTACCACTTGCCGTACGAATAAACGAAGAATAAGTTCCTACTTAGTAATATAAACAGTTTGCAATGTGGAGTGGCTGAAACGTTTTTCAGTCACCATAAGCAGCTGTGGTTAAGATTTGTAAATTAACTGTCCGCCTGTTCGCCCTTCCACCTGTCTGCCGTTTATCCTACTTTTATAAAGACTAAAGTAACACATCCAAATTATTTATGATTGTACGGAACCCTCAGTTCGCGAGTCCAACTCGCTCTTGACCGGTTTTATTTGTACTTTGAACGTTTTGACAAAGTGGACAATTTGGTGGACGGGTCATTTTGATAAAAGACTGGACGTTTTGATACAGTGGACATTTTGATATAGTAGACTTTATGCGACTAAAAGTTTTGTAATCAAATCACGAGATATTTTTTAATTAATTACAAGAATTAACGCATTAAAAAATACAACTTGATCCTAATGATGATGAAATTGCTTAATTTTGCCACTTTACTATCAACCATTAGTTATATTTCTGTAATGAAAAATTACTACATTTTAATGAACAATACAATTAGCTTGAACAAACAGAAAGCTCCACACTTCAAAAGGTGATTTGTCATTAGGTATAATAGTACAATATTGCGTTTGTACACATTGATTGATTGGTGACCGACCACATACAACGAATGCCGATGTCACATTGGTTATGCGCGCTTGAATAAGATTATGCTGTCCATGTCGTGAGAACCAATGTCTTTCTAAGGGCTGTCATGTCTTTAAGATATAGAACTTATTTAGCCTTGATCTTATTATCGATGACTTTAAGAAATAGCTTTATGTTATACCTACCTATTAATAAGTATAAAAATAAAACGTAAAGTGAGTAATAAAGTAATCCTAATATAGTAATATATATCCTTAAATAGTAATGAAGGAGTTTTTTTTCAATATTATTTATAATTATTGGTGCAAAAACAAAAAACGTGGCAGTATACCTATCTACTATGGGACAAACTCCGAAATCGCGAAAAAAAAGTAGCTATTTCATACAAAAATTAACGAAAATGTATGAAACAGCAGATATTTTTTTTCGCGATGTCAGAGTTGGTCCCATAGTAAAAGACGTTCATGAACGTCTTGGCCAAACCAAACGAGTCGTCGAGTCAGTTAAAGTGCGGAATTTTTCTTTAAGTAGACGATTTCCGCACTTTAACTAGTTAATCTGCAGATTAACGGATGCTACACCGTTAAAATGCGGAATACAGTAAGTGAAATAGCCAAGGCTTCAGGAAATTTAAGTAAAAGACCTATATTGAAATTTTATTTTACAAAAACTTCGTTTTTGGTCACAATACTAACCTTACCTAACCTAATAACCTCTTTAAAACTGTTCCATGGCGGGGGGCGAATGCGCCCCCCCGCCGTCCACCCCGCTTTTGTGTCAGCCCCATTTTATGTCATTACACATTTTTTTCAATAAAAGCACCTGTTTCCGTACTTTAACTGATCCTTGGTCGTTAATCTGCAGATTAACTAGTTAATCTGCAGATTCACTAATTTGTGCACTTTAACGGTAACATATCTACCATATTCTGGTTTAGTCATTAATGCACTTACACGTTGTGTATTTATTTATGTTAAGTATAGTTTATTTTTGTCACAGAATGTTGTCTGTGTAAAAAGTTTTAAAAATATTTATCCTCCAGTTATTAATATAATATTACTTTAGGAGCAAAAATTATACTACTTAAAGATATACTAATTATGATTCATTAACCGAATGTGTTAATTACTCTTTCTTAGAATAGTCAGTACCAAATTATGTAATGCAATACGGAAATAAATCTGGAAAATCGCGTTTGTCATACAATAGATGGAAACAATCGACTTACAATTGCATACAATTATCATATTATCGTTTGACATTCTCGTTTGTATGTAATCTGAGTACTTGTCAACTGTTACGCGTTTTTTTCCATCTAATCGGTTAAAAGAATCAATTTACTAGTTCAGACTTTTATTTAATCTAAAGGTTGTTAACCTTTCCTTTGTAACAAATAGTTGTGGAACTATTTTTAATCAGTTTTTGCTTGTTGACCTTAATTCAAGGTTGAATGTAGTTTTAAGTGTAAAACTGATAACTAACGTTCTCCTGATGTAAAAAATCCCGAGATGACAAGTATTTTATTTAGGGTAATTTCCCTGATCTACTCTTTTGAAATTGTTTCGTTTATTTATTTATTACTTAAGCTTCACTATCTAATATACTTTTCCACGTCTCAGCTAGTGATGTACAAACCTCGAGTCGTCGAGTTCTACTTTTGAAGCTTCGAGGCGGATTGGCAGGACTCGGTGAGCTCGGTAGGCTTGTAAACCCGAGCCTAGCCGAGACACGAGCTCTCTGAGCCACGCTTTGTGGCTTCAAAAGAGTTCGAGTCTTCAAAAGAGCTTGAACCTATCGAGATATTAAAGCTGAGCCTATCGAGCTCACAGAGCCCTGTAAATCTGACTCTAGTCTCCAAAATTAGAACTCAAAAAGATGAATGTCTTATGTCATAAAGAGCACTGTAGATGCTTAATTATTTTGCCTTTAGCTCTACTTATCCTCATTCATCAGCAGCCCATCACAACTAGTGCGCCGAAAAGGATTTGAGCCGTGAAAAAGTCTCGAAATCGGCCGAGCTCTGTAAAAGGCTCTAGCTCTGAAATCTATATACTACTAACTATATCAAATACTTATTTAAAGTAGTACCTAAATAAGTTTTCTACAACTATCTCATTAGAAGGAAAGTAACTGCCCAACAGTGGGACGTCAATGTTAATGATTCAATACGACAGTCACGATTGTGTTCCACATCCGGTTGTATTGTGCCGAGTTATGATAATTATTATTGGTTTATAATAAGAAGTCAATAAAACGTTGGCGATATGTCACGGTAGTCGCCTATATTAGCAGACAATTTAAGGCGATGTCTTTTAATTAAGTTTCTGTAATTACACAAATCTTTTAAAATGTTCGTGTATTGTGTAACAAGTTTTCATTTGATATTAGGGAACGTACCCTACTACGTGTTCCGTTAACCCCCCCTCCTCCTTTAAAATACCACGGGGGGATGTGTGGGTAGGGGGGTCTTTAAAATACCACGCTTGGTCACAGGGGTGGGGGAGGGGGACTTACATTTTGTCTCGTAAAATCTCGCGCTTTTTCTTCTTCTTGATAAATTCACTAGTTATTTTAGGTAAAATTATGCACACAGCGCAGCGTATTAATAAAAAGACAAATATGAGCCTGATATTTAAAACCATATCTATGAATTACTACGTGAAAACTAGTAGGGAAGGGGGGTCTTGGCATATACTACGGGTGGTCACCAAGGGGGGCGAGGGAGGTAAAATATTGTAAAAAATGGGTCACGTAGTATGGGTACGTTCCCTTATTTTATTGTTACTTGAGCAGCTCGATGGCGCAGTGGCTTATCGAATTAGATATAATTGTTAAGTAACTGTTACGATGATTGGTCATAGGATGGGTGACCAAAAATATATTATTCTTAGTGCCTCCCTATTTTTTTGTAAGCCGAAGAAAATACATTTACACAGAGCTCCCCCTCCCCCCTCCCTTGCAAGTGAGCCCGTGATCCCATCCAGCCAAGTGGCTTGGTGGGATCTCGGGAGGGGGAATAACCCACCAAAACTCCGACACTTACTCTCTCGCTCCCATAGGTCGCCGCCGAAAGGCTAGTGGGGATCCATTGTGGTAATCTCCCCAGCAGCCATTAGGACCCTAGCAGATCCTAACAGAGGGGACATTAAATTGCTGATGATGTATATATTTTTTTTTTGTTCCTTAATTAATTAATACTGTGATTAGACCATGGCTAGACCAAACACCAAAGGCCTAACCACTAGACCACAAAACCTAAAAGGACGACCTCCGTAATCAACAATACATTGTTCAATTGTGTAATATTATGACAAATGCGAAAAATGAAATCGATTAGATTTGCCGCGGAATCCAAGCTAAGTGAGCTGGCCTATCGAAGGTTGTAGACTAGTTTTTTAAGGTTCCGTACCAAAATGGTAAAAAAGGAACCCTTATGGTGTGACTGTCTGTCTGTCACAGCTGGATATCTCGAGAACTACTAATGGTATCACCTTGAGATTTGGAATAGTTTTAAGATGGCATTTGCCCAACTATTTTGCAAATAAGAACAAAATCCCTATAAAAAGTCCCTATTGTAAAAAAAAATTACAATAGGGACAAAAGGGGTCTTAAAAATTTGAAGTGGGGCTACTAAGGCACGTGGGATATCATATAAAAGAACGCCGTTTGCACATTTTTAGCTCCCCCCCTTATCTCCGAAGTTTGCATAGAAAAAAACCTGAAATAATTCTGTGATAGTAGTTAATATAAAGATTACAGGAAAAAAAAGCGATGTCTCAATATAGCTTTTACTTTAACTTTTTTAGAAATTATCAAATTTCTAAAAAAAAGTTAACATTGGTTCCACTATCGGTCAAGAGATGACGCTGACCTAAAACTGCAATAATAATCTTATTATTCTACTCTGCAGTGTATTTATTATGATGGTTTTATTTAACAATTAAAATAAAATACACCATAAAACCTACACCGATGATTAAAGTTCAAAACTGCGCAGAATTTGAACTATTAAAAGTAAATATCGAATACAGTGGTTCTAGGTAAACATATTTTCATGACTCGCGAACTACCAAGATTCAAACTTTCATTTGGTTGGTGTAGTGTAAGTAATAGCTAATAGTACTTTAGCACAAATTATTGAATCACGCGGCGCCGCCCACCGTCCGCTTACCTACTTTCTACCTGTAGTTTACCTAATTCACCTGGGTTTTGCTACCGTTGTATGTACGTACACCAAACGGCAAAATATAAGTTTTCTAATTATTATTTACTCGCCTAACGATTATAATAAATCTTTTGATAATCATCGCCTTAATCGTACCGGTAGCTTTGATTACTAGGGCGGGGCAAGTTCATTGGTGCATTCTCGAACCTATTTAGGAATTTATTGCCTACTATCTAATTTAACTTGTTTGCGATTCTAGAAGCCGAAATTTTAATGGAAAAAAATGATTTTTTTTAATTATTTTTAAGTATTTAAATAAATTTTAAAGTTTAACTTTTAAAGTGCTTTATTTTTAAAAGAATAAAATTGATTTTATATGACAATTGCTTTAGAAATTTGCCACTCAATCGACGATGACAAAAGTCGTGAGTTCGATTCGCCTGAGAAAATGATCTGGTAAAAGTAAATTTTTTTCTAGTGTATTATTTAGTATTACTTATAGAAAACTGTATTATTTATACTTATCTATAACATGTTTATTTTTCGACCTTCTTACAAAGGAAAAATAAGCAAACCTTGAGTAAAACTATACCAATGACATATTGGGACAGAAAGCGTATTTATCATTTAATTATAGTTTATTACGCTTAATAATATTATTACAGCCTTTATTAAAGTTTATTGAATGTTTGTTATGAATCAGGATTTCCTACTCGCAAATATTATTGGTTTGAGGAATCAGACTAATGCATTTTTATGTGGCAGTTTTAATCATATTTTATTATTTATTTGCATCAATGAGAGTCAGTTTTCATTAGGTATATAACACTTTGACAGACAGTCTATTTTCCATACAAACAACTTTTTATTTCGCAGATGAGTCACCCTCCCATTGGAATGCGATGCACCCGCATTCTAATGTAAACTGAAACAATACAGCTACCACTGATCTATTCAACACTTGATACTGGCAAAAATTACTCCTTAAAAGAGGAGAGTAGATTGCCAAACTAAAAATAAGAAGAAGAAAAGCCAATCTCCAACGCATGATCGTCAAAAGGATACAAAAGCTGTAAGTTTTTCTAAAGATGTATAATGATTATTTCGTGGGGAAATAGCACAGATGCCCCAAAGATTGTGGGGAAATAGCACAGATGCCCCAAAGATATTTCTTATTCAAAAGAGATGTATACGAATCCTTGCAAATATAGATGTGACAGAAAGTTGTAGACCTCACTTTAAAAATCTCAAAATTTTGACCTTAACCTCACTATATATATTAGAAATCTGTAAATTCGTCAGAAATAACATTCACTTATTCCCCCAAGTAAAAGACTGCTACACCGGAACAATGAATCTAAGACATAAGAACCGTTTAGCCTTACCTCAATCTAATCTAAAACTCCATAGTTCGGGAGCACATGTTAACGCCATAAAAATCTATAATAAACTCCCCAAAATAATCAAAGATGAAAATAATATAAATTCCTTCATAAGAAAACTCAAAGAGTATTTGTTGGAAAACTGTTTTTATAGTATGCAGGAGTTTTTCGAGTTTTGTAAATGATTATTTTCAAAAGATGTATTGTACCATGTTATGTATGATTTGATAGATTTACTATACTTTTTTGTGAAAATATTAAAATTAATTAAGCGAGTTTTTAATTTAATTCAAAAAATTGTAGTGCCCTAACGGGGTTCATGATGATACTTTTAATTAATATTTACCACCATGTAAAACTCACGAGACAATAAAGATATTTGTATTTGTATTTGATATTAAAGTCTGAACTGGTAGAATTCGTTAATTGTCAAGGTACATTAAAAGTAACGAATGTAACCAAAATTAATGGTAAAGTGTTATGCCATCAAATCCGTATCGATCACTTAAAATAACAGCCTTTAAGTTGACATGTGTCATAATTAATTAAAATATTTATTTAAAATAGTGTCAACGGATCTTTCGATATATACTTTTAAAGTTAATTAACATATAGCAATATACAATTATATAAGTATACAATTAGCATTTGTCCGTCTTATCGTAGTAAAAAGCGACACGTTTAATAAGCCAGCATCCAAAGTAGGACCAACTTAAAAACATATTATTATAGGTATTTCTTAATAGATGGGGCCTTTCCAGAAGCGCAATTTAATTCAAATACATATATTATTTGGAAAAACACGTTATCACTAGTTATTTATTATAATCACGTCAAACGAACGCAGATTATCTAACCATAAATAACATAGGTAAGTGCTGATTTGCAACAAATCAATGACCATAAAATCTTCAAAAAAAAAGAGTGTCTAAAACATAGACATAGAAAAATTTTCGCTGCGCTCAAGAAGACCAACAAAGCGTGGAAAAGAGAAGTTAACATCATACGGACACGGTCTATGTAAAAAAGAGACAAAGGATCAAGTGACATGTGCCAACATTTTTTACAGTAAGAGCCCCTAGCGTTCCGCCTAGCAAATGAGCAATCACAGTTTGTTTAAAATATTTGTTAATCTTAATTAGAATTTGAAATAAAGGTATCGTGGAGCCATGATGTCTTGTGCTCTAAGTAATTGTGATGTAACAAAAAGAAACAATCCAAGTAATCACACTTTTCACAGGTAAATAAGATATTGCCACACATTTCTCTAAAACCAAATTTCGCTACATTTATGCGTTTATCGACGAAGAAAACAGTATGAAACATAATTAATTAATTTTCTTTGCCATATATAGTCATATTTTATGTATCTAAGTCATATTTTACGCATCTCATATAAAATGTATGTATTAGTTTTCAGATCACCTGTTTATTGACATTGTTGTTCTTTGACATTCTATTTCTATGGTCTAAAATAAAATAAAAAATATGGCTCCACATAAATGTCATTTGAGTCTCGTTATCAACAGCTCAGAATTAGGCCTCGGGCCATTACAATTAACAAGCTACCGGATCAAAATAGTTTCAACCGATATAAATATTAGATTACATTTATAATTCATAAGGCGAGACGGAACAACGACCGGTGGCTAGCTCGTGCAGGCTTTGTCTCCTATTGTCCACAGATTTATGTTCAAAATACTTTTGATCCTGGTGTAAAAATTACCATTTTCACCAAAGAATGTCTGCATAACACAAATTGGGCGAATGCTTTGAAGTTACCCACGCACATAATGTACTCAGTTCATTGCAAGATGCTGGCCTCTTCTGTCAGAGGATGTTACCATAATCTCCACGACTACTGCAGAATGCAGATGCTCTACTCTCAGAGGATGTCGCTATAATCTCCCGCACTCCAGGACGCAGGCCTCTACTGTCAAAGGATGTCGCTTTAATCTCCACGTCCACTGCAGGACGCAGGCCTCTCCTGTCACAGGATGTCGCCATAATCTTCACATCCACTGCAGGACGCAGGCCTCTTCTGTCAGAGGATGTCGCCATAATCTCCACATCCACTGCAGGACGCACGCAGGCCTCTCCTGTCACAGGATGTAGCCATAATCTCCACGTCCACTGCAGGACCCAGATCTTTTTCGTCCACTGCAGGACGCTCGCAGGCAGAAGCCAGGAGAACCTGTCAAAGGATGTCGCTATAATCTCCACGATCGTGCAGGATGCAGGCCTCTTACGTCAGAGAATGTCGCCATAATCTCCACGTCCATTGCAGGACGCATGCAGGCCTCTCCTGTCAGAGTACGTCGCTATAATCACGACCACTGCAGGACGCAGGCCTCTTCCGTCAGAGAATGTCGTTTTAATCTCCATGACTACTGCAGGATGCACGCAGGCCTCTCCTGTCACAGGATGTCGCCATAATCTTCACGTCCACTGCAGGACGCAGGCCTCTTCTGTCAGAGGATGTCGCCATAATCTCCACATCCACTGCAGAACGCACGCAGGCCTCTCCTGTCACGGATGTCGCCATAATATCCACGCCCACTGCAGGACGCAGCCCTCTACTGTCAGAGGATGTCACCATAATCTCCACATCCACTTTAGGTACCCAGATCTTTTTCGTCAGAGAATGTCACCATAATCTTCATGACTACTTACTGCAGGACGCACGCAGGCCGCTCCCGTCAGAGGATATCACCATAATCTCCACGTCCACTGCAGGACGCTCGCAGGCAGAAGCCAGGAGAACCTGTCAAAGGATGTCGCTATAATCTCCACGATCACTGCAGGACGCAGGCCTCTTACGTCAGAGAATGTCGCCATAATTTCCACGTCCATTGCAGGACGCATGCAGGCCTCTCCTGTCAGAGTACCTCGCTATAATCACGACCACTGCAGGACGCAGGCCTCTTCCGTCAGAGAATGTCGCTTTAATCTCCATGACTACTGCAGGATGCACGCAGGCCTCTCCTCCTCCTGTCAGAGGATGTTGCCATAATCTCCACTCCACGTCCACTGCAGGACGCACGCAGGCTTCTCCCGTCAGAAGATAATAATCTCTACGCATGGCACGTAACGTAGGTTAGACATTGCATCTCTACTCTGCCGGTTGAACTTCAGCAGAAAGGAGAAAAGTAAATATCTTATCAGTAATTTTCGAAAGTCTGCTCTGTTTTTTGTTTGAAAGAAATACAAAGGCATTTGTAGTAGCTATTTATCCATTTTTCTATCGAACGATATTTCTGCTATAATTAAGTTTAATAGTGTCACTGTAACTAACGATAAATTGCTGTCTAAATTAAATATGTTTGCATTGCAATACGTCGACAAAGGATCACGGCATATACGATAAAATTTTCTTCCTATCGTCAATTAAATTGCAAAAAGTCAAAGGCACAAGTCCGGTTTGACAACTTTTCTGTTCCTCGAATCAGTTCCCTGAAGAGTTTCTTAGTCAGATAATTGGTTGCTATTCATCGGTGTATTGACACGCACTAGTTGCTAACTATAACTAGTTCAACCGGTTCAAATATTTGTGGTTGATAAGCATCTTATTGTTTCTATTGACAATCTGAATCTAATTAAACTATATTTAGTAAGAACACGCAAATACAAAATTAAAAAGTTTAAACGTTTTTTGTGACGTTACTTTTTTTGTAGTCTCTACGTCCTGTTTAAAAAGAATGTTAAGTACTTACCTACTTACATAACTTCATTAGGTTTTGGACAGTATTGAAATACTTCTATTGTAAATATTGCAAACTGTTCTCCATTACACTATCATCCAATATGAACTACCACGTAGTATAAATTCCTGCTCTGAAATAAAAATACTACAATCGTATGGTCACTTTTTCATCAAAATTTGAATACGATATGGTAGGTATGAAACAGGAAACACACCACCATCGTTTTAGCCGATAATGTCCAACTTTTCGCTACAGTTGCTACCGATTTATAATTTTATTATATCTTCGAATTTACCGAAATGGAAAAGTTCATTCATTACTTTTGACCTTTACCACCAACTTTAAGTCACTACGAAATTAAACTTTTGCTAATGAGTCTGTTGAACTTTCAACTCAGTGCGTAAGTTCAGAAGGTAAACATAGTAATTTTAATGTTCTTGACAACGTTGTCTTTTCCTGACCAACAGAATTTAAACGAATACTTAATTTAATTTTAATGATAGAGGTGTGCGATATTAAAGTGTTGTTAATAAAATAATCAAAGATAATTTCACCTCTTACGTCATCAAAAGCAGAGGTGAAAGATGCTTATAAAATACAATTCCTTCCTTAATTTGTAACTTTGTGATTTCCCATTAAGATATGTAGGTATCGATTGCTTTCTCCTGCTACTGGGAAAAATACACAAAGCATTACATTAACTAAAGCAAAACTTTTGACACAATTTATTTAACTTTCAATATTATTGGTTGAATAACTTTTTCTCAAAATAATATTGTTAATTTTTTAATATAACAATATGTACAAAGTATACGGTACTTATTTAACAAACATAAGAAGAATTGATTTATTAATTACATATTTGGCATCCCGCTACGAAATGTGTTTATAAAGTGTTCGACATTTAATAAAGCTGTATTTTTCTTTTGCATAGTATGATGAATGGTTTATGGTTTTACGAAGCTGGTTATTACATGTACTAAATTCATGGTTATTACCTATCCATCGGAAGTGAAGCTGTGTTATTTATCGATCACAATACTCATTTATGTATGTTGAATGAGTATTTTTTTTATTAATAAATATTAAACGCTTTTTGGTCAACCTTTCTGGACAGTGGTGGCGAAGGCTCCATATCCATAAAAGCCGATTCCTATCAGCTTACCTTTTAGAAATCCCATCCCTCCTATCCACTATGCAGATCTATTTTAGTAGACCGGTTTACAACGGTATAATTTCGTGAATTAAAATTATGGCCAAGGCCATAATTTCACTCCTCGCCACTTCTGGACTGAATAGGGTATTATGGATGGCTATAGTTTTTATTACTTATAATTAAAAATGATTGATTTATTAAAGAAGTAAGTATCTCTGCTGATTAATTGCCTCTAATCTTACTTAATTCTTTAATTGAACTTTATTATTGTATTTACCTAAATTTTATTTGGCTTCAATCACATTTTTGTCAATAAATTTTTGTTAGTAGGTGCGTACAAATAGTATTTTTTTGTTGACAGCCCAAAAATTAAAAGAAGTAAAACTGAACAAGGTCTTCTTTAGTCCATATACTTATATAAGACGGTGTCCTCCCAACTTTTCTGTGATAGATGCTATAGTAGTGCTCTGTATAGGATAATTTCTCAAACATATAAATAACATTATATGTATATGTAAATATACTTACCTAATAAAATAGTTTCCGTTGTACCGACATTCCTGATACAATTCAAGTCTAAGCCTTTCACTCCACAAAGGTCTACTTTTAGTTCTAAAGCAGTTCTTGGAATCGGTAAGGCTCACAATATTAATGGCATGAAATACCAAAGGAACACAGCTCTTACGGCTTGGAGATAAAATCGCTTTTAAGTTGCAACTACAAACTGGACGCACTATGAGTAATTTGACTGCAAATCTAGCTCTATTCAATAGATTTTTCGCGATAACTCGACTTTTAACACCTGATTTATTTTGTTCTAACTTTTGCACGCGACTTCGATCGCAGGGGATTTCGGAAAGAAATAGTCTACATTTTCTTCAACTTGAGGCCAACGGTTGAGGCTTGAGGTTCTTAGGGGTCCTATTTTTGTATCCTTCGGCTGGCGTCGAGCTCTTATTATTACTAATTTTCATTCGACATAGCAAAATCCGTATTTTTGAAACGCTTGTTCAGCCAGTCAGCCAATTGTCAGTCAGTCTATTTCAAAAGAAAAGGTACTCTGAAAAAATATTAATGCAGCAATTTCGAAAAAGCTTGTTCAACTGCCATTAAGATTTTATCATCGACTTTTTTAATTTATGTTCTTCTTTTTATCCACAAGCCGTACTAGTTTGCGCCTTTGTCACCAGATCATTATCTATGTGTTTATTTTGTATTTACAAAATATGGTCGCGGTCACATAGGGTAAAACCCGGATAATTGCCCTACTTTTTGAAATTACTTTATATCTCTTAGTACAAAAAGCGAGATTCTTTAGTTGTTAAACGGGTAGCTACTTTGGTTTATTATCTTCAAATTTATGAAAAGAATAAATATTATCTTTGATATTTCCAGAGTATTGGCGATTTTTGCGGACCTCTAAATCCATATAAATTACGTTTAGCGCTATCGCACACGGGCAACTTAGTCGCCTTGCAACTGTTTTGTCTCTGTCTCAAGTTCACGGGTTTATATGGAAGCGCGCACACGAAGCGACGCGGTCGTCTGCAACTTTTCATACAAACCATGCGAGAGACAAAATAGTTGCGGAGACAAAAGTCTCCCGTGTGCGATGGCGCTTAGGATAGATGCCTCGACGCGACAGAGGACATTTATCCCGCAAAAAGTTTGATCGCACCTAGCCGCCCCATGCAATCGCACAGAGACATGCAACACGGTCAACTTAGTTGTAGTTGCAGAGTCTCTCGATAGATAAATAAACTACCATATGTTTCATTCGCGAAACTAGAGTAATTGCAATCGAGGCTACTATACCCCCGAGGTGACTATCCGGGTTTTACTCTAGTAGGTAGAGTGTGTGTTTAGTAATGTGTAAGATTTTTACATCTCAGTTAAAAAGTCTGGAACGGGTGGTAGGAAAATATAGACGATTCAAAAGTGCTTAATTATTAAGTTTATTTGAATAAAGCAATTTTTGACTTGACTTTGATTTCTCTGTACTCAAGCAAAATGGATCCAATGAGAAAACGCGTTCGTTTAAAATGATAAAGTCCTTCTAAAAATAATTATTTTTTCTTGAAAACGGCATACTTAAATTTAATTAATTTTAAAATTATAACGATGTGATTGAGCTATAAATTGAACACTTAAGCTCAAAAGAAGTGGGCTTTGCAGTTTGAGTAGTAAAGAATTTGAATAGGAAAGAATTTATCTTTCCTACCCAAACTGCAAAGCTCAAAATGTGCCTAGAATAATATCTTAATAATCTTCTATGTAATAAAAACAAATAATCGTGTTGTTTGCATTGAAAGCTTCTTTCTCACTCTCAAGGTTATCAAATAGATCAGACTGTTATACATAAAGTTCGTATAACTATGCTACCTCATGTGGATGAGTTTAGGAGACAAGAGCGACCTAAATAATTAATATAAAAATAACAATGAAGCACAACGGACGAAGTCGCGGGCGAGTGCTAGTTGTGAGTGATTGATAAAAACCGGCCAAGTGCGAGTCGGACTCGCACACGAAGGGTTTCGTACCAAAAAACGGCAAAAAAATTATGTTTTTTGTATGGGAGCCCCCCTTTAATATTAATATTATTCTGTTTTTGTTTTTGTCGTTATAGCGGCAACAACAATACATCATCTGTGAAAATTTCAACTGCCTACCTGTTGTTGTTATTAATATCGAGCAAAAAACAGCAAAAGAATCACATTTGTTGTATGGGAGCCCCCTTAAATATTAATTTTATTCTGTTTTTAGTATTTGTTGTTATAGCGGCAATAGAAATACATCATCTGTGAAAATTTCAACTTTTTAGCTATCACGGTTAATGAGATACAGCCTCGTGACAGACAGACAGACAGATGGACAGCGGAGTCTTAGTAATAGGGTCCCGTTTTTACCCTTTGGGTACGGAATCCTAAAAAGGGGGCATATCTCTTCACACACATTAACCATCGTTTCTGTTGTGATTGTGAACATGTCATAGTACCTACTCGACTCCTGATCGCACCGTACAACGTCAAATACACATTTTTGACCAAATATTTAGTATTTACTTAATTTATCGGTCCCAAAAAAATAATGTAGAAAGTAGATTATTTTATACTAAAACTTTTTTCGATAGAAAAAAAAAACGTAAAGTGACCTCAAATTTTATGTAGTTTTTAAAGCTGTGCCAACCAATAGTACCTAACTAAACCTATAATAAAAAAAACCTTAGATAGCTCTCTAGTTTTGTGATTGACAGTTTTCCAAATTAAAAAACAATTTATTAGTTATTAATTAAAAACGATAATGGTAATAAATAATTTCGACAAATTTATACTATGAAAATTTCTTCCGGCGTTACACGCCCTCCTGAATATACCAGAAAATGCCATGACTCATTTACAAAAAAATATTCCGACTGACAACTTTCACGCAACTTATCAGGCGAAATGAAGGTCGTTTTAAAAAACCACACAAAGTAAATTAACTGTTGTGAGCAAGATCATAGGGTAAAATCCTTTTCGTATAGGAAACTTCATGACGACTAGTACAGTACCGCACTTTCAGTAGGGAAAAGTTAGGTACGGCTCTCCTACGCGGTAGCGGTGGGGAATATCACCCTGCCCCGCATCCCACCTCATCGTTGCCAATCATTACGCTCCGGGAAGATCATATCAGCTATCTCCAAAACTATAGGATGCAATAATTTTGCATTGTCTACCTTTTGTGTACAAATTACAAATTAAATATCAGTTGATGTGAACAAGATCATGTCTGTCTCCAAAACTATAGGATGCGATTGTGTAACTTCGTCTCGCCTAAAGGTCAGATCGGAATACCGCTCGAGACACATTCTGTGAACAGCCGTGAACTTTCCCCGATTCCAGCGATTTCCGATTCACATAAGCATAGCTTTTGCCCTGACTTTAAACGCATCGGGTCACGATGATCTGATAAGGTAACATCATAAGTGCACCTTCGAATTGTGAACCTCACAACGATTAAACAATTCGAAATTAAGCTAGTGTAAATTGGTACAGAGGCCTTAGAGTGTATACTGCTTATACTCAAACTGCCGTACAAATAAACGAAGAGTGTTTATGTATAAATAAAAAGTTTGTTTAGGAATATCACGCGTTGAGACGTCAAACATAATTAGTAAAATTGCTGCAATATTTTCATAGGCCCTCCTATGAGCCTTTTGGGTAGCATTATAGCCAAGCGGTTGTGGGGAGGTCTGTAATATTACTCTTAATTTATAGTGCTGAGCTCAACGACCTCGATTTGTGAATATTTGGTCTTCAGCCTGATAAATTGCTATTCTACCTTATATTCTATTTTAAAGTCAATAAATAGTTAGTCGAAAGTTGATTTAAAAAATAACTTTTTATTGGTTCTCGATTCCTAACTTTACCAGGTGCTTTATAGTAAAAGTAATTAAATATTTGCGCTTCTAGTCTAAATAGGTAATCAAAATGGTCATTTGTACTACGAAATACGAGTAGGTAGTGATGAAATCTTTGACTTTAACTGCTATCATAGTGTACCCGTTTCACAAATTTTTCTTTATTATCTCAATAACAAGTAGACTTCAAAGTAAAAGCGAACTGTTTGTTTTTTTATGATTGACATTTAAATCTGTTGTTTTAATATGCATGTATACCAATGAGGAACAATAACAGTCTTGATAAGAGACGACAATTGACAAGCGGCTGGTCAAACTAGCTCGTGACTGGCCAACAGTCATGCATAAATTGGTTTATTAAATACTAGCGGCCGCCCGCGACTTCGTCTGCGTGGAAAGGTTTTTTGCTATCCCTCGGGAACAATACTTTTTTTCGGGATGAAAGGTACCCTATGTCCTTTTCTGTACCCCTGACAACGTGTATGCAAAATTTCATGATGATCGGTTCAGTAGTTAAGACGTGAAGGCGTAACAAACAAACAAACAAACAAACAAATAAACAAACAAACGGACTTTCGCATTTATAATATTAGTAAGGATTATAGATTTCCTAGATTCATATTGTAGTGACCCCACTATAATCTTTTATCAGTGGGCCTTATTATTAGTCAAAATAGAAGAGATTTCAGTAAATAATTCTCTGCAAAACCAAATAGGAAAAAAAAAACATTTTCACAGTAAAAAGTAGGTATCCTTGTTGGTTTCTAAATCGTTAGTGCTTATTCAGAGCTTTATACGAAACTAGCGGCCGCCCGCGACTTCGTCTGCGTGGAGAGCTTTTTGCTATCCCTCGGGAACAATACTTTTTTTCAGGATGAAACGTATCCTATGTCCTTCTCTGTACCCCTGACAACGTGTATGTAAAATTTCATGATGATCGGTTCAATAGTTACGACGTGAAGGCGTAATAAACAAACAAACAAATAAACAAACAAACGGACTTTCGCATTTATAATATTAGTAAGGATGAAAAAAGTATCAACGTAGTGTTTCCACGTCCCATAGGCTAGCATAGGGTCTTCGATCAAGAATACCCTAGATGTCCAGTCAAGACTCAGAAATGGCACCTCAAATAGCGTCCCACTTCCCACTTAGAAACTGGGCGCTTATTTTGCACAAAGTAAGTGATAAAAGATGTGTTTTTGTACGAAATAAGCTTATTTTGTACAAAATAAGTGATATAAAATGTGAGTTTGTACAAAATAAGCTACGAAAAAATAAGAGGTGATTATGTACAAAATAAGCGCCAAGGTTGTAAGTGGGACGCTATTTGAGGTGCCATTTTTGCATAGATACTGTTTTAGTTCGTGAAGCGTTATTTAAGATATTCTTGATCGAAGCATAGGGTTCATTGATGATATACTACTACGATTTACTTATTTCATTACGAATTAGCATAATATGCCCGTGTATTTTCTATTTTCAAATGAAGCCATGGGGTGACCAAAAAGTTTGTGAAAAATATCCGCTTTTCCACAGGAACTAAGGGTGTTGAAGTTGAAGCACTTGCGCAGGTTACATGCTCTGTGGAAAAACACGTGAGCGGGTCCAGCTCCATAGCATTTTCCCCTCGCGCTAGTAACCCGCGCGTTAATCTGCGCAAGCTACATGCACCGTGATAGAAGCTAAAGATGAAAATATCCATTAATTCATGACTTTTCCCAGCACTAAATTGTAGTAAAAGAAATGCATTTGTTGCTAAAAGAAAAAATAATAATAAGAAAGGTGGTTTTCTTTAACCACCAAAATCGTAAAATTGGATTTTCCCAATCGTTCTATGAAAACTTTACAAAGCAAACGTAACTAAATTATCGAACACTTTTGTTTGTAACTTTACATGGTCATTTTAAATTGCCTCACAGGGTGCCTATTACTCCAGCTATGAATTAATTAGAAAGGCAATTAAATAATAACATGTACTTAGGTATGTACTTATATTTCTTTATCGAAATCGTGATTATTTTTTGTAAGGCGTGCGGCGCCAGGCCTGTGTCCTTGAATATCTCTAATCTGAATTTATTTCTAGTTCGTTTGTTCTTTGGCGACATTTGAACAATGAAAGTCAAGAACTATTTCAAGAACTATTGATTTGACATTTTAAGTGGTTATTTTCTTAAGTTCAGCTGTATGCAAGAGTACGGAATCTTTAAAAATTTATTCCATATAATCTTGTATGACTTTTAAATTGTGTCTACTGGTAAAATAATCATTTTTTCTTTCAGTAGGTAGGTATGATACATGAATATACCCTCATTGAATTGAATTTTTAATAGAGTCCATCGATAGTTATTACCTTAATCTGCAGTTTATAGTATGTATGTATGTATATTTTAGTAATATAATTATACTGTTTATATCTATGTATATCACTGAGTCAGCAAAGCGGTAGCTGGAAGCAGCCACGCCCAAGACAGCTGTTGGAATTAATGTTAAGCAAATAGCGCACGCGCTGTTGTGAGACGACATTTGAATACTCTGATATGGGGCCTTACTATGAGCTCTTATAGCAGGACTTAAATTGAACTGCCTTACTTATTCGTACTATGACCTCCAACGGTTAGTATGAAAACAGGTCTTAAGCAGTCCTGTTTAAGGCCTGCTTTTGAACTGAACGGTTTCTTATTTGCTGATGGTAATCCCCATGTTCAGGTTCAAACTTTGATTTACAATAATAAGGTAAGTATGAATGAAGTATTATTTACCTTTGATCAAATAGAAAATCAATATGAATTTGTGATCTTAAAAATAAAAGTAATTTAAAAATTATTTTGTAACTACGTTGCATTCTACAGAAACAATTTATACTTTGATGACTCCTGTACTTAGGAAGACTAGTGATGGAAGAGGAATGTGGAGGTCATTTTTCAATGTTGAAGACTCTGTATGATATATACAGGGAGAAAAAGCAGCCCTTGACGAGAGTAGTAGTAACGAGACTTACAAGGTCTCCCGCTTAGGGTTTGCAAACCGATGGCGTAGCTTCTATGACATTCCCAAGTGCTTGTAACAGCCTAGACTGTATAAATTATTTTTGAATTTTGGATGAACGTGCTAAAATAGACGTTGCTTCGCTGTGTTGGCTGGAGCAATCGTCATTTTGATACCGTGGATGATAATGTCCCTTCCTTATTACAAAAATCAACGTTTTCTTTCATAGTGAATTTTCCCTTAAAGGATCTTCGGATCCGGTTCACTTCCTTCAAAAGATAAATTGTTTATCGAACAGCGCTATTGTCAAGCCTTGCTCTATTAAAGTTTTAATGACTTCTATTATAGACAGTAATTAAATTTGAAGCTTTCGGTCAGGACAGATGTGGTCGGCCTCGAATGGTCGGGAAGTAGTGAAATGATCAATCGGCACTGTCCTCGCCTTACACCGTTTCCGGTGACAAATGTACTTAGTGACAATCGAACGAATCATTCATTGTATAGTGGTCACGTCACACGTGTGTAAGGAGGACAAGTTTATGTCGTTATTTTGGACTGGTCAATGTTTAGAATAGCCACCACCTAAAACTTTGGAAAATTATTTAAAGCCGTCATGCACAATAAATAAAAGGAGAGACTGTGTTCTGCTCGTTAGGGAAGTACCTACCTACTTACTAGCCTTTAGCTTATGAAGGTATTTTTATTTATTTATTGATTTGGAAGAAAAAACAATTAAGTAGGTACCATGGGCAACAACGTCGCTTAACCACTGCTAAGGTTAAAATCGCTTGCACGCCGCGCCCGCTGTCACATACGTTTAGTTCGTGCAGGGGCGATACGCGCGCACACAAATTTTGTTGCAAACTGGTTAAGCGACGCTGTTGCCCATAGTACATAATTATACTTACTAACTAATGTGACAAAAATTAGTAAACAGTACCAATTATGTAATACAACATTGTACGTAGAGTAATATTAACTTAAATTTTAAATGTAGTTTACCTTTATGGTTATTATACACAAGTTTTTATTCTTAACTCCTGAATAATGCAATTGTTGAGTTTATGGATGTTACTAAAATTAAACAAACAGTATTACCATGGTATTTGCAAAACCAACTTATTATCAAAGATGACGTATTAAGGAGCGTTCCCACGGCCTGCCTGTGGACGGGCCGCGCCGAGCCGAGCCCGTCTGTCTACCCGCAGGTCGTGGGAACCGACAACGTCTGGCGCGCCGGGGCGCGCCGGGGCTCGCCGGGGCCTGTGCGGAGCGTTCCCACGGCGCGCCGGCGCCTGCCGCGGCGCGCGCCCTGCGCGGCGTCACAGTTTAATAAAATAGTGAAATACAGTAGGTTTAGGTATGATAAAAGTCAAGTTTTAAATGGCGGCCATTCCAACATAGACATAGACACCCCAACATGTGGGTGTTTTTGTCGATAAAATTAGATGTATTTCACGCCTTTGAATTGTCGCTACTTCGAGACCAAAGGCACTGTACATTCAGAAGGAATCGAAGCTAATTTGTTTCTTCTTTTAATATGTGTAGGTAGGTTTTTCGCATTTTTTTGGTTTTTTGTTTTCATCGTTAGTTTTGGTTACCAAGGTATTTGATTGCTTAGAAATTGATTTCGCGGTGAAGATAGACCGTATAATAATATGGATTCTAAAATATTACGATACACGACAGCACTTCAATCAAGTTATACAATTAAACTGCGAAAACAACATTTATTACTCAGGGCATAAAGGCGGTCTCAAGGTCAACATAGACCAAAAAAGAACGGCCTGAGGTGCCTCATGTGTACAGTGAACTGCACGTCAGACTATACATGTTGACCTTGACATGACATTTAATTAACAAATTAACTAATCCACAGATAAAAAAAATACCTGCCTGGAAAGTCCGAAAAAAAGATTAAGTATTAGTAGGTACCTTAAATATTTTTTATACAGTTCCTTTGGTCTTGAATTGGCGATGGTTTGAAGGCGTGAAATACACCTCATTTTAATATTCTTAGTTATTTTTCTATAATTCGAATGCACAAGGATGTTATCTACAAAACGAATCTAAAATTTCATTGCTGTGTTGTATATTTCGAGAGTTGTTGTTGTTTGAATATGACCCTAAGCACTAAATGTTAATTTTCGAAAATTAATAAAAAACAAAACTCATAAAAATTGGATTTAATCGTTTGATGAGATTTGTATTCATTCATATTTGTCCATTTTCAAAAATAATAATTTTTGGTTAGGTACGTAAGATGGTAAGGGTCATATTCAAACAACAATAACTCTCGAAATATGAACCGACTTATGGTGTAATTAGGTATTTCAAGGACGGCCGAGTTACAGTACTGATAGATATCATTACTGTGACGCACGGCAGATGCCGACGGGCGGCAGGCGCCGGCGGGCCACGCTCCGCGCCGCGCCGCGCCGATCCTTTGAAGTTACCGACACCCGATGGATCGGGCAGACGACGGCGCGCCGCGGCAGACGTCAACGGACGCGTCGGTTCCCACGACGTGCTGGCTCGGCCTGATCTGTGACACCACGGGTCGTAGGAACGCTCCATTATCTTGTAATATCTCTTTAGTCTGAAACTGGCATTGAAATATTGTCAGCGCCATCTATACTTTTTACTAGTAACGTAGTACTGAAGTAAAAAGAAAATCCTTTTGCTCGACAATTTTCCACTCGCACTCGGTATGTTGTGATTCTTCTACAAGTTAACAGATGGCGCTAGTAGTCGCATTCGTAAACATTCGATAGAATAGCCTGTTGAGATTCTATTGCTCTTGTTTTGTCTACCTATTTGATTCATTCATTGTTCATTGTCAATGAACAATAATGATTAACAAAGGTTACTATTATTATTTATTTAATTTATGAAACAATAAATAGGTCACATTCTACCAAAATCTTAGGTATAATTTATTGTTACAAATAATTACATTGTGTGAAACATTTAGCCTTATTTTTTGGTATGATGATATTGTTTATTAAGGAAACGGAAAACTGAAATGACTATTTTCCTTAATCGACGTGCAAAATCAACTATTTTACTTCTCTATCACGTCAATAGCAGGCATTTGGATTTACTGACTGCTCGTGTTCCATCTTAGTCTTCATTTACACTTTCCACCGGTGTGAAATAATTTATACTACTCTTAATAAAATAGGGGCCACTATATGGTTTTACATACAAACGAACTATTTTATGAAAGATTTTATTAATACAATATGTAACAAAAACCCTGTCAGATACAGAAACAGATGATAGTGTTGCTAAAACTGAACAACATTCTCCAAGGGACATACCGTAAGGTGGGGCTATTTGGAATCCAAGGGGCTAATTATAATCATGTAAAAAAAGATTCGGTAGCTCATAATTTTGTTTTTTTCTACTAACAGAATATTTTTGAAGTGAAAACTTCTTTAGCGGCGCTGTACACTTTTTTTGTAATGGGGAAAAAATGTTAAACTCGCGTCAGTCAGGGTCACGTGACACTGATCGAAAATTCGTAAGACGGATGTAGCGTAGACAGCCGGCGGCGGAAGTATCCTGGCGCGGCGAAAATGGCAGCGCGTTATTTCAAGACGTAAACACTTGTGTCACCATAGCAACGCGCCAATTTTTTAATTCAATGGCAAAACTCTAGATTTTCTGTCAAGCTATGGATAAGACCTTCGTACAATACTGTTCTGTATTCGTAAATTCAAATGCAGAGTAAATTCGTCCCAAACCATTCCAAAATATCAAAAATCACTGACATGAAATTTTTTTTAAAAATGCAGGTTAGTGATCAAAAATTCACAACGTTAATATTCAAGTTTTCACTTCTGCCGACACCCCCGGAGTGCAACCCGATTTTTTTTATCATCTAAGCAACAGTTAAACTAAAGCAGTAGTATGGGACAAAATTTTGAGGTTAGAAACGCATCGGGTGTTCCGCAAAACGTTTGTTCAAAAAAATATATAAATTGTGCTTAATTTGTGTTGAATACTTTTGGTTGGTTACTCGAAGATTTTGGAGTTAAGTTGAATATAAGATTTGTCACATATTATAAGTTTTCTTGTGATTTCAATGGATGCTGTCGGAATATTCTTCTTTTCGCTGTGTATCAGTTAGAATTAAAAAAAAAATTGGAGTTTCATACAAAAATACGCGCATTTTTCAATTCTAACTGACATACGGCGAATACGAGAAGTTATACAGTAATTTTGACAGTCCGCAAGCTGACTGTTACTTACAGCTTTTGAACAATATCAAATTCAAATAAAATTAGATTGAATTTAAATTTAAAAAACTTTTTAGAAATCAGCTCGATTGTATGGAAGACCATATTTTCTTTTGTTCACATGAAGTGTTTCGGTATGACACCTGTTATCATATACATATATATATGTATGTAAACATAAGACAAGATTATGGATAGTAAACGACAAACAGAAAATACAAAAATAGATTCCTGATTAGGTATAGCTTCTTGTATCGGACCTATAAAGCTTCTGTCTCACATCAAAGGTTTCTTTCAAATCCGCCTAAGTAAGGAGATATCCGCTTTTAAAGCTTGTACGAGTTCCTCAAAAACAACCTTAGGCAGTCATGTTTCTCTCATAAAAAACCTATGTCAAGTAACATCGGTTATTTATGGCAGACTAAAGTGACTAATTTTTGCGGTTACGTTCCTCTGTTTTATTGTTATTTTGAGGGTCTTGTGTAAAAGATGGATAGAAATAATGAATCGTGGATTCGTGGCCTAGAAACATTATAAAAAGCTATTTTATAAAATATTGAGTGTCACCACATTGTCACCTAATGGAAACGCTGTAGATATGACAGCTAGTCCGATATAGTAGTGAAGGAGAAAGTTGTATTTCTGCCTGTCTATCTATATGTAAAAAATGGTTATAAATATGAATAAAAAATAAATAAGAATTTTAAAAATTGTTATTTTTCCTGTAAAAACAGTCTTTGTCACCATCTTTTCAGATTCAGACTAAGTTTTCGTTTATCTTTATTTGGTAAAATATATTCCAGGACCAGAGTAAAAATAAAATAAAAGTCTGCTGGGGCACAGACCTTCCTTATGGGTGGATAAGGAGGACGGGCCATAACCCACCACGCGGGCCCAATGCGGATTGGTGGGTGGTAACGACTGCAAATGCAGCCGGGACCAACGGCTTACGTGCCTTCCGAAGCACGGAGGCGCTCGAAATAATAAATTTTTGGTCACCCATCCCATGACCGACCCTTGCGAAAGTTGCTTAACATCCGCAATCGCTGGGCCAGGCGCTAAACCACTGCGCCACCGAGCTCCTCGTATACATGCAATTGTTACGGGAGCAGTAATGAATAAAATACCATATAGCTCCTGTGAACCATATACTTCTATTCCAACAAATTCCGATAAAAACATGTATTAATTTTGCAGTTGAAATTTTAATTGAGTTAATTTTATATTCTCCCAAATCGGAAAAATCAAGTCTCAAGCGAACAGTCAGTTTTGAAGTATCACTTTTCGGAACAAAAAATAATAATTTGACATAGTAAAGTCCATTCATTTAGATTATTTTAGATAGTGTCGGTACACCCGCAAGCACTTGTGTTCAGAGACAGGAATACCGGTAAGTTTTTGGTAACGTTACTGATAACGGTAAAAATAGCGACGATTCAATCAATAGTTTTAGCTTATTAAGTGTTTTATACTTAAACCCAAGTTTTAGAAATGTATTGACATTTCGCAGAGTCGTACGTTTATGTAAACGTCGAAAGTCCGTATTATTAGCTTGTAAATTTTCTAGAATCGTGTCTAGTGTCGAAAGTTTTTTATTAGCATAAAATCTAATATACTATCTAGTATGCTGTTCGGACGTACTACATCACATTCAAAGTCGTCCGTTTTCGATAGTGGGATTCTTCCGTTTTTACGTTTTTTGGTATTAATTAATTATTATATTTTTAATATTATTCCGACGCTAGTTCTTGGTATCCCCACTATTTTTGAAGTATCTCTGATAGGTGCAGACAAACTGATTTCAACGCAATGCCGATGGACATTGATCATAAGTTGTTTACATGTTTTACAAAACACCCGTATTTTTTGTTGGTACACTTAAAGTTTCATCTTGAGGCACTTAACTGTCTTTCCAAGGATGAAAAAATATTTTCAGTATACGTAGCAGAGTCAACAAACACAAGCTTTCACTACGGCGGCGATGCAAACTGCCAAAATACAAATTGACTTGCGGGTGTACGCCGCACGCGGTATCCTTTGTTTATGCGGCGGCATCCTTTGACAAGAAGCGGCACGTGCAAAGGCGGCGCGATCAAAGCGCATTCACTTAGATAGTGTCGCCCTTTGATCGCGCCGCCTTTGCACGTGCCGCTTCTTGTCAAAGGATGCCGCCGCATAAACAAAGGATACCGCGTGCGGCGTACACCCGCAAGTCAATTTGTATTTTGGTAGTTTGCATCGAAGCGCCGCCGTAGTGAAAACTTGTGTTTGTTGACTCTGCTACGTATACTGAAAATATTTTTCATCCTTGGAAGGACAGTTAAGTAAGTGCCTCAAGATGAAACTTTAAGTGAACCAACAAAAAAATACGGGTGTTTTGTAAAACTTATGATCAATGTCCATCGGCATTGCGTTGAAATCAGTTTGTCTGCACCTATCAGAGATACTTCAAAAATAGTGGGGATACCAAGAACTAGCGTCGGAATAATATTAAAAATAGGCCCATTAATACCAAAAAACGTAAAAACGGAAGAATCCCACTATCGAAAACGGACGACTTTGAATGTGATGTAGTACGTCCGAACAGTATACAAATTTTATGCTAATAAAAATCTTCCGACACTAGACACGATTCTGGAAAATTTACAAGCTAATAATACGGACTTTCCGTATAAACGTACGACTCTGCAAAATGTCGATACATTTCTAAAACTTTAAGTATAAAACACTTAATAAGCTAAAACTATTGCTCAGTAACGTTATTTGTATAACGTTACCAAAAACTTACCGGTATTCCTGTCTCTGAACACAAGTGCTTGCGGGTGTACCGACACTATCTAAATGAATGGACTTTAAGTGAATGCGCTTTACTTTGAATTCAAGATTGAGAAATAAGTTTTTACTCTGGGGAAGGAGTAGGGTTGCCAGATCGGAAGTCCAGAATATCTGGAGAAAATTTGAAAATGTCTGGATTTTGCGGTCGTTGTCGGGAGAAATAAATATTTAAAATAAAAATGTAACGTAAATGCCTGTATGTACATATATATAAAACGGCCGCGCAGCGCGATTTTTAGTCAGTTTAATCCACTAATCTTGTAAGTTTTAATCTTGCCTGTCAATTCTAAAAAAACAGCCGCGCAGCGTGATTTGTAGTGAGTTTCATTCAGTACTTAAGCTTGTAATCTTGACTGTCTATTCTAGAAAAACGGGCGCGGCACGATTTTTAGTCTTTTTCATCCTGTTTCATCCACTAATCTTTGTACTCTTGCCTATCTATAGTAAAAGAAAAAGGCCGCGCAGCGCGATTTTTAATCAGTTTTATCCACTAATCTTGTAATATGTGGTTTCATCCGCGAAAATTATTGTTTTAGAGAACTTTCGGAACAGCTGATTTTCCGGGAGATTTTTAGATTTTTCGGGAGTCGGGAGATCACTTGAAATTCCGGGAGAATCCAGGCGAATCCCGACCATCTGGCAACCCTAGGAAGGAGGTCGCACGGCTACGTTACACAATACATAGTAATAATAGGGTATTTGACAACATTGAAAATATATTGCAAATTGTGGTCATCCTAACAGATAATGGCGTTAAACATGTTCAACTATTATATAGACTAAATTAAGTCTATTGATTGATTAATTTCACCTAGAAAAATGCAATAGTTTTTGATTTTTTTTCTGTGGCGAAAACGCTCTAAGATTACTGATGACGTCACTTACCTGTAAATAAATATGGCTTCAGGCGTTTGACACGACCATAGACTTAGAATCCGCGATTGATGGCTATCAAATGGCTAAGGATATAACAAATGTTTACAGGCTTGTGACGTCAACAAGTGACGTTTCCAGCACCATAGCGTTTTTGGCGCGGTTTTAACATTTTAAAGTTTAACATTGATTTTTTAATAAAATACATTGATTTTTCCTGAAATATCAATGTGGTGCGCTTATTACGTAATAAGTTATAATTTAAAATGGTTTTCCAAAATTAGTCAAATAGCCTATTTAAAAGACTGTGTCGTTCACATTATGTAGAGATGTGATGTCAATGTTAACAAGATTCCATTAACTATTAAGTGACAACCCTACGGTCGCTGGACATTAGGAACAGGAAGGCAGGCGCCGCAGGTCCTATCTAAGTGGGTCGATAGTGTTGTTTATTAAATCCACCCCTGTTCGACCTTGTTTTTACGCTAGGTCAGAGAGACGAGCAACAACGTCACTTTAGGGCGGGTCTTCGGTATCAGCGGTTGGCGGCTGTTAGTGTAGGGAAGGAAGGTAGTGGACCCCCACTGTAAATCCTCAGTAGACTTTACTTTAAATTTTACAGTATGATACAGTATCATAAAAAAACTTATTTTTTAAATTATCCAAATCGATCCCTGCAAAGTTTCATCGACTGAGGATTTAATTTTAGGGATATACAAAAGATTGCTTTATTTCCTACACTAAAAGTCATGAAGTGCACAAACGAAAGGATGTGACTAGGCTCAAATCCATCATTCAAAATTTTGGACAAAAAATATATTTACAGGGACATTTTTCGAGAAAAACCACTAAAGTTGAAAAAATACTGCAAAGATTTGGGATATATTTCTTTTATTATTATTTTTCAAATTAATCTTGTAAACGCTTCACAATCCGATGTGGTATTACATTACATAGCATAACAATTTAAGTTAAAGTTGTGCAAGCGTAACTCGCGGACACAGAAACCAAATATGGTAGATAGCATTCAACCCCGGAAAATTATTATAAACATCGAAAACTACCACTTTAAAAAAAATATTTTTATGATAAATTGCATAGAGGCAACCCTAGACTGAAATTGTGTTTTGCTTTTGGTTGACTTGCGTTTAGGGTGACTACCCTACCCTGGTAACATGCATACAACCCCGGAAACATATTTTAAACCCTGAAAACCGCTAAATGTCTGAGATTTTTTTTGTATGGAAAAACGATAAATAGTCGTTAGTCATGTACCTATTTACCTTATTCGGCTTTATAAGGCTATTTACCTAACAGAATGTAGAATTAAGAATTAACGATTGCTCTATTTCTGTAAACATAATGAGTAACTGAAATAAAAATTTCAGCTACTTTGTGAACTTTGTGTTTACGTGAATTCTTTCTAAACAATTAGAAAGAATTCACGTCGAGAAGACAAGGTGATGTTTATAAATACAGGGTTATTTATAAACACCAACAATCTCGCAAGATTATTTCTAATTTGTTCCTCGTTCGCCCCACATTCCAAATTTTCCTGTATTCCTGGTTCGCCCCACATCAATTTAAAGTCTCGTTTCGTCCCACATTACGAAAACTGAAAAAGTACAGCCAGCAAATAAATCATAAACAACAACATTCATTGTTCTACGTCTTACGTTCCGAAAAAAGACAAAAAAGATCGACTTTTTATTCAAAACTCGATCAGCTGTTCGGACATATTTTGTAAGGAAAATCGATTATGTATTTGTCGTGTTTTCGGAAAAGTCGTAGAACAAATGTTGTTGTTTATGGTGTTAGTAATCTACTCCTGTGATTGTTGGTGTTTTATAAATAACCCTATATAGAATGTTCTCGGACCTAGAATATTAAGTAGTTAATATATTATTGTTTAGTGTAGTGATTATACAGGTAGAGAATGAATATGAGCATCTATACTCATGACGTTATATTATTAAGTGGTAATAATACTGACATTAAAACGGACAGTGAATAGGCATACAATAGACAATTTTGTAGTCATCCGCTGCCATTGACGCCACGCCATTCTTGCGAGTGGAGCGAAAACGACTGAATCGGACATAGAACGACGGAAAACTTTCGTATTCTTCACGATACTTTAGTCGATATTACTTCAGGATGTTAATACTGGACAAATCATTTGTAGTTATTAAATATCTAAGTTACTTTTCGTATTTACTTCCTTTATGGCACAAAATGCGTATGTACACTTAGTCATTGTTGTTTGTTTCTTTGAAATGGTATCACAATGGTTGCGTAGTTGTGTCACATTTTGTTTGTTTGAATGTTCGAGGTAATGGATGTTTCAGTCAATAATTATTAATTACTTACATGAGGCAATAGCCTAAAATATTTCTTAAGTATTTACCTAGGTAATAACCTAGGTAAGTTCTTAAGAAATAATTTTTGGTTAAAATACGATTGCTCGGCGATTTTTTTTTCAGGTTTTCCATTACCATCAATTTTATGCAGCATTTTATTTTGAACTTGTCTACGTTTAGTCTACCCAGTTACTATTTAGGTATTTGTGGTTCTAGTCTATCGTAGTCAATCTCTCGTAGTCATTCGTGAAAGTAGATAGCAAATGTTTTAAAAACAGCCACGTTTAGCAGTTTTGCTATCTACCTAGGTACTTCTAGAAATGCCTACGAGGGAGCCCCTCGTATATTAGTAATGAGGTATCATTACCACAGAATAACTAATTAGAAGGTATTCTAAAATTACGAGAATATGGGTCTTAAAAATCCTTTTCTGTTAACAACTTATAGAAACCTCTAAGAGCGCCACTTTTGGTATGGGAATGTTAACGTTATTTTTGAATATAACGTTATTTCTTACTTTTTTTACCGTTAATTTTAACATTAACGTTATGTCAATAAATAACGTTAAATTTAACGTTATTTACTGAAACAACGTTAATTTTAATGTTATTTCTTCCTTTTTTTAACGTTACTTTAAAATTAACGTTATTCCAATTAATAACGTTAATTTTTTACCGATAATTTTACCGGTACTAAATTTAACGCTATGTTAAACTTTAATTTTACCGGTAAAATATTTTTAACGTTATTTTTACCGGTAAATTTACCGATAAAATGTTTTAATTAATATCGTATTTTTTTAACGGTATTTCAATCCCTGCTTTTGGTATGGTATGCACCTTACTATGCGATAATATTTTGATTATTTTATATGATTGTGAAAATGAGTATGATTCCAAAATAATGGTGAGTCACATGCAAAATGTCATGTTACTTAAACATACTATTGTGTGTAGGGAAATTCAAACAAACATCCTTCTTGTTTGTGATATATATTTATTTTATTATTATAACAGCTTATGATAGAGCTAGGTTAAACAAATGAAACTGACTTGCAGTCTCGTATATAATATTTTCTCACCGATAGTAATGAGATAAATTAGTTTTTATTTATTTATTAACCTTCGATTTCAAGTCTACATTGATAAAGTTATTTATTATAAGGATAAATTCAGTCATAGCCAACCCAAACGCATTATAGAAGATCCATGGTCGCAAGATAGATCGTTAGAAGTCATGCGATGACAGCATAATTTTGCTTAGAATAGTAGTGTTTTATCGACACCATTGATTTGGCATTCGTGTTGCTTTATTGAACTATTTCTAACACGCAACATTTCTTAATTTAATTATTTCGTATTTTGTAAGAAGAAGAACAATGGAGAATCTAGTGTAAAGAATAACAAATTAATAATATGTATTAATGCATAATTTAATGTTATTACTAAAATGGTTTGACTATAAAATGAAGAATCGTAAATTAAGCCCTTTAAATAAATATTTAACCCTTATTCAATATTCTAAGCTGCACGTGAAAAAAAAAATTTTTGTCTAGTTATGATTAAGTCTAACAGCGAAATAAAATCTATGGAATAAGCATTCTGCTCAAAAAATGGCACCACATGAAAAGTACAACTAAGTGAATAGAGCTAAAAATGCTAGCATTTAATTATGCAGCACAAAGCGTCTGAACCATAGAAATAGAATGTCAAAGAACAACAATGTCAATAAACAGGTGATCCGAAAACGAATGCATACATTTTATATGAGATACGAAAAAAATTATTTATATTCATAAAATATGACTATATATGGCAAAGAAAATTAATAAACTATGTTCCATACTATTTTCTTCGTCGATAAACGAATAAATGTAGAGAAATTTAGTTTTAGAGAAATTTGTGGCAATATCTTATTTACCTGTGAAAAGTGTGATTACTTGGATTGTTTCTTTTTGTCATATCACATTACTTAGAGCACAAGACACCATGGCTCCACGATACCTTTATTTTAAATTCTAATTAAGATTAACAAATATTTTAAACAAAATGTGATTGTTCATTTGCTAGGCGGGACGCTAGGGGCTCTTACTGTGAAAAATGTTGGCACATGTCACTTGATCCTTTCTCTTTTTTACATAGACCGTGTCCGTATGATGTTAACTTCTCTTTTCCACGCTTTGTTGGTCTTCTTGAGCGCACCGAAAATTTTTCTATGTCTATGGTCTGAACACTGGTTGTTTATTAGCGACCATAATTTGAATACTCATAGATATTTTCTATACTTAAACTAAAAAATAAGATTCGTTTTTTCTGCATCTTTTTATTGCCTTCTTTGCATCTTTTACACCATTTGACTATAAAGGACGTCATTTCTAATAAACTCTCTCTTTCTATATTTTCTCTACAATACAAACTGCAATTTATTGAAAAGAACACTAACGTCAGTCACCGGGTGCGTGGCTAGCCCGACTAAAGCTGAGCGGGTTGTACTTTTTCGGCCCCGTGGTGCCATTTTTTAAGCAATATTTGTTTGCAATTACACTTCCATAGATTTTAGTTCGCTGAAGTCTATGATGTTTAGAAAAAAAAGTTCAATAACCATTTTAGTTGCAGTCGAAACATACCTAAGTAGTTTAATTTTTTAACACGTCATGTTGCAATAACTAACATTTAGCTAATATATATAGCTTTGGTTGTTAAATAAATGATTGAATGGACCTCAATGATTGGCCGCATGAGGCCGCAATTCATATTTTTCAAACCAAATAATTATATTTTTTGAGGAACCTGATGGAACCCGTGCTCACTGCTATTACGGTGGTTAATCAACTACCGCTAGGTTCGGTCACCAGATGGGTGACCAAAAATATGTTATCTCGAACTTCTCTGTGCTTTGGAGAGCACGTAAAGACGTCGATCCCGGCTGCATTTGCAGTTACATTTCTCCTGTGTATGTGATGGATGGCCCTTCTTTCTTATCCATTCGTAAGGAGGGTCTGAGCCCAATCAGCGTAGATATTAAAATGCCTCATGATATTGTTTTTTTTTTTTCATTATTATTTAGTGCTCCGTGAGCTGTAGACCTCGCGTTAAGTTGTTTAAAAACAAATAATAAACGCAGTCATGAGTAAGTTCTGTCACAACTTGTGAGTTTGAACTATGGACTTTTGGGTCTTCTAAAAAGAAAATTTGCATTGCACCGCTAACAAAAAAGGTTTGTGTTATTTTTGATCATTTTTCAAAACGGCTGAAATATGATTATTTTACATATCTCCGCCATTAAAAAAAAACCGAAAAACTGAATCGACCAAAAAATTCTATAATAGGTACGATTATCAAACCTGCTCGAAAAATTTCAGGAGAATCGGTTGAGCAATGCGATCTCAGGCGGATATTAGACAGCCAGAAGGATGTACAAAAGCATTTTTGCCCAAGCTGAAGCAGAGACGTTTCGCTCGCGCTTCGAGCTCGCTCTGTTAATAACGTCTTTACAATGTTGTAAGTAATCTCAAATACTATGACGTCACAACACTTTGATATTTTGGTATCGGTTGTTCACATAAGCGCAGGGTCAAAGTTCAACCCCCTTAGGGGTGGATTGTCGTCGCGGTGTCTGACCAAAGAACGAACAACACAGCTATAAATATCTCCAACCGCTAATAAATCGTAACTGTCTCATAACGCCCCGTTAAAAGTGCTAGATTCTAGAAATATAAATAGGTATTCTTGATATTTAGACTACTCATATATTTTAGTCCCACGCTCATAAAGGATCCCGATTCGAGAACCTGAGTTTCATAGATAGAACCGCCAAAATAAAAACCTGTACCTACACAAATGTTAGCAATAAGTACTTCATAGATACCTATCTATAATAGATAAGAGCACTATTTTAAATTACAAATGTAAATTAAAAGCTGGTGAAAAAAATGACGATACGGTTTTTCTGGGTTGTACGCTGGATTCAACACTGAGATTTGAAAAACATATAGAGAATTTATGTAAAAAAATGTCTAGTCCTAATTACGCTCTCTTTAAACTAAAACCTTTGATTGACAAAAAAACCCTGATATCTGTATACTATGCATACTGTCATTCATTAATTAATTACGCAATAACAGTATGGGGTAGTGCGACAGGGGGTAAAGCGTGTTTTTCTTTGCCAAAGAGATCAATAAGATAATCGACGGTTTGCAAAGACTTGCATCGGCACGAGCGCACTTTGCAAAGAATCGAATAATGACTGTTATAAATTTATTTATATTTAGATGACTATTAGAGATTCATGCTCAGAAAGATAAACTGCTGAGGAAGAGGGATGTTCACCATTATAATACTAGGAATAAAGATAGGTAAGTTATGCATGCTTAAAGCGAGACTACAAAAAGTTAAAAACCTTGGTATGAACTTAAAAATTAAGTTATATAATAAGTTACCTGCTATTATAGTAGATTTGCCTCACAAAAAATTAAAAAATAAAATTAAGCATTTCTTTGAGAGCAACCCGTTATATAGTATATCAGATCAGAATTAATGGCAAGCTCGTTTTTGTGATATTTTAGATTAGAAAAGGGATGTGAATTGAGTTAAATTGAACATAATTTAAAATTAACTGTTATTTGAATAATTTTAATTTATACATTTTTTTTATCATTAATTGTGATTTTAGACTAATATAATGTGATTTCTTTTTATTTTTTACTTATTTTTTTATATTTTTTTAAAAAGAACTGTTATTTCAATAATTTTAATTTATACATTTTTATTTTTATATATTATTACTTAATTGTGATTTTCGATGAACTGAATGGGAATTTTTTATAACTTAAAAAAAATATATATAAAAGACATTGAACCTTTTTGTATGGAGCCTGGCAAACCTAAAGTTGCAAGTACCTAAAATGACATATTTTGGTGTACACCTATGAAACATACGCCAATCGACGGAGAATATGATTAGAAACAACAAATACTCTTTGATAAAATGTCGTAAATGATATACTTTCTGAGATATTTCAGTTTGAAGATGTAAAATAAAATATTTTTTTTGTCCTCAAAAAAATATTTCAATGATCAATATTATATATTAATTAAAATCTGGTCATAATAACATAAACCAAAACAGCAGAGAGAAAAAAAGGCAAGCAAAATCAAACAAATCAGTTAGGTGCCTACTCAGTTTAAAAAAAAAATGTTCGTTGTTGGCCTCATTTTCAACATCGTGCCTAACAATTATTGAATGAAGAAATGCCGCTGGAGGCAGCGGGGGCGTTTCTGGGTGCTGAGCCCACGACATGAACCACACCACGCTCATGACGTCGGAACAGCAACCAAGTGTTCTATTACCCGCTATGCAATGCAAAAGCAGTAGTGTTTTCTCGGGTATTATTTATTAATATATAAACACAAGGTATATTCGTTGTCCAGAATGCTGGGAATGGATCTTTGTTCTTTCTTAGGGTGCGGACCCATCACCATGGTGCAGTGCTGGCGCCGCCGTGCTGGCATACGGCGCGGCGCACAGCTCGGTAGTTTGTGTTGTATTTTGCAGAATACGTCTTTCGTGGTCCATATTAAGACAAAAAATTGAGCATCGTTCCAACCATAACTGTTTTTGTCTTAGATGTCCGGTTAGTCTCAAAAATGACACCTCAAAATAGCGCCCCACTTACAAACTGGGCGCTACTATTACAAGTTATTTTGCACAAAGTGATAAAAGATCTGATTTTGTACACAATAAGCTTATTTTGTACAAAATAAGTGATATAAGATGTGATTTTTTTACAAAATAAAGCTTCTTACAGACTAACGCGAATTCGCCGCGCGATGCGGCATTTTGACCACATAACTTAAAGCGATAGCCAAAGCAATTGCTGGAGTATTGCTAGAGCATTGCTTTGGCTATGGCTATGGCTTTGAGTTAGGTGGTCATAATCCGTCAAAATGCCGCATCGGGCGCCGAATTCGCCTCAGTCTGTACGAAGCTTTAGATGTGATTAGGTACAAATTAAGCGCCCAGTTTGTAAGTGGGACGCTATTTCGAGGTGCAGTTTTTGCGTGGTGTTTTAGTTCATGAACCGTTATCTAGGATATTCTTGATCGAAGCTTAATATGGACCACGAAAGACGTACCTATTCTGCAAAATACAACACAAACTACCGAGCTGTGTGCTGCGCCGTTTGCAAGCACGGCGGCGCCGGCACCGCACCATGGTGATGGGCCCGAACCCTAAGAGCAAAGATCCATTCCCAGCATTCTGGACAACGAATATACCTTGTGTTTATATATTAATAAATAATACCCGAGAAAAAAAAAGCCAAATTAAAGGACACCTGCTCTTGCATTGCATAGCGGGTAATAGAACACTTGGTCGCTGTTCCGACGTCATGAGCGTGGTGTGGTTCATGCCGTTCATGTCGTGGGCTCAGCACCCAGAAACGCCCGCGCTGCCGCCAGCGGCATTTCTTCATTCAATAATTGTTAGGCATAATGTTGAAAATGAGGCCAACGAGAGCGTTTCGATTTTTTTTTTAAATAGCAGATTTTTAGCCTAACAGATTTTTTCGATTTTGCTTGCCTTTTTTTGTCTCTGCTGTTTTGGTTTATGTTATTATGATCAGATTTTAATTAATGTATAATATTGATCAACGAAAAAATTTTTTTTGAGGAAAAAAAAATATTTTATTTTACATCTTCAAACTGAAATATCTCAGAAAGTATATCATTTACGACATTTTGTCAAAGAGTATTTGTTGTTTCTAATCATATTCTCCGATTGGCGTATGTTTCATAGGTGTACACAAAAATATGTAATTTTAGGTACTTGCAACTTTAGGTATGCCAATTAGGTTCGATGTCTTTTAGAATGAACTGTGATTTAAATAATTTTACTAACTTATACATTTTATTTTTATTTAGCTAGTTATTATTGTGAATTTAGATTAATAGAATATGAAATTCTCAATGTATGATATGTAATATTATTGTAAATGTTGACTTACCTAGGTTGCGTTATGTAACAAAGGGTGAATAAATAAATGAATTTAATTGAATATAAATAATAGTATATATTATATCATAGTAAACTAGCTAGTTTTTTTTATCAGATTGGCTATTTTCTACTCGTTTTTCTGTCAAAATCAAAGGTCCAATATCTCTTTGATAGTTAAACAAAATTAATGCACATCGTATTAAAATGCTAAATGTTAAGTGCTATCGGCGCGGCGTCAACAGATAGGTATCCTTATCTGAATGCTATTCCCTGCAAACAGTACTATAGTCAATCAATGCCAGTTATTTCACTATTCCGCACATACTTATGGAACCGATTTCAGCTGTTAACCCCAAAAACTCCGAATATGTATGCAATTTGGCATTTTCAAATCAAATGCTTTGTTTCCTTGATAAAACTTTTTGGGTACCTGTACCTTACTGTCTTATTTAAAAGTTAGTAGTAGGTAGTATTGTGTAATCCGTGATCCATGAACTTTATTTTTCCCTATTCGCTGGGTGCGAAGGTATAATAATCGATCGCAGCGCTCATGGTGGTAAAAAGTAGAAATAATGAAGGCTCTGTAATCTGTTTGAATACGATATTTAATTGATTACTAGCGATACAGGAACAATTATATATGTTTATTATCACTTACTAAAATTATTAAAGTAGCTTTATCCTCTTATTTTACAAAATCTACAACTAAAAAAGAAGTAAAGAAACCCTAATATAACCAAAATAAAACACTCTTTTTGAATAGATCTTACTTGCCATATATAATTTAAATGACCAAAAATGATTTCCCAACACTTTGTCCACCCAAATCACAGTAATTTTGAAATTTACATTAATAACACAATATGTATCGTATTTTTTAATATTTTTAGGGTTCCGTACCAAAATGGTAAAAAAGGAACCCTCATGGTGTAACTCAGTCTGTCTGTCTGTCTGTCACAGCTGGATATCTCGAGAACTACTAAAGATATCAACTTCAAATTTGGAATACTTTAAGATGACATTTGCCCAACTATTTTGCAAATAAGAAAAGAATAAAAAAATTAATATCTTTTTTACAACGGGGACTGAAAAGGGGTCTTAAAAATTTAAAGTGGAGCTACTAGGGCATCTGGGGTATCATATGAAAGAGCGCCGTTTGCACATTTTTAATCATTATTTGTTTTTTTTTAGGCCGCATAGTTTTCGACTTATGATGAAAAATGTAAAAAAATGACCGTTCCCCCCTTATCTCCGAAGTTTGCAAATAGAAAAATCTGAAATAATTCTATGTGATAGCAGTTTATATAAAGATTACAGGAAAAATAAAACGATGTCTCAATATAGCACACTTTTTTAGAAATTATCAAATTTCTAAAAATGTTAACATTAGTTCCACTATCGGTCAAGAGATGGCGCTGACCTAAAACTGCAATACTAATTTTATTATTCTACTCTGCTCGGTTTAATGGTGCAATTATGATGGTACGAAACCCTCGGTGCGCGAGTCCGACTCGTTCTTGACCGGTTTTATTTCACAATGCCGCCTATCATATCAAAACGGTCAGGTCAGAGCCAACAAAGTTGCAACACGCTAGGTGGCGCTAAAAGCGTGCACGGAGCCAATAGGTACAGTGCCTTTGGTCTACGACTGCGTGCAATATGCCTCATTTTGTGGACAAAACACCCACATCAAACACCTTCTCTCCTGTTGGAATGACCGCCATTTTAAATTTTATTATTATTTTAGATGGTCCTCCAATAAATATTTCTCTATATCGAGAAGTCCTACAGATAAACAAAAAAATATTAGGTATACCACTTATCAATTAAAATATTGTTTGATATTTCAACTTGAATACCTACATCATGAAAAAATAATAATGCCAGAATTTTAATTAGACATTTGTCTGTTTTCTTTTTGTTTTTCTTACACAACTCAAAATTTACACATTGATGTACTATATCTACATTATACTGATGTACAGTGATATTATCTACAGCTGAAAAAAATAACATACATATTTAGTGCATACGCTCTAGGGATGACTCTAGCGTAATGTTAATTTTCGAAAATGGACAAAATATTTTGAATATTTTTTAACTAAGTTGATAATTTCATCTGATCCATTATTTACTTCTAAGACTACAGTTCATTAGAAATAAATCACTTTTTACGGAATTCAGCGCGTATATTAGTTAATTAAGATGGAGTTAATCGATTTAATTCAATAATAATAATTATTAAAAACAGAACACAGCTTGTATTCATTTTTATAAATTTCCGAGCGGGTAATTTTATAAAAATAAGAGCAGCCTTTTTGCTTTAATCCCCTCGTGACCAGGGCCCCTGAAAAGGTGTCGAAACGTCGATACTCGCTGTAATCCGTAAAAAGTGTTTTATTTCTCCTGATCATTATTGTCATGAGCAAGACCGATAACCGACTCGCACTTTACTGATATATGTTTTTTTAATGACATAGGTCACGAAGGAGATGCATAAATCACATAAAAAAATAATACATGAATAAAATGAATCGTGAATTCGTGAACGTTTTCTGTGAAAAGTTTCAACTTTTTCCCTTTGCGTTGCTGTAAATTTAAGTAAACACTCATAAATCATTTTGATCGCATTTACAATTCAGCAGAGCATTTACTTAAATTATTGATGTAGTAAATGCCTTTGATGATGTAACAATTGGTTGCAAACAATCAACAGAAGAATAACAAGAATTTAACATTTATTTTTTAACTTATATCTAACATAAGTTTAGTAAGGTTCTGGATGTTCTTATTGTCTTTAAAAACTCTTTCTTTTACAAAAGGGATATCAAGAGGTCGTGGACTAAACAGTTTGTTACTTTTGAACACACTTGCTCGTAAAGTGAGCCTTATATCACTTTTAGGCACATAAACCGAGGTACAACACACACCGCACCGCAATAATATATTATACACTAGTCCATAATAGAATCATCCCTACAAAGTTAAATTAGTACCTTACTGTAAGTTATATTCGAGTAAACAGAGCATTCCCAATTTAACTAGGAAAGTAATACCTACATATTTTTATTTAGCATCAACAAAGAGGTTTTATGCCGCTGAAAATCCATATACCATATCCATATAATCATTATTGGAATAAATAAATTTGCACAAATATTTATTCGCCTTTTCCCATAATTTTTATAATTTTTTTAATTGTATTTGTAGCTGTGTGGTAATAGTACATTATGATACAAGTTAGCTTAGGTTGCTTATTGCGCACAAGGCTGTGGGTTGCAGCCCGAGCCGCAGGCGAGGGCGTAACTCAGCCGAGTGTGCAATAAGTAAGAGCTCACGAGTTTCATACGACGTTTTTCAACACATTTGTGAGGAAAAAACAAAGTCATTTACCACACAGCAACAAATACGACAAAATCAAAATGATAATCATGGTGAGAAAAGGCGCGCAGGTTTTTTTTTGTTTTTTTCACACGTCCAATGCAAGAATATTTTGCGAACAAAGGGGTTAGTGAGCATACAGCCAACTTCAAAATTATAAATTTAAGTGATAAAATGCTAATATTTTAATATTTTATAACAAAATATTGTAAATTAGGAATAATTTGATAATAATAAATATTTATTTGACTAAATTAAGGACCTACACATTTATTCATTTCAAAAATGCAAATGAATTTTCAGCGGCATAAAACTTCTTTGTTGTTACTGAAAAAATAACTGTATTACCCGGTTAAATTGAAAATGCTCTGTTTACTCGCATAGAACTTGCAGTAAGGTATCTATTTAACTTTGTAGGGATGATTCTATAACCAACTAGTGTTTTATATATTATTGCACGCGTTTGTTATAGTTCGGTTTATGGCCTTAAAAGCGATGTATTAGGGCTCACTTTACGAGCAAGTGTGTTGAAAATTATTTTGTTTCTTCCTCGGAAATGTGTTTATAAACGTCGTATGAAATTCGTGAGCTGCAACTTAAGCTCACTTGCATCATAATATACCTACTACTGTAGTCGTCAAACAAGCAAAGTACCTATAATTTTATATTATTGAATTGTGAACGCAGGGAAATGTTGGCGTTTCCCTGCGTGATCGAATCAGAAATTAGGAGATCCGCAGGCGAACTAAAGTAACCAACATCGCTCGAAGGATTGCTCAGCTGAAGTGGCAGTGAGCTGGACACATAGCGAGAAGAACCGATGGCCGTTGGGGCGGAAAGGTTCTTGAATGACGACCGCGCACCGGACGACGACGCTCCGTGGGTAGGCCCCCGACAAGGTGGACCGACGATCTGGTAAAGGTCGCGGGAAGACGCTGGATGCGGGCAGAGCGCAGAACCGATCGTCGTGGAGATCCTTGGGGGAGGCCTATACCCAGCAGTGGGTGCCATGCGGCGGATATCATGATGATTAATTATGTTGACAATTTTTGTAACAACAATGAGTGGTCACAAGTTTGAGTAACGTTCTTGTATGATGGATGACCACACCTTTTAGCACAATTAGTACTGCCATAATGTATTTACCATACCTCACCTCTTTCGTATACATGCTTATTTTCAATCTTACCACTTTGAAATAACGTGGATTTTTGTAAATTACAATGCTTTGTTACATTATTTCCTTGAATGACCAATGCTTTTAATAGTTTTAGTATTATTGATTTGTTAGGAGTATCTGTTGCAAATGAGGTTCAAATATTTTACTATCCTACAGTTAGGCACTTTTTGCTTTAGTGTATAAAATTTGAAACCAACAAAGTGATAGTAGTAGTTGCTTTGGATTCGTTTTTATGTTACTCCATACATTCTATATTTTTCAGAAACATCAAATCCGTTTCCTATTTTGAATGTTTTAATACTGTCTGTTCTTCTTCTTATCGAATGAGGATTAGTGGCCACCTCTGGTGTTAGAGTTTATCAAGCCGCCTTTGAAGTCTCTAACTTGCCTTAACGACTGTTATCAGATGACAACAGCCAGGACCGACGGTTTAACGTGCCTTTCGAAGCACGGAAGCGCTCATTTGTAATGCCACTTTAACGGTCACCCATCCGACACCTGACCGGACCGAGCGTTGCTTAACAAACGAGATCAAGTACGATCAGTCTGTCAAGTTCGGCCATGAGCGCTTCGTAACTAAGGCCCGTACTTATAAACCGCTCTCAGCGTTGAGAGCTATCTTGAGATCATACTTGAGATGTTTTTCTGTCTGTCTTTATACTGTCTGTATCAAGAAATAATATCTAGGGTTTCTAAAAGACTTTAAAAAAAATGTTTTAAAACTGCATTTTTAAGACGGTCCAAGTCGATTGTTTTTGGCATAGTATAGTGAGGTGCGAAGTTTCCCTTTTCCACTTACCCTATAATGACTGTCTAAAAATAAGTACTCGAAGGCTTTTATCTGATTGTACCGAATTGACCCCTTTTCCAGCTGTTAGCTTATAGTGAGCACCCATCAATCAAATAAAAAAACTGCAACGTAAATCTGTGGACACTGGACAGTTTCAAGTCCATTTCTCTTTCGCACTTTATGTACTTACTGTAAGTGTGAAAGGAATAGAGAAGTTGAGGGTGTTGTCTCGTAGCACTTACTTGACAATAAAAGCTTATATGTGACTTGAAAAGATTTGACGATTTAATAAGTTTTATGTTTTCTAATGCGATAAAAAAAACCGGCCAAGTGCGAGTCGGACTCGCGCACGAAGGGTTCCGTACCAAAAAACGGCAAAAAAAATACGTTTGTTGTATGGGAGCCCCCCTTAAATATTAATTTTATTCTGTTTTCAGTATTTGTTGTTATAGCGGCAATAGAAATACATCATCTGTGAAAATTTCAACTTTCTAGCTATCACGGTTCATGAGATACAGCCGGGTGACAGACAGACAGACAGACAGACTGACAGACAGACAGACAGACAGACAGACGGACAGCGGAGTCTTAGTAATAGGGTCCCGCTTTTAAAACAATTGTATTATTATTAATACAATTGTTTTTTTATTTTGCAAATTTTTGGAATATTTTTCTATTGAACGTGTACGATTTTGGAGGGGGCTCATGTCCCCTGTGACGGCCCCTTCGGACCGCGCCTGACCTTCGCCATAATTTCACCCTTCGCCACGCACTGGTGAGTAGGTATCCTCGACATAAACAAAATAGGTAGGTACCTAGGTACGAAGAAGAACATTATTTGTTTTATACTTATATTAATGAATTTGCTTAGCTGTTTATCAATGAGACAAACAATCTTCAGTATGGGACAAAACACTTGTTCTATTAAAAACGGATAAAAATGGTTGTCAATTATTTCCTGTCAACGTGTTTTTGGGGTTTCGTACCCAAAGGGTAAAAACGGGACCCTATTACTAAGACTCCGCTGTCCGTCTGTCTGTCTGTCACCTGGCTGTATCTCATGAACCGTGATAGCTAGACAGTTGAAATTTTCACAGATGATGTATTTCTGTTGCCGCTGTAACAACAAATACTAAAAAACCGGTCAAGAGCGAGTCGGACTCGCGCACCGAGGGTTCCGTACAATCATAAATATATTTGGATATGTTACTTTAGTACAGTCTTTAAAAAAGTAGGATAAACAGCAGACAGGTGGAAGGGCGAACAGGCGGACAGTTAATTTACAAATCTTAACCACAGTTGCTTATGGTGACTGAAAAACGTTTCAGCCGCTCCACATTGCAAACTGTTTATATTACTAAGTAGGAACTTATTCTTCGTTTATTCGTACGGCAAATAGTAGGTAATTATATTAGAACCAGCCACCAATTATTACTGTAGTATTAGGTTGCGCCATCTCTTGACCGATAGTGGAACTCTTTTTTTTCGCAAGTCAGCATTCTTAGGTCACCGCCATCTGTTGACTGGTAGTGAAACTAAAGAATTTTTGTTTGTTTTTTGAATTTCTAAAAAAGTGTGTTATATTGAGACATCGTTTTATTTTTCCTGTAATCTTTACGTAAACTACTATCACATAGAATTATTTCAGATTTTTCTCTTTGCAAACTTCGGAGATAAAGGGGGGGAACGGTATTTTTTTACATTTTTCATCATAAGTCGAAAACTATGCGGCCTAAGAAAAAAGAAAAAAATGTTTTAAAATGTGCAAACAGCGCTCTTTCATATGATACCCCACACGCCCTAGTCACCTCACTTCAAATTTTTAAGACCCCTTTTCAGTCCCTGTTGTAAAAAAAATATTAACTTTTTTATTTCTTTCTTATTTGCAAAATAGTTGGGCAAATGTCATCTTAAACTATTCCAAATTTCAAGTTGATACCATTAGTAGTTCTCGAGATATCCAGCTGTGACAGACAGACAGACTGACAGACAGACAGACAGACTGAGTCACACCATAAGGGTTCCATTTTTACCATTTTGGTACGGAACCCTAAAAATATAATAAAATACATATTTAAGGGGGGCTCCCATACAACAAACGTGTTTTTTGCCGTACCAAAGTACGGAACCCTTCGTGCGCGAGTCCGACTCGCACTTAGCCGGTTTTTTTATTAATGCGCTATATCAGTAAAGCGGGATAGCAATGAGAAAATGTCGCGGCGCGTCGCTCGCGCGCCGGTGTGTGACCGATTTGGCACATTAGGTACGTAAGTAGGTACTTGTTGTATGGTCTGTGTGAAAAAATCACGCAAGTAAACAATTCGTAGTAAATAACGATAGCTATTAAAGAGAAATGCTACACGATTGTGAATATTTTTGACGATACAAATTATTTAAGGCAATTTCGACTTCTATACCAGTGTTGTTTCTAAATAATCTCAAACTTTAGACTTTTTAAGAGGTATTTTCGAAATTAAAATGAATCGAGCCAAAATCATCAAATCGTGTCTGGTTCGATACGTGTCTAGATAAAGATATAAAGAAATGTATCTTAATCTCAGATCCGTAGATTCTTTCAGCGACTTATTTATTACGACCATTACATCAAAAACCGGCCAAATGCGTGTCGGGCCACGCGCAGTAGGGTTCCGTAGGTACATTATATACCATACCATATTTTAATACCGCTATCATTTTTCGTCTGAAAAATTAACTTTGTTTTTCACAGTGTTTGTATGAATGACAAAGTTATATTTGCGGTTTTGTAAAATGTACTATATCTCAAAAACTAATTACTGTATCTCGTTCAAACCAATTTTCGTTGAAAGTGTTTATTAAGATCTATAGCATATATTTTTTTTAGATTTTTTACCCTCTTACTTTAAAAGTTAAAGGGGGGGGGGGACACACATTTTACCACTTTGGCGGCAGATATCTTTCAAACGGTTGACTTTGAAAAAAAATAGTCTTGAAAACCTCAATGTCATTTTTAAAGACCTATCTATAGACACCCCACAAATATTGGTTTGATGAAAAAAAATATTTTCAGTTTCAGTTCCATGTATGGGGAGCCCCCCCTTAATCTTTTATTTTATTTATTTTTGTGTAAAAATCGTAAAGCGGTTCACCGAATACACCTACTTACCAAGTTTCAACTATGTAGGCTTAATACTTTTGGAATAAAGTGGCTGTGACATACGGACGGACAGACAGACAGACAGACAGACAGACAGACAGACAGACAGACAGACAGACAGACATGACGAATCTATAAGGGTTCCGTTTTTTGCCATTTTGGCTACGGAACCCTAAAAAGTGTTAATTTTCTTTAAAGATCTTCTTTAATATAATTTCACTCGTTTAATGATAGTATTTTTTTTAATTTACCGTTAGCCTTGGCTTCTCTAGTTTGAAGTAATGAACCACACGTTCATACAACTTCACCATTTCAACAATCAACATTCTAAATAGGTAGGTATATGTCATATTCAATCGTCTCTCCATATCGTTTTATTTGCAAACATAAACGACACCGCTTCCAAACTTTTCTTACATAAAATAAAACTATGGTTATAATTATGCATAGAGCAGGGTGTCCATAGTTTGAGAGTTAATAAAACTTTTTCGACATTAATTAAAACACTTTTTAGAGCTTTTAAAGCTTCGGTTCCAACTTTTTAATTTGAACATCTAAGATGTGGAATAGCGTCTGTATTCCCCGAACAATACAAATTGGGCGTCTTTTAGGCGAGAGACGTAGTGGTTTTTTATTGTCTTTGGGCGAGAGTATAGACATTTACTGACTGTGCTCTATCTTCGTCTTGCTTGTCATTTTCCATCAGGTGAAAGTGAGGTCAATAGCGCAGACCATACATAATCCATACATAAAAAAGGCGAACAGTCATTGTAACACCATTACTCCTAGTGATTATTTAGAAGACACCTTTGGAATTTTCCTCTTACGAGGCAAATCAATTGTGAAAAACCAATTATTTGTTGTTTCCTATTCTTACGGACTTTTATTATCATATACTAGTAATTAATTACGGGAAAAACAAACTTAACGTAAAATAATAGGCAAATAATTGTTGATCATTAAAACTATTAATGTGAGGTATCCATATTTGTAAATGAGCCTTGGATAAAAATATTTAAAGAGTTTTAGATTGTCTTTTAATTAAAACTCATATTAATTAGTAATCAGGACATTTTAATAAAGTACCGAAGTAATCTCAATAAAAATAAAGGGTGACCTATCAACGCTCAGCCCAAACCATTGGACTTAGAAAGCTGAAATTTTCTGTTCTTCGTAGATCTTTGCGGCTACTATAAAACTAAACACAATACATACTAACACCTTCCCCTACCAGGATTTGAACCTGGGACCTTTGGCACAAAAGGTAGGATCGCTACTTACCGTTGCACAAAGGGGCCGTTTATTTTTCATTTTTTTATCCACAACGGGTTAGCTCTTGGTCTTAATCACACCTTATATTAAGAGAGGATAAGGCCGAAGGTGGAAGCGCACGGCAGCTTGAAATCCTCAACCACTGAGGAACTGGTAGACCATCAGCCATTTTAATGTCCCCACTGCTAAGGAATTGGTCTTCCTGATGGATGGATAAGGAGAATGGGCCATAACCCACCACGCGGGACCAATGCGGATTGGTAGGTGTTAACGACTGCAAATGCACCCCGGACCAATGGCTTAACTTGCCTTCCAAAGCACGGAGGTGCTCCAGATAATAAATTTTTGGTCACCCATCCCATGACCGACCCTTGTGAAAGTTGCTTAACATCCGCAATTGCTGGGCCAGGCGCTATACCACTGCGCCACCGTGCTCCTCTGGAACTGGTTATCTACCTCTAACAATGTTAAATAATTTATTATTTTATGTAGACAGGCGGCCTTAAGCCCTAACACAAACTAAAGTGTTAAAATATACTCCCTTCTGAAAATCGAACCCGGGTCTTACATAGGTGGGAAAACCAGTCCACAGATTAAAACTGTTTTGATTCTGTCCCGACTTGTCGAGATAAGTGGGGCATCCTACGCAACGTGTAAATGCGTCGGCAGGCGACGCGCTGTCGGGCGGGCGAGCCGGTTCTCAGTCTCCTTCGTTCACCCGCAGCAACCGATCGTAAACTAATCCACTACCATGGCCCCATCAGGAGTAGCCGCTTTGAGCATCGCTGTCTTGTTAGCTGTATTTGAAATCGGTACGTTTTTTTCTTTTTTTAGCATAGGAAACTGTAATGACAAACTTTTTTATAACAAGTTGGCGACTGTTTAAATAAGTTCTTCGAATTTTAATTCATCTTTTTTTTTTTGAGCGTAGGAAACTGCCGCTATTATGCCAAACTCGTTTATCGTAATAGGTCGTTCGAATATTGAAATTTTTGTTAACGGTTTCTTTTTTCAATTTATAATGCATTTTTTTACGTTTTCTATTGAAGAAAACCCATTGAAGTGGGTAATATCATTACACAGTTTCATAAAAAGTCAATTTTTCGACTGCGTAATAGATTTCAATCCTTTAGTTACCTACTTAAAAGTGTTTTAATACCAATTAACTTAATTAGTACTTAATAGATATTACATTAATTGAAATCGTTCGAGAAATAATGTTTATTAAAAACTACAAAAAATGTGTTTAGTAATATTTTAATCACTTAAATGTTGGTAGCAAAAATTCTTCTCATTTACAATTTATTTTGAATTTCAATATCCTCTAACTATTATGATAGATAACCCATACGTATTAAAACGTTTCTTTTTCTTTTATTTATGATTATTATTTGTTATAAAAGTAAACGTTGTGGCAATTAGCATAAACTCATGAACTAGGATACCTCATTATATATTTTCCTAAAGTCTTAATAACTTGTTCAGGTAATAATACTTAAAACTAGTTTCTTTGCCTCTTTATTGACGGTTATGAAGTATAAATAACTATAGGAAAAAACTATTAAATTTGTATCGAGTACTTTGGTTGTGGGGCCGACGCGGAGCCTCGGAGCTAAAATGATGTCATCGTAACCTTGCGAAATAATAACGAACGCACTGTCAGTTTGTACGTTTTTCTTAGAACAAACATTTGAGGCGTTAGGTGGAAACTTTGAACCATAATAGATTTTTTCGATACCGGCACATAATGCAATAAGATCTTAGCATTAATTCTTAACCATTTAATTATAGTTCCGATTTATAAGGTATTATTTTTGTTTTAAAGAACGCTCATTAAAATAATTGGCTGTTTTGTACCTTTAAATCAATACTACTTAGTCATACGTTAAGTATGACTAAGTAGTATTGAATGCGGTTATACTCGTATTTTAACAATAATATGCTACTTAGAACACACTACTTTTAGGTTCCAAGAAAAAAGAAAATGTAGAGTAATAATTGGATCATTTTAAATTATATTTCATATAAAAAAAAGTTTTTTAGTCTTTCATAAAACCTTAAATCTGATATACGGCATACGTATTAATTATTTAATGTAGGTACCCCAAATTATTTTCATTGTGTACAGTAGATTGTAACATTAAAATACAGATTCCTGGCATATTTAGTAACACTTTAGTACCTTACTATGTAGGTGTGGTCGAGCAAGACCTGTCGAGCAAGTCACTTTTCAGAATTTCTAGGATAACGACCAAATTTATATGAACTAAGTCTAGAACTAGAAGACAATAGGATGTAAAGGTCATTGGGCATTTTGTTCGGACATTTGACCTACGGTGTACACAAACGAAATAGAGCGAAGTGCATATGTTAGGTATGTAGATAAATGTATCTGCTACTCAGTGGTATTCGTCACATTCTTGCAGGCCATGTCTCAGTTATTATCATAATATCATGAATTTCAATAATAAATAAAGACAATACAAACGTTTATTATGCTTGTATCACATATTTTCACAATGCTGAAAGTAAAATCTTCTGTTTTATTAATAAAAGTTTAATAACATTAAACATATACTCACACCGTTAAAATAACTTTTTTTTGCCGGTCGGTACATAAAAAAATAATACATATTTCGAAAAGTGGGATTGAATTCTTCAATTTAAAACATGTTTGGTACGCGAACTTTCATCAAGTAGGTCAAATATGCCCATTGACCTTTATTGGCTGATATTTAATTGAAATAAACTCTTCTTATCTAGAAAGTAAGCTATCTACTGAAATCATGCGCATGCTAGTAGTATTTTAATTCAAAGTTGTTTTAAGGGCTTTGTGAGATTTATTAACCATAAAATTAACAATAAGTAAATAACAATTACTCTAAATTACGTTGTTTTTTGACCTACTTTCTACTCCTTAAACATCTTTTTGAATTTTTCGTGTATTTACATATGAATGTAATATGGGAGGGATCTGTAGTTGATACTACGCGCGAGCCAAACGGCTGTCCATGTAGTTAATATCAATATTTATACGTAAAATGGACATATAAAAATTAAGTAACAAAATAAAATTAAATAAGTAAAATAGTCTTATCTAATTTTATCTTATAAGTAAAATAATCTTATCGTAAATATAATCTTAATTTTTTTACCGGAAGTGGAAGATTTTCTCAAGCTTCCGGCCAATTTTATTTGCGATATCCTTCTGATTCTCGCTCAGCACAACTTTTCCGACCGTGTGCCATGCATTTCATCGTGATGTCATATGACGTAGGCAATACTGTCGCGGGCTCACGGACTATTAAAACTAGACCAGAAAAACCAAATATCTCTATATCTCTATAAATATCTATCTCTGAGAGTGCACTTATTTGCTCTGTCATTTTTCATACATCAGATTTACAGCAGTTTCAGTAGCAGAAACGAGTTCACTAGTTTTCCGCAACATGTTGAGTTTTTAATTTAATTCGTCGGGCTTTACTATTTAACCGACTTCGTTTAAGAAATTAATGCATATGCAATAACTTTTTGAAACGTTTCCAAACAAGTAATAGGATCTTAAATTTTAGTTGTTATGAAATTTTTCATTACACTTTGTATTATGTCTACGTAATTTTCGAGAATTTAACTAAAATGGGGTGAATAACCTTTTTGTACGCTAGCCAATTTTTTTAACGAAGCGTTGACTGGACAGGATGTGCGAAGAGATTAGTAAATTACGGTATTAATTAAAAACGACGGAAACACTATCGCCACTTTTAGTAATACACCTTTGAAAATAATATTTTCACTGTGTATAGGAAATCAAACAAATTTTAATAAGTACTTTTTATTAAAAAAAAAAATAGTGTTAACCGGTTTTATTTTAGAATTTGACAGTCTTATTCCACCTAAAATACTTGTCATCGAATGGATTTTAGTTTAAATACGATGTTTTAAAGAGTTTTAATTATGAACTTAATTTAATATCACTTTAAATACAATGTGTTTGTAATCTTACTAAATATTATAAATGCGAAAGTTTGTGTATTTGTAAGCTCTTCAAAACACCTAAACGGCTAGACAGATTTGGGTAAAATTTGGCACACAAACACTTTTTGTCCCGGTCAAAGGTATTCTAGGGCCCACGTGGACGAAGGGCGGCTGTAAGTGGATTAGAAAAGTCCGTTTTTAAATACCAAACAATACAACTTTTGATAAGACAGTAGAATTGAGAAAAATACATAGGTATGATGATAAATTAAGGAGTTCTAGAAAATGGAATGTGCGTTGGTGTTTTGTATACAATATACAACAAGCTGAGTAGTTAGAAAGCTGGAACATTTCCAGTTTTTTACGACCTTGTGCAATAAACTATGTGCTCGGATAACTCTAAATAATAGAGCCATGAAACTCTTTTTTCTGATAATTTTGCTAGTTTTTCTAAATGATTTTGGATTGCTTTTTAAAATGATTTAACATGAGCTATCTGTTGACTATTTGTTTCTGATAAAATTAAAAATACAATGCATTTATTAAGAAGAATTAACTCAGTATTTGTAAAAATAAGTATGGCCGTAAACTTGTCTTGTAGATGTTTACTTATTATGTGTGATCCAAATAATAATAATAATGCAAAGAAAATTAAAGTCTTAATTTTTTCACATTTTCATTAGACAGAATTATTGTATGTTTTCAAGAGGTATCATAATAACTTATATCCCAACTAATCTCGGGATAACTACGCTCGATTCACATATGTTCATAAATAACGCACATTGTTCGACTAAACTACTGTTTAACTTACTTAACTTTGATTGAACTAAAATCAATTAAGATATTGGATGTTTCAACTATATATGTAACCTTTCAAGAACTTGTTTTAGCAAGATTTTCACATCATTTAATACTACATCGGAAAAAACACGGCAATATATCAATAAACAATAAGTTATTATAAAGCTAGTGACATCACTTGATTTGCTCACTTATACTATTGTTATGGTGATGTAACCTTCTGCCAAGACCCCGAGTTACGTAGTTACTAGTTTGACAACGTTCATGGTGCTTTCCTTATTTAAAATATAATTACGTCGTATGAATTCAGATGTAAAATGCAATTACTTTGACGATGTACAAACAACAACAGTACAACTTGCATGGTCTGTCTTCACCGAGTTGCTTTAACTTTCAAGTGAACTAGCGTCAAACGCATGCAATATTGATTGCTTCCAAACTTTGCGCTTTCACGTTCAACTTTCTGCCATACTGATGTTTTTGACAAGATGGGGCATACGCTATTGCTTGCCCTGAGGCATGCCTCTCTTGAAAGCGCAAGAGGAAAGCGAAAGTGCAGGATCAGCGTGCGCTATTGAATGCCTTGAGGCATTCTTCTGTTAAAAGTGAAAGGGAACGGCAAAGCGATCCTATGAACTCACACCATACTATGTAATATTATACTCTGTGCGCACCATACATTCTCGAGTGAAGTATCCATTGTTGTTGTACATTGTCAAATTTATCGCATTGTCAAAACTTAGGACCTAAAAAATTACCTAAAAACTTACAATTCTTGATTATAACTCATAAAAAGGGCTGTTGTCAACAAAATACAATGTAAAAGTGAAGCAAAAATTCTGCAAAAGAGAAATTTTGCGAAAGTTAGATTCCACAAAAAGGACATTTTGCGATCAGTCTATTGCACCATCTCACGGTAAAGAACTTGTAATACTACGCGTTAGAATAAAGGTCGTTTTCCTTTGACCTTTCACCAACCTTTTAAAACGTTCATGAGGTTTTCTAGCTACTTTTATTTCTTACAAATCTTGAATGCTCGTAACGTAAATATTTGCATTTAAAAAATAGGTAGTACATTTTAAATTTCAAATAGACTGTGACGTGAGCTCAGTCATTATGATAAACTGGAACCTAAATTAATAGTTTAGTGTTTTGTATGAATAAAACATTTTGTACAAAGATAACAACCCAAACACGGGTTGTGCATATTTAAATTTGTTCTATGTCTTAACGCGTCTAAATACTGTTAAATTGCTTTCAATGTTTTCTTAAATTATTTTCAAGGTTTACAATTAGTGACCGAATGTCTCTCTTTTTCTGAAGAATGAATAGTCTAGACTAGTGGCTCCGTGAGCTGTAGACCTCGCGTTAAAAAGTAGCTCAAATGGTATGTTTAAAAAAAAATAACACAGTATAGATATTAGTTTTGCAACTAATAAGTATCTATACTGTGCAAATAATATACGCAGCCCTAGGTTCTGTCACAAAGTCACAACCTTATTTATTTTCAAATGTTGAATCTTTTAAAAATAAAAAACAAAATTTACTTTGCACCGCTAACACAAAAGTTTTGTTACACTTTTGATCATTTTTCGAAATTGTTGGAATATGTCTTTTTTTACATATCTCCGTCATTGCGAAAAATTTCGAAAAACTGGCCTGATTGAAAAATTCCACATAATTATCAAACCTGCTCAGAAAATTTCACGAGAATTGGTTGAGAAATGCGACCTGTAGAGGGAAAAAAGCTGCGCCGGAAAGTCGGACTGAAACAAGTCTTTTTTTACATATCTCCGCCATTTTGAAAAATTTCGAAAAACTGGCTTGACAAAAAAAAATATAATTTTCGAACCTGCTCACAAATTTTCACGAGAATCAGTTGCGAAATGCGACCTATAGAAGAGAACAAACGGACAGCCGCCGGAAGGACATACGAAAGAATTTTTGCCCAAGCTGAAGCAGAGACGCTTCGCTCGCACTTCGTGCTCGCTCGGTCAATTACAGTCTAGATTACCTAAACAAAATTTAATGTTGTTTAACAACACACCAAAAACTAAAGAATACAGTTGTAGTTTGAGAGACATAAAAAGGCAAACTTTGCACACTTTGCAAAACATGATAATGTACTTCACATTTGGAATGTTGCCAGTTTTGTGAAGACAAAAAATACGAAATCAACTGCGAGGGATAATGTTGTGGTGAAATTAAGTGGTATCATTATTATAAATTTTGCCTCGTAAAGCATTTTTACATTATTCAAACAAATAGGGCCATTAAGTATTTTTTCTTGTTTTTCAACAATAAAGAGTCTTGTAAGTTTTCCTTTTTTTCTGTGCAACGAATTCAAAAAATATTAAGTGACTAGATGAACAAAATATATAAGAATATTTATCTGTCGAAAATCTCGTCGTAACATTTTTCAAAGCAAAATCCTTTTTGAAAAAACATTTTGCATTTACTATAGGTCTTAGAATAATAACACCTAGAACGATAGTTCTCTACAAAGCGCACTGTCAAAAGTGAGGCAACTAAAACAGCCAAAATGGCTCCGTTTTCAGATTGTTATTTTACATTATTACCTAATCATACCGATTAAGTACAAAACAGGTTCAATTTTCTTACATTTATAAGACTAGTTACTATATTATTGGGTTTCAGTTACGCTTAGTTAACGTATGAAGGATATAAATTTGAAAACTAAGCCATTCTGCCTTGGTATTAGTTGCCTCACTTTGTATACGAGGACACGGTTTCTAGGTGTTATTATTCTAAGCTATAGGTATACATATTTTTTGCATTTCTCAACCTCTATTACTTAAGATTAGAGCATTATTAATCTTATAAAGATTTAAATAACAACAAGCATCGTCATACATTATCATATTTTTTTCTGTAAAAATCTCAAAAATAACTCCGTCACATAACATAACATTGAACAAACCAGTAAAAAGGGTTACTCGACCAGTTTCATCGTTGATCAGACATAAAAATAATCGCGATGATCGAACGATATTCGTCCTACTCCGAGATAATCGAACCACAAACATCGTCTATTGAAAAATTTTCTAAGTCTATGCTTTTTGTAATAGGCCCTCAAATACAAGGTCACGCTGACTCAAATGACATCATCTGACATTCTGACTACGCGGACAAGTCATACTACAAATGCGTCAAGGCAGTAACTTCATTTCATTATGATCTAATTGTACGTGATTTAATTCATTGATTTCCCGAATCGAAATCGAAAACAAGGTGTTATTGATGATTAATTAGTAAAATTATACCACTATAATTTAATATTTTAAAGTAAAACAAAAGCAATTTACATAAAATATGAAACAAGTGAATGAAGATGTTTATTTCTTAATGTTCATTTTTCATCAAGCAATTAAAAAGTGTGACATTACACGTGGCATATAGTCATAAAAGTAGCCATGAACAGTCAAAATCGTTATTTTATTTAACATAAGATTTTATTTATCCAATAGTATATACTTCACTATGCGATGCTTAGTTAGACAATGGATGTTGAATGACTCACTATTTTTACACTAAAGCACGGTAATATTACCGTGGCTAAAGTTTATAATTATATGCCATTGAGCGACGAATAAGTACTTACTAATTACTGACGATTTTAAAAAATCCTACAACAAAGCCCACCTGAAAATAAATAGGCACAGATAACATACGTGAACTTGGGAGCGAATGACGCTGCTGTAGGGAAGCATGTTCTTGCGAAAAATTATTTGCAGTGATGGTACGCTGGACCGAAAACCTATTTTTTTTTTTGTGTTTTGTTTTATAATGAGGCTGCCTCCGCTATTTGGCAGGACTTTTTGTGCCATTTTACTTTTTTTCTGTTCTTTTTAGGGTTTCGTATTTTTTCTTTAGCTTTAAGAGCTTAACGCCTTTATTACGTACTTACTCTTTTTTATAATTAAAAAATAATTTCTAATACAGTTTCATCTTTTCTTGACTTTGCATACTTAATTTTTTATTACTTCTTTTTCATTTGTGTCACTTGTACTTTATTTCTACAGTTTTCTTTCATTTTCTTAGTATACTAGTGGCTCCGTTAGCTGTAGACTGCGGGTTAAAAAGTAGCTCAAATTGTATGTTTATGTTTAACACAGAATAGATATAAGATATTAGTTTTTTCAACGAATAAGTTGAAAAAAATTATTCCGTGCAAATAATATACGCAGTCCTAGGTTTTGTCACAAAGTCACAACCTTATTTATTTTCAAATTTCGAATATTGGCCTGAAATGTTTTGATAACACTGTTTTTGTGCCTATTTGATTTCCGCCATGTTGGCGCTGTAGGACGTAGCGTGAGCATAGCGTGCGTACATGGTACTAAAGTTTGAAGTCTGGAGAGACTATCACGTCAACCATTTTCATATTGTACGTAAAAATTAGTTCTTTAGACGCACGCTAGTGGCGTTTCAAATAGGCACAAGAACTTTGCTGTCAAATCATACAGAAAGCCTATGTCCAGTTAAATAAAAAAAGTTTTTTCATGTCAGTGTTTGATAAGATGAACTTTTGATCTTCTAAAAATATAAAACAAAGTTTACCGCTAATAAAAAAGTTTTGTTACATTTTTCGAAACTGTTGAAATAAGTATTTTTTACACTCCGCCATTTCGAAAAAATCTAAAAACATTCTCGACTAAAACATTAATCAAAATACAATTACAACTAAACTAGCATGATTTATCTATTACGTACACTTGTCACTCTTTTTCCATCTTATACAAACGACCTTATTAAGTAAGTCAAAAATGTATTATTATTTAATTAATAATAGGTATTAGTCTACCTATTCGTTCTAGAAAACAAAAAAGGAAACTTTTTAATAAAATTAAACTAACTACTTATTCTTTTATATTAATATATATTTCTATATAGTTGATGAATAACTTCTTTCAAAATTTAAATAACTTAACTTTTAACTTTAATAAAATAAAGGAACTATCAGTATGGTGGGTAAGAAGAAAAAAAAAAAAACGTGTTTAAACAAAATGCTTATTATTATATTATGCAAATAGTTCTTTTTCTTTCTCCTAGAATCACATCTAAACAATATACTTAAAAATTGGTTAATGCATTGTATAATACTATATTCATTTTCCGGGTTTTGGAGACCTGGTGACCTGTAAAACGGGTTTATAACCTAAGTTCGGGCGCCAGTCTCCACATTACTTTTTAAAACACTTACTTTTATACAATCTAACCTTAAATGTATGAACTGTAATTGTGGAGAAAATAAAGCATATTTTTATTTTTATTATTATTATTATTATCTAATTTTCGAACCTGCGCACATTCACGAGAATCGGTTGATAAATGCGACCAGAGGAGAACAAACGGACATACGAAAGAATTTTTGCCCAAGCTGAAGCAAAGACGCTTCGCGCTCGCTCAATAATTTACTATAATTTTTTACTTTTCTTGCATACACTATTATGTATCACTTATATCTATATACTATTCTATTGTGCATAACAGTGTCATTCGACTTCATGTGTTTCGCTTTAATATTAGCTCCCAAAGTACTGCTCCTGACAACAGACACCGCACAAGACATTCAACGTTATGGCACTTTTGTGCTCAAGATGAAAATTATTTTTCTCGTTTATGAGATGGTGTATGATACACAAATCACTGATAAAAACTGAATCTGGTAAAAATAAATGAGATTGAGCACTCGTAGTATCAAAATGGAACAATGACTAATGTATCGGCTTTGAAGTTCAGCCAACCGTACTAGTTCAAAAAATGGAGCGAACGTGTAACAAATTGATCATGTGTACAAAACAGTAACAATATGCTTTCATGCATTTACTCACAACAGCAATATTGAATTGAAATGGGCTAAACCACTTTTGTACTCTTTTGTTCGAATCTGAACTAAAACTTGCACTTATTTACATTTCAAATCCGAAAAAATGGTGGGTTTTCGAAATGAAAATGTGTCGTCTCGAATTCTTGACACTGAAATATTGTGCTAAATATAGCACATAAATAGACCACGCCCTGTGGAGCTAAATCAAATGATAGTTTTACCCCGGGCCTGTGGAACTATATTTAGAACATGTTTTTCGACATATATTTTTTCTGTTTTGATGGTGTAATATATAAGACAACGTTATTTATCTATTCTGACTTGACATATAAGGCACTGCCCGCAACCTACATTACGTCAAGATCACAAATCAGCCTCGTACTATAAAATATAACAGTAATGTTAGGCCTGTTTTACAAGTTTATTACACTTTGAGACGGATGTCACATTGTCACGTATCACGCTGCATCATGCGTGAAGGACTGCAGATTTTAAAGTTGTACGTGAAATTGTACAGAAATTACGCATTACCACGCATCTATGCGCTTAATTATTCTACTATAAATATGACGGAGTATTTTGTGTGTGTGATGTAATCGGTCTTATTTTGCAGATTCCAACTAGATTTCTTTCATCTTGTTTATTTACTTTAGGAGTTAGATGTGATGTGGAATGTCTAAAAAAAATCAAATTGATTGAATATTTTTATAGTTTGGAATAAGCTCCCTTATTTATAGAAAGTAGTTTCAGAATTTATGGGTTCCTGAAAAAATAAAAAAATCAAATCACCTCGTCTTTGCAAATGTACTGAAATGGAGGTTATTCCCTAAACACCACATATTAAAAAAAAACCAGAGACAAGCAGTTACGCCAGTTAACTTTGACATAAAATTGATATGCAGAAATGTCAAAAAGAGCAGTTGTTAGTTGACGTTTTTGTTAATATGTGGTGATCGTGGTGATTAAGGAGTAATCTCCATTCTTCTGTTACTTCCGTACATTTGCGAAGATGAAGTGCTTTTAATTTTCTTTTTCATGCAACCAAAAATTCTGAAACTTTATTCTATTAATTTTGGAGCTTACGTACCTATAAATAAAATATTCAGTCAATTAAATTTTTCAGAGATTCCCGAAGCGATCTATATGAAAAACTAAGTGACAGTCAAAAATATTGTAAACCAAATTACTAAAGTTCTTATGTCACTGTGTTACCACGTGTCATATGCTATTTGTGAAATGGTCTACTGCACTTCTTTAAATAAACTTATACCTACTATTTTTAACGAATCGTGTCGTAATCGCCTGTGTCATCCTATACAAAACTTCGCTGTCTCGTGTTTTGAAGTCATTCAACTACTAATTTCACTACAGCCGTCTAGAATACTGATCAAGTGCTAATATGCTTGCAGACCACGTACTTATTGGTGTGAATACCTGTGACTTTCTTTCGCAAGTACTATTGAGATTTCATTTCAATAATGTTCCAAGGAGCCCATAGATGTCAAGGCGATATTGATGGGATTGCAGAAGATATAAGTAGTGATCTTCTGCATTCCCTAAATTGATGCTAAGACATCTAAGTTCGACAGATTTATTGATTGACTGATATATTATCAGCACACAGCACAGATTTGAAATGTATGTGATGAATTTCTTTAAAAATTTCGACGTGCTCTATCGATTTTCGAATTCAACCCTAAAAATAATACAATCATTAAAAGTATATTTTACGAATGTATAATGCAATATAATGTGCATAAATAGCTACGTCACGTTGTGTTAGGTATTAACTTATTCATATTATGATATTTTTGGCAAGACATTATTTCTCCATTGATGTTATATAATATGAAGAAAAACAACCATTTCTAAAGGCGAAAATCGCTTACATACCTCTTTTCTGTTTAACCACAAAAACATTGCCATAAATTATTCCCTAGTTTGACTTGTAATATCTTTGTTTGTTCGAGTCGCGTAAGTAGATATTCTTCAAGTGGGTGAAACTTGGTTATATGGATACTCCGTGTTCTCTTTTATTTTAAGGATTTGAATTTAAATCTTACTTCTTTACATATGTTGAAAAGAGGAGCTTTTATCGAGCAAGTCTTCCATAAAGACTACGACATTTTATTTATTACTGAGAGCGTAAAATTTAACATATTTAAAAATTTCAATGATCTAAGTACTTTCCAAAATGTTGTCTCTAAAAACCATGTTGCGATCCCTTACAACACATCGCAATATTTGGGTTTAATTTAAAAACGGAACCGTATTTCTATGGAGTTACTTATCTGGCAAATCAGTTAATTGGAACCTAACTGGAGCCTGTGAAACCAGCCTGGGGGGGGGGGGGTATTACAACTTCTTAAAACTTGCCAGGTTTATGAATTGCTATAGTTACATCTCTTTCTCGCTGTATAGCAAATAAAAGAGATAGATTGATAACCAGTCAGAAAACTGCCGGGAAATAAGAGGTCATAATACGGCCCCTGTAATGTTGCGTTATCATATTGGTTTAATAAAAAATAGACAATCTGTCATTATATTCTTGATTAAACTAGTTCCTTAGAGACGACTTTAAAAAGTGAAATAAATGCTGTGTCTCCCCCTTTTTGATAATAAAAAATAAATATTTTTGCTAATCCTCTCGACGTAGTATAGAACTATGGATTAATTAGATAAAAGTATAATACAAACAGATAAAAATATAACCAACGCCGTTCAAATTTATCGTATGTTTATCGCTATTAAAGAATTATCATGTAAATATTTTAAGATTAACTTTACAATAATTCGGAAATTGATCGATAAAGAAGTTATTAAGTATAAGAATGATAATAATTGCTTAAAACGAAAACGTTTTATTTGTATTTTCAGGTCATAAACATTTGAGAAATGACTTCCAGAGTTTCAGGTTTATTCATACATAATTATTATACAAACATATTAATAAATTATCTGGTACGGGTTCAAATGGCGTTATAGTAGATCAAATATCAGACTACCTACAGCCAGTAACAACAGCTCCAGACATTTAATTCGATAATATTAGCGCAGTGCCAGAGTAATGTCTACGAATCAAGCAATTGTGTGTAATATGCATCTAGCGGTCCTCACTTAACCTTAAGCTCCTCGTCGTCATTTATTTGCCAACCAAACGTGGCCACTTTAGTAATGTGTTTTTTTTGACATTACAAAGTGGACTCATGCACCAGCAATTTTTTTTTTTAATCTTAGTACTTGGTATCATGTAAGAATTCTAACGATACATCCAATACATCTCATATCCAAATCTGTTCATGCGTTTGGAAGTTACGTACGGTGGAATAAAGAAACTCACATACATCACATGAACCCTGAACACAATACACTTCTTTTTTGGGCAGTCGTTGTAATAAAAAGGAAGTTGTTCCACTGAGCAACTGAGTGAATAGCAACTGAACGAATGGCAACTGAAGTATTCCATTTAGAGCAACTTTCATATCCCCGTTTGATTTTTTTCAGGTTCTTGCATGAGATGCTACCAATGCAACTCACAAAATGACCCGGCCTGCCGCGACCCCTTCCAGAAAACTTCCAAGATGGTGGTAAGTTATTGATAAAACGTAATTGCGTATACATTATTACGTACATGGGTGTAAACGGTAGCATCCTTTTACCAATGAAACCGATACGAAAAATGAGTTGAAATTATTTTAAGCTTTCTATGTTAGAAGCCACATAAGTTCAATTCAAGGTGATTATAAATAAATAAATAAATAATGCTTGGACAATTTCACACAGCGCCATCTAGCCCCAAACTAAGCAAAGCTTGTAATATGGGTGCTAGATAACTGCATACACTACTTATATACTTTTTAATTATATTTCATTCGCTTCATTCTTCAGATATAAATACCACAATGTAGTTTCTTTTCATCTTACTGGCAACTCGCACTTTTAGAGGGTATCACTGTATATTTTTTTTTTTAACGCTCCCTGCTCGACCGCGCCCATCGTCGCGTTCGTTCATTCTTTTCTTTTGCGCGGCAACCGACGCATGACCTAAAAAAGTTACATTATTTCTACGACTAATTGATCGTTGATCATGCCTAAACGTAAAACTGTGGAGTATTATGAAGAAAAAATAAGAAAGTTAAAAGAAAAGCCGAAAAGACGACGACGTCACTTGGTTTATTCTTCATCTTCAGATGCCGAAGCAAACGAAGGTAATTAAGTGCATTTACTACCGACATAATTTCGAAAACTAAGCATCTCTAAGCTACCGTAGATTTAATTACTATGTGATAACAAAAAAAAAAAAAAAAAAAACTAACTTTACCCATGTTTGGGGGGTAGCATGATGCTCAAAAAACCCGTAAGTTTGACAAAAGTCAATCAAGTGGGTACAAATTATTCTTGTTACGTTACGTAACTTTCTAAAGCACGTAATTTACATGCTAGAATTTTCATTTACATAGATGTCGGCACACACGAAGAATACACCGGTCCAACGACGGCGCCGGCGCCGGAACCGGAGCCCGTGAACATCGCTGGCGATAAAAACCCTGCTGACGTGGGAGGTGATCCGGCTTCGGGACCCGTACTCACACCTGAGGAACCTTCGGTGCCACAAACCCAGTCAGCCGATTCACTTGACCTCGACCCTGCACTGTTGTCTGCGTTGGGCGAAGCCGTCGTAGACACTCCGACCTTTGGTGAAAACATTCACACTAGCCTCGCACAGCGGTGGCTACCGATTCTTAAAAAAGGTTTATTAAAGACTGTAGGACGAAACTTTTAAATGACTACCCAATCCCAGAAAATTGTAAATTGCTTAAAGCACCAACTTTGAATTTCGAAATATCAGCAGCAGTGGTCGAAGTAGTTCGAAATCGAGATAAGAGTATACAAACGAAACAGGACCAGTTAGGCCATGGTATTACAGCCATAAGCAAAGCCATCACAATATTACTCAGTAGTGACGACAAAGTCAACGCTATTAAAGTTCTTTCTGACGGTTGTCGGTTATTGACCGACTTACATTATAGTGAACATTATAGCGCTAATTTGTCCGACAAAATTAAATCCTCTCAAACTATCGAAAGGCAAGGCCACCAAATAAAAAAGTCTGTTTTTCCTAAAACAACTGCGCAGGCGTCAACCTCATCCACAATAAAGCCCAGATATTCGGAAAACTGGCAGGGCCCCCCTCGTTACCCTCTAACGAGCAGAGGGGGCCGAGGGGGGACGCGCCGCGCTCCGATGTCGCAGTATCGGCGGTGGCCGCCCGCCAACGCGGCGCCAGCCCAAGCGGCGCCCGCGCCGCCAGCGCCGGCGGCGGCGCCTGCCCGGCCGGCGGCGGCCTACTCCGGCAAACGTGCCCAGCGGCACTGATACAGGTACACGCGGCTAGACTAAAATATTTTTCCGAGTGTTGGGCTTCCATCACTAACAACACGTAATTCATTTTCTCATCATGAAATACACTTAGTATCGAAAGAAATCGAAAAATTAAAATTTTTGGGCGCAATTTCAGAATGCCAACCGTGTTCAAATCAATTCATATCGAAAGTTTTTTTGACGATGAAGTCAAATGGAACATATAGATTTATTTTAAATTTAAAGCCATTTAACAAGTTTGTTCAACACGAACATTTTAAAATGGAAGACTTCAGAACGGTTTCTAAACTTATTCAACCATTTATGTATATGGCTTCTATAGATTTAAAAGAATCATATCTTCTTGTACCGATGAATGATGATCAGAAAAAACTTTTACGGTTCAATTTTGAAAATAAAATATACGAATTTAATGCATTACCTTACGGACTATCTTCGGCGCCCCGAACATTTACAAAAATTATGAAAGAGGTCATGTTATACCTTCGCAGTCGCGGTTTTTTATCCGTTATTTATTTAGATGACATATTATGTCTAGGATTAACCTATCAGGAGTGTAAGAAAAACGTCGAGACGACTTTAAAATTATTACATTGTTTGGGGTTAGTGGTTAATTATGAGAAGAGTTCATTGTGCCCATTACAAAACATTAAATTCCTCGGTTTTCATTTTGATTCCGTCAATATGACGATGTCCTTACCTTTTGAAAAACGTGTTTATATAGAAACACTCGCAAAAAAATATTATAACCTACCGTCCATCACAATAAGGGAATTTTGCCACTTTTTAGGCGTGTTAACAGCAGCTTGTCCCGCTGTACGGTATGGGTGGTTATACACTAAATGTTTGGAACGACAAAAATACCTTGCGCTTAAAAATTATCAAAATTATGAAATTAAATTTAGACCATCGAATGTGATTTTGCCCGATTTGAGATGGTGGATCGAGAATATTCACACGACACTTAAGCCACTTAATTCAGAAAATTACGAGTTAGAAATTTTTACTGATGCTTCTCGGTCTGGCTGGGGCGCATTTTGCAACGGCAAACGGGCAAATGGCAAATGGAAAGATAGTGAAAAATTACAACACATTAACTATTTAGAACTTTTAGCAGTATTTTTTGGACTGAAATGTTTCGCTCGCAATTATAATGATATTAACATTTTGTTACGGATCGATAATACTACAGCTCTAAGCTACATAAAGCGAATGGGAGGGATACAGTACCCTCACCTTAATAACTTAGCCCGCGAAATTTGGCAATGGTGCGAAAAGCGAAATATTTGGCTTACCCCTTCTTACATCAATACTAAAGATAATAAAGAAGCTGACGAAGAATCGAGGAAAACAAATCCCGATATCGAATGGTCACTAAATAATAATGCTTTCCAGAAAATAGTGAATTTCTTTGGAAAACCTAATATAGACTTATTCGCTTCTGGTACCAATGCTAAATGTAAAAAATATATCTCATGGAAGCCAGACCCGGAAGCATTAACCGTAGACGCGTTTACTATACCGTGGAAAGATTTCTTCTATGCGTTTCCACCCATAACATTAATTCTTAAATGTCTGCAAAAGATTAATAGTGATAAAGTTGAGGGTATTTTAGTATTCCCATATTGGCAGTCGCAACCCTGGTTTCCACTACTTAAAGCTATGCTTATATCAGACATACTTTTTTTAGAGGCAAATACGGATATGTCCATATCTCATTCCAGGAATCACCACTTCACCGACCTTACCCTGGGTGTAGCCAAGCTCTCCGGGAGGCGTTTGTCAAGCGAAACGCACCGGCCGCCTCGTTAGACATCATGATAGCTTCACTAGCCAAAAATACCCTAACTCAATATAATGTTACTTACAAGCTCTGGTGGTCATATTGCGATAATCATTCTATTGATCCCTATACACATTCCATATCCAATGTAATGGCTTTTTTAACTGAACAGTTTAACCATGGTCAGGCCTATGGCAGTTTGAATAGTCACCGTTCCGCACTTTGCCTACTTTTAGGAAACGATCTCGGCTCTGATCAACAAATCAAAAGGCTGCTAAAAGGGGCCTTTAGATTAAGACCTTCTTTACCAAAATATGGTTTCACTTGGGACCCCCAACTTGTGTTAAACTATGTTTCTAAATGGGTGCCCAATGAAGATCTGGATCTTCAAAAATTAACCAAGAAAATGATTATTATACTCGCTTTAAGTACTGCTCATAGAGCTCAAACCTTGTCATTAATCAAATTAGATGATATCGTACAAAATGTAAACGGCATTCAAATTATGATTAAAGATTTAATTAAAACTTCATCGGTCAATCGAGATCAACCGATACTGTCCCTACCGTATTTCACTGAAAACTTGAATATTTGTCCGGCTACTACCATAAGAGCCTATATATCAGCCACCGAATCTATTAGACCTAATTCCATAAAAAACTTTATATTAACAACTAAACAACCCTACCGCGCGGCAAGCGCACAGACTATTAGTCGGTGGATAAAGCAGGTGCTGGCTGAAAGCGGCGTGGATGTGGCACAGTTTAGCGCACACAGCACTCGTCACGCTGCGACATCCGCAGCGCACACAGCCGGCGTCTCGCTTGACATTATACGTAAAACCGCTGGCTGGACACACAGGTCCCAGACTTTCGCTAGATTTTACAATAGACCATTGGCCCAAGAAAATAACTTCGCCGCTGCTGTGTGTTTACCCAATAAAAGTTAAATTATTGTTAAGTTAAACTTGGTTACAATGTTGATTAATAGGACAACCCAATTTGTAATTGACTAAATACCTTTTTTTCTGAAATTATAACAACTTATGATTTAAATTGTATCTGGTGATTATTACAGAATTGTAATTATGATGATTAAAAAAGAAAATATATTATGAAATCATTAAATACTTCTTTTATTCATAAAAGCATATTTAACCATTAACAAAATTCCTTACTCTAAATATCTACATTGTGGTATTTATATCTGAAGAATGAAGCGAATGAAATATAATAGGTGATCAAACGAACTTCCAAGTGAAGTTCGATCACTATTATATGAATTCGCTTCATTCGAAGATATAAGAACCCTCCCTGCCCAAACCCCCTAGTAAATTTTGTTAATGAACTCTAAAATAAATGAACGAACGCGACGATGGGCGCGGTCGAGCAGGGAGCGTTAAAAAAAAAAATATACAGTGATACCCTCTAAAAGTGCGAGTTGCCAGTAAGATGAAAAGAAACTACATTGTGGTATTTATATCTTCGAATGAAGCGAATTCATATAATAGTGATCGAACTTCACTTGGAAGTTCGTTTGATCACCTAATATATATGTTACCGGCAATGTATGAAATGCAGGCATTGTATACAATGCCTAGGCATTGTATACAATGCCTGGCCCTTTTAGGCAATGTATGAAATATAATGAATATTGATATCTATTTCACACATTACCTAGGCAGTGTATACAATGACTAGGCGTTGTATAGAATGCCTGCTGGTACACCGGCAATGTGTATAATAAAAAGATTTTCGAGAATAGATTCGAGGGGGGATCGAGGGTGGCTTGGGGAAAGCTTGAGGGGGGGGGGGCTTGAGGAAAGCTCGAGGGGGGGGGCTCGGGGAAAGCTCGAGGAGGGTTCGATGGGGGGCTCGAGGGGGGCTCGAGGGGGCTCGAGGGGGGCTCGAGGGGGGCTCGAGGGGGGCTCGAGGGGGGCTCGAGGGGGGCTCGAGGGGGCTCGAGGGGGGCTCGAGGGGGCTCGAGGGGGGCTCGAGGGGGGCTCGAGGGGGGCTCGAGGGGGGCTCGAGGGGGGCTCGAGGGGGGCTCGAGGGGGGCTCGAGGGGGGCTCGAGGGGGGCTCGAGGGGGGCTCTTTGGAATCGAACCTGTTTTACTCCTGTAGGTCCCGCGTATAGGTTAGAAATTTAAATTTCGAGGTTATTTTTTTATAACAGACAACAGAAATTTGAGTTTGGAATCGAACTGCTTCACTCCTGTAGGTCCCGCGTATAGGTTAGAAATTTAAGGCGAGCGCGAAGCGCAGCGGAGCGTGAGCCTTAAATTTCGAGGTTATTTTTTTATAACAGACAACAGAAATATACTTATTTTACACATTGCCGGTGGACCAGCAGGCATTGTATACAATGCCTAGGCAAAGTATAAAATGAATTATATTTCATACATTGCCTGATCGTTTTAGGCATTGTATACAATGCCTAGGCATTGTATACAATGCCGGATTATACACATTGCCGGTAACATATACACGCTAAAATTTTAATCATTTGGTTCCCGCCGTGGGGAGGTTCCACTCATCATTACAAGCAACTTTTACTATGGGGCCAACTCTCCTACTCGCAAAAAAAAACAGCTGTTCCATACATTAAGGTCGAGTAGGTACTGCACTTTTGTATGAAACAGCAGATTTTTTGCTGATGATTCCGGGCGTAGTGCGCTTCCATCTTCGGCCTTATCGTCACTTAACATCAGGTGAAGTGAAGACCAAGCACTATCCCTCTGTGCATAAAAAAACCGGCCAAGTGCGTTTTGGGCCACGCGCAGTAGGGTTCCGTAGGTACATTATACTATACCATATTTTAATACCGCTATCATTTTTCGTCTGAAAAAATAACTTTGTTTTTCACAGTGTTTGTATGAATGACAAAGTTATATTTGCGGTTTTGGAAAATGTACTATATCTTGAAAACTAATTACTATATCTCGTTCAAACCAATTTTCGTTGAAAGTGTTTATTAAGATCTATAGCTTGTATTTTTTTTAGATTTTTCACCTTCTTACTTTAAAAGTTAAAGGGGGGGGGACACACATTTTACCACTTTGGCGGCATATGTCTTTCAAACGGTTGACTTTGAAAAAAAATAGTCTTAGGAACCTCAATGTCATTTTTAAAGACCTATCTATAGACACTCCACAAGTATTGGTTTGATGAAAAAAATATTTTCAGTTTCAGTTCCATGTATGGGGAGCCCCCCCTTAATCTTTTATTTTTTTTATTTTTGTGTAAAAATCGTAAAGCGGTTTACAGAATACACCTACGTACCAAGTTTCAACTATGTAGTCCTAATACTTTTGGAATAAAGTGGCTGAAACATACGGACGGACAGACAGACAGACAGACAGACATGACGAATCTATAAGGGTTCCGTTTTTGCCATTTTGGCTACGGAACCCTAAAAAGGCACATGCGCTTACCTTTGTTAGAATATTAAATTTTGTATTCTTAATTCCTCTTCCAGGACTGCGGTACCCAAGACTCTGCAAACTACAACAACCAGTTTCTGCGATTCCTCCTGCCCCACGAAGAAACCATGAACCTGAACCTCGCAGGCGCCACCAGATACTGCCACAAACTCATCACACGTTAGTATCACATAGCCATCTTACTCCAAATAACGATGCCTCTAGGCCTACTCGCTTGGCCGTCAATCTTACGTTATCGATCGATAGGAGGATGAGAAAACAAAAATATCAATTGTAAACTTTTAGATTTTTTATGCATTCACAATGCTATTTTTATATTAAGATTATTTATATAATTGAAAAATATTAGAAAAAATCGACTCACCCGTAGCAGCTCAGACGGGACTCGAACCCGCACCATTAGGATTCCGGCCCAATGCACTAATCAATTATGCTACCGAGACGCTAGCAGGATTGGCGAAATTTTATAATACTTTCCACGTCTCCGCTGTAGGCCAGCGCCATCTCATCAATGTGAAGTGAATTACTTCACATACCAGCGCCATCTCACATTAATGAGATGGCGCTGGCCTACAGCAGGGACGTGGAAAGTATTAGAAAATTTCGCCAATCCTGCTAGCGACTCGGTAGCATAATTGGTTAGTGCATTGGGCCAGAATCCCAAGGGTGCGGGTTCGAGTCCCGTCTGAGCTGCTACGGGTGAGTCGATTTTTTCTAATATTTTTCAATTACAAAAATAATCTTAATATCAATTGTAGGTACAGTCAAAAGCACATAGTGAATTTATTCAAGCGGGATTTATCGGAAAAGCAGTTGCACGGCCTTAGGGCTTTGGTCACTTTGCAGTAGGCTACGTTTTTTAACCTCTAAGGGGGGAGGGGGGCGCAGCTGCTCCTCTGCCCTCCCTTGTGGCTGGCCATGTCGAATCGATAAAAAAGGACTTTCAGTTTTGGCTTTTTAGCACATTAATATGTTATGATGACACTCTTATAATTTTTATCTGATGATAATAACAAATAAAATTGTAAACGAAGTAAATTTGTTATTCTGATGTTTCATAATTATAAATCTAAAGTTTTTTTTACTTTAATCTGTATCATCCGAGCAATAAAAGGAGCTTGGTAGCGCAGTGGTTTAGCGCCTGGCCCTGCGATTGCGGAGGTTAACCAACTTTCGCAAGGGTCGGTCGTAGGATGGGTGAACAAAAATATATGATATCGAGTTCCTTCGTGCTTCAGAAGGCACGTTAAGTCATTGGTCTCGAGTGCATTTGCAGTCGTTAACACCCACCAATCCGCACTGGGCCTGCGTGGCGGGTTGTGGCCCATCCTCCTTGTCCACCCATAAGGAAGGCCTGAGGCCGTATTACAAGCTCTTAAATCCTGCCAGGTTATAAATTGCTGTAGAGACATCTCTTTCTCGCTGTATAGCAAGTAAAAGAGATAGATTGATAGCCAGTCAGAAAACTGACTGGAAATAAGAGGTCATAATACAGCCCCTGTGCCCCAGCAGTGGGGACAATAAAATGGCTGATGTCTAATCTGTACCAATAAATTATTTTTTCCTTCCACAGAAACCGGCACAGTGATACGCGCCTGCCTCGACTCGAACCCAATAAACAAAAACCAAACTTGCAACTTGTTAGACGCGGCCGGATTAATTGACCCTTCGAAGAGGCTCATTCACTGCAGTGTATGTGAGGGTGACAACTGCAACGGTGTCGGAGCCATCTCATCTTCGCTCCCTCTAGCTGCACTCACAGTACTTCTATCTTACCTCGTGTACAAGCAATAATGAATACAAGGCTAGTAACACGATGGTTGGTCTAAGCTTTCCGCTATTAGCTTCCCTTGGTATTTAAGCATCATCATAGTCTTTATACACGAAACGCAGCGTACTGAAATAAGAGCACAAATCATTGATAACAGTTATTTATAAAGGATTGTAATGTAAATTGCCACAACTGATTTGATTTTATCTGACTCGGTGGCCAAAAGTGAAACTAAGTGTTAGTATTACGCTGTCAACTTCAGCGGGTCAGATATGTTTGTGGCAGTGTAGTTTTAACGATTCCCAATAATTAAAAAAATAAATGTTAAAATAAAAAAAGGTTGATGTCTATAATAAACATGGCTCTTCACTCTTGTTAACTGCAAGCTTTGTATAGTTCGCATCAACAATTCTCATCTATAATTTCGTGTATGAAGAAATAAACAAGTAAGCTTTTTAAAAACAACAAAAATTATCCAAAATGAGGAGAAAATTAATCCTATTATAGAAAATGCCTTTGATTCACGACCGTCCAATAAAAATGGTGTTACTTTTGCTTTGGAAATTTTGCATACCAGTAGAATTTATGTATTGTAGGTGTGTAGGTATAACTAGCTTGTAACTTAATCTTGGAAGATTTATGTATTTTTTTATAACTGCAATACAATAGTTACACAACCTTTATGAAATCAGTTAGGAATCTTAGGTTTCTTTTTAACTTGCGAGATCTAAAGTCTCTTATTTTAAAATAATGCACAACTTTAATTTCACTTATTTCTGTTTTTAATTGTACCTAAATGTTAACTATAGGTACCTTTAATTATTGTAATTACGATATTAAAAATACCAATCGATATTACTATTTATGAATGTTGCTATATTGTTGTTGATGTTTTCAATATTTAATAAAAAAACGTATTAATAGTGTCTATTGATAACAACGGCTATTGAGATATTCATGTTTGGATATGACACTGCATACATGAGCTTTGGTAATTTTTGGTTGCATTACAGATTTTGCGATCTTGTTTGTTTGCATAAGGAAAGCTATTTTAGAACCAGTGTGCAATGCCATATCTAATCTAGAGATCCATAAAAAAAATGTGTTTTAGCTATTTTATTATTTTTAAAGTTATTGTTTTTGTCTGAATATTTTATAAGAAATAAAATAAAATAAAAGATCATTAATTTCACTCGAATTTATTATAGAATCTCTTTAAAAAATTGCATTTTCTTTTACAATATCCTTAAAATAAAAAACATTAGCACAATAAAAACCGACCAATTTAAACTTGACGTACATCGATTTTGTTTCAAGCAATAATCCTGTGTATTTTGACATTTAATTAAGTAATATGTTTAATTAAGCATTTAATGTATTTGAATAAAGTTAAGTTTATTGACAATTATTTTAAGTTTTATATTTAAATAAAGTAAAACAAATGCAATTTCTTGTTTTAATATTCTGTATAGTCATGGGATAGATGACCAAAATGTTTTATAGATATCTCTTTGAAAAGCACCTTAAGTTGCTTAAGCCGTTATACACGCTGAAATTTTAATCATTTGGTTCCCGCCGTGGGGTGGTTCCACTCATGATTATAAGCAACTTTTACTATGGGGCCAACTTTCCTGCTCGCAAAAAAAATCAGCTGTTCCATACATTAAGGTCGAGTAGGTACTGCACTTTTGTATGGAACAGCTGATTTTTTTTTGCGAGCAGGAGAGTCGGCCCCATAGTAAAAGTTTCTTGTAATCATGAGTGGAACCACCCCACTGCGGGAACCAAATGATTAAAATTTCAGCGTGTATACCGGCTGCATTTACAGTCGTTCACTCACACCCACCAATCCGCATTGGGCCCGCATGGTGGGTTATTATTAACCATCCTTTTTAGCCATCCAGCAGTGGAGACTTCAAAAATGGTTGATGTGTAAGTATACGAAATTTATGATTTCAGGGTTTCAAATTATTGAATACAAAGAGCGCGTAATAGAGTCTGCCCGCGCCACACTCATGTCTGAAGAATTTTGATGGATATACATTTTTTTTTTCGTCCGAGAACAAACATTTTGTAGTTTATATCTTTGATTATTAAATAATCAAAGATAAAAGGTGTGTTCGTTAGTCTGGCTAAAACTCAAAAACAGCTTGACAGATTGGAATATTTTTTTGTTCTGTTCGCTATAGTACTGAGGTGGTTTAGAAACGAAAAAATGAAAAATGCAATGATTTCAAAAGGGAAAAATCCCAAAAGAAGAGCGAAATATTCGAAAACTCAACATATGCCATTTCGGATTACTTTTGCCTTAGAGCAAGAGTGAGACGGGCTTCTGTGTCGCTGCTCGAAGACTTTTGCCAACTATCTTTGTCAAATAGAAGTTTTAGTCAAAAGCACTCGGTGAAATAAAGCATATAGGTACGTAGTATTGCTTTCGTTTTAGTATTCAGCTACATTGTTATTATAACTGACTAAATAATGAAATAGATGGCGCTGTTTTTCAATATTTTAAAAATCTCAAGGTAAAATCATTGATAATCATAATTATGAAAAAAAAGTTTTATAACATATTTGCTCGTAAAGGGTCTCTTATTACACCAATTTCAATATCGTATTGCATCTCATTACGAACTTGTGCGGTAATGTAAAGTAAAACGCACGGTTTCCTTGATAAACCGTGCGTTTTACTTTACATTACCCCACGGTTTGATGCTTCGTCTAAAACGAACGGTACTTTTTTTAATTTTAGCAAAGAGTTTTTATGTCAGAAAAGAGGTCAACATTTTATGAATAAAAATTAACTTTCGGAGATAAAATATAATAAATAAACATTTAATTATTTAATTTAATTAAATTTGACAATAAATTACAATTATTTATCTGTAACAAAATCACTAAAATATTAATTTATTTTATTAGTAATACTGGCTGTTTTTATGCCTTTGCCTTAAAAAAAAGCGCTGATGAGCGCGCGCATAGCTAATTTAAACAAGTAAAAATTATTCCACCCGCTTTTTTTGCTTTATTGTTTTTATTTGAAAATGTCGTCAAGTAGTGATGAATTTATTAATTCGACACCGCCAGAAGTCTCCGAGGCAGCGAAAAAGGCTACTCTAAGCCTCTTGCCCGAAAAATTTACCGATAGATATTTACAAGCGTATCAAAATTTCATCATTTAATATGGAAGACAAGCAAAGGTGCAAAGTCCGAGTTTTATTTATTTCCTCGCAAATATGTTATAAAACGTCGTATGACATACGTGCGCTTTGATAATTACAGCCTCTGCTTTCTTGTAACCCTCGCCTACGGCTCGGGCTAGCTATATCGCCTCGGCTGTAATTTTCAACTTACCGCACTTATATCATAATGTACTATTGTGATAAACTGCATAGTGGTTATGACAACCCTAGACCCAGATTGTATTTTGCTTTCGCCCATTAATGGAATTGATTGTCGAATATAATACCTATTTAGTCTATATGCGTTTAGGGTTGTCATTTTGCATTTTTCCAAACATACAAAAAAAAATGCTCTCAGCCTTTTGGCGGTTTTCAGGGTTTATAATAATTTTCCAGGATTGTATGCATTGCAGAGTGCCCCTATCTACCATATTCGGTTTTAGAAGGCTATTATTACCAAACCCTGCTATTTAATTTTTACAAAGGACAGATTTGGAACTTATATTCAAACTTCAAACATTTGAAAGAAGGAAAGAAAATAATAAATAACCTTAGAGGAGCACCATGACGCTGATTTTGCAGTGGTCACCCGTTCCGGAGGAGAAGGAGGAGCCAAGACTTACATCCCAACTAGCAAACTAGCGCAAATTAGAACTTTTTTATAGTTTAGTGGAAAAGTTACTATAGAAAAGCTTCGGTTGTAGATTTAAACTATAATAAGATATTATTCAAATCATAAACCTCTCAGTGCTGTTTAATGGGGAAAGATAGCGCTATATATACCTGATCGAAGGCTCACTACAACTTTCAGATACAAACTGTCAAATTAACTTAAAAGTTATTTTCTTGTGTTCTTTAAACCTATTTAGCAGGGTTTAAATACGAATCATAAAGTGCATAAGAGCTAACGTCCACTAATAAAGCACTATTGCAGAACCTTAAGTAATAATTATCGGTACTGTAGAACTCGAAGATCTCCAAGTAACAGTTTTAACTTCCAAAACACTATAAGAATTACACAGGCGCCAACAGTAACTTTTCTAACTCTAACAAAGTTAATACGGGTAATTAAGCTTGCTGTACATTTCTTGTAGAGCTAATATTGCTATTTTATTTGTATAGGTTTGGGTTCTATAGTGGCGATCTTAAGAATTCAAAGATATTAAAGGGTTCTTCTACAGCGATAAAAAGATATTGAGGCTGCAAAATTTGTGGCCTAATCCTGGGGTATAACGGAGTTAGAGCAGGCTATATTACTACTCGTTAGAGCTCTTGTACCCCTCAATAGTACTATTTGAATAGGAATACAGCTTTTATAGCTCTCATTCTTAGCGCTAGTTTTTTAGTTGGGATTAAATAAGTATTACTAAAAATATTATGGCTAAAAGACAATAATTGAAGGATAAATAAAAAAATATATTGCTTACAACTAATTTACAACTATGTAATTTTTAAGAAAGACATACTTAGTGTGATTTACAAAATAGGTATAGAGTAATATTACCTACCAACTTTATTTTTGCTATTACAAAAAATTAAAGAATGGGCCAGAGGGATCAATAACACCGCTTTCCGACAGATTACGTGCCACGAGACCGCTAACGGCAGACACACGATCTTACGAGCACAATCTTGTTTGACATTCCAAAAGATAAACTTCAAGCTTTAATTAAAGGTATGTTTAGATTTTGAGTTCCTGATTGGCGGAGTTATGTTGTTTTATCACTTCGTGGCTGCGCGTGGCGAAAACTGCCTCTAAATGCAGCCGTTGTGTCTGACGTAGGCGAGTTGGTCTCTTGGAAAATTTTATTTTGTCATAATTTTAAAGGTATGTTTAGATTTTGAGTTCCTGATTGGCGGAGGTATGTTGTTTTATCACTTCGTGGCTGCGCGTGGCGAAAACTGCCTCTAAATGCAGCCGTTGTGTCTGACGTAGGCGAGTTGGTCTCTTGGAAAATTTTATTTTGTCATAATTTGCAGCAGAAATAACTTTTACACGGAAATATATGTCCCATGTGCATTATCCAGATTTACCTAAAAAGGTACTTATATGATATTCAATATGTAAAATGGATGGAAGAAAATGAGGGGAATAACCAAAAAATAAAATATTTTTACTTTGGTTAATCGTGTCGTGTCGTTTATCAGTGGATTCGTTATCAAACTGCAAATCCAATATTCTAGGAAATCGGTTATAATATGGGTAAAATCATCATCAATCATCTGTCCTATTCCATAAAAGGCTTGCTTAATTTTCTAATAGGTATTGCTATATTTTCTTACTTTTGAATACAAAACATGTCTAAAAGTAAGTTGAGTAGGTACTCACCTGTTTAAAGTAGGATAGATAATGCGTTTAAATTGACAATAGACAGTGATCCGTTACAACTTCACTAGAGAAAAAAATGTGACTTATCTAGAACTGCTGCCGAGATGAATTTTTTGTCTCGTCACAAATTAATGGCTGAGCATCACTTCTATCAGTCATAGACGAGTAAAAATATTATTTAAATGAATAAATAAACATGTCTTAAGTAACATACGAAGTAATCATAATTTTAATGCCAATACTAATAAATGTTGCAATAAATATAATGGGACAAAATTATCACGACGACGCCGACGGTTCAAAGAGGGTCGTAATTTCGGTGCTTCTAATGTTAAAGTTAGTTAAAAAGTGCCGTAAGTCACAGTTACGATTACTAAAAAAATATTTAAATTATTAAATAAACAGGTTTACGTAACTTTTGTTTCAATCTTAATTCTTATGCCAATACTAATAAACGTGGCAATAAATATAATGGAACAAAATTGTCACGGTGCGGGGCGGTGATTCAGGGATGTCACAACTTTCGCCACTTCCAGTGTTGATTGAATTATTTGTCCCGTTTTAATCTTTCATGATTTATTGATACAACTTATTTAGTCGGCTAAATATACATAAGTACATCATACATAAACGCACTGCTTTCAATTTGTTGTGATCATTGAATACCTTCTTAGGTGCCTACTTTGTTTTCACAATAAATCAATTTATTAGTAATATTAGGAATACTGGATAATACTAGACAAGATTGTGAAGGTACCTAATAAACTTTTTAGTGTTATCGTCAAATATAAGTGATATAAAAATATAAAACAGTGCTAAAAATTTACTATTTTTGATTATTGTAATAATATTTTGATTGACTAATTGACTATAGATAAGGGACTATTATTTACATGTATACCTAAATAATGATTCATTCAGTACTATCTACATTGCACAGTATTCCATGAAATAAAACAAATACACTTTTTCACAAGATAAGATAAAATAAAGAAGTAATTATGAAGAAATTATTTTTATGATCCAACATCAGTCATCAGTTCATCACACAATACAATTACAATGCACATAAATAAAGAGAAACAAATCGATGACATAATTGAAGAGTTACTGGCATCTGGTATAAAATAATTTCGGACACTTTTAAAGTGAACTAGCGACCCGCCCTCGCTTCGCTTCGGTGTAGTGTGGAATTTAACACCATGTATTATAAATAAAAACCTTTCTCTTGAATCACTCTATCTATTAAAAAACCGCATCCAAATCCGTTGCGTAGTTTTAAAGATTTAAGCATACATAGGGACAGAGAAAGCGACTTTTTTATAATATGTAGTGAAGCATTTTTTTTACTTCTGACTACAAAAACGCTATTACTGTAAAAGTGTTCGAAATGTCAGTGAAAAACAATAAAATTTTAAATTATCATTCAGACAAAGTGTCCGAAATTATTTTATCCGTAATGTCAGTAACTCTGATTGAAACAACAAAAAACATTAAAAGTATAATTTAAAAGTTTTGCTGTTAAATCAATATTTTTTTTAACGAGGTATTAATTTGATTTTGTGATTTACGTAGCATTTCTTTAGTATGTACTTTAGTACCTACAAGTTGAAATATGAAATATTATTAAGTTGAATCATACAACATGTTTATCAGGGAATACCTATAAATCGATTAATCTCTTTGCTTTTTGTTATGTTTTTAGGGTTCCGTACCAAAATGGAAAAAAGGAACCCTTATGGTGTGACTCAGTCTGTCTGTCTGTCTGTCTGTCACAGCTGGATATCTCGAGAACTACTAATGGTATCAACTTGAAATTTGGAATGGTTTAAGATGACATTTGCCCAACTATTTTGCAAATAAGAAATAGGATAAAAAATATAAATATCTTTTTTACAACAGGGACTGAAAAGGGGGGTCTTAAAAATCTGAAGTGGGGGCTACTAGGGCATGTGGGATACCATATGAAAGAGCACCGCGCGCCGTTTGCACGTTTTTAACTGTATTTTTTTTTGTTTTAGGCTACATAGTTTTCGACTTATGATGAAAAAGGTAAAAAAATACCCTCCCCCCTTATCTCCGAAGTTTGCAAAGAGAAAAATCTGAAATAATTCTATGTGATAGCAGTTTATATAAAGATTACAGGAAAAATAAAACAATGTCTCAATAGCACACTTCCTTAGAAATTATCAAATTTCTAAAAAAGTTAACATTAGTTCCACTATCGGTCAAGAGATGGCGCTGACCTAAAACTGCAATAATACTTATTGTATTATTTAATTTTTTATGGTATATTTATTTATTATGGTTTAATGGTGCAATTATGATGGTACGGAACCCTCGGTGCGCGAGTCCGACTCGCTCTTGACCGGTTTTATTTATTGACCGAGCAAGCACGAAGTGCGAGCGAAGCGTCTCTGTTTCAGCTTGGGCAAAAATTCTTTCGTATGTCCGGCTGTCTGTTCCAGCCTACAGGTCGCATTTCTCAACCGATTCTTGTGAAATTTTGTGAGCAGGTTTGAAAATTATACAGAATTTATTTGTAGAGCCTGATTTTTGAATTTTTTCAAAATGGCGGAGATATGTTAAAAAAACAGATTACAGTCCATTTTCCAGCTCTGCCTGTTTTCCTCTACAGGTCGCATTTTCCAACCGATTCTAGTAAAATTTTGTAAGCAGGTTTAAAAATGATGTAAAATTTTTTTGTCAAACCAGTCTTTTGAAATTTTTCAAAATAGCGGAGATATGTTAAAAAAACCTATTTCAGTCCGGTTTTCCAGCGCTGTATGTTCTCCTCTACAGGTCGCATTTCTCAACCGATTCTCGTGAAATTTTGTGAGCAGGTTCGAAAATAATATATTTTTTTGTCACGCCACGTTTTGAATTTTTTCAAAATGACGGAGAAATGTTAAAAATACATATTTCAGTCCGGCTTTCCAGTTCTGTCTGTTTTCTTCTACAGGTCACATTTCTCAACCGAATCTCGTGACATTTTGTAAGCAGGTTTGAAAATTGTATAAATTTTTTTTGTTAAGCCAATTTTTTTTTTTAAAAAGGCGGAAATAGTGTAAAAATATCGTATTTCAGTCCGGATTTCCGGCGCTGTCTGTTCTTCTCTACAGGTCGCATTTCTCAACCGATTCTCGTGAAATTTTGTGAGCAAGTTCAAAAATAATAATACCCATAGAATTTTTTTGTCATGCAAGATTTTGATTTTTTTTTTAAATGACGGAGAAATGTTAAAAATACATATTTCAGTTCGGCTTTCCAGTTCTGTCTGTTTTCTTCTACAGGTCGCATTACTAAACCTATTCTCGTGAAATTTTGCAAGCAGGTTTGAAAATTGTATAGATTTTTTTTGTCAAGCTAGTTTTTAATTTTTTTATTAAATGGCGGAGATAATGTAAAAAAATCGTATTTCAATCCGGATTTCCGGCGCTGTCTGTTCTCCTCTAAAGGTCGCATTTCTCACCCGACTCCGGTGAAATTTTGTGAGCAGATTTGATAAATATATAGAATTTTTAAGTCGAGGCAATGTTTCGAAATTTATTAAAATGACGGAGATATGTAAAAAAACATATTTCAGTCCAGCTTTCCGGCTGTTTGATCTCCTCTACAGGTTGCATTTCTCAACCGATTCTGGTGAAAATTTATGAGTAGGTTCGATAATTATATATAACTGTTTAGTCAAGCCATTTTTTCCAAATTTACAAAAAAAATATTCACCCATTATGAAAAATTATCAAAATTAGAAGCACCATCTAGCTGCGAATACTCACGTACCTACTGTGTGTTTTGAAAACTTCATGGCGACAATTTATTTTATTTTATCGCGAGGTCTACAGCTCACGGAGCCACTAGTTTTATTTTTACCAACATAGGTATGTGGTGCAATCCGTGCAATAGTTAGTAAATAGTTAGAACCACAGAACAAAGAAAAAAATATCTTCTCTTTCTCTTTAATGTAATAGGTAATTAATTACATTGTTTCGAACTTTAGAGTAGAAAAGAAGTTTATCGTCTTTCTGGTGACCAGGGTCCTTGTATAGAATTATGCAAGCTAAAAAACTTGCATATGGGTTTTTCGGTTCCCTATGTATTTGCATAAAATTTTAAGGCATAATATGTCATAGCATAATATGATTTCGCCGAATGATGTTTACGCATAATATTATTTAGTCATAACAGCTTATGCATAATTTTTTTAAGCATAACTACTTTAAGCATAATCATTTTTAAGCATAATATTCTTTAGCATAAATTTAAACACGCATAATGTTATTTACGCATATTTTTATAAACAAAAAAAATCACGACTTTTAAAATCACGAAAGAACATTTTACCTTAAATACAAAATCCCGAAGCTTAAAAAACCGAAGGTTGATTGAGGGTTACATGCCAGCAGGTCGGTTCTGGCACTTCACCGGCCGCTGCCGCGGCACGCTCGCTTCGCTCGCTCGGCTCGTGCATTGTTGGTCGCAATGGAACCTTACCTCCTCCTCGCTCGCTACGCTCACTCGTCGTCGCACCTAATAGACCTAAACAGACTTTCGGAATTTTTAACTATCGGCATTTTAACTTTCAGGGTATCGAACTATCATCAGTCATTTAATAATCGATCTTTTAAGTTTCGGTCTATTGGATATCGACATTAAGGATTTTCGGTATTTTACAAATAGGTGTTTTATGAGTCGATATTTAGATCGTATGTGTTATGAGTTTTTGGCATTTTAATACAACACCTACCCCCTTTGCATGAAAATAAATAAGTGCGTAAAAATATTTATTCTTATTGTTTTTGATTTTTATGTCTAAATAATGTTAGGCGAATAGACAATATGCCTAATAACATTATGCGAAAACAAATTAGTCTAAATGATAATTATGCTAATATAAATAGTATGCCAAAAAACAATTATGCGAAAGTATTATTATGACAAAAAAGATTATGCCAAATCCGTTATGCCAAATCAAATTAGGTATAAAACAATTATGCGAAAACAAGGGATCCCGGGTTTTTCATATTGTGGTGCTTGTCATTGTGGTGTGCAAGCCTGATTAAATTATTGATAAGGGCACTCGTGAAAAAACAAGCATATTACATGGACGTTATAAAAGCTTATCTCGAGATAAAGAGATAAAAGTTTCAAAATTAAAATTCTTATTTGGGAAAAAAATACAGGAAAATTTTACATGCGGCCACTAGCTGCCAGCTATAAATTGGTTTTATACTAATTCATTCTAAAGTATTAGAACGGATTATTTATACGAATTATTATATGAATACGAATTTATACGAATTATTTATATTAAGTAGCATTACTAATATAAATAATTATTTATATTATTAATATTAGAACATTAATAAATTACCTTGTTTAAAAGTCATAAAATTAAATGTTGCGTATTGGCGATGCTAGTTGACGCATGCAGGCACAGTCTACCTTCGCTCATGGAGCGCTCATGAGCGATTTATTTGGAGCGCTCATGGCGGAACTTGACGTACTGACCGTACCCAATCACGTTTGTTAAGCAACGGTCGGTCCGGTCAGGTGTCGGATGACAGAGTTTATCCAGCCGCCTGGAAACTCTAAACACCAGAGGTGGCCACTAATCCTCATATGATAATAAGAATAAGTCAACCTACGGTTCATCGAGTTTCGACTCCATAATGTTTATTGAGAGTTTGTTAACTGAGAGAGAAACATAGCATCCTAACAACTCGTAATTTTAGTTTGTTTGTTACGCTTTCTAGATCATCTTGAAATTTTGCATACACGTTGTCATGGGTTCAGAAAAGGACATGAGTAAGGTACCCTTTCATCCAGAAATGAGTACTGTTCTTGAGGGGAAAAAAAATAACTGTCAACGCAGAGGAGATCACGGGTGGCTTAATACAAAAGTACTAAAAGGCCGCCTAGTAATCAGCCTAAACTAAACAATGATATGCCTCAGTGAATTTATTAATTGCAACATGCAAAAGTAATCCCTGCAACAGGAAAATACTGAAGTTTAAAAACTTTAGGCTGAATTGAATAATACTTACGGCAATAGGTACAATCAATCATAATATTATTGTGTCTAGTGCAATCACTTTCTGTATGTAAGTTTATATAGGTTTTATTTTGCACGTTACAATCCAAATTTATAATTTCACTAAGAAATTTAGATTTCAGTTTCGTGTCTTCAAAACTTCATAAACGACAAGAATCTTAATTAAGTTCTCACTTAACTACTTTTCCTTATTTTATGACCTAATTATATATAATAATATTGTTTATATACAAAATTGTTTATATTAATATTGTTTAGAATCTAAACAATATTTGTCTAGTTTTCTCTACAGGAGAAGTCGCAGGCAACAACTAATACGAGTATAAATAATCCGCTGAAAATGATTCTTGGAAGCAATATTAAACTTATCGGTTTACGTAAGTAGGTACTTAAAAATTTTAACTTGCTAAAGACAAATTAGAAGATAACAGTCGGTGTATGTTCGGGGCTTCCCGTGTAAGAAAATGGACGATACGGTAACATGTCAAATATTGATACAGTAATTAAATTGTTAGGCGCTTATGAAACTAATTTTGAACTACATGTAAAACAATTTATGACGAAGTGGTTTTCAATAGGTACTATATTTATTTAGATCTCAAACATTGACACAAGACATAGCGCACTCAACCAATCATCAAGAAATTTTGCATACACGTTGTCAGTTGTCAGCACAGGTACAGAAAAAAACATGGGGTACCTTTTATCCAGAAATAAGATACAAAAATAATACGGGTGGCCGCAACGAACTAAAATCTATGGAACAAGCATTGCGCTCAAAAAATGGCACCACACGAAAAGTACAACTAAGTGGATGGAGCCTAAAATGCTGGCTGGCATTTAATTATGCAGCACAAAGCGTCTGAGCACTAGTTGCTTTTTAGCGACCATAATTTGTATACTTATAGATATTTTCTATACTTAAACGAAAATATATGAAGCGTTATTTCTGCATATTTTTACTGCCTTCTTTGCGTCTTTTACAGCATAAATACACAGGACGTCATTTCTAATAAACTTTCTCTTTCTCTCTTTTCTCTACAATAAAAACTGCAATTATTGTAAAGAACGCTAACGTCAGTCATCGGGTGCGTGGCTGGCCTGACTAAAACTGAGCGGGTTGTACTTTTTCAGCCCCGTGGCCGTGGTGCCATTTATAAGCAATATTCGTTTGCAATTACACTTCCATAGATTTTAGCTCGCTGGGTGGCCGCTAGTTTTAATATTCTGATAAAAAAAATTAACATAACTTTTATTGAGGGTTATTTTGTAAGACAATATTTTTGATGAAAAGCTTTTAACCAAACCAAATTGATCGAAATTGTATATCCGAATCAACGTTTTTACCTACGGTGATGTAATTGTTTATGTAACTAGAAATGCAACGTTGATGTTTCGATTATCTATAAGTACTTTGAAGTATTGATATGAGTTTTACATTAAAATTTATCGATTAAATTACTGAAAGACGATCTCGTTGAAACAGAATGATAAATTTGATGAAAAAATAAAACAAAGGTAAGTTTATTTAGCACCTGAGATACAGTTTTCACTAGTTTGGGTGCAGATGTCATTTGATAGTTTGTAAGATATATAGTTTAAGGAGCTCGGTGGCACAGTGGTTTAGCGCCTGGCCCAGCGATTGCGGAGGCTAAGCAACGTTCGCAAGGGTCGGTCATGGGATGGGTGACCAAAAATGTATTATCTCGAGCTTCTCCGTGCTTCGGATGGCACGTTAAGCCGTTGGTCCCGGCTGCATTTGCAGTCGTTAACACCCACCAATCCGCATTGGGCCCGCGTGGTGGGTTATGGCCCGTCCTCCTTATCCACCCATAAGGAAGGCCTGTGCCCCAGCAGTGGGACATTAAAATGGCTGATGGACATAGTTTAATAATAACATGTTATATGAAATTGTATTGTTTTTGTTGCCAATAAACTTATTATTATTATTTAGTCATTTATTAGGGCATTTTTTTCGTAAACACTTCAAGTTATAAAATAATAATACAAGTATCAAAAAGTTAACAACTCACTCTAATTATTTATTAGGTTTGTTAATCATAAAAATGCGACTCTGGTACAAATGCCCATCAAATTGCAAAATAACTTATTATATCCAGTTGATAAAAACTAAAAATCTCTGAACTTAAGTAGGTATTTCACGCGCAAAAAGGGTTTTTAGTTGACAATTTTTTTTTTGTTTCATTCATCAACGGAACACTCATGGCACAAAAATAAATCATATTTTTGCTTGAATAGCCTATTACCCCAGTGAGTGATTGCATTGCATTTTTGACAACCCATGACCGTTACCTAAACCAAATTGACATGTATGTTTTGTATGTAATTTTCTTTCAGTGTTATCAACTAGCAATTAATAGCATATCGTCACATTTTTCGCATTGCAATATAGTGAACAAAGCTCCATTATCTTTGATAATATCTCTATATAAAATTACTATCAAATCCTCATTCACCATTTGGCTGAGTGACGCGGTGTAATGCACTTGGAAAAAACTTCTAGTGAACAAAATGTATAGTGCAAAATTTTTACTGTGTATGTACGGCCTTATGGTCATCTTAAGTTCCCATGGATATAGTAAGTATATATGTTCTTAAAAAAATTATAAATCTTATGTTATCATAATTTTTTGCGCGTATTTTACATTTAAGACAATAACGCGATTTCATTTAAAGTTTTTCGATATTTTTTCAGCTAAAAAGCGTATCCATATAAATGTTTTATTTCATTTCAATTAATTACACAGCTTTAACTTTAAAATACGGAAAATTAATGTCTTTTGTATTATCGAGTACCGAATCTATAGGTGGTACTTATTTTACAGACACACCTTGTAAAAACAGTGTCATTTAGGTATTTATCATTGAATTTTTATACGACCATTTTTTAATTAAAAATAATCGGGCTGCACTCCGGGAGTACCGGCAGAAGTGAAAACTTGAATATTAACGTTGTGCGTTTTTGATATTTTGGAATCGTTATGGAATAATTTTGCAAAAATTGCCGTCTTACGAATTTACTCTGCATTTAATTTACGAATACAGAACAGTATTGTACCAAAGTCTTATCCATAGCTTGATAGAAAATCTAGAGTTTTGACATTGAATTAAAAAATTTGCGCGTTGCGATGGTGACACAAGTGTTTATCTCTTGAAATGACGCACCGCCATTTTCACGGCGCTCCGTAGAAAGAGAGGGGGGATACTTCCGCCGCCGGCTGTCTACTCTCCATCCGTCACATCCGTGTTACGAATTTTCGATCAGGGTCACGTGATTCTTACTGACGCGAGTTTAGCATTTTTTCCCCATTACAAAAAAGCGTACAACGCCAAAGAAGTTTTCACTTCAAAAATCATGCAATTTTTGCATTCGATAATAGTTCTTCGGACGCGTCAGATCATCGCAACACAACATAGAGTCTCTCTATTTTAGATAGCAGATTTCAGGTTAAATATTGACTATCATTTAACTTTTCAAAATACTTATTCATTGATCCTTATATGCCTCTTAGTTATTTGCTATTAAATGCCTATTCGTTTATTAAGTGAAAAAAACAAAAGTACTTAAACTAAATAAAATAAAAGTGTCACATTCACAACAACAAGATAGCACAGGATTATCACAAAAGTAGTCCTGTATATTATAGACACAGTCATTGCTATTGGCAATAAATAATAAATAAACTATAGCAACTTGGTTATCGTTTTAAAATAGCATGATTCATTTTTTCTACTGCATCTAACATATGGTCAGCGCCAGTTTTCTTCTTGTCTTCTCTTTTATACCAGTTCTCGCTATTGCGCTACTCGCACATTCATTCATCTCTTTCTTACTCGACGTCAGAAAAATCGCACCTCTTTGAAAATAAGTTTAGACTTGGCCACCTGCTATTGCTAGCTAACGTTTTACTGTGTAAATGTTGTTATCTATTGAAAGCACATTTAAGACGCTTTCAATTAATAATTGTTTGATATAATTAACATAACAGTTACCATAATTAAACGCTTAAAGCGTTATTACTTGCGCCGCCATAAAAGGGAAATAAAAGGAGTCAATTCGGGAAATGTGGATAAATTCGCTATGGAGAAAACACATTTCAACAGTTCAATTAAAAAAAAGAATACCCAAGATGGATACTATTGTCCATGAAGTTGCTCAAATATTGCATAAAAATGAGGCAATGTAATGTTGCTCGGAAACTGAATCTCAGTAATTGATTCCGTTCGACGAGTATTCCAACAGTTTCTAGAGACTTTGGCTATGTCCGAAGATGCAGAAGTATATAACAACACTTGCCATTAAATTAGATAGTATTAAATTAACTTTGAAGAAATTTTTTAAGAGGTGCGATTTTTCTGACGCTGAGTGTATAACAACTGGGGTCGGTTGCTGCCTGAGCGAGCGCTAAGCGTCTCTGCTTCAGCTTGGGCAAAAATTCTTTTCTATGTCCTTCTGGCTGTCCGTTTGTTCTCCTTTACAGGTCGCATATCTCAACCGATTCTCGTGAAATTTTGTGAGCAGGTTTGAAAATGATATAGATTTTTTTTTACAATCCTGTTTTTCGAAATCTTTCAAAATGGCGGAGGTATGTAAAAAAACATATTTCAGTCAGGCTTTCCGGCGCTTTTTGTTTTCACAGGTCGCATTTCTCAACTGATTCTCGTGAAATTTTGTGAGCAGGTTCGAAAATTATATAGAATTTTATTATCAAGCCAGTGTTTCGAAACTTTTCAAATGGTGGAGATATGTAAAAAAAACATATTTCAGTCCGGTTTTCCGGCGCTGGCTGTTCTCCTCTACAGGTCGCATTTCTCTGTTTTTGTCTGATTCTGTCTTCTCATTTTTTTTTGATCTGGCTTCAAATTTACTTCAACAATTTATAGTAAAATTTTCTTACTTTTACATTGAACATTTCTTTCTGTAGGCTGTTTCTGTTAACATCCTAATAAGTTTTAAAAACAAGCTTACTACATTTCTAATTTCATATGCTTCCTTCCTCCAATTTATTAGTAGCTACTTTTTCTTACTATAATCTATTATTATATTTACTATAATTTATTTCTAATAATTATAAGCACCTTATACAATATTCACAAATATTGGTGCATCATTCTTATCAAACGTATTACTATTGTTTACTTTTTTAAATATTTCTTCACAATAACTAAGAAAACTTTCTATGTTTGCCTTAAGTTTTCTTGCTTGAGTTTGTCTCCTAATACCATCTCTATGTTATATCTTTCTTCGGTAAGGAAGGGCATTCAAGGTTAACATGGAGGGCTGTTTCATCTACTGCCGGATCGCGGATCGCATATAGACTATGGGCTCGTTAGGGCTTGTGTGGTCCATTTTGTCGGCTCAAATTTCTAATAGTTTAATAGCCGGTCTTAAATCGTCTGTCCTATGTTTGGCACTGCCACAGGGCACTGGTCATATTTGTGCCTAACTTTAGGGCGGCCTCCTTTGCCAAGAAGTCCGCTCTCTCGTTTTTTCACTTTCAACCAAAATTGGTTTGAACGAGATATAGTAATTAGTTTTTGAGATATAGCACATTTTCCAAAACCGCAAATATAACTTTGTCATTCATACCAACACAGTGAAAAACAAAGTTATTTTTGCATACGAAAAACGCACTTGGCCGGTTTTTTTCCTGTAATCTTTACATAAACTACTATCACATAAAATTATTTCAGATTTTTCTCTTTGCAAACTTCGGAGATAAGGGGGGGGGGGGGGAACGGTATTTTCTTTTTACATTTTTCATCAATCAAACAGCGCTCTTTTATATGATACCCCACATGCCCTAGTCACCTCACTTAAATTTTTTAAGACCCCTTTTCAGTCACTGTTGTAAAAAAACATTATTTTTTTTATTTCTTTCTTATTTGCAAAATAGTTGGGCAAATGTCATCTTAAACTATTCCAAATTTCAAGTTGATACCATTAGTAGTTCTCGAGATATCCAGCTGTGACAGACAGACAGACAGACAGACTGAGTCACACCATAAGGGTTCCTTTTTTACCATTTTGGTACGGAACCCTAAAAAGCTACTCGTACTTTTATGAAATTACCCGCTCGTAACCTTATAAAAATGCATTCGTTTATTAAATTATTTTATAGTTGCATTCTGATTTTAATAATAATTTTTGAATTAGATTGATTAAAATTAATTAGAAAACACGATCTAGCTACTGAATCTACCACCAGTTCACAAATTGGGAGGCCTCTCCTAGAAAAAACTGGTGAAAGAAAACTCAGAGAGGTTGTGTCGACCTCCCTTTTGATCCCTATCTACAAAACGATCCAACTATATCTTTAGATCCTGCAGTGTGAGATTTGGGATGGGATTTTAGTTGATGAATTATGGGGTCCCAAGCTGGTGGTACTCTCCAACCATCTTCTCTATTGAAATTTGGATATTTGTAAATTTCAATAGCCTCGCGTAGCATTCTAGGAATGTCTAAGGTGCATTCATAAATAATAATTGAAATATTTTTCAAACCTATTGTTTATTACAATTTCTCTATACTAAACTCCATGGGTATAGAATTAATTTAGGTTTGAACCAACCCGGGTTAAAGCCTCCTTAATGATTCAAAAATGTTTGCATAAATATGTAAGACTAAATAAAAAATTTAAATTAGTGTGCGAAGTTTCATCTTCTATGACCATCATGGAATATGTGGAAGGTCCAGGATTTCCCTGAAAAAAATCAATATTTAGTAAAATAAACATAAATATGAACATACCCAGGCATACTTACTTATGAAAAAAAATCTCCCTGCAATTACAAGTCTTTGCCTGCAATAAACTTGCAGACTCTCTACTTCTAATTAACTCAGAGCCTGCAGGTGGAATAGTATTGTCTTGTTCCTAAAACTTACAACATAATTATGTTGCATATAATTGCATTAGTAAAATAATTACATATCTTGTTATAAAAAAATACGTACACCTCTCATGCTCTCAGAGGCCCTGTTAAACATAAACGTAGTAGTATAGTAGTTGAAGTTCAGCTTAATGTCACACGTTCATTTTGCGTTAATCATAAACGTCTCGAAAGTTTCAATGGATCATTGACGACGTGATGTCCATTATACAAGTACGCTGGACAGGCGAACGTCACCAATCGTTTGTTCCAATTTGAAAATCGCCATATTGGCACTGAGAGCAGTAGATTCTATACTTGGATGAATTAACCACTGGATACGTAACGTAAGAAAAATGTATGAAATCACGATCAACCAATTTTTGCGGGGTGAGGGGGGATTACACTTGTCAAATAATGTCAATGTTATAGGGTGATTTAGCCGGTTTTCGGCCATAATTGCCGGCCAAATATTATGGATTGTGAAACTAATACATTAGTTTTCGGCCAGGCGGCCAAAAAGCAAATGACCTCCCAAAAAACGCATTTAGTTACCAGGCCATCAAATTTAAATGTATCATACTGAATACTTTACGCGTTTAAGTCAAAATAACAGTACTAAAACTAATTTACCATACTCAGTAATAAAAACTATGTGTATCAAACCGTAAACAACATTGTAACTTATACCTTCCAAAAAAACTGACATGCTCAATTTTTTTGCTACTTTTAACGACACACCTACCCTGTTCAATTTTCGCCCTTCTTCCCCACGACACTACCAAGGTGCACTACTGGTAGTGTCGTGGGTAATTTTGTTTGCCGTGGTAAACCACCTCGAATAACATACTTTACCAAGTTTATGTTTCGCCAATCTTTCATCACACTCGACTTGCTGACTGCTGGACACATTTATAAAATATACAGTTGGTCTGTACTTAAATCATCACGGCTCTTCGTTATATCTGTGCAAACAATAGCTTACGGCAATAAATGATTTGACTGGAAGACATTCAAAATTATTAAGTGCCTTCCCTATCGGACCACTAAAGCTTTTCGGCCCTGTAGTACTACCGTCTAAGTATTCAAAAAAGATGTCTTAAACTTCACTCATTTGCGTGTAGTTGACATATTAGCCATTGAAGAGGACGTTGCAGCTTGTTTTTAAGTAGTTCGATAATTCCGGCTCTATTACCAGTGTTAACAGCAGTTCCTCGCGCGAAATGACTTTCAAGACGAAAATTTACGGAAGTAAGAAAAATTTTGCTTTTAAGGGTTCCGAACCCAAAGGGTAAAAACGGGACCCTATTACTAAGACTCCGCTGTCCGTCTGTCTGTCTGTCTGTCACCAGGCTGTATCTTATGAACCGTGATAGCTAGAATGTTGAAATTTTCACAGATGATGTATTTCTGTTGCCGCTATAACAACAAATACTAAAAACAGAATAAAATTAATATTTAAGGGAGGCTCCCATACAAGAAACGTAATTTTTTTTGTACGGAACCCTTCGTGCGCGAGTCCGACTCGCACTTGGCCGGTTTTTTGTTGATTATTATTGGCTTTTGTGTATAAGTATTTCTTAATAATATTAACTATTAAAGACAATGTTATATATTTTGTTTAAAATTATACTATGAAAATATTAATATTTAGGAATTTTTTCGAAAACGTCAGCTCCTGGGGGCAGTACGTCTCGTAATTTGTTTCTAATTATATTTTGTATACGTAATAAATAAGTGTATTGGCAACTTTTAATAACACCGCGAAAAAGAAATTTCACGAAAAATTTCTTTCATACATTCTTACATTTTCCGTAATGGCCGAAAACCAAAGGGGGCCGGCAAACCGGCTAAGTCACCCTACTTTGTTTACATACCAAATTTTATTTATTTTGCGAAAAATAGCTTCTATAAGGGTGGGTACCCACTTAGGTTCGCGAACCTCCGCGCTCCGCGAACCTGCACCGAAAATATCGTTTATCCTCTGCTGAAACAGGGCGCCGAGGTGTGTACGTGAGGGAACTCGTATGCGAAGCTGGTTCGCACAGGCACACACTGTAGCCAAAGTAAAAATATTTGTTTTTGCTATGGATCACTGTTCTAGGTTCGCGGAGCGCGGAGGTTCGCGAACCTAAGTGAGTACCCACCCTAATAGGTTGAAATTGTGCTTACGCGTAAAAAGAAACATTTCTTGATTGCCCGTTATTTTTTTTGCTGAACAATACGAAGCATTTTGCCCATTTTTGTACCAATGTTTCGCCACGAGCTCTAGCATCACACTGACAACGCGATATCGTTTACTGAGGCTATCGGTCACAGTAAGTGGCAGAGGGGTAAAGGCGAATATGCCTGTCATTTCGCGTCCAGTGGTTGATTCGTCCAAGATTCTATACTATGGCAGTAGTGAGTGTAATTGGAACTAATTAGTTCTTGGAACTGCTCTCAACTCCAGAATGGCGATTTTTAAATCAGCACAAAAAATTGCTGTCATTTCATGACAATAGCCTGTCCAGCTTACTTGTATAATGGACGTTAGTGCGATAGCTCAATCTTAATGTAATCTGCAAATTTTGTGTCACTATAACAACATTACGTTAGCGTAATCACTACTGAATCAATGTTGAACGAACAAGCACGCGATCCTTAGAGCAACGCACCGGCTTCCTACGGAAACGAAGCCGAAGCCGCCGTTGCTCGAAGACGCCATCTTAAGAAGGTTTCATTCTAAACTCACTCTTCTTTTATATTAAGGACTTCTTAACTATTTGTAAACTTCTAGCATTGGATTCGAGTTGTCTTTACATGATCTATTCCCTGAATATACATCTCTCTTTGTTATAGCTGATGCCCTAAGATGCTACGTTTGTGTTGGATGCTCAACGGTATCAGAGGAGAATATTCAAACGTGCCCGCCGAGAAGTACGACAACGACTTCATCATCGACTACTTCCACTTCGACAACCAGTTCGACTACAACTACAACCGAAACACCGTCTACTCCTTCCTCAACGACCAGTACAACTACTACTACAACTGAAACACCGCCTACTTCTTCCTCAACGACGAGTACAACTTCTACTACAACTGAGTCACCAACTACTTCCTCTACAACAACTACTACAACTGAATCACCACCACCGACAAATACTACCACTTCTTCAACTACAACTGAAACACCAACTACTTCCACCTCAACCACCACTATAACTGAGACACCACCAATGACAAATACAACTACTTCCACCACTACAACTGAGACACCACCAATAACAAATACAACTACTTCCACCACTACAACTGAAACACCAACTATTTCCTCTTCAACGCCTACTACAACTACAACTGAAACGCCAACTACTTCTTCTACAACGGCGATACCAACAACTACAAACGCAACTGCAACTGAAATACCGACTACTTCTTCAACAACCACTACTACAACAGAGGTACCAACTACTTCCTCTACAACGACAACTACAACTGAGACACCGACTACTTCCTCCTCAACAACCACTTCAACTACAACTGAGACACCGACAACTTCCTCAACAACCACAACTACAACTGAGACACCAACTACTCCCTCCTCAACGACCACAACAACGGAGATACCAACGACAACAAACGCAACTACAACTGAAACACCGACTACTTCTTCAACAACCACTACTACAACTGAGACACCAACTACTTCCTCTACAACCACTACTACAACAGAGGCACCAACTACTTCTTCTACAACTACAACTACAACTGAGACACCAACTACATCCTCCTCAACAACCACTACAACTACAACTGAGACACCGACTACTTCCTCAACAACCACTACTACAACTGAGACACCGACTACTTCTTCTACAACCACTACTACAACTGAGACACCGACTACTTCCTCTACAACCACTACTACAACAGAGGCACCGACTACTTCTTCTACAACCACTACTACAACTGAGACACCGACTACTTCCTCTACAACCACTACTACAACAGAGGCACCGACTACTTCTTCTACAACCACAACTACAACTGAAGCACCAACTACTTCCTCTACAACCACTACTACAACTGAGACACCGACTACTTCCTCTACAACCACTACTACAACAGAGGCACCAACTACTTCTTCTACAACCACTACTACAACTGAGACACCAACTACATCCTCCTCAACAACCACTACAACTACAACTGAGACACCGACTACTTCCTCAACAACCACTACTACAACTGAGACACCGACTACTTCCTCTACAACCACTACTACAACAGAGGGACCGACTACTTCTTCTACAACCACTACTACAACTGAAGCACCAACTACTTCTTCTACAACCACTACTACAACTGAGACACCGACTACTTCCTCTACAACCACGACTACTACTGAGGCACCAACTACGACAAATGCAACTACAACTACAACTGAGGCATCAACCACCTCCTCATCGACAATTACTACAACTGAGGCACCAATAACAACAAACGCAACAACTATCACAATCGAGGCACCGACAACTTCCTCTTCAACGACCACTACAACTACAACTGAAACACCAACAACTTCCTCCTCAACAACCACTACTACAACTGAGTCACCAGCAACGACAAACAATACTACCACTTCACCTGAAGCATCTACTAGTTCCTCCTCAACGACTACGGAAAACGATGAAGAGGTACGAACATAAGTTAGATTTACATAATATTAATCAGTCATTAGTGTTCCAAACATAAGTTAGATTTACATAATATTAATCAGTCATAGATTTTCCTTGTAGATAGATGAGGAGGACGGGCCATAACCTGTGGACCGAATTCGGATTGGTTGATTTTAACGCCTACTAATGCAGCCGGGGCCACCACCGTCCCGAGGCAATAAATTTTTGATCACCCATCTGATGACTGACTTAAGCGTTCGATATCATAAACGATCAATCTCACGAATTTTTGATGTGATAAGGAATCTACCTATTATATTTAAGCTCCCGAAGTGACATGTTTGCTATTGTGAGTTTTGATGTGTCGTCCCGGCGAATTATCGGGATTTTTCGATAAATGATCGAAGTCGGGATTGTCCAAAATTGTTCAAATAGCGATCTTTTTGCAAACGAACTTCAGGACGCCCGCGCCCGTCAGTGTTTTATAATCTCCGATATGTTATCATATCGGTTAGAAAAAAATAAAACACATTGCACATGATGACAAAGGCATTGGTGACAAAAGCTTTTGTGACTCACGATCACGAAAGATGTTCAATTTTTTGTTTCAGATAATAAATAACAAAGAGAACGAGCAAAGTTTTGTACCCGTGCGAGGAAAACGTGCAATCATTTATAGTGATGAAGAGCCTTCAGATGACTTGAGATGCGTTGTAACAATCTTCGAAGGTAATTCTATTTTGTTAATTTGAAACTTATTTTTAGCAATGTTGCTAAAAATAAATTAATAATTTATAAAAATTAAATTGTTCAATAAATGACTAATAGAGATTTACCCTAGAAAGCAGTGAACTAAAATCTATGGAATAAGCATTCTGCTCAAAAAATGGCACCACAAGAAAAGTACAACTAAGTGGATAGAGCTAAAAATGCTGGCATTTAATTATGCAGCCCAAACGTCTGAGCACTGGTTGCTTATTAGCGACCATAATTTGTATACTCATACATATTTTCTATACTTAAAAGAAAAAATAAGATACGTTTTTTCTACATCTTTTTAATGCCTTCTTTGCATCTTTTACACCATTTGACTATAAAGGACGTCATTTCTAATAAACTCTCTCTTTCTATCTTTTCTCTACAATACAAACTGCAATTTATTGAAAAGAACGCTAACGTCAGACACCGGTTGCGTGGCTGGCCCGATTAAAGCTGAGCGGGTTGTACTTTTTTGGCCCCGTGGTGCCATTTTTTAAGCAATATTTGTTTGCAATTACACTTCCTTAGATTTTAGTTCGCTGCTAGAAAGAAGGTAACTGAATGAAAGCGAGATAGAGGACTAAATAACTTTTTGTTGCGCCGTTTGCTCCTCTGGATTATGAGGAGGAAAGAAAAGAAACACGCTATACGTTGACATATTTGATAGAAACTTTATGAAACTGACAGCTTCCTTAATGTTAGCGTAGATATTTCTAAGTTAGAACCAAAGATTCTGAGTATTTTTGAGTATTCGGCCGTGAGTAGAAGCATTGTAGCAAAGAGATGCATAAATCGATGTTGCAAATGTCATAATTTGACGAAACTAAGTGCTAAATTGTTTTACAGTCAATGGTGCACAAAATGTGGTTCGCGGTTGTTCAGAAGTACCTGATCAAGAGAATGACGAAGAAGCTCGTTGCAGAGCATTAATAGGCCCTGGCTTCACCGGAGACCTGACAAGTTGCAGGGTATGCGAAGGGGATCTGTGTAACTACTCGACAAAAGTGTCCCTGCCTTTCATTCTGCTCATAGTTGCAGTATTGGTCAATATTGTTTAAACTATGAAGAACTTTGAGAACTTGAAAGTGAGACTTTTTTAGCTCAGTTGTTGCATCACGTTAGGAATTGCCATTGAAATTTTTATAAGTATTTATATAATTTATATAAGTTACTATTTTATAAGGAATTTTGTGATAGTTTTTAAAATAACTATCAAGTTTGAATGTTTGTTTTTCTTTGGGGAACGAATGTTATAAGAAAATTTACTACCCCATGCCCTTTCAGGCATTCATAAAGTTGAACTAGTGTGATATTAGCGTAAGCCGCAAAAAGTCTGGACGAAACCGACCAAAATTTTTACCACACTACATCACAGTGTAATTTTTGCCATATAAAAAAAAGTTTTTGTCAACCACCAAATGTAATTTTTGACATTTCTCCGTAAACAAACCGGTCTCGTCATGCTACAGGGGCTGATCAAACAAACTATGTTAAAACCATCAGCGAAAATTTTTCTATGTCTATGGTTAAAACAAATCATGAGATTGTGGTGGCTGAAAGTTTAGAATCGGGTATAACCTTTTTCATCGTCACTATTGAATAAATAAACTGAATGAAGACATTTCAAGATCATGTGGCTTTTTCTCTCTCACCTTATGTTAACTATAAATACATTACGTATTTTTGTTCGTACTGATTTAGTAGTGTCTCTGTCTAATTAACTACATAGTAAGAAAGAAACAAAGCATTAGTACACAACCATTTACACACTACAACAAGTTGTGTGTAAATTTCGTCCAAGGTGTAAATGGTTCTTTCTTTCTTTCTACTAACAAAGGATTCTTTGTGTGATTGAATAAAATGAACCAGTATTTTCATAAATTATTGATCGTAGATAAGTTTATTTTTAAATATTTACAATTTTTGTACTTATGATTTTATTTTTATTTTAATAAAAAATATTACTTTTTTATCGTTTTCATTATTTAACGATCGACATGACATGCAATTTGAACTTATAAAATTGAGATCATAAATATACAATTAGCGGCAAAAAATTATAAAAGTAGATAATAAATTCAAACCCCTGACGTGTTCAAAGTTCAAACGAAGACGAAGCCACATATAGGTATGAATTTATCAAGTAAGTTGAACTTAAACGGAACTTGTAAATCTGGCCCTTAATTTACAAAAAAACATCATCCCAAAAAGGCCTACTCAAACCTATCCGGTATCCTGTACCGGTGCCGGTGGCGGCGGTAACGGTATACCCGACCGATATCCCGACCGCTATTTTGTATGGCATTACCGCAGCCGGTTGCGAAACACCTTTGAACAGCGCGTTACCGCATACCCACTACTGGGATATCGTAACCGCCACCAGTACATGATACCGGCACAGCGGCGTCACTCCCTGTATGTGTGAGCTTGGCGCCAGTCTGGCGGCGGCTACATCATACGCGTCACGACTTGTGATAGGGTTGGCTATTAGCATCATTACATATTAATGCAACGAAATAATAAAACGAAAGTTTGATGAAATAAATTTGTACTGATTTTATATTAATTTAAATGCCAATACATTACAATTATATGGATTATAGTTTATATCATTTCTTAATTTGTAACAATTTCAAGGTTTCTTTTTCGTTTGCCTGCTTTATAATATCAACTTCTGCAATTACTTACACAGTTCTAAGATTATTTTCCGCGCGTCCAGTTCATTAGAAATGAAATGCTTTTTACGGATTACCGCTCGTATATTGGTAAAATTGGTATTAGGCCATCCATAAATTACGTCACACGAATTTCATGATTTTTGACCCCTTCCCCCGTCCTTGTCACAGCTGGTCACATTTGCGAGGCCCCCCCCTAGTGTGACGTCACATATTTTACAATTTTACATCTAGAAATAATTATTTAATTAAAACAGCACTTCAAAAATTTTTTTTTATTTCAATTTAAATGATTTTGAAATGTGACGTCACAAAAAGGACCCCTCCCACCCCTTGTCACACAATGTCACACTTCGTCGACCCTCTCCCTCCCCCTTTGAAGTGTGACGTAATTCGCTAAGTCATCGATTGCGAACATCTACTCGGAAAGTATTCTACTATTTTCCAAAAACGAGTAGAAAGTCCTTCTTTTATCTTATACTAAAAAGCTTAAAGAAAATTTGTATAAAAATCTATACTCCACCTTAACCTAATTTAATAAAAGCAAAAATCGCAGAAATGGTGCGTCGGAGTCAAAAAATAAAGTGTTTTCCACCCCCTTAAAGAACACCGGAGGTAGATGAGAGATATTAAATGAAATGTCAAAATACGGTCAAGTGCGATTTTTTAATATTTTTACTATACAAAAGTACAAAAACGTCATTCTGTGTAGTGTCTGTATAATATAGATATGTAGTTCGGGGTGGTTGTATGGAGTGTCCGGGGTGAAAGGCAAGACGCCATAATTATTGTAGCTATTTTAATTCAATAACATTTTAAGTATCAATTTATTTTATTTTTCTGTGGTATAAAGCACTATGTCACTTGGAAGAAAGTGCATTACCACATCACCCCTCAATGTACAATATAGGTACTATTAATTTCCTCGCATTTCTTGAGAAAAGCAATAATATGACCTGTATTATATTGTATGGAAAGAAAATTACATTGCCTGAATGATGAATGATTAAAGCCCTTGCATGCGGCTCGACACATATCACTTTAGTTTGTCGTACTTGCCTGTAATGTATGTACTATTGCGCGGTGCGAGCGAACTAGGCAAACCTGATAACGCGTGCCTCCGCGGAAGAGATTCCTTGCCCCGATGGCGTCGCGGCACCCCCGCGATCGCCCGGCGCACTCACACATAGCCGCGAGCAATTTTACAGCACTCATGCGCAAGTGACGCTTCTTTTCACGTTAGTGTATATTTTCTTTGATACCGGTCAGATTTGAGTAGGCCTTAATGTTTACTGGCCTGGTAGACTTTCAGAATTCCATCACTTCATATGATTGTGCTAACATAATATTCATTGCAAGTAAGCAAAATAAACCTTTTATAACAAGTGGCTCTGTGATTTTCCCCCTTCACTCCCCCTTTCGGATTTTTTTTCGCAACATCTTGTGTAGAATGAAGTCCTTAGTGTGCCTATGCGCATGCTATAGAATATAGATTGACAATATAGATGATAAATTTTACAAAACGCGCCCCACGTTTTTAGGTTTAAAATTTTTAGCTTTAAAATTTCTGTAGGTATAGGGTATTAGGGTTATAAATATCTATTTACAGAAGAATTTATTTTTTACTTTTTAGTTTGTTTTTACTACTCCGTTTTAATGTTTTTAGTCCAATTTTTTTTGTAATAATTTGGTCCGTTTTAAAAACGTGTTTTTAAAAAAGTTTTTTTTTTTCAGTAAATTATTATTTTCTGCTTTTAAGTTAACGAGCTAAGACTAAAAATTAGTCCGTTTTAAAGAAGTTTTTTTTTTTAGTTTTTTTCAGTAAATTATTATTTTCTGCAACGAGCTAAGACTAAAAATATACCATCTCCTACTCTCGCACTCGCACTCGTCACGACGATTCAAACGAGCCCAAACTAGATCGGGTTGCATGGTTTTATTACAGAGTTCCAGAGGCCTTTTTCCGGCTCCATCATCAGACCCTGGAAACTATTTCCCAACAAAGTACTCGTCAAGACGATTCAAATGAGTCCAAACTCGATGGGGTAACATGGTTTTATTAAAAAGTTCCTGTGTCCTTCTTCCGGCTCCATCATCAGATCCTGAAAACTGTTTCCCAACAAAGTACTCGTCAAGATGATTCAAATGAGTCCAAACTCGATGGGGTTGCATGGTTTTATTACAGAGTTCCTATGGCCTTTCTCCGGCTCCATCATCAGATCCTCGGACACTATTTCCCATTAAAGTACTCGTCAAGATGATTCAAACGAGCCCAAACTCGATGGGGTTGCATGGTTTTATTACCGAGTTCCAATGGCCTTCTTCGGGCTCCATCATCAGACCCTGGACACTATTTCCCAACAAAGTACTCGTCAAGACGATTCAAACGAGCCCAATCTCGATGGGGTGGCGTGGTTTTATTAAAGAGTTCCTGTGTCCTTCTTTCGGCTCCATCATCAGACCCTGGAAACTATTTCCCAACAAAGAACTCGTTAAGACGATTCAAACAAGCCCAAATTTGATGGGGTTGCACGGTTTCAATATTGAGTTCCTATGGCATGGCCTTTCAGCTTCATCATCAGACCCTGGATCTCGTCTCCCATTAGAGTACTCATCAAGACGATTGTAACGAGCCCAAACACGATGGGGTTGTATGGTTTCATCATAGAGATCATATAGCCTTCTTCCGTATCCATCATCAGATCAACTCAATGACACCATAATATTGCATTGCCTTCCAGTTCTGACCTAAGTTCAAAGTTTCAAGTTTCTAGCACATTGGGAAGCTAGTACAAAATCGTTCACAAACTTTGCGGAGAAACAAACGAACAAACAAACGAGAAAACAACCTAATAAAAACGTGTTAAAAAAACCAGTTTCTGTACTCAAATTTCAGTTAGCCTTTAAGAGTATTTTGATCACAGTAAATAGAAATAGACTTGTTTGGCAATAAAAAATATTTCGAGTTGATTTATCGTTTTTCAGTACAAAATGTATGGGAAAAGTTTTTAGCGATTTTTGTCGTTTCTAGTACTCATACCTTAAATGGTCCCATAGAGTTTTTTGATCCCCACACGAAATAGGATCGATTGGCATAAAAAAAAATTGGTATTTTCTGTGAATTCAGTTCAGAATATCTTAAAAGGTTATGGATGGTCTCCTAGGAACGTTTTCCTGTAACTATAACGGTTAAGGTACCTGCCCTTAATGTACCGTCTCAAAAAGGGTACGTATCAGCAGGCGCGGTCCGAGGGGGGGGGGTCACAGGGGACATGACCCCCCCCAAAATCGTACACGTCACGTAGAAAAAGCTTCTAAAAATTTACAGAAAAGCAATTATTATTATTAGTGACCCCCCCCAAAATTTCAGGCTGCGACCGCGCCTGCGTATCAGAATGTCTAAAGTTAGAATGTCTAAAGTTAAAATGACAAAGTTCAAAATGTCAAAAATTAAAATTTAAATGGTTTAAAATGTCGAAAATCATTATGTCTAACTTCAAAATAGCAAAATTCAAAGTATCAAACGTATCAAATACTTGAAAGTTAAAATATCAAATGGTCATTAAGTCTAAGTTCACAATGATTTATTTAAATTGGGTTGGATCTTAAAACGAATCGCCTTCTTTGAGATTAATTGAGTCTGTGGAGGTGTCTTTGGGCTTCGCCTAAAATGCTTTATAGCAAATTTAGCTGTCGGAAACGAGTCTAAGCTAGTCTACTGAGACTTAGAAACCGTAGACCGCAGGTCACGAGATAGGTGCAAGGAGCGTAGCGACGAGCATGTTAGGTTGACATGAACCCAGCGCGCGAGCCGAGCGAGCGAAGCGAGCGTGCCGCGGCAGCGGCCGGTGAAGCGCCAGAAAAAAAATCTATTTCAAAGTCAATTGGTGGATTTTGTTCGCCGGCTACTGAATCAGTGATTGGCACCGGCTACCGAATCAGGGAGTGGCACGGCTATGTTGATGTGCGGCGGAGACACAGAGGTCAACACGCAGTTATTTAACCTAATTAATAAGATACCTAAATGAAAGAAAATAAGTAAATTCTATACGTCATTATATGTATTTGGACTATTAGGCATTTTAAGTTTTGATCATTTGAACTTAGACATTTTAATTTAGGACTATCTGACCGTTTGACATTTTCGTTTTTGACATTTTGAACTTTTTACATTTTAATCGTGAGACATTAAAATTTTTGACATTTTGAACTTTGCCATTTTAAGTTTAGACATTCAAACTTTAGACATTCTGATACGTACCCCTCAAAAATCCACCCTGTATAGATTACGATCTATGCAATGCATTGTGAAAACAGCGTGAAATGGATCGAAGTAAAAAAACTCACAAAGTGCTTATTATGTAATCTGACTTACATATAATTTGAAACCTTGAGTTGATAAATATGATATTCATGATCCTGTCAAAAATGTTTTATGCCGACTATGATTATTATTGATGATATACATTTAACCCCCGTACAAAAAGTCATTAGTTTCCTTTTATTGGAGCTAGTAACCGATTCCCATAATTATCAAAAGTTCGTTCATGTCTAATATATAATTAGAACAAACAAAAACTAACAAGCAAAAACAAAGATATTTTTCTACAGGGTCATTCTATCCTCACCATCTAAATTTCAGGATGTGTTCAGTCCATGAAACTGAACAACTTCCTCCAATAAACATGACGTGTCGAATTTCACCAACAAAATTTTGGTCATCCCATACTAATTTAATCTCGTGATCTCTTTGATTTGTATGGGTAGTCTTTTTAGGGTTCCGTACGAAAATGGTAAAAAAGGAACCCTTATGGTGTAACTCAGTCCGTCTGTCTGTCTGTCTGTTACAGCTGGATATCTCGGGAACTACTAATGATATCAACTTCAAATTTGGAATAGTTTAAGATGTCATTTGCCTAACTATTTTGCAAATAAGAAAAAATAAAAAAAATAAATATCTTTTTTACAACAGGGACTGAAAAGGGGTTTTAAAAATTTGAAGTGGGGCTACTAAAGCATGTGGGATATCATATGAAAGAGCGCCGTTTGCACGTTTTCAATCATTTTTTTTCTTATGATGAAAAACGTTTAAAAAAGTTACCGTTCCCCCCCCCCCCCCTCTTATCTCCGAAGTTTGCAAAGAGAAAATACTGAAATAATTCTATGTGATAGCAGTTTATATGAAGATTACAGGAAAAATAAAACGAGGTCTCAAAATAGCATTTTTTTTTAAATTATCAAATTTCTAAAAAGTTAAAATTAGTTCCACTTTCAGTCAAGAGATGGCGCTGACCTAAAACTGCAATAATAATTTTATTGTACTACTCTGCTGTGTATTTATTATGATGGTACGGAACCCTCGTAGCGCGAGTCCGACTCGCCCTTGACCGGTTTTATTTTTCACATAATTTGGCCCTGTTTCTTAGAGAAAGTTGTTAAAGTTTCATGGACTGAACACAACCTCGAAAATTTGGATGGTTAGTTTAGAATGATCTTGTATATTGACGTACCAAGTATAGTTCTTTAAAATGTATGTACTTATATTTATCATTAATGAATTGTTGCTGAATTGCTTACTTACGATAGTTGCTCTGATAGTGATGATTCACCCATGATGAAATATATAAAAAATAAATAACACCTAGCCACTAGGGAGGTATTTAACAAGCTCTTCATTTTACTTTAGATAACAATATTTAACTAAATATATTGAAAACTATATAGAATTTATCCTTCTCCAGATTTACGTGTCCTTTGGTAATGTTTTTCAACTAATAATAATATCACTTTTTAGCTGCTGAATATATTTTCTTTCTAATAGTACGGCTTACACCCTAAGTAGTACGGTAGGTTAATCTGTATAGTGGAGAAATTTTGACATACTCAGACATCCCATACCGGCAGCGATAAATGAAAAATAAAAATACAGAAATTAGACGTCTTATAATAACCACTTATCACATTTATCCACCAAAGCATTAATCTTAATATTATTAACCCAATTTTGTTTTATGATGAGAGTATTACAGATTAAAATAATTATTTGTGATAAGTAACTATATCTTTATCAAATCAGATACTACTTCTTGCAATATTTTTAACAAACCTTATCATCTTATCAATGCGAAATAGTCCATTATCATTTGCCAATGCTAATCTGCAATTTAGTCATCCATAGATAGAAACAATTCCGCGAAAATTAAAAAGCCGTCGATTCTCATCTTAAGGATAATTGGGTGACCAGACCATGCTTACTACCGCCTAAATCTTTTCAGGTCCCCTAGCATGACCACCGGAACACGATATATATCACGTGATAAAGCGTTTTGTCGACACTCAACTATCAAGATCTTTGATTTGATCTCAATTAAACGTGATTAATTGCTATTATCATATCGCGTTTCAGGTCATGCTATGAGGCTGAAGCGGTTTTGTACCGAAATTTTTGTATTTACAGTGAGCTAAAATTTCAACACTCGAAAATACTTACGCGCATTTGGAAATCGATCAGATTTTTATAGATTTTTCATCAACTGATTCAACGAAAGATTCTAGATAACAAGTTACATTGTGCAATTCAATCTGCTAATTACTATGTTTGTTACCAAACAATGTAGAACTAACATGGTCCATCTGTTGCATGGTAAGACTCTTTCAACCATGCCAAAAATCAAGATTTTATCAGGGTTACCAGATTTTAATCAACTTGATTGATATTACTTATCAAAATTTAAGTCGAGATATTAAAATCAAGATTATTTGAATCAGGTTATGAAAAAGTGTTTTGAATGATTTACTGGTTTAACCAACTACACTTTTGTTTATTAACCATATTTGATACCTTTTTATTGAAATCTTTAGCATAACTAAGAAAGAACCACGTTCATCGATCAAGTAAGTATTTACTGCACTGGTGTCATGGAAATCAGAAGTACATACCTAACAACTAACCGCACTACAGCTGAACACAACTGTGGGTGTAAGCAATGCTTTTGAAATACTGATTTTCTCGAACAATGTAGGACAAACCTGGGCCACCATTTTTGTCCCAGGTAAATGGTGGCGAGAAACTCCCTGTATTCCCGTTGTCCCATGATATTGTCCCCTCAGCATCCAAGCAGATATCAATGGTGTCATAGAATAATATGTGGTAAGTAAATTAGGTGCAAACACATTTTACAGGTCAGTTACAAATAAATAAGAAAATAGAAATATAATTTGATTGGTAAGTCAAGCCTTTAAAACCCAAACCAAAATCAACTAAAAGAGAAATGCCATTTATGCCAACCCTAGATTTCATCGACAATTTAAGTATAAATTACAATGTGCTAAGAAAATGGAACGTACTTTTAGAGTTGTTCACAATGAAGCCTACAACAGTACTACTTGTTACGGCTGTGCTTCTCCTGTGCTATTCGATTACCACAGGTAAAACTTTTAGAATTTTTTCTATTTCAATGAGCAAAAAAAACTTAAATAACTAGCAATAATGGACTGAATCTCTTCGTTTTCTGTTGTTGCTCTTTACTAGCTTCTGCACCTGCATTTTGTGAAATCGATTATACGCAAAAATCTAAATCCTCCTGGTCTAAGTTCCTATGACGATCAAGATAAAGTGTCATTAATAAGATATTACATTAAATTTTACTTTGATGTCCTCTCCCAACGTCTGGTCAGTCATTTTACTAATGAACGAATAAAGTTGGGATACATTTTTGCTGAAACATTAACATATATTTTTGAGGTACACACTGTCTGCCCTTCTCAACGTTCTTTTCTGTCCCGGGCCTGCTGGAAGAAATTTCAATGTGATTTAAGCTGTGCTCTTGTACTATTCTTCTGTCCATTTCTTTTCTGTTTGTAATTGTGTGTGTACAGAACTAATAAATAAATCAATCTATCAATTTTACTTGGAAATGAAAAATTTGGATTTTTCAAAGTGAAATCAACTATAATGAATACATTTAATTATGACTTGCTCTCTCGTTTTGCTAAAACAGGACACCCTCACGAAGAAATCGCTCTGGAAGACGAAGATGATGATAGTAGACGTAGCTTCGCTCATGCCCACGCAAGCGTTGGAGTCATCCCATACAGACCTGGTGCTCCAGTTGGTCCTAACTTCAGTCCAGCACCTGTTCCTAGCCCCCTGAACCCTGCACGTTCAGTTCTGAGTGAATGCTACTCTTGCACTGATTGCCCAAATGTTCTGCCCAATACGACCGTACGACAATGCGGATTTAATGCACCGAGATGTGTTGTTTACTCTGAAAAATATAATCGTAAGTATTAATTTAACTTTAAAGTAATATTACATAAATTTGTGCTCTCAGAGGACGCCGAGCTCTTCATACTCGCGGGCGGAGTGAGCGTAACAGAGCCTTTCTATTGTCTAATTTCAAAATTTATCGCAATCGCTTTCAAGGATGTAACACATTGAAGCTTCTTCTTGACACAAATAAAAACTTACCAAAGAAATGCAGCAATGTGTCACATCCATCTGTCAAACGAAAGCGATTGCGATAGATTTTAAAATTAGACAATTAGCCCCCTGGTTATATTCCTAATGGATTCTATAAAGGAAGAAAAAGTCCACCAATCCTCTGTAACAAAAAAGATAAAACATGTAAGATCTGAATATCACTGAAATTTTCAGGAAAAAGGTAGTACAGTACGTGGCATATATCTTGAAATCGGGTGGGGATTGCGCGGAATGCGTATTTTGGGCATGCGTAGTGGTGAGGGGCGCGGGAGGTGGGAGAGGGGCGCGCGCTATTGGTCGCTCACAAGAGCACATGCGCGAACTTATCCCTACTCCGTTGAAAAAATTTCAAGATACGTGCCTCGTCCTGTGTAGCTGTTGGCTTATTTTTCTATCAAGCATAATGTAACTTTTTTTTTACAGCGCCATCTAGCCCCAAACTTTATCATTTCAATTTCTGCCCGGGCGGGAATCGAACCCGGGACCTCTTGCGTGGTAGGCGGCATGTTGACCATTGCACCACTCAGGTCGTCAAACTAATAGTAAATGTTCTTTTTCAAGACGACTAGACGTTAATCGAGCAAAATTTTTAGGGTACCGTTTATTGACAAATATTTGGTTTTCGCTTTAGTATTTGCAATTTAATTCATTCATGATGAGGTCGGACAACAAAGAAATATCTAATGTGTCTCATTTTCCTGTACCTGACGGGTTAAGCTTATGTTTAATGTTGCAATATTTTTCAGATTTATCTAAACCATTATACATTCGAGGGTGTATCTCCGAACGTGGTTCATGCGACGACATCAAGAGGTCCCACGAAGGTCACCAGAATGTCCTCAAACTGCTGTCTTGTCAAGAATGTCAAGGAGACAAATGCAACACGAACGGTGTTTCGAGATCGTTACCAGATCTTACTACAGCTCTTCTCTTTTTAATTGTTATACCAGTCGTTAAGAAGTACACGTTATCTTAAAACGAATCCGCTGAACGTGAATCTCTTTTATTATCTTCTGTGTCATCAAGATTGTTAACCCTTACTTTAATGATTCTCTACGCTCTATTCACTACGGTACATGGTTAATTTAGAATAAGTAGTTATGCGAGAATTTCTAGTAGATATGTTTACTTAATCCTAGATTTCTCGATATTTTTATATTACAGTGTTGATATTTTTTCCTCGGAGTAGGGATAAGTTCGCGCATGTGCTCTTGTGAGCGACCAATAGCGCGCGCCCCTCTCCCGCCTCCCGCGCCCCTCACCGCTACGAATACCCAAAATACGCATTCCGCGCAATCCCCACCCGATTTCAAGATATATGACTCGTACTGTACCTACATAAAATAAAAAAAAAGCTCAGATTTATTTATGCATAAATTGCTCATAAAGATTCTATGTAACATATTATTATTTTCTTTATTTTAATGCAAGTGTCTCGTTAGTCAATTATTAAGTCAAACAATAAAGCATTTCTACACACATAATGTGCTCGTTTTTAATAACCACCCGGCTTTGTTTGAGCGTTGCTTCCAGACTCATTTCATATTTTAAAGTCAAAGATCAAGAGTCCCTAGGAGAATGATGAGTAGTTTGTTATTTGAGTAGTAGGTATACCTAGTACCTACATAATAACGACTTTTAGGGCTTTATGAAATACTAATAATATGCAAGTGAAACAGCGAAAATATTTGAAAAAGGGTAGTATTTAATCGGGTAAAAATAAATTCCCATTGTGGGTATCAATAGCGTACTGAAATACTAAGTGGGCGACGGACTAAGGACTACTACATTATATTGATAAACACCCAGACCTGAGCCAATATAGAAAAGTTCGTTTTCTAAATTGACCCAGCTGAGTATCGAACCCGGGACCTCGGAGATGGCGACACCTTGAAAACCGGCGTACAAACCACTCGACCACGGCGGTCGTCAATCAGTAAACAAACTAAAATAATCAATAAACAGTTTGCATCACCTTATAGTGTACTATTTTCAGCTATTTTATTTACCTTATCGTTTTTTGGTAACGATAACACATTTTTCAGTCTGCATTATATAAAGAACGCAACCACTTCACGCAAACAGACCGACATATTTAGCATCAGGGAGTACCTCTCCATCCTATGAACCCAGATTCAGCCACTTAGGCGATCGTTGCCAGGTTTTGTAGTGAACTCCTCTTTGTGATTTGAAAAATGGCAATCTTATTGTTTGTGCCCGTTCTCCTTTTGGCTGCATTCATCCAATATGGTGAGTTTTTATCAATTGTTTATTTATTATAATGAACTATTACATAATCTAAAAAGACAGCATTTTTACGATATGATGACGTATGGATTAGTAAAACTCTGCTATTGTAGTAATTTCTTTATTTTGGTGTAATACCTACCATGGGCAACAGTTGTCAACGATTTCAATAATAATGCTTATCATTGCCTCTTATCATAATAATATGAAACTTTGTTACTGATTTTATGCAGTAAACAAATTATTATTATTATTAAATACTGGACCAGTTTAAAAAAACAAATACATGAATCTTTTTTTAAGTTAATGAGTGTTTGAAGACTTTGAAGAATGTTTTTGTTAATTGACCATTAGCCTATTCCCTTAATTAATGGCCCCAGCTTTATTGGTGAGAAAAGCCAGCTGTTAAAATATAGAACATGTAACTTACTTATATTATATTATATAAGTAAGTTACATTATATACTTATTATATTATAGATAAGGCAAGCGCTTGCCCGCTTTTACGCCTGATGGTAAGCGATGATACAATCTACGATGAAACGCGCTTGCCTAAATCAAAACTCCTTGAATTCCAGGCAAAATCACCTGACTACTGGACAAGGTGGACCGACCATCTGGTGAAGGTCGCCGGAAACCGCTGGATAAAGGCAGCGCTGCATGGACCGATCGTTGTTGTGGAGATCCTTGGAGGAGGCATATACCCAGCAGTGGGTGGCGTACGACTGATATGTCCACGTGATAATGTTCCCACTGCGGGGGCACAGGCCTTCCTTATGGGTGGATAAGAAGGACGGGCCATAACCCACCACGCGGGCCCAATGCGGATGGGCGGTGGGTGTTAACGATTGCAAATGCAGCCGGGACCAACTGCTTAACGTGCCTTCCGAACCACGGAGGAGCTTGTGATCACCCATCCCATGACCAACCCTTGCAAGCGCTAAACCACTGCGCCACCGAGCTCTTCGCGGCTGATATGATGGACTAGTATTACATAAACTAGGTTGTAATCATCATGATCTGCCATTTTAATGTCTCCATTGCTGGGATGCGCCTAAAGGAACTGGGTTAAAATAACAATAAAATAATGTCTCTTTGCTCTATTCCAGGTGAAGCAGTAAGGTGTTGGACCTGCTCCTCCGACGTGACCCCTCACTGCCAGGACCCTTTCCTGTACGAGAACAGCTTCGACAACCGGATAGAGAATTGTGTTGCAAACACTGTTGCGTACCCTGAGCTGATATCGACCAGGTCTGCCTGCAAGAAGCATAAGAAATACAGTAAGCAAAACTGTTATTAATCTGTGATAGTTCTAACTCAGCCTTCTTACAGTCAGCCTCAAAAAAGATAATACCATGTCCCATCAGTTACTACGTTTATTTGTAATATTACAACTTACTAAACAAACTTTATAATGATGATGTAGCAAAGTACTGAATTTGAGTACATCACTTGAAGTTTTAAGATACTTTTTCAACACACTTGCTCGTAAAGTTAGCCCTAATACATCGCTTTAGGGCCATAAACCGAGCTATAACAAACGCGTGCAATAATAAATAAAACACTAGGTTGTTATAGAATTATCCCTACAAAGTTAAATTAGTACCTTACTGCAAGTTCTATATGCGAATAAACAGAGCATTCCTAATTTAGCCGGGTAATACAGTAATTTTTTTAGTAAGGACAAAGAGGTTTTATGCCGCTGAAAACTCGTATTCATTTTTGAAATAAATAAATGTGTAAGCCCTTAATTAAGTCAAACAAATATTTATTATTATCAAATTATTCGCAATTCACAATATTTTAATATAAAATATTAACATCTTATTATGTATTTGCATTTTATCACTTCAAATTATATTTTGGAGTAGGCTGTATGCTCACTCACCCCTTTGTTTGCAAAATATTCTTGCATTAGGTGTGTGAAAAAAACAACAACTTCAAATCGGATTTGATTCCTACAAAAGGTTTTATTGTTTTAATGGCATCTTTTGTTGCCCATTATGACTATCCTATTTAACCCTTCCCCCCCCCCCTCCCCCGGCGCGGAGTTGTGCTTATGTGGTGGGGGGTAAAATGTACCCGAAAAGGGGATTCGACCCGGAAGGACTGCTTGTTCATCAAGATTGTGTAAGAAGGTTTTAAAGTTGGTTAAATTTGAAACAATTTGAGTGTAGAACGGTTTTGATACGAGTGATAGTTTGGAGACCCAGCATTTCGAAATTAGGCCAATTTTTTAAGTTAGACGATTTAGAACAAAATTTTCCCTGTGTGTCCTCCAAGTGTAACTTTTGAAATAAGTGAGTGAAAAATCTAAAAAATATATATGCTATAAATCTTAATAAACGTTTACAACGAAAATTAGTTTTAACGAGATATAGTAAGCAGTTTGAGAGATATAGCACATGAAAATGAAATGATAATGGTATTAAATATGGTATGCTTTGTGTCTCCGAAACTATCGTTCGTATCAAAACCGTTCTACCCTCAAATTGTTTTAAATTTACCCAACTTTAAAATCTTCGTACACAATCTTGATGAAATACGAGATATAGCTAAAACACCGCAAAAATACCCCTTTTGGGCTACATTTTTACCCCCCACCACTTAAGCACAACTCTGCCGAGGGGGAAAACCTAGAATAGTCATATTGGGCAATAAATGAAGCTATTAAAACTATAAAACCATTTAATGCTAACGCTACTGAACTAATGCGTATTCTTTTGTTTTCAGTTAATGGTGATCTCGTCGTCTCGAGAGGCTGCACTTGGAAGCGTCAAGACGACTTCACGAGCGCCTGCCCGAGCTCTTCGAACGACCCCAACGAAGTCACATATTTCTGCGAAACCTGTGACTACGACGGCTGCAACGGTGCCGCGACTATCGGCAAAACTATAGCCTTGCTGCTGGCACCTCTCGGCTTATTGCTCTTCAAGTAAATAACCAGCAAGGAGTTTCTATAGACAGAAAAAGAACTGCAATTTTGTAAAGATCTTTTTTCAGTTTCACAGATAATAGTAGTTTATGAAACTGATGCATAATGAGGGGTATTAAAACATGAGTGTGTGTTTAAAAACCGAGCCGTAGGCGAGGTTTTTAATAGTATCACACGAGTATTTTAATACCTAGTTATGTACAGTTTCATACACTACTTTATCTACTCTCATACAATTTGTGATTGAACCTACAAAATAAATTATCAATGATAAAAAGAGTAAGTGAGTAGTTTCTCGACTTTCTACGACTAGGTAGGTAGTAGGTACTTACCTAGGTTAAGTAAGACGTTTTTCCGTCGCCGCATCTAAAATATCGGGTGGAGTCCACACTCACTACTATCAGACATTTTTAAGCAAAAGTAAAAAATAAAATCAAAACATGGCGCTGGCGCGTATTCAATTAGAAAAAATAATAATCAGGTAGTGCATTCCAGCAGACTAATCGTTACGCTAAGTCGGCGATTACCATAGAGTACATTTTAATCATGGAAAGTTTATGGAATTGATATGGAACACTGACATGAAAAAATTTTTTGTGATATGGAAATATCATTGTTTTTTTTTAATATCGCGGCACTGCCTTCTTCTTGGATTTGCCCTGTATCGTAATGAGAAAAGAAGTTATTTTATAGCATACTTCAGTTAGCGAAGGTATGTTATAAAATAACTTTTTAATTTTTTTTCGGTATTGCGTGTATAAAGTATGACTATATAAATTCGCTTTGGAATTCATAATTCGAATTTTACGATATGAGAGTAGATAAAAATAATTACAGCAGATGCAGGAATACTCTAGTTGAGAATATATTGAATAGCTAGATCATAGACATAGAAAAATTTTCGCTGCGCTCAAGAAGACCAACAAAGCGTGGAAAAGAGAAGTTAACATCATACGGACACGGTCTATGTAAAAAAGAGACAAAGGATCAAGTGACATGTGCCAACATTTTGCACAGTAAGAGCCCCTAGCGTCCCGCCTAGCAAATGAGCAATCACATTTTGTTTAAAATATTTGTTAATCTTAATTAGAATTTAAAATAAAGGTATCGTGGAGCCATGGTATCTTGTGCTCTAAGTAATTGTGATGTAACAAAAAGAAACAATCCAAGTAATCATACTTTTCACAGGTAAATAAGATATTGCCACAAATTTCTCTAAAACCAAATTTCTCTAGATTTATTCGTTTATCGACGAAGAAAACAGTATGGAACATAGTTTATTAATTTCCTTTGCCATATATAGTCATATTTTATGAATCTAAGTATTTTTTTTCGTATCTCATATAAAATGTATGCATTCGTTTTCGGATCACCTGTTTATTGACATTGTTGTTCTTTGACATTCTATTTCTATGAGCTAGATGCTTTTCATTAGTCGTTACTTTTTTTATAAATCTATCCCCCATTTAAAATTAGATAGAAGAAGTCAAAGTATAATTTAAACAAAACCATTAGGGCTAGTCGGGGTAATAATAAGACACCTGAAATTTTAAAAAATAAAATAAAATAAAATTTCGGTTAAAAATAAGACAGAGCGTGTATTGTTAATATTATTTCAGTTAAAAACGAGCCTCATTAGTTTATATGGTCAAAAATGTATGTCACCATATCTTGTAGTTTTGGAACTCTTTAGAACGATTATGTTTTCGGTTGAGAATTTTGGCGCGAAAACTTAACCTCGGGGTTTGCGAACTTTTGTTATTGCTACTCGCATGAGAGACTTACGCGCGCGCCATCTCGCAGCATACCCGCGCTATGGGCACAGAATATATAATAGTACAAGTCTATGGGCGATACTTTCGCGATCTCGCGGCCATTTAGGTCTAGGCATAGATAATAGACTTTTGGTCTAGGCACATGAGTAGATAAACGGAACAGAGTACAAGCTCTCAAAACTTATACTCATTCTTCAAAGGTTGACACCTATTGCAGGTTGAAAAGTAGGGAAGGAAAATAAAATAAGGCAAGTGAATACTAAAATGTGTATTTGAAATTATGTTACTGTACATGATTCTTAGGTAGGTAGGTACGAAAAAAAACCTTATTTTTTCGGGATTTATTCATACATACGGTGCAAGATTTTGCCATATTTAATTATTAAACAATGTTGTACCTTAATCGATTTTATATTCTTTTATTTTACACACTGAAGTGGTAGAATGGAATCCCTAATTCGTCAACAAAATCATTCGAAAAACTCCCAGTACCTCGTCGAATGCACGTGACCTTAGAGCATTAAATGCTCTAAGCACGTGACTTATGTACTCGGATTTTTTCTTCGAGTCAGCAATTTGACGCTTAGAACTGTCACTGTCATATTAGTGTAATCTTTTTGTTTATTGTTTTGTGTATTTATTCTTTAATTAAGTATTATCACTTATAAAATCTTTCTATCAATATTATTTAAAAATATAAAATCACAATTTTAATCTCCGTTGATATGACTGACAAAATGAATGACAAAAACAACTACACTGATATTGTCAAATTACTGACTAGAAGAAAAAATTTTAGAAATTGAAGTTTATCTCTTAGCGGCCCCACGTGGCGGCCCTGTTGGTTATACCATGACTGAGCCGGTGCAAACCAGTTTTTACCCCGGCTGACTACTTTTACACCCGTCGGTGAGAGGTTACGCACACATCGCCGCGCTATGTATGAGTGCAACGACAGCGGACCGTTTGTAGGCAGGTTGGACTCAGTTCAGTTTACGTTTTTTTACTCATGTGGTCTAGGCTTCGCTAGCGCATTGATCGGACGCTTTGATTTTGCGGGAAAATATGAGACACGCTTTCTGGAAAATACAAGACACATTGTAGTCTAATAATAAGACAACCATCCTATCCAAGCATATGATACTCATATCATTTACTCTACTAGAACGTTACTCTCTTTAGTCATAAGACGACCGTTAACATGTTTCCATTAAAGCACTCTCCTAAAGCACTCTACTAAAGACTAAGATAATGTTAAGGCTGGTTTACTAAGATAATGTAAACCAGCCTTACCAGTCTTTAGTAGACTGCTTTAGGAGAGTGCTTTAGTGGAAACATGTAAACGGTCGTCTTATGACTAAAGAGAGTAACGTTCTAGTAGCCTTTCTACTCGCTTTCCAGTAGCACCCCCTGCGCGCCCGCTCACCCCTCGCGCGATATTTTACTCGCACTCGCACTGGAAGCATGTAAATCGACATTTTAGTAGCGTCTTTAGTAGAGTGCATTTGCCGGTGAACGCGTGACGTGTAATTGAATTAAATAATAGGTATTAGGTATGGCGAAAATGACACTCTACTGGAAGCGTGTAAACGGTCACTGGAAAGGCACCAAAACTACTAAAGCACTCGCATTCGAATCTACTCGCACGCTACTAAGCACTCTACTAAATACTAAGATAATGTAAACCAGCCTGTTAAGCCCACCGGTAACGATCAATTGCGATTGTCAATTTTTCCGCAATTGACGCCCATTGACGGAAAAATTGATCGTTTACGCGTGCAATTGAAGCGATTGTCAATTGCTTCAACAATGGCATTGACGGAAAAATTGACAATCGCAATTGATCGTTACCTGCGGGCTTTAGTACCATGTGGCACTAATTATTCCGTTCTTAAAGTAAGGTTCTTGCTTACTGAATAAGTGTTTCGGTTGCTGTGACATAGTTATTCTAGCTGTGATAAGGCACAACAGCATCAAGAAACATAGTTTGTTTCTGTGATTAGCATGTCGCCGGCATTACTCGTGTCTTGTTAAAAGACATCGAAAATTTTTCAATAACATAAGATGTTGGAAAAATACACTTTTCAGACAGAATTATTTTTCTCTAAGGGCTGTTGTCACATGTTTATGGACCCTTGAAAAAGATTCGAAACCATAGACATAGAAAAATTTTCGCTGCGCTCAAGAAGACCAACAAAGCGTGGAAAAGAGAAGCTAACATCATACGGACACGGTCTATATAAAAAAGAGACAATGGATCAAGTGACATGTGCCAACATTTTTTACGGTAAGAGCCCCTAGCGTCCCGCCTAGCTAATGAGCAATCACAGTTTGTTTAAAATATTTGTTAATCTTAATTAAAATTTAAAATCAAGGTATCGTGGAGCCATGGTGTCTTGTGCTCTAAGTAATTGTGATGTGACAGAAAGAAATAATCCAAGTAATCACACTTTTCACAGGTAAATAAGATATTGCCACACATTTCTCTAAAAGCAAATTTCTCTACATTTATTCGTTTATCGACGAAGAAAACAGTATGGAACATAGTTTATTAATTTCCTTTGCCATATATAGTCATATTTTATGAATCTAAGTCATATTTTACGTATCTCATATAAAATGTATGCATTCGTTTTCGGATCACCTGTTTATTGACATTATAGTTCTTTGACATTCTATTTCTATGTTCGAAACTTAAGGAAGGTTATAAAGAAATAAAATTGCTTAATTGAATCTTTAAAAGGGCTCTGTTTACTTAGTAAACATGAGAAGAATGAGAATCCTTACTAATATTATAAACGCGAAAGTCCGTTTGTTTGTTTGTTTGTTACGCCTTCACGTCTTAACTACTGAACCGATCATCATAAAATTTTATATATACGTTGTCAGGGGTACAGAGAAGGAAATAATGTACTTTTCATCCAGAAAACATCTGTCTCCGAGGGATAGAAAAAATCTTTCTACGCCAATACGCTAATGATTACTTAAAACAAGTTATCTAAGTACGCAGACGAAGTTAGGTTAGGTTGGTGCGGTGTAATTTAGGAATATCTTATTAAACACCTAGTAGGAAATTTAAATAAAACTGCAAACAAAACACTATGTTATGAAACTTTAACATTCGAAATAGCAATTGTAAATGTTTTCAATTTAAATCGGTGCAAACAACCAATCCAATCGGTAGGTAGGTACTTAACTACTAATAAGTTATCTATATGTCGCAGGCAAATTGTATGATTCCGCGTTTTACAAACGGCGTCGTCCGTTTACAAACGCTCGCTGTTTTGTAAAATACCGAAGGCAAATTGACGACTCAATCAATTATTAAAATTTCAATTGATTGTTTTAGTAGGATGAAAATCATAAAACAAAGCTTACACTCGCTCATTAAAATCTCGAGATATAATTGGTTTAGTTACAATGCCTTTCTTTGGTATGTGTGTCTTTGATTCGCAGATAGGATATAATGACACGAATGTCTATTGCTTTTCGTACAATAATAAATCGGTCTTTAAGTTTGTACTGAATTTTGTCTCGACCATGGTGGTCCACAGTTTAAATGAATATCTCTAACAACATATCATAATATTCTTCTAAAGGTATTACACGGACTGCTGGACTCGTAGAATTTGCACTGCTTTCAATTATTTTCTGTGTTGCAAAACCACTACTAGACGCCATCTTTATTGTTCTGATTAACAGCGCCGCGCGTAGTAAGAAAAAGAACTAAATACTTCAATTTGCCGCGTCATTTTGTAAACGGTTGTTGAATTTTCTATCAAAGGTTATAGCATTTTATATAATGACAACGCAATTTACAATTTGCCTTCGGCATTTTGCAAAACAGCGAGCGTTTGTAAAGGAACTACGCCGTTTGTAAAACGCGGAATCATACGATTTGCCTACGACATATATACAGGGTCACTGGAAATATGACGTATTCCTGCTAAGGGGTTATAGATGAAGTCAAAACAAATATTTTTTGTCATATAACTTTTTCTCAAAAAAATAATAGTTTTTGAGTTAATTGAAATTAAGTATTTTTTAACCAAAAGTACGTTTTCAGACACAAAAATTTAAAATAAAAGATAACTACTCATTCGATTCCGGTTTTTTCATTATTTTGAGATAGAAAACAATCTAAGTGTTGATAATAAATAAAAAAAAAATACAAAAAGTACAGGTGTTCATAAAAAAATCAATCCTTGAATGCATTTATTTTTTTATTTTTATTCATATTTTTTAGAAATAGCATCAAATATCTTCAAAAAAATCCTAGCAACTAAGCGTGCGTAATATTTTAAAAACATCACCATCTATTCAGCTTTCAGTTGAGGTATAAAACTTAATGATAATTTAAATAAAAAATGAGAAATTAAGACATAACTAAATAGCAGTCCCATTTTATGTAGCAAAAATTTCCTACTTCAAGCGCTTCGAAGGTGGCCGTATTATACTACTTATATCATAAATGTGAAAGTTTGCTTGTTTGGATGATTGTTAATCAATCACGCAAAATGACTGAACGGATTTGGATGAAATTTGGCACACAGACAGTTTATAAACAGGATTTAAACATAGGAGGATACTATTATCTTGGTTAAAGGTTCCCTGGGGATTTTCTCGGATGTAATTGCGGACAAAGTCGCGGGCGGAAGCTAGTTTGCCATAAACGATCGTGCTTACTAAAAATACTTTCATCCGAGTGAGTTTGAAACATAATTATTTTCCGCCGATGAGTCAAAATTTTATACAGACAGCATCAAAAATAACCATGCATATCAGCCATTTTTAATGACTCTCTGCTGGGGACTGTTCCCCTCCTTTCCTTTTTGGATAAAGCGGACGGGCCATAACCCACCACGTGGGCCCAATGCGGATTGGTCGGTGTTAACTTAATGTACCTTACATTGAGCCCTTGGTTCTGGCTGCATTTACAGTCGTTAACACTGACCAATCCACATTGGGTCCACGTGGTGGGTATGGCCCGTCCGCTTTATCCATCCATAAGCCAAAAGGTAGGTCAGTTCCCCAGCAGAGAGTCATTAAAAATAGCTGATATGCATGGTTATTTGTGACACAGTTTGTATAAAATTTTGACTCATCGGCGGAAAATAATCCTGTCTCAAACTCACTCGGACGAAAGTATTTTTAGTAAGTACGGCTATTTATGGCAAACTAGTTTCCGCCCGTGACTGCATTCGCATTTACATTCGAGAAAATCCCTAGGAACCCTTAACCAAGATAATAGTATCCTCATATGTTTTAATCCGGGTTATAAACTATCTGTGTGCCAAATTTCATCCAAATCCGTTCAGCCGTTTTGCGTGATTGATTAACAATCATATAAACAAGCAAACTTTCACATTTATGGAATAAGTAGGATAATACGGCCACCTCCGAAGCGCTTGAAGTAGGAAATTTTTGCTACATGAAATGGGACTGCTATTTAGTTAAGTCTTAATTTCTCATTTTTTATTTAAGTTATTATTAAGTTTTATACCTCAACTGAAAGCTTAATAGATGGTGATGTTTTTAAAATATTATGCACGCTTAGTTACTAGGATTTTTTTAAAGATATTTGATGCTATTTCTAAAAAAATCTGAAAAAAATTAAAAGTCAATGCATTTAAGGATTGATTTTTTTATAAACACTTGTATTTTATGAAAAATATTTTATTCATTATCAACACTCAGATTGTTTTCTATTCCAAAATAGTAAAAAAGCCGGAATCGAATGAGTAGTTATCTTTTATTTTAAATTTTTGTGTCTGAAAACGTACTTTTGGTAAAAATGCACTTAATTTCAATTAACTCAAAAACTATGAATTTTTTGAGAAAAAGTTATTTTGCTTATAGCTAATGAGCAATCACAGTTTGTTTAAAATATTTGTTAATCTTAATTAAAATTTAAAATCAAGGTATCGTGGAGCCATGGTGTCTTGTGCTCTAAGTAATTGTGATGTAACAGAAAGAAATAATCCAAGTAATCACACTTTTCACAGGTAAATAAGATATTGCCACACATTTCTCTAAAAGCAAATTTCTCTACATTTATTCGTTTATCGACGAAGAAAACAGTATGGAACATAGTTTATTAATTTCCTTTGCCATATATAGTCATATTTTATGAATCTAAGTCATATTTTACGTATCTCATATAAAATGTATGCATTCGTTTTCGGATCACCTGTTTATTGACATTGTAGTTCTTTGACATTCTATTTCTATGTTCGAAACTTAAGGAAGGTTATAAAGAAATAAAATTGCGTAATTGAATCTTTAAAAGGGCTCTGTTTACTTAGTAAACATGAGAAGAATGAGAATCCTTACTAATATTATAAACGCGAAAGTCCGTTTGTTTGTTTGTTTGTTACGCCTTCACGTCTTAACTACTGAACCGATCATCATAAAATTTTATATATACGTTGTCAGGGGTACAGAGAAGGAAATAATGTACTTTTCATCCAGAAAACATCTGTCTCCGAGGGATAGAAAAAATCTTTCTACGCCAATACGCTAATGATTACTTAAAACAAGTTGTCTAAGTACGCAGACGAAGTTAGGTTAGGTTGGTGCGGTGTAATTTAGGAATATCTTATTAAACACCTAGTAGGAAATTTAAATAAAACTGCAAACAAAACACTATGTTATGAAACTTTAACATTCGAAATAGCAATTGTAAATGTTTTCAATTTAAATCGGTGCAAACAACCAATCCAATCGGTAGGTAGGTACTTAACTACTAATAAGTTATCTATATGTCGCAGGCAAATTGTATGATTCCGCGTTTTACAAACGGCGTCGTCCGTTTACAAACGCTCGCTGTTTTGTAAAATACCGAAGGCAAATTGACGACTCAATCAATTATTAAAATTTCAATTGATTGTTTTAGTAAAATGAAAATCATAAAACAAAGCTTACACTCGCTCATTAAAATCTCGAGATATAATTGGTTTAGTTACAATGCCTTTCTTTGGTATGTGTGTCTTTGATTCGCAGATAGGATATAATGACACGAATGTCTATTGCTTTTCGTACAATAATAAATCGGTCTTTAAGTTTGTACTGAATTTTGTCTCGACCATGGTGGTCCACAGTTTAAATGAATATCTCTAACAACATATCATAATATTCTTCTAAAGGTATTACACGGACTGCTGGACTCGTAGAATTTGCACTGCTTTCAATTATTTTCTGTGTTGCAAAACCACTACTAGACGCCATCTTTATTGTTCTGATTAACAGCGCCGCGCGTAGTAAGAAAAAGAACTAAATACTTCAATTTGCCGCGTCATTTTGTAAACGGTTGTTGAATTTTCTATCAAAGGTTATAGCATTTTATATAATGACAACGCAATTTACAATTTGCCTTCGGCATTTTGCAAAACAGCGAGCGTTTGTAAAGGAACTACGCCGTTTGTAAAACGCGGAATCATACGATTTGCCTACGACATATATACAGGGTCACTGGAAATATGACGTATTCCTGCTAAGGGGTTATAGATGAAGTCAAAACAAATATTTTTTGTCATATAACTTTTTCTCAAAAAAATAATAGTTTTTGAGTTAATTGAAATTAAGTATTTTTTACCAAAAGTACGTTTTCAGACACAAAAATTTAAAATAAAAGATAACTACTCATTCGATTCCGGTTTTTTCATTATTTTGAGATAGAAAACAATCTAAGTGTTGATAATAAATAAAAAAAAAATACAAAAAGTACAGGTGTTCATAAAAAAATCAATCCTTGAATGCATTTATTTTTTTATTTTTATTCATATTTTTTAGAAATAGCATCAAATATCTTCAAAAAAATCCTAGCAACTAAGCGTGCGTAATATTTTAAAAACATCACCATCTATTCAGCTTTCAGTTGAGGTATAAAACTTAATAATAATTTAAATAAAAAATGAGAAATTAAGACATAACTAAATAGCAGTCCCATTTTATGTAGCAAAAATTTCCTACTTCAAGCGCTTCGAAGGTGGCCGTATTATACTACTTATATCATAAATGTGAAAGTTTGCTTGTTTGGATGATTGTTAATCAATCACGCAAAATGACTGAACGGATTTGGATGAAATTTGGCACACAGACAGTTTATAAACAGGATTTAAACATAGGAGGATACTATTATCTTGGTTAAAGGTTCCCTGGGGATTTTCTCGGATGTAATTGCGGACAAAGTCGCGGGCGGAAGCTAGTTTGCCATAAACGATCGTGCTTACTAAAAATACTTTCATCCGAGTGAGTTTGAAACATAATTATTTTCCGCCGATGAGTCAAAATTTTATACAGACAGCATCAAAAATAACCATGCATATCAGCCATTTTTAATGACTCTCTGCTGGGGACTGTTCCCCTCCTTTCCTTTTTGGATAAAGCGGACGGGCCATAACCCACCACGTGGGCCCAATGCGGATTGGTCGGTGTTAACTTAATGTACCTTACATTGAGCCCTTGGTTCTGGCTGCATTTACAGTCGTTAACACTGACCAATCCACATTGGGTCCACGTGGTGGGTATGGCCCGTCCGCTTTATCCATCCATAAGCCAAAAGGTAGGTCAGTTCCCCAGCAGAGAGTCATTAAAAATAGCTGATATGCATGGTTATTTGTGACACAGTTTGTATAAAATTTTGACTCATCGGCGGAAAATAATCCTGTCTCAAACTCACTCGGACGAAAGTATTTTTAGTAAGTACGGCTATTTATGGCAAACTAGTTTCCGCCCGTGACTGCATTCGCATTTACATTCGAGAAAATCCCTAGGAACCCTTAACCAAGATAATAGTATCCTCATATGTTTTAATCCGGGTTATAAACTATCTGTGTGCCAAATTTCATCCAAATCCGTTCAGCCGTTTTGCGTGATTGATTAACAATCATATAAACAAGCAAACTTTCACATTTATGGAATAAGTAGGATAATACGGCCACCTCCGAAGCGCTTGAAGTAGGAAATTTTTGCTACATGAAATGGGACTGCTATTTAGTTAAGTCTTAATTTCTCATTTTTTATTTAAGTTATTATTAAGTTTTATACCTCAACTGAAAGCTTAATAGATGGTGATGTTTTTAAAATATTATGCACGCTTAGTTACTAGGATTTTTTTAAAGATATTTGATGCTATTTCTAAAAAAATCTGAAAAAAATTAAAAGTCAATGCATTTAAGGATTGATTTTTTTATAAACACTTGTATTTTATGAAAAATATTTTATTCATTATCAACACTCAGATTGTTTTCTATTCCAAAATAGTAAAAAAGCCGGAATCGAATGAGTAGTTATCTTTTATTTTAAATTTTTGTGTCTGAAAACGTACTTTTGGTAAAAATGCACTTAATTTCAATTAACTCAAAAACTATGAATTTTTTGAGAAAAAGTTATTTTGCTTATAGCTAATGAGCAATCACAGTTTGTTTAAAATATTTGTTAATCTTAATTAAAATTTAAAATCAAGGTATCGTGGAGCCATGGTGTCTTGTGCTCTAAGTAATTGTGATGTAACAGAAAGAAATAATCCAAGTAATCACACTTTTCACAGGTAAATAAGATATTGCCACACATTTCTCTAAAAGCAAATTTCTCTACATTTATTCGTTTATCGACGAAGAAAACAGTATGGAACATAGTTTATTAATTTCCTTTGCCATATATAGTCATATTTTATGAATCTAAGTCATATTTTACGTATCTCATATAAAATGTATGCATTCGTTTTCGGATCACCTGTTTATTGACATTGTAGTTCTTTGACATTCTATTTCTATGTTCGAAACTTAAGGAAGGTTATAAAGAAATAAAATTGCGTAATTGAATCTTTAAAAGGGCTCTGTTTACTTAGTAAACATGAGAAGAATGAGAATCCTTACTAATATTATAAACGCGAAAGTCCGTTTGTTTGTTTGTTTGTTACGCCTTCACGTCTTAACTACTGAACCGATCATCATAAAATTTTATATATACGTTGTCAGGGGTACAGAGAAGGAAATAATGTACTTTTCATCCAGAAAACATCTGTCTCCGAGGGATAGAAAAAATCTTTCTACGCCAATACGCTAATGATTACTTAAAACAAGTTGTCTAAGTACGCAGACGAAGTTAGGTTAGGTTGGTGCGGTGTAATTTAGGAATATCTTATTAAACACCTAGTAGGAAATTTAAATAAAACTGCAAACAAAACACTATGTTATGAAACTTTAACATTCGAAATAGCAATTGTAAATGTTTTCAATTTAAATCGGTGCAAACAACCAATCCAATCGGTAGGTAGGTACTTAACTACTAATAAGTTATCTATATGTCGCAGGCAAATTGTATGATTCCGCGTTTTACAAACGGCGTCGTCCGTTTACAAACGCTCGCTGTTTTGTAAAATACCGAAGGCAAATTGACGACTCAATCAATTATTAAAATTTCAATTGATTGTTTTAGTAAAATGAAAATCATAAAACAAAGCTTACACTCGCTCATTAAAATCTCGAGATATAATTGGTTTAGTTACAATGCCTTTCTTTGGTATGTGTGTCTTTGATTCGCAGATAGGATATAATGACACGAATGTCTATTGCTTTTCGTACAATAATAAATCGGTCTTTAAGTTTGTACTGAATTTTGTCTCGACCATGGTGGTCCACAGTTTAAATGAATATCTCTAACAACATATCATAATATTCTTCTAAAGGTATTACACGGACTGCTGGACTCGTAGAATTTGCACTGCTTTCAATTATTTTCTGTGTTGCAAAACCACTACTAGACGCCATCTTTATTGTTCTGATTAACAGCGCCGCGCGTAGTAAGAAAAAGAACTAAATACTTCAATTTGCCGCGTCATTTTGTAAACGGTTGTTGAATTTTCTATCAAAGGTTATAGCATTTTATATAATGACAACGCAATTTACAATTTGCCTTCGGCATTTTGCAAAACAGCGAGCGTTTGTAAAGGAACTACGCCGTTTGTAAAACGCGGAATCATACGATTTGCCTACGACATATATACAGGGTCACTGGAAATATGACGTATTCCTGCTAAGGGGTTATAGATGAAGTCAAAACAAATATTTTTTGTCATATAACTTTTTCTCAAAAAAATAATAGTTTTTGAGTTAATTGAAATTAAGTATTTTTTACCAAAAGTACGTTTTCAGACACAAAAATTTAAAATAAAAGATAACTACTCATTCGATTCCGGTTTTTTCATTATTTTGAGATAGAAAACAATCTAAGTGTTGATAATAAATAAAAAAAAAATACAAAAAGTACAGGTGTTCATAAAAAAATCAATCCTTGAATGCATTTATTTTTTTATTTTTATTCATATTTTTTAGAAATAGCATCAAATATCTTCAAAAAAATCCTAGCAACTAAGCGTGCGTAATATTTTAAAAACATCACCATCTATTCAGCTTTCAGTTGAGGTATAAAACTTAATAATAATTTAAATAAAAAATGAGAAATTAAGACATAACTAAATAGCAGTCCCATTTTATGTAGCAAAAATTTCCTACTTCAAGCGCTTCGAAGGTGGCCGTATTATACTACTTATATCATAAATGTGAAAGTTTGCTTGTTTGGATGATTGTTAATCAATCACGCAAAATGACTGAACGGATTTGGATGAAATTTGGCACACAGACAGTTTATAAACAGGATTTAAACATAGGAGGATACTATTATCTTGGTTAAAGGTTCCCTGGGGATTTTCTCGGATGTAATTGCGGACAAAGTCGCGGGCGGAAGCTAGTTTGCCATAAACGATCGTGCTTACTAAAAATACTTTCATCCGAGTGAGTTTGAAACATAATTATTTTCCGCCGATGAGTCAAAATTTTATACAGACAGCATCAAAAATAACCATGCATATCAGCCATTTTTAATGACTCTCTGCTGGGGACTGTTCCCCTCCTTTCCTTTTTGGATAAAGCGGACGGGCCATAACCCACCACGTGGGCCCAATGCGGATTGGTCGGTGTTAACTTAATGTACCTTACATTGAGCCCTTGGTTCTGGCTGCATTTACAGTCGTTAACACTGACCAATCCACATTGGGTCCACGTGGTGGGTATGGCCCGTCCGCTTTATCCATCCATAAGCCAAAAGGTAGGTCAGTTCCCCAGCAGAGAGTCATTAAAAATAGCTGATATGCATGGTTATTTGTGACACAGTTTGTATAAAATTTTGACTCATCGGCGGAAAATAATCCTGTCTCAAACTCACTCGGACGAAAGTATTTTTAGTAAGTACGGCTATTTATGGCAAACTAGTTTCCGCCCGTGACTGCATTCGCATTTACATTCGAGAAAATCCCTAGGAACCCTTAACCAAGATAATAGTATCCTCATATGTTTTAATCCGGGTTATAAACTATCTGTGTGCCAAATTTCATCCAAATCCGTTCAGCCGTTTTGCGTGATTGATTAACAATCATATAAACAAGCAAACTTTCACATTTATGGAATAAGTAGGATAATACGGCCACCTCCGAAGCGCTTGAAGTAGGAAATTTTTGCTACATGAAATGGGACTGCTATTTAGTTAAGTCTTAATTTCTCATTTTTTATTTAAGTTATTATTAAGTTTTATACCTCAACTGAAAGCTTAATAGATGGTGATGTTTTTAAAATATTATGCACGCTTAGTTACTAGGATTTTTTTAAAGATATTTGATGCTATTTCTAAAAAAATCTGAAAAAAATTAAAAGTCAATGCATTTAAGGATTGATTTTTTTATAAACACTTGTATTTTATGAAAAATATTTTATTCATTATCAACACTCAGATTGTTTTCTATTCCAAAATAGTAAAAAAGCCGGAATCGAATGAGTAGTTATCTTTTATTTTAAATTTTTGTGTCTGAAAACGTACTTTTGGTAAAAATGCACTTAATTTCAATTAACTCAAAAACTATGAATTTTTTGAGAAAAAGTTATTTAACAAAAAATATTTGTTTTGACCTCATCTATAACCCCTTAGCAGGAATACGTCATATTTCCAGTGACCCTGTATATATAAAAGAGTAAATCACTCACTGACTCATCACGAAATCTCAGAAACTACAAGTGCTAGGAGTCTCAAATTTTGCATGGGGGTTCCTTTTAGGGTGTAGGTGCTCACTAAGATGGGATTTTGCTAAATTCAACCCCTAAGGGGGTAAAACAGGGTGGCAAAGTTTGTATGGGAGAAAGCGATTCCTTGGCCCGATTGACTTGAAATTTGGCATAGACATTCTTTCACAATATTAATTGAATACGTGTTTCGTATTTTCTTGAAATGTATCCCCTAACAGGGTTGAAAGGGGGTAGAAAGCTATTTTTAGGGTGGTTGACCTCGATATCGGAATCAAAACTTCTTAGTGCATTTGTACGATTAAGAAAAATAAATGTCAGTTGTCAGGTTGTCACCTCGTCTGAGAGTATAATTATTATGTTCGTTGGTTCACCACGGAGAAAGCAAAAAGTTGTCATCGCACGAGCTGACGTTTTATGTTGTATAAGATTTTATCCCTATTTTCACTACTTAACGAAATATTAGTCAAATAAAACGTGGCAAAATCTGGCAAATATCTGACAAGGAATGTGGTATATAGAGTGTTTCGATGGAGAGCCTGATAATAATGCACAACATTAGTTGCACCGAGTTGCACCCGGCATAAATCTTTGCCCGGCATGCATCGCAATGTCACGTTTTTTTAGCCAGGAATCTTTTTAGTAGTAAGCAGACATCATAATCAGATGTGGATGAATGGTTTAGGAGTGCAAAGGAAACAAATAAACATACATCCATTTTTATTAATAAAGAAGATATAACTATAAGCGAAGATATTAGAATTTTTAACTATAAGGTATTAAATGTAACAATATTATTATACTTATTTTGTTAAATTACTTATCGCTAAGAAATTTTATTAAGTACCTACCTACCTAATACAGAATCGTTAACAGGGCGTCGATTCTGTAACCAAACTCGAACCCCACTTCGAATCTCACTGCACGGGAATTTCAAATCATAAATAAGATAATGATAATATTTTTTTTCTATCACAAAAGATTTTAGATAGCTACGCAGGCTACCAAAATTTTTTGCAATCAGTAAAATAGCTCATTTAGTAAACAAACGTCTAATAACAAATTCACGCAAAGTGAAGTGAGATGCGAGTTTGGTTACAGAATCGACAGACTGCGCGGGTAAAACCGCGGGGTGCAGCTATTACCTATAATAATAAATGTGAAAGTTTTGATGTTTGGATGTTGTTCATGATTTGTTATCTACTCAATCATATCATACTCAATCACGTCTGAACGGATTTAGGAGAAATTTGGCACAGATTTAGATTAAAGTCTGGAATACTTAACACAAGTTTCTTTTCATCCCGATCATTGGTTTCCAAGGGAAGACTTACAACGATTACCGACTCCCACGCGGGCGGAGCCACGGGCAAAAGCTATACCTACATAGTATAAAACAAAGTCGCTTCCCGCCGTCTGTACGCTTCTCTTAAACTATGCATAAAAACCGCATTAAAATCGATCCATAAGTTTGGGAGCTAAGTTGCCTCAGATAGACAGACAAACACACGTCAATTATATTATAACACCCCTTGCGTATGTACGTGGTATAGGTATATGTCGTCCTCCTAGGTATATGTATCCTGTAGTATAATAATCTAATAACTTTACACTGACACCACATTAGCACAGTTTTACATTTAGTAACTACATTGCACCCGTGCGAAGCCGGGGCGGGCCGCTAGTCATATATAAAAGTGAAGGGGTGACTGACAGACTATTGTCCAGCCCAAACCACTAAACTTAGAAACTTGAAATTTTGTACATAGATATTATACAAGGTGTTACAAAAATACCCCTAATCTCGAAAGGTGGTTGAAGTACATCATGTAAAGAGTCCTGTGTAAAGTTCTTAAATTCCTAATATTAAGTTTTAATTTAGTCTAAATTTGCAAATTTTAATCGTTTATAAAAAATATCGACAATGATTTACCACATCACTATTTCAAGACTATAACCTCGTTCGAACTCTGACCGCGGACCGATTGGTCCGCGGTCCGATCGGTCCGCGGACAACGACGGCTCTAGAACCGATCACCGAAAGCCACTTCGTCGAAAGCCATTTCTCGCCACCATATTATCGAAGATTCACTTTATCGATGGGCCATTCCACCGACGGGTCACCCCACCGAAAAACCACCCGACGGAAAGCCTAAATCACCGACAACACACTTCCTCGAACACCACTCCATCGAAAGAGAAATAAAATCTAAAAAATCATTGTTGACTACTGAATACAATTTTTTAATGATGTGAGTAGTGGTTTATTTTTTTGAAAAGTAATTAAGCGTGTATACTTACTATTAAAATTTTGTATTATTAAATAAAACTTTTTAATCGAGACTATTTTATTTGCTCTTCGACAACACGGTGCTCAAAGAAACACACTATATAGTTATTAGTGATATAAGTCCACCGCCAAACGGCCCCTCGGCGAAACGACCCACCGGCAAAATATCCCATCGATATCGACGAAACAACTTTCGACGATAAGTCCCAGACCCCCGATGATGCACAAAGGACAAGCCGACCCGCATCATAGTAAAAGTATAAAAGTACGCGCGCTTCATTCATTTAGTAGGTAGGTAACACTTTGATTAAAGTTGTTGTAAATCTATTTACCTATACTTACATGTTTTTAAAATATTCCAAAGAGAAATTTTTCATGACCTTTTTTGAAAATCATATTTTTTCCAACACTGTTCAGCTAGCCTTTTCGTTAATAACAACAGTAGAGATTTCATACATTTCTTTTCACAACGTCCGATTATATCTTTTTATCCTATCATTATAATAAAAAAATGAATCTATCAATACTAAACATGTGATTAAATTGACAATAGACTGTGATCCGCGGCAACTTCACTCGAGAATGTAGCTATGGTGCGGTATGCACAGATTTCAACAAATTAAAATACATCCTTATGTACCGCAAGCGCTCGAAGGTGTTCACTTCTGTTGTACAAAGCTAAATTAATCGCATTGCACCTACAGATATTTTAATACCATAAAAACTATTAACGAATTTTACACTAAACGGAACAACTAAGACTACTGACATTTTTTTACTGTACATTAGCGCGCGTCGCGGCGGCTTCGTTTGATGCTTTGTGTCATTGTGTGATGCCGATATTTGTCCGCAGTCAAACACGATTTCAAAGATTAAACAACAACAGATAGGACTTCTGGAACCTGCTTGAAATTATCTATCAAAGCAAGAACTCTCTAGGTAAAATTAGTAATTTACTTAACTTATCCATGGTAGGTATTTAAATACAGATGACGCTTACGTGTCTTTTCGAATTGGTGTGCAGAGATTAATTTTACATTTTTGAAATAAATATTAATTCAGTAACTATTTAATTTAGAAATTACGTCACTGTTATGTCTGAGGTATTTATGTTATTTTAAATACGCTTATGTCATAACTAGCTTACTTAGGTCACTGTAATGTAAACGTAGGTACAAATATCTACAGATGTGACCAGTCTGAAAAACGAATAGTCTTTGATTTAGAAGCCAATGACCGGAACTGACCGGAACAGCTGATTGGGAATCTTTCAAATTCTTGTCGATATTTTTGCAAAACTTCGACATCGTTTTTCTCCGTAAATATTATAGCTAAAAAATAAAGAACAGCGCCCATCATTTCTATTTCATTAATACTCATTGGCATTTCAGGGATTAGGGGTACTTTTGTAATAGGTTGTATACAGTGTAAACACCCACTAAGAAGGGATTTTTGGAAATTCCACCCCTAAAGGGTTAAAATGGGGGTACAAAGTTTGTATGGAAAAAATAATTAAATAGACATTTCAACTTGAAACTTCGTAGGAGTACTTCTAAAAACAAATAAGCAAACACATGTTTCGTGGTTTTCCTAAACTCAACCCTTTAGGGGGTAAATGGGGCAAAAAAAGCCCAACATCTATATGGGTGTCATCAAAGATTTATGGGATGTTGATTGCAAAAATGGCATATATTTTTAAGTGGTAGACATTATTCAACCCCTAAAGGGGTCAAAAGGGGTTCGAACTTTGTATAGAAAAAATATGAAATAGCCATTACGACTTGAAACTTCGTAGGAGTACTTCTATAAAGAAATGATCAAACATTGTCAAACATGTATTACGTAAATTTCTAATAATCTACCCTTTAAGGGGTATATGGGGTAAAAAGCCCAAACTCGATGTGGATGTCGTTATTGAGGTTTTATGGGATGTTGTTTGCGAAAATGGTAAATCCAACATAGTGGCTATGTTTCAACCACTAAATGGGTAAAATGTGGTTCATATTTTTTATGAAAAAATCATATTAAATAGACATTTCGACGTGAAACTTCGTAGGAGTACTTTTGAAAACTAACAACTTTTAAAAGCAAACAAGTATTTTGTGATTTTCCGATAATTAACCCCTTAGGGGTAAATGGGTAAATAAAACCCATAGAATAGGATTGAATATCATTTATTTGCATTTGATTAGTAGGGTACACTGGAAGTCTTTAAAAGACCTGCCTATTCAGCCATTATAACATTAGCATGCAAACATTATTTTAAATTAAAATTACTTATACTTTTTTTAAGAGGGGAGCTCGGTGGTGCAGTGGTTTAGCGCCTGGCCCAGCGATTGCGTAAGTTAAGCAACGTTCGCAAGGGTCGGTCATGGGATGGGTGACCAAAAATTTACTATCGCGAACTCCTCCGTGCTTCGGAAGGCACGTTAAGCCGTTGGTCCCGGCTGCATTTGCAGTCGTTAATACCCACCAATCCGCATTGGGCCCGCGTGGTGGGTTATGGCCCGTCCTCCTTATCCACCTATAAGGAAGGCCTGTGCCCCAGCAGTGGGGACATCAAAAATGGCTGATAGACTGGACTGGACATACTTTTTTTTTATAAATCGATATGAATGTCGTTATTGAGGTTTGAAGTCCAACACGGTGGTCATTATTCAACCTCTAAAGGGGTGAAATGGGGCTTATTTTGTATGTTTTTTTTTATTAAAATACATTTCGATTTGACTTGCTTCGTAAGAGTACTTTTAAAAACTAAGCAAAAACACGTATTTCGTGATTTTCCGAAAATGTTTAGGTTTATTGACGTATATTAAGGAGTTACCTTTTGGGGGTTAGTGGGTAAATAAACCTTTAAATCGATATTGATATCGTTAAAAGGTTTTATGGGATGTTGATGGCGAAAATGGCATTTATTTTGAAGTCAGTGCCATGATTCACCCCCTAAAGAGGTGAAATGGGATTCATATTTTGTATGGAAAAATAATATTCAATAGACATTTCGACTTGAAACTTCGTATGAGTAGGTACAATACTTCTTAAAAAAAAGAAAACAAATCGATATAGATGTCGATATTGAGGCTTGATGGGATGTTTATTGCGAAAATGACATTTATTTTAGGATCCAACACGACACGGTGGATATTATTCAACACCGAAAGGACTGAAACGGGGGTTCAAATTTTTTATGGAAAAATAATACGGAAACGGGATCAGGAATGAGAATGAGAACGGGAACTAATACTATAAATGTGAAAGTTTAATGTTTGGATGTTTGTTACTCAATCACGTAAAACCGGCTGAACAAATTTGGAATAGCACACATATAGTTATAGCCTATGGTAAAACATGGATACTTTTTATCTCGGGCAAAGGTTCCATAGCGATATTCTGAATGTCCACGCGGACGAAGTCGCGGGCAAAAGCTAGTGTAACATAAACCCACACTTACCTCCATCATTGTATTGTATCGTACATACAAAGTTTTTAGCATAGCATGGCATCACCCACACTGAAACCTTATTGTATTCAATTTTAAGCTACACGTTAACAGGGCCCTTTTTCACAAACATCGGAAACTTTCCGTATCCGATGCAGCATCGGACACATCGCACAGCAGCTGTGCTTTCCATATTATTATATTTACTCTAATGTTTCCGTAATATATTAGGAGGTCATAACAAATTTGGTAACGATCGAGTAAGTGGCTGACTCTGGGTTCACAGGATGGAGAGGCACTCTCTGATGTTAAATATGTCAGTCTGTTTGCGGGAAGTGGTTGCGTTCTTTTATATTCGGTAAATGACTGACAATAGTAGGTACAGCAAGTAAGTACTAGTTGTACTCACGTGAACTGTCTAAGGACTGACCAAAATTCGGTTGCGTTTCGTAGGTATAAGCGATTAACTTTTTGTTTGTTTGTAATGTATAAACTAAAAAAGTGCTGATCCGATTTAAAAAAACTTTTCACCTATAGAAAGCTACATTATCAGCGAGTAATATGGGTTGTAATTTATTTTCAAAAAAATTATAGCCTTTTTTCAGTCTGCATATAAAAAGAACGCAACCACTTCACGCAAACAGTCTGACATATTTAGCATCAGAGAGTGCCTCTCTATCCTGAAAACCCAGAGTCAGCCACTTACGCGATCGTTACCAAATTTGTTATGGCATCCTAGTCTATAATATTTAAGAGTTCGATTCAAAACGAAGACTATAATTACGGATTAATGAGCGATTTTCAAAAGGCAGTTTAAGAAAAAAAAGTAGTACATAAAAAAGAACTAGATGTCGTTGAACTAAGTAGCTAGGTAGCTTTTTATGAAAAATATGAAATGTAATAACTTTTTTATTATACGTTTGTTGAGTATGTGTTTGGTTGCGTTGTGCGTTGGTTGTCCGTTGGCGTGTTACGAAGAACTTTTCTATGACCGAACAATATTTCTATGATTAGTAGTTACGAAGAATATTTCTATGATTAGTGAGAAATAACATTTAAAAAATCTGCCTAGTTGAAATGCCATCTATCGACATAAAATTATTCTAAAATTATCTGCTGTCAGTAAACGGCTCATTTCCGACAGCTATTAGTGTCGGAAGCTTAGAATATGTCGGAAGAGTCTAGTAGGTATCCGTCGGGAAGAAATTGTCATTTTGAACACGGAAACCATAGAGTAAATATATGGAAAGCATAGCATCGGATACGGAAAGTTTCGGACGTTTGTAAATGGGCCCAAATAAAATATTCTGTCGCAACTGTATTAGACATTAAAAATTTCACAAAATAACAGCAATACTTAAAATCTACTTCTATTACCAAGATAAGCTCTTCGAAAATAAGCTGACGTATATTTTCAAAGGTTTCTTTTACTACACGTTTAAGTGAGCTTGAGTGAACGGTCGATCAGAGTAGTCATTGACGGCTGCTCCTCTGACCTCATGGCGATTGATGCCGGAGTTCCTCAGGGGTCGGTGCTCTCTGCGACGCTTTTCCTGCTACACATCAATGACCTACTAATATCGGGCATTGTTGGGTACGCAGATGACAGTACTGTCATGGAGAGATATCTGTCCAGCGCGAAAGACGGTAGAGATGAGGTAAAAATATTGAGAGAGGCCATGGTCGAGCGATTGAACCTGAAGTTAAGTCTCGTCTCCCAATGGGGTGAAGAAAATCTCGTCAGTTTCAACGCTTCTAAAACGCAGGCGTGTCTGTTCACCGCAAAAAGGAGTCCATTCAACTTAACTCCTACTTTCCGAGGTACATCTATCCAAGTAACCGATACTCTCCAGCTTCTTGGCATGGAGTTATCTTCTGACCTTAACTTCGGCACCTCCATCGAATCCAAAGTTCAAACTGCAGCTAAGAAGCTGAGCATCCTAAATAAAGTCAAGCGGTACTTTAAGCCTGGGCAGCTTTTAACCCTTTATAAAGCTCAAGTCCGATCCTGCATGGAGTACTGTTGCCACCTTTGGGACGGCTCAGCGAAATATCAACTTGCTGCACTGGACTCGGTGGAACGCAGAGCCAAGAGATTAATAGGCGATGAAAAACTGGTAGCAGCTAAGCTTCAAAGTTTGGCTCACCGCCGAAAAGTTGCTTGCCTATCGGTCTTTTATAGATTGTACTTCGGTGAGTGTGCTCAAGAGCTGCATGAGCTCATTCCACCTTCTCCTTTCTACTATCGGACATCCAGACGCACTGCGGGCTATCACCCGTTCTTGGTTGATATACCTTTTCTGCGTACCAAGCGCTACTCCACATCGTTTATAATGCGCACAGCCATGGAATGGAATTCCCTGCCGGCGTCTGTGTTTCCGAGCGCATACAACCTGACTCTATTCAAGGCCAGAGTGATTATTCACTCTGGCCTTGAATAGAGTCAGGTTGTATGCGCTCGGAAAGAAGAAGCTTGCCCAGAAAGTGCATAAGCACTTTCTGGGCAAGCTCGCTCCATCGTAGGCCCTGTCTTTGCTTTTGGGCTAGACTGGGGTCAAGAGCAAACCCATTTAAGACAAAAAAAAAGTATTAAGCCGGTGCCACACCTTCCGATTAAGGATATCTGATTTATGTCCTTAGAGTTCAATATTGTTCTAGTTAGTGCAGTTGGACTTGTCAGACATCCTAAATAATTTATATATTAATAATAATAATAATAATAATAATAATATTAATAATAATAAGTTTATTGGCAACAAAACAATACAATTTTATATAACAAGTTGTTATTAAACTATACATCTTAATTACTATCAAATGACATCTGCACCCAAAGTAGTGTAAACTGTATCTCAGGTGCAGCATACTGCATAATAATTATACACACACAGATATTCTTATATTTAAAAGAAGATCACTAAAATGGCAGTGTCAATGATGCTGGCTTTTGAAAATAAATATTTTTGTTATTTTAGTTTCATATTTCGAAGCAAACCTAAATATTTTTTTCATTCCATCTGATAGACAGTTAAAATTAACAGAGATTTTAGAAACCAACAACTGAAAAGAGATATTTATTTTTGTAATTATAAAATCCCATTGAATCCAACACTATAATAGGTTATGCTATTTTAATCCAACTCCGTTCCGTGAGAATTTGAAACAATTCTTGTGCATTCATCGTTTCACACAAGAATGTATGCTAATTTAAATTAAGAGACACATCTTTATAACATCTTCCGTGTTTGCTCATCTTTTCTAAAACATCTTTAATGAACAAAGAAGTAAAAGTTGATTGCAAATTATACCAAAAATTCATTTCTAGCAAAATTTGTTTTTTTCTCTAAGTTTGAATGTTTACTCGTATCAATAGAGGCCTTCTTGGGTTGCCCTACAAGTGTATGAAGACTGAGGCATGACTAATTTCCAACTTAATTTGAAACGACATAATTGTTAAACCCATTCATTCAGCATATTAAGAAATCATTAAACAACAAAACAATAACACTTTTCATAACAATTCTAAATGGAACGTTGCTTCATTTTTACCGACTTCAAAAGGAGGGAGGTACTCAATTCGACGCGTTTTTTTTTTTTTGTTTTTTGTATGTACACCGATTACTCGAAGACGGCTGAACCGATTGAAATGATTCAAACGTTATTACATTAGGTAAACTCCCAAGTTGGTCCCATTTTTTAAAATTTTGAAATCGGTTCAGTACTTTTCAAGTAATCTTGAAAAAAGTACGAAAATAGTATGATTTGTGTGAACTACCTCGATGATCAGTCGTATAACTTCTTTGTTTATGAACTAAATAAGATAATTATTTTTTTGTTGGAAAAGGGATATCTTAAGTGTAGTTTTTTAACCGACTTAAAAAAGGAGGTTCTCAGTTTGACCCGCATGTATGTATGTTTCTCCGCGATTCACTCACGTTTGGCTGAGCCGATTTTTTTAACTAAATAATATACCTACACTACCTAATACAAAAGGTACCTACACTAAAAATAAAAAAATAAAAAATTGTTTAAAAAAACAAAAAACGACTTCAAAAAACCTACCTCTAAAAAGCAAGAAATAATATTCGTAATAATAAAAACACGTCTATTGAAGTCGGGTGGGGCTTTTAGAATAAAAAAAAAGGAATTTGTACTCCAGCCCCACCCGACTTCAATAGACGTGTTTTTATTATTACGAATATTATTTCTTGCTTTTTAGAGGTAGGTTTTTTGAAGTCGGTTTTTTGTTTTTTTAAACAATTTTTTCTATTAAAACATTTGATGTAATAATTCTTTTACATCTATATTGCTCTTTTCCCATGTCATTTGAATGTGTTCATCAGTTCTTGGTAGGGGGTTTGATGTAGGGGCTTTCTACTAGTTGTTAGAGCTTGTCTACTCTTTGTTGTTTTTGTAGTAAAAAGCCGTATGCATGGTACCGTATTCGCGCCAATCCCCAACTTTGTACGAACGACGTAATTGGTGGTGGCCATAAAGAAGCAGTTGGAACGCTACGGAAAAAACATCTGCTACGTCGTATGCTACAACTACGGAGTGTTTTTTCTTTGCAATCGTAGCATATAGTCGTGGCTAGTGAGTATTTGTTTTGTTTTCTTAAGGCCAAGCCACACAGCGGGCGTGGCGTGACGGGACGGGACGGCGACGCGACGGTGGCGTGGCGCGACGGTGCGCGACGGGACGGGACGTGATCACGCCCACAGTATGAACTCAATTACAGTCTGTCATCGCCTTTTATGTTGGCGAAATTTGACATTTGGATGCAATTTGGCACATAGATATTAAAACATAAGATTCTTTTTATCCTGGTCAAAGTTTTCCTAGGGTACAGGTACACGCGGACGAAGGTGGGTGGACGGCGGGCGGCATTATAAGATAAACAACTAGCGAACACCGCCGACTTCGTCTGCGTGGACAGCTATTTTTCTACCCCTCGGGAACCGCATTTTTTTTTCAAGATATAAAGTACATACTTCCTTTTCTTTACCCCTGACAATGTCTATGCAAAATTTCATGATGATGGTTGAGTAGTTAAGACATGAAGGCGTAACAAACAAATGTACTTGTAAATTAATATTTGCTTATTAATCAAATTCGTTTTCTTTTTCTTTTTTGACAACCCTTGCACATTCGGGACTGATTGCATAAGTACCTACACGGGCGGCGGCATCCTCTGACATCAAAGGCGTTTAACAACTGTATGGATTGTTAAACTGTGGCGATACGGTACGGTCGGCGCGGCGTGACGGAGCGCGACGGGACGGGGCGCGACGGGACGGGGCGTGATCACGCCCGCAGTGTGGCTTGACCTTTAGGTTACACTAAATTAATATGACAGTTGCACAAATAAGTACACACAGCACAACTTATTTTATATATTTTTTTATCCACAACAAGCCAGAGCTTGGCTTTTATCTCACCTGATGATAGGGCCGAAGGTGAAAGCGCACTACACCCGGAATCCTCAACTACTGAGGAACTGGCTATCTTATGTACCACGCTGACATAACCAAGTACAAATTTTAATGCGACCCTCTCCTGGGAATCGAACCTGGGAGCCCTGCGTTTTACACGGGTGGACGAACCAGTAGACCACAGAGGCAGTTAAATTTAGTTCCCAACTGACTCGCGCTAGTTTAAAAGAATAGGGAAGTTTCCAAAGTCTCAAAAAACATTGCACGTTTGATGTGATGTTTTGTAAAGAAAATTAAAGAAATGGTAACTTCCCTATTTTTGATGGTCAAACAAAAATTATGAATATTTCCCATAAAAAAACTGCTATTAATTTAAATCGTTTTGAACGCCGCGTGTCAGCCGCCACTCTGCGCGTGACCGAGTTGATTCAGATTGCGACACGGCCGCTCGCGCGCCATTCAGCCGCCAAAGCAGTGTGGAGCCGACCGTCTCGTCACAGAGACGCGATATTACGATAACTGTGATCTCTCTGTGGATTTCAAAAATGGCAATCTCATTGTTTGTGCCCGTTCTCCTTTTGGCTGCATTCGTCCAATATGGTGAGTTTTTGTCAATTGTTTATTTATTTATATATTATAACGAACTATGTGATAAAGTTAAGTAAACACATTTGCATAATACTTGCGTACGCACCGAAAGTTTTATTGCTCGTATCCATGAAGAGAAAGTAACTTGTATTTATGTAACTTGATGTTAATACCTTATTGGTATTGGTATTGGTGATGGTCTCTTTTCTCCGCATTTAGACTCCCATTTGATCCGTTATGCGTGAACACAGCATGGTGTGGCTAGTCAAGCCATCCCAGCTCCTTCCAGAAGCCCAGAAGCCTCCTGGAGCGTTCACAGGCTTCTAGGAGCGACCTCACGTCTTTGAGGATTTCTGCCCGGTGTGTGGCCAAACCCACGCACTCCAGGATCACGTGGGCGGCTGTTTCCTCTGCGTCCAGGCATCCTCTACACAGGGGACTGTCTGTCGCATTCATGATGAATAGTTGTCGGTTTAAAGCTAGGTGACCTGTAAGTGTACCTACAACTATTCGGAGGTCTGGACGCTTAAGGCTGAGCAGTCTACAGGTCAACCGCGGCGAGACTGCGGTCATTGCCAACTTGGACTGTCTACAGCTTGTTAGATCTACCCAACGAGTATTATGTGCAGCACGAGTACGTTGTCTTACCCATGAGCGCAGTTGGCTGAACGGGAGTGGCAGGATGGGTATGGGTCCTGCCACTATTGTGGAAGATCCCCTTCTAGCCAGCTCATCGGCGGCGTCATTCCCGTGTGATCCACTATGGCCTTTAATCCATTGTAGGATTACTTTGTTGTTGTATGCTAGACGATCCAAAACTTGGTGGCATTCGTAGACGATACTGGAGTTGATCGTGTTGGCCTCCAGTGCTGTTAGGACAGCCATACTGTCGGTCAGTATGCGGATGTTTAGTTCCTTCATATCTCTAGACAGGGCCGTGGTAGCGGCATTTATTATTGCAACACATTCGCATTGAAATATCGAACTGTGTTGGCCTAATGCTTGTGATAGTTTGATATTTAGGTCTTGAGAGAGTACTCCAGCTCCAGTACCAGTCCCCATCTTGGAGCCGTCCGTATAAATTCGGACTTCATGTATGCCGGAGTAATCTCGGTCACTTTCTACTAACTGTATCTGGTATTTCTTTTCGAAAATGTATTGTTTAGGGATCCTGTCGCATGGGGCAGCGATTAGTGGCTCATGTTTCACTAGATTATTCCACAATGTGGAGTGAAGACCCTCTCGGTTGTACCACAGACCCAGGTGTTTAAGCCTTATAGCAGCCATGGAGGCTTCCTGTTGTATAAACAGGTCCAGGGGTGCCAGATCAAGAGCTACTTCTAAGGCGGCTGTGGGGGTAGTTCGCATGCAACCGGTTATCGCAGAACATGCCATCTTTGGAATTTCTGCAGTTTGTTGATGACGGTGCTTTGCTCTGTTTTGGACCACCAGGCAACGGCTCCGTATGTAACTATGGGACGTTAGTTTTATACAGCCACATCGTTATTTTCGGTGATAGCCCCTAGCTTTTGCCGAGTAGTCTTTTACATTGGCAAAAGATGATGGTGGCTTTGTTTAGCTTAACCGCCTCTGTGGTCTAGTGGTTCGCCCACCCGTGTAAGACGCAGAGGTAAAATTAAAGGAAACTTGCGACGTATCAGTAAAAAACCTTTAGTTCAAAAATGTTCCACCCGTGTAAGATGCAGAGGTCCCGGGTTCGATTCCCAGGGGGGTTACAATTTGTACTCGGTTTGGTTGGTGGTAGGGCTTATTTCAAGTCCGCTTGGCTAGCTACCACCATCTTACCTAAGTCTGACGCCATAACAACAATTTAAAAATTGTTGTGTTTCGGCAGTTAGAGGTAAGATAGCCAGTAAGGTAAGATAGTGCGCTTCCACCTTCGGCCTTATCGTCATTTAACATTAGGTGAGATGAAGGCCAAGCACTACCCCGTTGTGTATAAAAAAAAGCTTTCCTTCGAGATGTCTATTTCAGAGGAGTTTGTTGTCTAGTATCACTCCTAGATACTTGACTTCCTTGCTAAGGGACAGACTGGTATTGAAAAGTTTAGGAAGTTTAAGATTGCCTAGACTTCGTTTGTTTGTGAACATGATCAATTCCGTCTTTGTTGGGTTCACTGTTAGATTATGTTTATTGCACCACTGTTCAACGACCTTCAATGCAGACCTCTTCGGTCACATATCACACTCTCAACTCGTCCGCTGATGAGTATGGTCAGGTCGTCTGCATAGCCTACTGTGAGGAAGTAGCGGTCGTTGAGCCAACTAATCAGCTCATTGACCACAATGTTCCATAAGAGAGGTGAGAGGACACCCCCTTGGGAACATCCTTTAGCTACTACCCCTCTGGTAGTACCATTCACAGTAAATTGTATAGCTCTGTCTCTTAACATGCTGTCAATCCACCCGGCAATAGTGGGATCGACACCATGTTTAGAGAGGGCCTGGCTTATGCTGGTAAAATTGGTTTTGTCAAAGGCTCCTTCGATGTCGATGAAGGTGCCTAGTGTTGATATTTGGTGTTTGAGATTGCCTTCTATATAAGAAACCACCTTTTGTAGGGCAAACTCTGTTGATTTGCCTGCAGAGTAGGCATGTTGGTTTGGATTTAAGGGATTCCTGACTAAAGCAGTGCTCCTTATCTCCTTGTCTATTAGTCTCTCCAACACCTTTAAAAGAAATGATGTGAGACTAATTGGTCTGAATGGTTTAGGTTGAGTGTAGTCTCCTTTGCCGGGCTTAGGAATAAAGACTACTTTGACTTCCCTCCATTTCATAGGAATATAGCGGTGTGCTAGGCAGCTTCTGTAGATGGCTACGAAGTGGTCAATAAGACCACCGTCGCGCCACCTCATCAGCCCTGGAAAAATTCCATCTAGTCCCGCTGATTTGAATGGGAGGAAGCTGTTGATTGCCCATCTTACTTTCTCCGGGTTGACGACCTTGTGGGCGGTGGTCCAGTCGGTTTCAGCAGGTAGATACTCAACTTTTTCTTCCCATGTGCGACTTTCCGTTATACGGCATCCGGGGAAGTGAGTGGTCATTAACAGTTCTGAGGTATCTTGATCTGTTTTGGTGTATGTTCCATCAGTCTTTTCCAGGAAACCAAGATTGTGTGTTGGTTCGCTGCACAGGATGTTTTTCACTCTGTTAGCCTCGTTGTTGGTTTCAATGTTGGATCAATAGCGCCTCCAGCATTCTCTTTTCTTGAGGCGACTACGCTTCCTGTAGTTGTATTGGGCTTGTTTATAGGAGTCCCAATGATGCGCTTCCCTAGAGTTCTTTGCTTTGTTGAACAACTTTCTTACCTTGCGGCGTAATTTCTCCGAATCAGGTCCCCACCAGTGACACTTGTTGCCTGGCCGGGAGCTGGGAGTAGAAAGTGGGCATGTTTCTTCAAAGCTGGTGGTTAATGTTGTTGTTATGCGATCAACATGGTTATCAATATCCGCTTTTACCGCGTGAGTTGTAGGTGTGTCCAGACATCTTAGCTTCTCTGCGATCAGAAGCTCATACTTACGTCGGTCCATCTTGCGTGGATTACATCGGGGTTTAGGCGGTGTGAGAGTCGTATTTAGGTTGTACTTGACCCAGCAATGATCGGAGCACGCGCATCGTCAGATACATGCCAATCGGAGATGTGATGAGACGCGTGTTCACTCGCTAAAGTAAGGTCAACGATTGTCTGGGCTCGTGATGTTACGAAGGTCGGTTCGGAGCCCTTGTTGATTAGGTTCATATTACTCGCGAGTAAAAAAGAAACGAAATCCTCACCTCGCGTGTTGTTTTCCTTGCTGCCCCATAGCACATGGTGTGTGTTGGAGTCAACTGATATGATCAGCTCCAGTCCCTCGCGCTCGCAGGGTTGCACCAGCGCGGCCAGTTCGGGGGTGGGGATATCCGCGTCGCCCGGCAGGTAGGCGGACGCAATCACCACGTCAGGCAGGCCTGGGGAGGGGTCATTTCGGAGTCTAATGGTGGTCAGGTCTCTGGAACAGAACTCGGTCATTAAGGTTGTGTTTGCGTGTTTTGGTGTAAAGATACATGTACGCGGGTTGACAGCGGTGGTGTCTAGGAGTAGCTTACCTCCGATGTTGCTTAGACCGCATATTCTGTCCTTCCTAATCCACGGCTCCTGGATTAGGGCTACGGTCTTAGGATTGACCTCCAGCATCCTGCGTAGGTTAGCCGTTGCAGTCTGGCTGTGCTGGAGGTTGGTTTGGAGGACGGGGAGGTTATTGCTGGGGGATGCTGGCAGCGCCATCGTCGCTGTCTAGCATAACCTCCTCGTCTACGTCGCTTTCCCCGCTCTCGTCTTCGTCGTCCATAATCCCCCTTCTCCTCCTCCTGGGGGACAACCTTGGGGTCCCCTTCGAACGGATCAGCGTCGTCGGTGGTTTGTGGTGGTTGTGGGGTGTTTAGTTGTGCGGTGTGGTGTGGTGTGCCGCTGCCTAGGTCACTAGTGACCTCCCCAGGTGCATTGGGGTTCGGCGGGGGCGTGCTCGTGTTGTCAAGGAAGCGGGCGTAGATGTTACCCAGCTTGTAGTAAACTCTACGCTCGCTTGGCTTGAGTTTCTCAACCTCTTCCTCTGGGACACCAAGCACGAGGAACAGGCATTGTTTGTCCTCCTGCTCCTCGGCGTGGTAGACGGCCCAGTTGGAGACGTTAAGATGAGTGTTTTGGCACGTGAGGCGCTTGCGTACCCGGTCCAAGGTGTCGTTTGGTCCATACTGTGGCACCAAGAGCCCCGTTTTAATGCGCTTGGGGATCTCTAGTTGTCGCTTGACAACCAGTTTGGTGCCAGGACGTGGTGAGCCGATTCTCGCAGTGGTGCGATGGAGCTACTGGAGCGAGAGGTCATCCTTGCACCAGAATTTAAGGACGCCTTCACTATAGAAGGCGTTCGCCTTAAAAGCTGGTGCGACATATGGATGGTTTGACGATCTCGGAGCGAAAATCTCCTCGTCCAACAAACCATCCACCTGCCCCTTGATGACCTCAGCCTGCTCCTTGGTAAGGTCATGGTAAGGCTCCACCATGATCGCGACGCTGAGATCAGCCGGCTGATTATCTAATTTTCAATGAAATTATTTCAATCGATGTTTTGTTGCTAACACAGTAAAATTTCTATCGATGAAATGCGATTACGTAAAAGTGATACAGTAACACCCAATTGCACTTAACTTAAGAATCGCCTAAGTTTTTTTTTAACTACAACTCGACCAAGTTAAGTAGGCGAATGACAGCTACATGACCGCTAAGTTTGACACCGTTTTAATTTGGTCGTGTTGTAGTTAGGAACAGACAGACTTAGGCGATCCTTAAGTTTAGTGCAATCGGGTGTAAGATTTGTTGCATTGCTATCGTGTTTCTATCGATAAAACACTAACATGAAGTTACAGCGAAACTCGGATAACCCGACTTATTTAAAAAGCCAGTGTTGCGGTGCAGCGTCATGTATAAACGAAACATTTTAATTTAACAGTGTTATAATATTGTTTATGTTTTGAAATTGTATCTGTCAACTGTTGGGTGCATTCTGCCAGACAAATCTCTGTGTCATCGATCGTCATAGAGTAAAATTTAACCAACGAAAGCAATTTGTATGAAATGTTCAATATTTTACTTTCCATAGTTAAAATGTATTCTATGGTGATCGATGACTCAGAGATATGTCTGGGATAATGCAATGCACCCACTGCTTCGACCGAAAGAAGTGAAAAGTTTTTAGTTTATTATTGTACTTATTTTATAAAGACGTGCTGTGAAAGAAAGTAAGTATATTTTGTACAATTATGCCCTTTATCAACACATCACGAAGTTTAACTTGTTTTGTAGATAATATGGCGCCAATTCGCTCCATATCGGTAGAAATACCGAAAAATCGGTAGGTTCAATACCACTGCTCATAGCACGCCGACTGATCTTTAACTCCTTCTTACGCCGTTCCTTCTCCGCCAAATTCCATAATACTGTGCCTGCCATTGTTGTACTGAAATTGTTTCGAGTTGTATTTATTTACATATTCAGAATATACAAAACAGAAAATCACGTTAGTATTTAATTCTGATACTTACATTTTCAAATTGAGATAACAGAAAAAAGAAAACTTGAAAATTGCACCTTTAGAAACAGCTTCTGAAGGCTGATTGTCTAACTTTGTTGCAATCAACTTTGACAGAAATCGCAGTGACATTGCTGCTTTAGTAAGAACCAATGTGACAACTATCTTACTTAAAGCAGCAATGCAACTGCGATTTCAATCGAGAATTGTTAGCAACAGACTTACGTAATCAACGGGCTGGGTTGTTTCAATTGCAATGACAATTGTTGCCAATCCAAGCTGTCACTTTGAATGCAACAACCTTCCATAATCGGTGTTTCATACGAATAATTTCTATCGATAAGCCAAATTTCGGTTTCAATTTCAATAGCATTCTATTAGCAACTGAAACTGTCAAATCGTACATCCATAATCGCAAAAGCAACTTGATAGCAACAATTTCATTAATTTCAAACGAGAATTGTTAGCAACAGCTTTAGATAATCAGCCCACAGATTTCAGAGCGTCGGCATATGCGATGGAGCTGGTGGTGGTGGGATGGGGTTTACTGCGCTTGCCTCCGCCTTGCGGAGTAAAGGAGTCATCGGGACAATTCCTCTTTACGGGCTTGGCGGGCGTAGCGGTGTTCCCTTTACCACGGTGACCCCGCCTGACCGGTTTGCGTTGCTCAGGAGCGTTGGCGGCAGCTGGCTTCGAGGCGACAGATGGTGCCCCTTTAGAAGCAACTTTGTCCTCGGCAGGACTGTTCTCCACGTGAGGAGTCAGCGCATCGCTGTTAGGGGTGTCGCGGGGCATTGCAGCCCCTTCGGCTGCTTCACGCGGCCTACTACCATCCGTAGCCTGTCGCCGCGCCTTCCTTGCTTCCATCCGGGCTTCCACCCGTTTGGCTTTGCGTGACTGGCTAGGCGGGTTGGGTGGTTGTTTGGGCTTTTTCCTCTTAACGACTACCTCGTTCCAACCGGATTCTTCCTGTTGGGGCTTGGAAGTCGTCGGCATTGCTGCCTTCAGAGAGGAGAGGTCCAAACTGTGGCTTGCTGGCGGCGCTACACCTGGGTTGTTCGCCCGAGGAGCTGCCGGTGTGTTTTGTGGCGCTACACTCGGGTTGTGCACCTGAGGAGCTGCCGGTGTGTTGTGTGGCGCGTCGCTCGGGTTGTGCACCCGAGGAGCTGCCAGTGTGTTGTGTGGCACAGTACATGAAACTTATGTTGACCTTTGTTGGTCTTTATGCTCTATGTAATAAAAACTGTTTTCTCAGTTCAATTGTTTTTGGAATTTAATTTTAATTTAAAAATAAAACGGTGTCTCAATATAGCACACTTTTTATAAATTATCAAATTTCTAAAAAAGTTAATATTAGTTCCACTATCGGTCAAGAGATGGCGCTGACCTAAAACTGCAATACTAATTTTATTATTCTACTCTGCAGTGTGGTTTGATGGTGCAATTATGATGGTACGGAACCCTCGGTGCGCGAGTCCGACTCGCTCTTGACCGTTTTTTTTTTAATTTCGCAATAGATTAACACATTAGCGAATTTTAATTATTTATCCCGCTGAGCAAGTCACTGTGACAAATACATTAGTTAACAAGTCACACTTGTAAACGTGAAAATACTACCTATGAAGATGCGTACTCAATTGTGATTAATTAAAAAAGAACGAGAAGATTCTCATGGTAATCGATTTTCAATGAGATATTTAAATACAAATTAAAGGAAACTTTTAACATATTCAGTAAAAAACCTTGTTCATGAGTTATTGAAGCAACTTAAAAGGGGCTGGCAAAAATACGATCCTTTTAAAAAAAACATTTATATATTTTGTGTGTTGGGAATCGCGAATCCCACTGACTAGCATTATCCATAAGGAAATCCTTATCAATGTCCGGATACACATACTATCAGTTCAAAACAGAATGAATTTGGGGTAATCTACCTAATTTTAATCTTGCTTCATTTTAACGGACTTCCGTCTTGAGTGGAGTGTGGGATTCAGATATGAATATTTGCATTTGTGGTTCGCATCCCTACCTAAACTTTGTTGCATTTAAGTACCAAAAATATGATCATATTTAGTATCTATTCAATATACGTTGGAGTAGGGGAGGCTGGGGTTCAAAGTGCCGATTTTTAAATAACAATGGCATATATTTATCTTTTAAGGATAGCTTACTATAGCCATTTTAACTTTTTTTTAAAACGGTTTCTAATAATGTGGTAATTGGAAAGGTATTTAGACGGATACAGTATAATCCTTATCGAATAAAATGCGTTCGATACCATAAACGTTTCATGCACATAATTTCAGCCTTATACACTTCAGTGGCGAAGGGTCCATACAAGCTGATTCCCATCGGCTTACCTTTTAAAAATCCCAGCCCACCCATCCACTATGCAGATCACAACATTTTTATAGAACGGCTTACCTTCGCCACAATTTTACCCCTCGCCACTGATACACTTATATATAGTTTAAACAAATATCTTAGGAGTTATCGCAAGAAGTTTCTCTTACCTACGACGGGGACTCCGAACGGGACGGGTACGGACTTTTGGAGGCAAAAAAGAAAGAAACCGAAGCGAAGCGAGGGTGAATCGCTAGTTTTTAATAAAATAATATAAAAACGTCACCATATTACCAGGATCACACAAATATGGAAAAGCAATAAAAGAGATGCTGTATTTCTTGAACTTTTATTATACGTCGTTCGTCAGTCCGCTTTCCCTCTCACACACACACTACTCACCCTTCTGTTCCATTCCACGTCTTTCACCCCTCCTACACTTTCTACGATTAAAAAAAATCTATACATAAATATGGAAATGATAATAAATCTTTCATGTTTTTTTAAACTTTTCGCTAAAAAATAAATAAAAAAGTAAAAATAAAATAAAACGAAAATAGTTTTTTAATCATAGAAGTTAACCTTTTCCATATTTCTGTGATCTTGGTACTTTGGAGACTATTTTATTACGAAGGAAAGAAAAAAACCGGGTAGTAAGTAGGTAATCGGGTAACAATAAATTCCCATTTTGGGTATCAAAAGTACTGAATATAGCATACTGAAATACTAAGTGGGCGACGGACTATGAGCGACTATAAGAATTGAAAATGGGTAACTTTAAAATACAAACTGAGTAACTAGTTATCAGAACGGGCGACCAAATATCTATTTGGGCGACAACCTCAGGGCACACAAAACATTTAAAATTTGGCATACATTTTATTTTAAAAAGGCGACTATTAACCTAATCAAGATGACAAAAATACTATGTTGGGCAACGAACCAAGGGCTCACAAAAAAAAATCAAAAACAAACTTCCTAATAACTAATTGGTGTACAGTCGACAGCAACATCAAGCGGGATAAGAGCGGTCTCGACGTCGAACTCTGCCTGATATTATAAGTATTTAACAGCGTTGAGTACTTTTCGAAATATTGCTGTTTTAAGTTTGACAAATGACAGCTGTCAAATTCAAAACAGCAATACATATCTCGAAAAGTACGCATCGTAGATTGATGGCGTCTTTGAAAAGGTCTTGATGAGATCTTCATTTTAGATGACAGCTTTCAAATTTAAATTTGTCATCTAAAATGGAGATCTCAGCAAGACCTTTTATTTCTTCAAAGACACCATCAGTTTAGGATGAGTACTTTTAGAGATATTGCTGTTTTAATATTGACAGATGACAGCTGTCAAACTCAAAATAGCAATATCTCGAAAAGTACTCATCCTAGACTGGTGATGTCTTTGAAGAAATGACAGGTCTTGATGAGATCTTCATTTCAGATGACAGCTGTCAAACTTAAAACAGCAATATCTCGAAAAGTACTCATCCTAGACTGATGGTGTCTTTGAAGAACTGAAAGGTCTTGATGAGATATTCATTTTAGATGACAAATTTAAATTTCATAGCTGTCACCTTAAATGAAGATCTCATCAAGACCTTTCATTTCTCCCACCAATCTACGATGCGTACATTTCGAGATATTGATATTATGAGTTTGATCGCTGTCATTTGTTAAACTTAAAACAGCAATATCTCGAAAAATACTTATTTAGACTGATGGTGTCTTTGACACAGACAGTTTGAAGAAATTAAAGATCTTAGTGAGATCTCCATTTTAGATGACAAACTTAAATTTGACCATTTAGTAGGTATGAACCTCTATACTAAAAAAAGTTGGGAGTTACAAGTCGTGATAAAGTTTGGCCACATGATAGAAACTGATCTGTAGGCTGTTTCTAACTAATATTGAGCTGGGCCAAACTATCCTTACATACAGTTCCATACGGCGGCGGGTTGAATAGCGCACGTTTCCCGGCTTCATTCTAAAAACTATAACAATTCAGGTTTAGCTAATAGGTCAAATGTTGTATCATTTTCGGATAAATCAATAACGTAGAATTTATTTCTGGTATAAAAAAATGCAATTTATTACGCAGTTTCTGAAAAATTACACAATAACCAACATTTTTAAACTTCATTTTTTTAGTTTAGGTATTAGCACTTGTTTCAGTATTTTCAAAAAAACTACTTTAAAGAAGCGTTTTTCAGGTTAATTTGTTATTTGCTTTTGTTATGCTAACTATATTTTATACAATTTGAGCCTAACCCAAGTAGTTTAAGTCTATTATTTGCGGAGACACAGCTCGTCAAAAATATGCATTTTTTCACGAAATAAAAATGGTTTCCGTTTCGTTCAGAAACATTTTTCAGGTTTTTTGTTTATATTTCTGTAAAGTTAATTAAATTTTCTACAATTTTAGCTAAATTTGAGTAGTCTAGGTCTATTGGTTGCAGCGACATAGCTGGTTAAAAATGGGCTTTTTATTGAAATTAATTGAAAAAATCTTATCTTTGACTAGCTGTGTCTTTGCAACTAGTAAATCTAGACTAATCAAATTAGGCTCTAATTGTAGAAAATTTAGTTAACTTTACAGAAATATAAACAATAAAAGTGAGAAATGCTTCCGAACGAAATGGAAACCCCTTTTATTTCGTGAAAAAATGCATATTTTTGACTAGATGTGTCTCCGCAAACAATGGACCTCAACTACTTGGGTTAGGCGCAAATTGTATAAAATATAGTTAACATAACAAAAGCATATTACAAATTAACCTGAAAAATGCTTCTTTGAAGTAGTTTTTTTGAAAATACTGAAACAAGTGCCAATACCTAAACTAAAAAAATGAAGTTTAAAAATGTTGGTTATTGTGAAATTTTTCAGAAACTGCGTAATAAATTGCATTTTATTATACCAAAAATATTTTTTTACGTTATTGATTTATCCGAAAATGATACCACATTTGACCTATTAGTTAAACCTGAATTGTTATAGATTTTAGAATGGAGCCGGGAAAAGTGCGCTATTCAACCCGCCGCCGTATGGAACTGTATGTAAGGATAGTTTGGCCCAGCTCAATATTAGTTAGAAACAGCCTACAGATCAGTTTCTATCACGTGGCCAAACTTTATCACGACTTGTAACTCCCAACTTTTTTTTGTATAGAGGTTCATACCTACTAATTCATTTCTTTAATGAAACCATTATTCCAGGATGAGTTTTTTTCGAGATTTTGCTGTTTGTTATTTTACAGCCGTCATCTGTCAAACTTCATACTTATAATATCAGGCAGAGTTCGACGTCGAGTTACTTCTTTCTCATACATTTTGTAGCAAAATGTTACAAACTGATAGAATGTTAACGTGTTATACAATGTTATTTATCGTTATATAATTGCTATGTGGGAGCACCCTAATACCCGTGGTTACAGTCTTGTCGTCGCCGATCTGCTGTTTCCAAAAAAGATATACGTATGCTCAAATAGTATTACAATTTCCTAAAATATTTTTATCGTCGCCCACAAAAACATCCCAAAAGATATTTTTTGAAGCCCTCATTGTATTAGCCTATATCAGTTATATAGTTACCTACTTAGTTTAATAGTCGCCCACTCAGTATTTTTGTCACTCATTTAGAATTATCACTGCTAATTTGAATTATTTTTTACCCACATACAGTTGCCCATTTTTATTTTTTTGTAACCCACAGTTTGTCTACCGTTTAGTTATATTTTGTAGCCAACAAAATAAACCGCTGCCAGGTTTAGTATTTTAGTTTCCATTAACAGTTGCCTTTAATGGGGAATGTCCGAAAAAAACCAAATTGGCTAAATATTTTTCTATAGGTATAAGGTCCCTTAGTAATAGAAAAAGTTTCAGAAGTTTCGGTTCCGTGAAAAAAAAATCAAAAATCAATGTCTCTTCGATTCATAAATGTACAAAAGTAACAGCAGAATGGAGATTATACCTTTGCCGCTAACTACCACAAGCACAACACGTATTTAAAAAAAAGTTTTGACATTTTGTATTAAAACTTTTTTAATACCATGTTGTTTGCGTGCGACTAGCTAGATGACAATATCAGGAAATTCCCCCGTTTGCAGTGTTGCCAACTTGCGCTCAGTGTGGTGTAAGTGTAAAATATATTTAGTGATGTTACCAGCGATTTTTTTTATCTTTCTCTATCAATTTCTCTATGCACTTTACTTACACTGAATCTCGTCGCCCGTGCGTGGAAATTTGTTGTGCAATTGGTAAAAAAATATTTTTGGCAAAACTATTTATTATTTTAAAATACCAAATGTACAGATTCAAGAGAAATTAATTACCTTTATGGTGTAATAATAACCATAGTCATATCACTTGTAGTTTAGGAGTAGTTCGGAAATTTAAGTTGGAAACAGCCTCTTTTAAAAAAATTTTTTTGAATAGTATTTAATATACTTCAACGTTTTCAAATGTACAGATTATAGGCCATATATCAAGGCATAAAATATATTTTTGTGGAATTTTTTGTCGGCTAATTTTAGAGGAGTTCGCCTCCAAAAACTATCATTTCAGATATCTAGTCGCCTTAACTGAAACTTTACAATTATTCCGGAAATTGATTGATAAACAAATTATTAAGTATAAGAATGATAAATAACTGCTTAAAACGAAAACGTTTTACCTATTTGTATTTTCAGGTCATAAACATTTGAAAAATTACTTCCAGAGTTACAGGTTTATGTTCAGACTACCTACAGCTAGTAACAACAGGTCCAGACATTTAATTCGATAATATTAGCTAAGTGCATGAGTAATGCCTAGGAATCAAGCAATTGTGTGTAATATGCATCTTGCCGTCCTCACTTAACCTTAAGCTCCTCGTCGCCATTTATTTGCCAACCAAAAGTGGCCACTTTTGTTATTTTTTTTTCACATTACAAAATGGCGTCATGCAATGCAGCAACAATTTTTATTTTTTCAAAAAATCTTGGTACTTGTAGTAAGGATTCTAACGATACCCCACACATTAAATCTGTTCAGGCATTTGGAAGTTACGGTGGAATAAAGAAACTCACACACATGGACACATGAACCCTGAACACAATACACTTCTTTTTTGGGCTGTCGTTGTAATAAAAAGGAAGTTATTCCACTTAGAGTAACTGAGTGAATAGCAACTGAAGTATTCCTCTTAGAGAAACTTTTATTTATATAACAATTGTAACATATTTCCGTTTGAATTTTTCAGGTTCTTGCATGAGGTGCTACCAATGCAACTCACAAAATGACCCGGCCTGCCGCGACCCCTTCCAGAAAACTTCCAAGATAGTGGTAAGTTATTGATAAAACGTAATTGCGTATACATTATTACGTACATGGGTGTAAACGGTAGCATCCTTTTACCAATGAAACCGATAATAAAAATGAGTTGAAAGTTTTTTAAGCTAATGTTAGAAGCTACAAGTTCAATTCAAGCTTGATAGCAATAGATGAAAAAACAGACAGAGGGACATAGATGCAGTTTTCCAGCCTAATTCCTTTTTTTACCCGACTGCAAGAGGGTTATGTTTTTCGCGCGTATCTTGAATGTATGTATGTAATATTCTTTATTACCTCATATCTTTTAAACGGCCGAACGGATTTCCATGATTAACATATCGTTAGATTTGTCTTGCCAGCCCAAGTGTTCTTAAGAAAGTTGCGTTATAAAAAAAAAACCAACATGGCGGCTCACAGTGGATTTTGGAACCCGAAAAAGTGACATCGTCGAGATAATCCCAAAATCGGTTAGTTTTAGTTATTTGTAACTCACGACGAGAACTTCCGTGTGCTAATTATGTCTAGATTTTTTTCTAGATGAATTTCCAAATCACGTAAAATGGCGGAAATAATATGGTAAATCCTTTATTACTCCTAAACAAAATCAGTGATTGTAAACTTGATAGGATATTATTACAAGTTTAGTAAACACTCATATTTCAAGAGTTGATTGGCAGTTCTACTCGCGATAGTTTATGAGATATTTGAGGTTTTCTGTTTTATCAAAGATATGTTTTTACTCGAGAGTTCTGCCGTATTTGGATAAGTTATTAACACAGAAATGTTGGCATTACTATGCCCTACATCATGTTTTTTTTTGCGTTTCCAAAAGGCGTGGAACACCAGAGATAAATCGTTTTCCAAATTTCTGAATAATTTCCGCGCCTAGGGCTGCCACTCATACAAAGGCAGGAAAACTTTATTTCTACAACATGTTACAAAAATAGCCCTAATGCCGAATATGGTAGATAGAGACCATAAAACTGAACAACTTTTACTATGGGACAAACTCTGAAATGGTAAAAAAATCTGCTGTTTCATGAATTTTAATATTATTTTCGTTATTAACTTTTGTATGAAGCAGCTAATTTTGTTCGCGATTTCAGAGTTGGTCCCATTCCCATAGTAGAAGTTGTTCAGTTCTCTACTTTTGTATGGAACAGCAGATTTTTTTTTCGTGAGTTCGAGGTTGTTCCCATAATGAAAGTTGTTCAGTTTGATGGTCTGAATGGTCTGATCAACCCCACGAGAGGTTTTCAATGAACTAAAAATAGCCTTGTATGTACAAAGTAGGTAGGTGGTAGGTACTATCTAAGAAGGTGGCTTATTGTATGAAGAGTGTTAGGATGATAGATGCTAAATTGTGTACTTAGAAATGAAATAAAAATAAATCTTTGTAATATACACGGTTATTTGTAAAACACCAACAGCCTCGCAGGAGTACATTACTAACATCATAAATAACAACATTTGTTCTACGACTTTTCCGAAAACAGACAAAAAAAACTACTTTCCATACAATATGTCTTCAAAATTTATTAACCTTATTTAATTATATTTTTGACATTAAGTATTAATTAAAATTTGACATAGCCTTTGTAATGATATTGTTATTTTAATTCTGACATAGCTTTTGTAATGCTACTTACGATAATTTTTAAATATTTGCACGCCATTTGCATATGGTAGACATGTAAAGGTACAATTTAATTTTAAGACCATTGTTTTACCACATGTTTATGCAAATAAACAATTTGATTTGATCGAATTTTGTATGAAAAGTCGATTTTTTTAGGATGGTTTCGGAAAGTCGTAGAACAAATGTTGTTGTTTATGATGTTAATAATCTACTCCTACGAGGTTGTTGGTGTTTTACAAATAACCCTGTATAGTTAAATATTCTTGTTATATGGGCTTTTTCAATTGAAACGAGTGAGATTTCTATGGATGTAGATTTATTGATTATCCACACAACACATGAACACACCATACAGAAAAACAATACACGAAATCTTCCATTGTATAGCACAGGAAATCACTCCGGCCTCAAGCGGCAAAATAAGGAAACAGTTTTTCTTTTTAATACTAAATACTGACATTTGCGGAAGGCAAAGGCGATACCAGCTATACAGCATATTATAAATTTATCATTCAATACTCCCACTTAAATTTTATAATAGTGCAACACTGATAAGATTATTGAACAAACAAAACAAAAGAAATATTTAACTTAAATATTCACCTTTCTACTTGAATGACTTATGAATAAATTCTTAATTATTAAACACTAACTAAAACTTGATCTCTGTTAAAAATGAATTTACCAGCAGGCAAAGCCTTTGTTAAGAAATCTGCAAATTGACAAGAGCTTTGGACATACTTTATTTTTATAATATTCTGTTCTACTTTTTCTCTAATAAAATTATATTTAATATCCATGTGCTTTGTTCTGCGGTGATAAACAGGATTATGAATAAGTTTAATAGCACTCTGGTTGTCTATACATAGGGTGACCACCTGTTGGGGTTCACCGATATCAAGTAGTAATTGTTTAAGCCACAAAACCTCTTTTGCAGCTTCACACGCAGCCATATATTCAGATTCAGTCGTAGACAAAGCTACAGTGCTTTGTTTCCTACTAGCCCAAGCAACAGGCCCTCCGTTCATCATAAAAATATATCCAGTATTTGATTTTCTAGAATCAATATCTGAGGCAAAATCAGCATCGGAATAACCTATCAATTCACTGTTACAATTATTATTATAAGTGATGCATACATCTTTTGTTTTTAACAAGTACTTAATTATCCTTTTAGCAGCATTGACATGATCTTTACCCGGATTATTTAAATATCTACTAACAATATTTAACGCATAAGAAATGTCAGGCCGAGAGACAGTTGACAAAAACATCAGAGCTCCCACTGCTTCTCTAAGCGGAAAATCAATTACATTATCATGATTGTCATTTTTAGTTAATATTACATTGTTATCAGCAGGGGTACTACAAGGGTTGGCTTCTGACATGTTAAATCTATTTATTATTTGTTCTATGTACTTTGTTTGACTTATGACAATTGATACTAAATAATATACTAGAAAAAATACGACTCGCACCAGATCAATACTCAGACGGGAATCGAACCCGCGACCTCCGCGGGAATCGAATTCGACGATGTCACTAGTGACTCGGTAGCTCAGCGGTCAGAGCATTGGACCGGATATCCAAAGGTCGCGGGTTCGATTCCCGTCTGAGTATTGATCTGGTGCGAGTCGTATTTTTTCTAGTATATTATTTAGTATTGTTTAAAAATAGCATTGTAAATGCAAAAATCTCAAATTTAAAAATTATGACAATTGAATTATCATTTTTAATTATTTCCATACCAACAAAATTATTTAATTTCAACACTTTCATCTTAAAACTGTTTCTGAGATCATTAATTATATGCAACAATATATCGTCTGCTTACTGGTAAAATATGTTAAGTGCACATTTTGTGGAAACGAGATAATAAGATTTGAAAGTTTAAATTGATTTTTGACTATCTTTTAATTCAATTGTTGTTGAATGTTACATGACATATTATTGGTAATATATTAACCTTTCGTTGTCTATATTTAAAGCAGAATTTATTTGATGAGAATTAACAAAAAAATATAATTATGTTGATCTAGGCAGTGCGTTTAATTGGTTTTACCTGTAATTTAAATATGCGACATAAAACCTGTGTTTCACACTATTTTTTTATAGTTTTAATGAAAAGTACATACTAATAATAAAAGGTTGCCCTGAAATATAAAAAAAATTACATGGAGAATAAATTTATGGAATTATCGAAAAAACTACTGCATTTACCTGATTTTATCTGTAAGTTTCTTAGGAAATATTGTACTTACCATAATGATTTTCCATAGTAATAAGTTCCACCAGCTTAAAAAGCTGTTACAAATGAAACAAACAATTTTAAAGACATCATTTTAATGACACATTAATCAAAATAATGTAAGAAACATAATAAAACAATCATAAAACGCTAAAGCCAATAAAGAATACCTCAAAATTAATAATAAAGTATCCGGTCTCACTCTTCCGAAGAATCTTCGTCAACTGCTGGTTCTGGTAAACGGTCTGGCTCATCCGTGGCAGGCAAAGACGAAAACCATCCATGGAATTCGACAGGGATAACCCCTTTATTACACAATGCCAATAGATCATTTTTCTTGGCTTTAGTTATAGGCAAAGGCTTAGAATAAAGCTTTTTGAGAATAGCTTGGCTTGCTTCACGCGGTTGTTCCTTGTCCCTGCGCCTTTTTGGTCTGTGACTTGCAGTCTGGTTTCTTCCCGAGATATCGATGGAAATAAATTCTTCTGACATGTCATAGTTAAAAAGAATTTTAGTTGGTTCTGACTTGAGGTATTTCATTCTCTTTATTTTCAACCACTTGACTGGTTGTCCATTGCAGTCTTTTGACTTATTAGTGATCGTTTCCTCGGCTAATTTCTTGAGATCATAGAAATCATTGTACTTAAACTCTTTGGTTTGGTATGGTTGTTTTATGTGTTTGACGCCATCAACAGTGACAGTTTTAACAGCTCTAGCTCGTTTAAAAATGGAAAGGAAATCAGGCATGCAGTAAATTTCTGAATTCTTTTTGGCTGACTCGATGCTACTGTGCATACTATCTACTTCCATGTAGCTATGTCCAGACTCTAAAAATTTGTGTTCAATTTGTTCTATGTGCTCTATGTTTTGAACGGCAAAAAGCAGTAAGGCAGCAACAAATTGATTTCTGTTCTGTCCGCCGCATGTGTCTGAATAAAAACAAACTTCTGACACATCATGCGGTACACATTGTGATAGGTAGTGATATAAAATACTTCCAATTTCGGAGCTACCGCGTTTTCCGTTAACTTCAGACCATGCAAAACAATAAGCGTTATTAGGCAGAGCAGCTTCATAAAAACAGAGATTGTAGACACATAATTTTCTGCTGTAATATAGTTGCCCCACCAGGCCGCTAGGAATCTGTAATACCGCTTGAAGATCAAAAGTAAGACAGTAAAAACTTTTCTCTTTTATGGCTCTTTCTTTATCTTTATTTTTTTCAAGATTGCAAGCTTCTTTCCGTGCCAAGTGATCATCATACTCTTTTTTTATTTTAAGTTGTTCTTCCGTTGTTGCCTTCTTGTATTTAGAGCACGTCAAACACTGGTCTTTCTTTGGCACAAAAAAGCTATAGTTGTAATTAGTACAAAAAATTCTTCTGTAGGTTATTTCCGAAACCGGGGTGACTTTTTCTTTATCGCATTTAGATTTGTAAAGCTGATACATTTTTGTAATTGACAAAGAGGCATCTAAGTACAAACGTTTCGATGTTTTTCGTATATAATGCGGCTCCATAGTAGGAAAAGATTCGATATGCATCTTAACCAAATTTACAGCTACTTCACTGGTTTTGTTTGGAGGTTCTTTTCTTCCTCTTCCATCGTTGGTATTATATAAACCACACTCATTCCTTTTTCCAATGGCACCAACAATAACCGTGGGCGATATCGCTAAAGTGGAGCAAAAGTATTTCTGGCATACTTGTTGCCTAGATCCATCATTAATGAAGAAACATTTTGTTGTGAATTTTCGTTGTTTTTTATTACTTTTCTTAACAGCAAGAACTCTTTTTGGTGGCTCAATCTCTATATTGCTCAATATAAAATTCTTCTTTTCTACGTAACTCAAATTCCAATAGTGTCTGCATAAAATCTCTCTGGCGTGTTTTGGTAAGTTACATTTATAAAAGCATTTGCTACAGTCCACATCTTTTGGAACCTTTGCCTTTTTTTCTATCCCTTTTTTAGATTTATATGGTAAACCATCTGAACGCCTTTTCTTCGCCACATTTATTTTCCAGTTATTTGGATCAGATGTCTTCCAGCGTTTTCTAGACTTGGTAGCATCAAAAACTCTTTCTATCAATAGGGCTATCAGTGAAACAGCAATCGCCCGTGCATCTGAACCTTCTTCTGTTTGTACTTTTTCATCAGTATTGGTTATTGGGTCGTCTTCATCCCAGTCTCTTAAAAAATTCAAAAAATTATTGTCAAAGGCTGTACTGGCAGATGGTTTTGCCACCAAATCCCTGAGTTCAATAAGATCTGTCTGTGGATGATAATCAGGGTCTTCGTTAGAATCGTCGCTATCGAACATTCGTTGCATCTCTCGTCTTACTCCATCGTCATCTTCACTGACAACGTCAGTAGAAGTCGATGAACAGCAGGGTACTTCAACACCGTCGTAGTCTGAAAAAGGTAAGTAATACATTATTAATAAGTACCTAGTTGAAATCGATTAAGTTAGGTTAGAGTGTTAGACAATTTAACTAGTATTGTTAACGCAACCTAACTAAATCGATTCGACACAATTAGTTGCAAACACACCAAAGCCGCCGACACAACCCGGCAGCCTATATGAAAAGAATCATGTCGGCATCATTTGCCCACCGACATTTTAGCGGCATGTCGGCGGCTTGAGTATGCAAGCGGCGACGCGACACTCGAGTTGCCAAATCACTAACTGGCAAATAAGTTCCTCATGTCGAGCTGCCGACATGCCGCCGACAAAGTTTTCTGACTTGCAATGTGTGAAGCCGCCAACTAGCCAGCCGACAAAAAGTTGGCGACATAGGCCGGCGTGGCGGGTCGGCGGCTTTGGTGTGTATTGCGCATTACAAAACGTATAGTCTAACTTTAGTTTCGGTTAATCTCGCGTGCAGTCACTTTCGCGGGATGGCGATCAAAAAGAGATAGCATGAACTTTAAACCAAGACTCAAATTAAATTTTATACCTAATAAACTTATAAACACCTAATATCCACCTAATGTCTAGTCTACCTTATCTACCTACATAATAAAGCCATACCGATTTTATGTTTAGTTGGTATAAGTAGGTAGGTACCTACTTATGTATTGCAAGCCTTTTGCTAGCCTATAGTAGGTAGGTAATGATTTCTAATGACTCGAATCAAAGATTAAAGTACCTACTTTCCTCACTGTATCACAAGTTTTTCTCAAATGTACCGACTTGTCTTAATTTGAAACACCGGATCAAATTATAACCTCAAAGTTAAAAAATACGTGAGAAAAAGACTTACCCTTTGATGGTGGAGCTTTAGGTATCATTGATACTAATCTCTTGCCTCTGGATTCCATAATTTTAGCTTCAAACGTCCTTTTAATTCACTGGAACTAACTTAAAACTTTTTTTATCAGCAAGCGCGTACTCACGTGTCAATCGTATAATGCTATACTAGTGCAGGATTCACTAGAGATCCTACAGGTAAAACGTGTTAAATGCATTTATTATCTTTTGCTAGACCTCAATTTGTAGAAGCTACATGATTACCCTATTGGTAAAAAACGGTATGTGTATTTATTATAATTTACCAGTTTAAAAAGACGAACTTGGTATATAATGGAATGTCAAGAAAAAACCAATAAATGTATTTAAATTTATTTGCCTGTAGCTTTTGCTGAAAAAAAGTAAATAAATGCATTTAATCTATTTTACCACACTGTAAACGTCGTAAATTAAATTACCAAATCTACAAAGAAAAAATAGTAAAGTTATACATCATCTTTTACTTGTGTCTATTTAATTCTTACCCAGTAATAAGTAGATTTATGTCGTTTTCGTAGTAGAATTATAGAAATACTTTGCCAATTATAATATTTTTAGTTACGTAACTTCGCACTAAACAGTCCTTTCACTTATCACATTTTACCAGTAGAAAGAGCGTTGAAAATTACAAATACTGCATTATTAACTCATTTTTGATCAAAAATGCATTTACCATGTTTTACCAGTAAGCAGACGATATCTTTATTTTTAGATAATAATAATGCATCATCTACATACAAAATTAAGATAACTTTAAATTTATTAAACTCACCAACAAAAATACAATTGTCAGAGTGACATGCTTTAAAACCATAAGTAGTCAAGAAAGCAGAAAACTTTCTGTTCCAACAACGTGATGATTGTTTCAAACCATATAAAGATTTTAACAACTTACATATCTTCCCTGGTTCAGCCTGGACACCCTCAGGCACCTCCATATATACATCTTCCTCCAACTCGCCATACAAAAATGCAGTCTTTATGTCAAACTGCTGGATTTCATAATTTTCTTGAGCTGCAAGAGATAATATTACTCTGATCGAGTCATACCTTGTGGTCGGTGAAAAAGTTTATTTGTAATTAATATCTTTTACTTGTGTAAATCCACGTGCACAAAGACGAGCTTTGTATCGATCTATATTATCATCGGCGTTCTTCTTAATACAAAATACCCATTTTGATGTTACCGTTTTCTCATTCTTTCTATCTACTAATTTCCAAGTCTTATTTTCTTCAAGTGACTCTAATTCTTCTTTTATTGCTTTCTTCCATTTATTACTATCTTTACAGTTAACAGCTTCTTCATATGTAGTTGGCATATCAAACTCTGTAAAATTTGCCTCTATATTTCTATCTTTTCGAGGTCGCAGTGTAACATTATTCCTTTCTTCATCACTGACAATGTCTTGTAGAGGTCGGTATGTCGTATCATTAGGATCTTCTCGGCTTTCTATACTTTCAAAACTAGTATCCGCAGTATTTTGAGTCTCTTCTGGTAAGACTGGTTGAACAATCGATTTAGATTGTGATTCACTCTGTTCTTCGTCACCAGTAATACAAATCGAATTAATATTTTTCCTCATTACTGGTATGTTATTTTCATTGAAACGCACATTTCTACTAATTGTTATTTTTCCACTATCATTGTCGAGCATTCTATAATTCTCATTTTCATATCCTACTAGAATTAGTTTCATACTCTTTTTATCTAGTTTTCTTCGTCTTTCATCAGGTATGTGAACATAACCTTCTGATCCAAAAACTCTTATGTGACCAAGCACTGGCTTTTCTCCATTCCACAACTCAAATGGAGACACATTCTTTGTTATACTGGATGAGCTTCGATTTAGCAAATAAACAGAGCAATTTACTGCTTCAGCCCATAAATTTAATGGGAGGTCACGTGAGTACAGCATTGATCTGGCACTTTCCATAATAGTTCGCATATCCCTCTGCGCCCTACCGTTCTGCTCGGGTGTATAGGGTGCAGTGCGTTCATGAACTATTCCTTCGCTGTCTAAATAAGCTCTAAATTCGTTATTTATGTACTCACCTCCATTGTCTGTGTGCAGTATACGAATGCCATGGTTAAACTTATTTTTCACTGTTGCATTATACTTCTTCATGCAATCCAAAACATCACTTTTGTGTTTTATTATATAAACATGTCTATAATTCGTGGAACCATCCTTAAATAAAACAAAATATCTTGCACCCGATATAGATGTATGTTCTATAGGTCCACACATATCACTATAGGTCAAATCACCAGGTTCACTTTGTCCTCTGTGAGATTTATTGAATGGTAAACGGCTTTGTTTGCCATATTGGCATGATTCACAGATAAAGTTGTCATCATTAGTGAAAGTCACTGGAATAGCACCATTTGAACTCATATTTTTCACATCTTGCAAGTTTAAATGGCCTAAGCGTTCATGCCAGATTTTCAAGCTTGACTGCACTAAATTACAATCATCTTGCACCACAGTTTTTATATTCACTTCAAAAAGATTGTTTTCTTTTAATGTTGCAGTCATAACCTTTAAATTGTTCTTCAATATTATGGCTTCATTATTTTTCTTAATAATAACATAACCTCTTCTTGTTGCCATACCTTCTGAAAATAGGTTTCTACGCAACCCTGGCACATATAACACGTCTTGTAAAATACTTTCCTCCCACTGTCCATCGACAAACCTTTTAATCATCACATTTCCATAGCCATGCACTTCAAGTTCCTTCTTATTTCCTAATCTCACAGTTCTGTTAACATTTTGATTATAACTTTTCATTTCATAAAAGAAATCATGTCGATAAGACATATGAACAGACGCTCCGCTGTCAAGAATCCAGACATCTCCGTCAAATTCAGATTGCAAACATTGTTCAGCACTAAATGCAAGCATTTTATTTTGCTCTTGGGGTCTCTTCCAAGATTTCTTAGGTGCTCGGCAATCTCTGGCAAAATGCCCCCTTTTATGACAATTATAACACATAAATCGATGTTGATTCTGTTGACCCGACGTAGAACTTTTATGCACATTCTGATTTTGAAATTTGTTATGTTTCACAGCAACTAAATCACAATCACTTCTCAGCTTCATCTTCATTAGTGAGACTTGCCTCCTCATCTAATAATCTTGCAGTTAGATTATGAATAGTTTGTAAATTGGGATCTAGGGACAGCCATGCCTGACGCAAAGAGCGATATTTGCCAGGCAAAGTGCTTAAAATTTTCGTCATCACTGCGGTGTTACTGATTTCTTCGCCACTTTCTTTTAACTGCTTGGCTAAATTCTCCACCTTCGAAATATGTTGAGCGATACTGTCAGTGGTGGCCATTTTATATTGATAGAATTTTTCATGGATCATCATTTTGTTGAGTTCCGATTTTTGTTCGTAAATCGACTCCAATTTTGACATAACCTCAAAAGCAGTACTGCAGTTTTCAATTAATGAAATTTGACTCAATTCCATTGACGAGGTAATAATAAACATAGCCATGCCATCGTTTCTGTCCCATTGTTTTATAGCATCGCCCGTCGGTTTCGTCTCATATATGTTTAAACCTTTTGATTTTAAAGCACAATTTACCTGAAATTTCCACTGGCGAAAATCTTTGCCATTAAACTTGTCGACTCTCATGGAATTTGCAACCTCCATGTTTAACTAAAATCAATGAACGTATGTGTTTCGTCGAAAATTTGCTCTTCACTCTTTTTATAAAAGTTCCTGGGCCCGTAACCTCTTGTTATATGGGCTTTTTCAATTGAAACGAGTGAGATTTCTATGGATGTAGATTTATTGATTATCCACACAACACATGAACACACCATACAGAAAAACAATACACGAAATCTTCCATTGTATAGCACAGGAAATCACTCCGGCCTCAAGCGGCAAAATAAGGAAACAGTTTTTCTTTTTAATACTAAATACTGACATTTGCGGAAGGCAAAGGCGATACCAGCTATACAGCATATTATAAATTTATCATTCAATAAATAT